>CM051239.1:104595970-105342637 GCA_027917425.1 Gastrophryne carolinensis | reverse complement strand
AGTCATATGTATCTATCCATGTATTTATGTATCCATCAGTCATATGTATCTATCCATGTATTTATGTATCTATCAGTCATATGTATGTATCTATGTATTTATGTTTCTATCAGTCATATGTATCTATCCATGTATTTATGTATCTATCAGTCATATGTATCTATCCATGTATTTATGTATCTATCAGTCATATGTATGTATCCATGTATTTATGTATCTATCAGTCATATGTATCTATCCATGTATTTATGTATCTATCAGTCATATGTATCTATCCATGTATTTATGTATCTATCAGTCATATGTATGTAGCCATGTATTTATGTATCTATCAGTCATATGTATCTATCCATGTTTTTATGTATCTATCAGTCATATGTATCTATCCATGTATTTATGTATCCATCAGTCATATGTATGTATCTATGTATATATGTATCTATCAGTCATATGTATGTATCCATGTATTTATGTATCTATCAGTCATATGTATCTATCCGTGTATTTATGGATCTATCAGTCATATGTATGTATCCATGTATTTGTCTATCTATCAGTCTTATGTATCTATCCATGTATTTATGTATCCATCAGTCATATGTATGTATCTATGTATATATGTATCTATCAGTCATATGTATGTATCCATGTATTTATGTATCTATCAGTCATATTTATCTATCCATGTATTTATGTATCTATCAGTCATATGTATGTATCCGTGTATTTATGTATCTATCAGTCATATGTATGTATCCGTGTATTTATGTATCTATCAGTCATATGTATGTATCCATGTATTTATGTATCTATCAGTCATATGTATCTATCCATGTATTTGTGTATCTATCAGTCATATGTATTTATCCATGTATTTATGTATCAGGCATATGTATGTATCCATGTATTTATGTATATATCAGGCATCTGTATGTATCCATGTTTTTATGTATCTATCAGTCATATGTATCTATCCATGTATTTATGTATCTATCAGTCATATGTATGTATCCATGTATTTGTGTATCAGTCATATGTATCTATCCATGTATTTATGTATCTATCAGTCATATGTATCTATCCATGTATTTATGTATCTATCAGTCATATGTATGTATCCATGTATTTATGTATCTATCAGGCATATGTATGTATCCATGTTTTTATGTATCTATCAGTCATATGTATCTATCCATGTATTTATGTATCTATCAGTCATATGTATGTATCCATGTATTTGTGTATCAGTCATATGTATCTATCCATGTATTTATGTATCTATCAGTCATATGTATCTATCCATGTATTTATGTATCTATCAGGCATATGTATGTATCCATGTATTTATGTATCTATCAGTCATATGTATGTAGCCATGTATTTATGTATCTATCAGTCATATGTATCTATCCATGTTTTTATGTATCTATCAGTCATATGTATCTATCCATGTATTTATGTATCTATCAGTCATATGTATGTATCTATGTATCTATCAGTCATATGTATGTATCCATGTATTTATGTATCTATCAGTCATATGTATCTATCCGTGTATTTATGTATCTATCAGTCATATGTATGTATCCATGTATTTATGTATCTATCAGTCATATGTATCTATCCATGTATTTGTGTATCTATCAGTCATATGTATTTATCCATGTATTTATGTATCAGGCATATGTATGTATCCATGTATTTATGTATATATCAGGCATCTGTATGTATCCATGTTTTTATGTATCTATCAGTCATATGTATCTATCCATGTATTTATGTATCTATCAGTCATATGTATGTATCCATCTATTTGTGTATCAGTCATATGTATCTATCCATGTATTTATGTATCTATCAGTCATATGTATCTATCCATGTATTTATGTATCTATCAGGCATATGTATGTATCCATGTATTTATGTATCTATCAGTCATATGTATGTAGCCATGTATTTATGTATCTATCAGTCATATGTATCTATCCATGTTTTTATGTATCTATCAGTCATATGTATCTATCCATGTATTTATGTATCTATCAGTCATATGTATGTATCCATGTTTTTATGTATCTATCAGTCATATGTATCTATCCATGTATTTATGTATCTATCAGTCATATGTATGTATCCATGTATTTGTGTATCTATCAGTCATATGTATCTATCCATGTATTTATGTATCTATCAGTCATATGTATCTATCCATGTATTTATGTATCTATCAGGCATATGTATGTATCTATGTATCTATCAGTCATATGTATGTATCCATGTATTTATGTATCTATCAGTCATATTTATCTATCCATGTATTTATGTATCTATCAGTCATATGTATGTATCCATGTATTTGTGTATCTATCAGTCATATGTATCTATCCATGTATTTATGTATCTATCAGGCATATGTATGTATCCATGTATTTATGTATCTATCAGTCATATGTATGTAGCCATGTATTTATGTATCTATCAGTCATATGTATCTATCCATGTTTTTATGTATCTATCAGTCATATGCATCTATCCATGTATTTGTGTATCTATCAGTCATATGTATTTATCCATGTATTTATGTATCAGGCATATGTATGTATCCATGTATTTATGTATATATCAGTCATATGTATGTATCCATGTATTTATGTATCTATCAGTCATATGTATGTATCCATGTATTTATGTATCTATCAGTCATATGTATGTATCCATGTATTTATGTATCTATCAGTCATATGTATGTATCCATGTATTTATGTATCTATCAGTCATATGTATGTATCCATGTATTTATGTATCTATCAGTCATATGTATTTATCCATGTATTTGTGTATCTATCAGTCATATGTATTTATCCATGTATTTATGGATCTATCAGGCATATGTATGTATCCATGTATTTATATATCTATCAGTCATATGTATGTATCTAGGTATATATGTATCTATCAGTCATATGTATCGACCTTCTGATGGGCGCCATTTAGCATATTTCTGGCGGCTATAGCACCAGTTTTGGAGCACTGGCATTTTTATCTTTTTCAGTGCTGCACTGTGAACTACAATGACGCTAGAAGTCGCTGCTAATTAGCTTTGATTGTTGTACTAGGTATTGGATGGCCTGTGTCAGTGCTTGTTGGTCCGGACTGCCGATTATCCCAGAACCATTGGGCACCACTTTGTACTGCTGTTTTTTTGGCACTGTGCAGCATATTTATGATTTTTTTTCCTCCTTCTAAAGATTTTGTGCTGTATTTTTCTAGTGCTGTTCAGCATTCTATCATTACAGTTACAAGATATCACTGCTGGGGACAAACTTTACAGCGCATCTAGGCTGCTTTTTATTTTTGTTGTCCAAATTACACATTTGTAACCAAAAGAAGCCACGAAAAAAACTGACGCTGCTTTAAAGTGGACCAACACCCAGGATTTTGACTATCCTGGGTCTTGGTCCACTTCGGTGGGGCACCCCCGATCAGGGTGCCCCGCTGTGTGAAACCCCCCCGAACCCCCCGAAAAACTCACCTCTCCCCACTCCCAGCGCCGACAGACAAGCCGCGGACAAGCGGCTCCTCCGCCGCCGCCTCCCTCGCCCCCCTCTTGACGCGCGCGCGCCCGCGCCGGCCATTCGCAGACGGCCAGCGCGGGCGTGCGCACGCCTAGAGGGGGGCGAGGGAGGCGGCGGCGGCCGAAGATAAGGTAAGGAGTTTGGGGTGTTTGGGGGGGTTTCACCCCACGGGACATCCCGATCTCGGATGTCCCGCGGGGTGGGAGGTGATCGGCCCGGGAATCTTATAGATTCCCGGGCCGATCACCCGTGGGTGTTGGTCCACTTTAACCAGTGCACTCTGCACTGCAACCTTTTCAACGCTAGTGTTAAATAAGATGCTAGCTGGCGGCCACATCAGCGCTGCCTGTTTATTGTTTCTTAAATCGAATGCTGAGTGCCGCTGAGGAAAAATGTGTCACTGTATCTATTTATCTATCTATCTATCTATCTATTTATATATTTATCCATGTATTTATGTATGTATCAGTCATATGTATGTATAAAAGTCATTTATGAATCTATCAGCCATGTTTGTATCTATGCATACGTCATTGATGTATTTGTGTATATGTAACTGTACGTGTATAATGTGTATCAGTATGTAGGTGTGTACAGTATATGTTGGGTATATGGGTGTTAGTGGCTGACATACCTGGCAGTCAGTATGTGTGTCAGGATGAGGGCAAACACAATGACAGGGGCAGCAAATCTCCCTTTGACCAGTGTCCCTGCTCAAGATGGGGCCAGTGAAGTGTGGTTACCTGCAGCCAGTTACCGGAGCAGCCAGAGGAGGGCATCTCTGAGGCTTCTCTCTCCTGCAGGGTAACATGCGGTGGGGGGGGGGGGGGGGTGCTAGGTTCAGTCCTGGGGAGCTGGGTTGGTGACAGCCCAGACTACACATCACCCCCTGCTTCTGCATACACCGGGAGCCAACTCATTCTGCATCCAGAGTCACCCAGTGTCACCCTGCCTATTGCCCAGCAATGACACCCCGGCACTGCCAGCCGCTGGACACAGAACAGGGGAATGGAAATCACATTCCCCCCAAGCATGCAAGGGATTCAAAGCATTCCCGACCAGAGGATGAGCAAATCACAGTCCAAAAGAAAGAAGATGGAAAAAGAAATAGATAATAGCGAGAGAGCTGATAGATAGATAGATAGATGAAAGAAAGAAAGAAAGAAAGAAAGAAAGAAAGAAAGAAAGAAAGAAAGAAAGAAAGAAAGAAAATTGAAATATGTATATCATAGAGAAAGAGATAATATACGGATAGCTAGTCAGATAGCAGAGAGCATAGATATATACTGTAGATGGAAAGATATAGAATAGAGAGGGAGATTATATATATATATATATATATATATATATATATATATATATATGATAGATAGATAGATAGATAGATAGATAGATAGATAGATAGATACCTATCTAGGCAACAGACATACCGATACATGGATAAATAATAGATAGATAGATAGATAGATAGATAGATAGATAGATAGATAGATATTAAGATAGATGATTAATTTATTATGATTTAATATTTTTTTTATAATTTATTGATTGATTGAAAGCTTTATAACAGATAGATAGATATCTATCTGTATCTATGTGTTTAATTACACTTCTACAACACACAATACTGTGTGTGTTATATGCATTTTTATCATTGTTGTATTATAAGTATTTTACTTGTCCTATCCCCTGTAAATTCTACATTGCACAGCACCACAGGCTATGATGGTGCTTTATAAATAATTGTAATAAAGATGGATAGATAGAGGTTTCTCTTTTTTTCTGAGCCCATACCAGAGGCATCTGCACACCCCAAACATGTAGGATATTGTAATTGTGGAGAATTGGTGTTATTTACTAATCTTTAGAGAATGTCTCTAGCTAATTTCTAAAATCTGGTCACAAGACCTGATTAACCTTTCCACCATTAGAATAATCAGGTGCACGGGTTAGGTAACTGTTGTTTTAACTTGGTGTTGTTTTGTGGCGGAGAGGATGAAAGACATCCGAGGCAGAGAGCTCTTCAGAATGTACTAAGTGTTCTTGAAGGACAGACAGTGAATAAAGTGACGGATCTACTATTTCTGGTGTCCCGGTTACCTTGTATAAATGAGTGTATCAGTGTGAGCCCCTCCATTACCCGAATCCAGCGCACCTCCATAATAAATATGTGGTGCTGCAATACAGACATGGGATCGGAGCTGGGTGCGAGGGGAATAAGAGGCAGCCTCTTTTCTCAATAACACATGAGATGATTTTTATAAATTTGAGAAAAACTAGAAGAAAAGCAGCGCTGCCCCTTCTGCTACATCCTGCAACTGTGTCCTGTCCCCCATTATGGCTACTGCTAGTGTGCGGGGGTCACAGGATAACAAGCAGAAGAGGGGGTCAGGGACAATCCATCAGGATAAATGCCCCTCATTAGCCCCTGCAAACAACCTTCCACTGGCTGCACACTGTCACTATTAGGCTGGTCTGCATATATACTGCATAACAAGAAAATAACACATAATGTTATAATATATAATATAACAATAATCACCGCTAATAAAAAAATATTCCTATTAGGAGGATTGTGTCATTTGCTATCGCTATTATTGCATTACATTACACACAGGCAATGTGCCCGCTGCACCCACATTATACAAGAGTAGTGCTGATGCCTATACCATACACAGCAGCACCCAGTGTGTGCCCACCCTGTGCTGACACCCGTCTGACCTGTGCTGACACCCGTCTGACCTGTGCTGACACCCGTCCGACCTGTGCTGACAGTGCTGCACTCATCCTACAGAAATGTTGGTACATCGGCCAGGGGCCAGGCAAGCCGATGATGGCTTCTGCCCTGTAATAGAACACAATTTAAAGCATACTCTTTATTATAATTTTGTCTTTCTTTCTTCTTCTTCCTCTATACCCCTTTCCTTTATTTTTATTATTTCTTCCTTACTCCCTATATACCCCATTCCCCTTCATTTTTATTCTTTCTTTCATCCTTCCTTTATACCTCTTTCCCTTCATTTTTCTTTTTCTACTTTTTCCTTTTTTTCTTTCTTCTATACCCCCATTTCCCTTTATTCTATGCTTTCTTCCTTTTTTATTTCTTAATTCCTCTCTTCCTCTCTCTCTTTCCTTCTTTTATCTTTCTCTCTTGTTTTTCACTCTCTCGATCTCTCCCTTTCTTCCTCATACCATAATTCTTTATTTGTTTCTTCCTCGCTTCCTTTCTTTCTCTATATACATTTTCCTTCCCATTCCTTTCCATTTTTTCTTCATCTCATTCTTACTTTCGTTATAACTTCTCTCTATTTCTTTTTTTATGTCTTCCTTCCTCGTCCTTCTTGTCCTTCCTTTCTCTATTCTTTTACTTCTTCTTCCCTCCCTATCATTTTCTTACTTTCTTCTTAAATTCCATCTTAATCTCTTTCCCCTTTTCTCACCCCTCCCTCTTTTTAATTACTCATTTCACATGCCGAGGTACCATAGAATGTGGGTATTAGATAAACAGGATAAAGCGCACACACACACACACACACACACACACACACACACACACACACACACACTATAGCACAGTATAGAAGAACCCACGATGAGCCCTATCTCCTATTCTACTCTCTTCTCCATACAGCCAGTCATAGGGTGGCTGAAATGGATCTGAAAACTTGTTGCCTTCTTTCCATATTTTTTAACTACTTTTTTTCTATCAATCCAATCAACTCCCCAGTGTGGCTCATTGGTGGATTATCTATCTATCTACCTATCTATTTTGTATGTATTTATCATCTATCTATCATCATCTATCTATGGATCTATGTGTCTATTTATCATTTGTGTGCCTCTCTCTGTGTTACCTAGGTAACTAGCTAGCTTTCTGTCTTTTTTTCTGTTCTATTATCCCTAATATCTATCTATCTATCTATCTATCTATCTATCTATCTATCTATCTATGTAATTGCCTCCTGTTTTCATAACATTTGCTCTCAAGTTTGTAGCATCTAGTCTCTGTACCGCATGTTTTACCTTTCCTAAAATTACACATTGTACTGTGCTACAAAAAACGAAGACGCTATATAAATAATAATAATAATAATAAAATATAATCTATCTATCTATCTATCTATCTATCTATCTATCTCTGTTAACTAGCTAGGTATCTGACATTTATATATCCCTTCTATCTATCTATCTATCTATCTATCTATCTATCTATCTATCTATCTATCTATCTATCTCTATTAATTAGCTAGGTATCTATCTATCTATCTATCTATCTATCTATCTATCTATCTATCTATCTATCTATCTATCTATCTATCTCTATTAATTAGCTAGTTATCTATCTATCTATCTATCTATCTATCTATCTATCTATCTATCTATCTATCTATCTATCTCTATTAATTAGCTAGTTATCTATCTATCTATCTATCTATCTATCTATCTATCTATCTATCTATCGCTTTTACTTAGCTAGGCAGCTAGGTATCTGACATTTATATATCCTTTTTTTCTATCTATCAATGCAGAGAGTCTCTTTAGTCCCCTATATTAAACCTAACATGGGTCTTTTCACATGTCATTCTGTTACCTAGAAAGTTAGCTGGATATATATAATCTTATATAATCTATCTTTCTCAGTCAATTAGCTAGGTAGCTAGGAATCTGACATCTATCTATCTATCTATCTATCTATCTATCTATCTATCTATCTATCTATCTATCAATCGCTCTCTCTCTATTTATGTATGTATGTATGTATCTATCTATCTATCTATCTATCTATCTATCTATCTATCTATCTATCTATCTATCTATGTATAATGAGATAGCCCCGTATAATGACCCCGGTTGGCCCTTAGGTTGCCCCCTACCTGGCTCCTCTGTGGCCTCAGACAGGAGAGATGAAAGAAGCGATCCCCCATCGCCCCGCCCATTATGCTGTCCGCAGCCAACCAGCTGTGAGGGCGGCGGTGGCCAATAGGCGGGCGTGCCGGGCCTTGAAGTGAGCGGGGCCGGGCCCGGGCCAGGATAGCTGGGACTCCCGTGGTCGGATCTGGCGGCATTGGAGCTTGTCCCGCGTGTGTGACTCCTGAGTGGCCGGAATGATGGAGAAGTCTAAGAATTTCCGGATTGATGCGCTGCTGGCCATGGATAGCCCGAAGGTACAAAGCTCCCCTCTGGCGCTGGTCACCTCGCTGTCATCCTCATCCTCCGGGAGCCCCACATCTGACCACCCCGACCTGAGGACCGAGAGCCCATCTCCCCCCCGGGGCTGCGGACTGGTGCCCAAGCCGGGCTTCCTGACTAGCCACCAGCACCCGGGCAGCATGATGAGCCTGCACCCCCCGGGGGGCACCGCCATACCCCCACAAGCCCTCTATGGCCACCCTGTCTACAGCTACTCAGCAGCCGCAGCCCTGGCCGCAGGACAGCACCCGGCCCTCGCCTACCCCTACCCGCACATCCAGGGGGCACATCATGGCCACCCTGTGGACCCCATCAAGATCAGCGCCGGCACCTTCCAGCTAGACCAGTGGCTGCGAGCCTCCACTGCTGGCATGATGCTGCCCAAGATGGCCGACTTCAACTGTGAGTACCCCCCAACACTGTATATCACTATTCATGGCAGTGCCCTGTCCCTGACACCCCCCATGTGCCAGCCCATAGAACTCAATGTATGCAGAGAGCCAGTCCACTCTGCCCTCTACCCAGCCAACTGTAAACTCAATGTAGGATCCCAGCAATGTGCCAACCAAAATAGCCCCCATTGCATGATGCCAACAGTGTGCCAAGCAAAAGTTAAATTAGTGCCAACAGTGTTCTAGGGAAAGGTTCAATTAGTGTATAAACCCCAACAATGTGCCAACCAAAATAGTCCCCATTGCATGCCAAGAGTGTGCCAAGCAAAGGTTAAATTAGTGCCAACAGTGTTCTAGGGAAAGGATCAATTAGTGTATAAACCCCAACAATGTGCCAACCAAAATAGTCCCCATTGCATGCCAAGAGTGTGCCAAGCAAAGGTTAAATTAGTGCCAACAGTGTTCTAGGGAAAGGTTCAATTAGTGTATAAACCCCAACAATGTGCCAACCAAAATAGTCCCCATTGCATGCCAAGAGTGTGCCAAGCAAAGGTTAAATTAGTGCCAACAGTGCTCTAAGGAAAGGTTCAATTAGAGTATAAACCCCAACAATGTGCCAACCAAAATAGTCCCCATTGCATGCCAAGAGTGTGCCAAGCAAAAGTTAAATTAGTGCCAACAGTGTTCTAGGGAAAGGCTCAATTAGTGTACAACCCTCAACAGTGTGCCATTTAGCACTGATTTCAATGTATGTCCACCAGGACTGTGCCAATTAACAATGTTCCCTGTGTAGGAACTCAGCAATGCGCCACAAAGCAATAACAGTGTGTCATGTTCCAAATGTATAATCCCCCAAAGCGTGCCAGGCAACATTGTTTCAATTGTATGAACCCAGTAAAATGTCATATACCATTGTTTCCAGTACATGACCCCATAAATGTGCCAGCCTGCATAGCACCCAATGTGTCATCCAGTGTCCAGTCCTTGACCCCCGCTATATGTCAGACAACGCCACACTGTGTCAAGGGCCAGTGCAGAGCCCCATCAAATGCCACCCAATGTGCCATTCATGATTATACCCAGTATGTAGGTCACCTATTACTAACCATTAAGTGTCCCTTGTGCCTTTTAGTATCATTGATGGTGTCTCAAATCCAATGTACACACGCCTGACTTAATACACCAGTATAATAATATACGATACAAAGGTACTTTCTTCCACTTTTATTATTGTTAGATTTAATTTCACAATCATTATTATTACTACCACTTAGAAACTGAATTTGACAGGCTAGGTATACAATTATACCTTAACCAATATTAACGATGCTTGTACAGCTCACTTACCTAACATAAAACACAGGATATATATATATATGAAGAAATATTGACTGCGCATAATTTTTAATTACTGTGTTGTAGCATGTTTACTTTGCTGAATTAACATTTAAACCCCAATAGAGGTATGCTAGTAGGGAATGTTTAGGGGTGAGTAGATACAGTGGATTGTGTATACAGAAAGTTTTCTGCTGTAAGTGATGTATCTATTCAACTGTAACAGTAAAATGACAAGCTATATGTTCTTTTTGAAAAGCCAAACACACAAGCAGCACATGAATGTAAAAGTAGATAGAAGGAGATACAGGAAGTCTGATAGCTAGCTACATAGCAAGGTAAGAGTTAGATGGACTTGTTTTGTGATAGATTAATATACTCAATTGACTGAGATATATAGATGGATAGATAGAAAGATAGATAGATAGATATACACATATCCTACACACAATAATGTACTGAGTATCCATACTAGTGTATGACTGTTATGTCAGCCAGTGGGCAGTCTGGTGTCATTGTGTGTTGCTGGAGGGACTGGTTACTGGTCACAATCCTTCTTTTCTTTATGGTCTGGTTGTGCATATAGGGCTACCTCTGTCTATTGTGAGTGCATGAAGTTGTGTGTACACAAGAGGCCATTTAGAGATGTCTCTCAACTAGGGATGTTTGTAGTGGGAGATGTCACAGAGGTGAGATATTTTGCCACTCTATAAAGGAAGAACTTCAACTACCTCCTCACCTTCTATATCCTCCAGGATGATACCCCCTCCTCATTCTAATTGGGATTTCCCTTCTATAGACCATTGTATATGTGGATGTAGAATGTCACCCTTGCACACATACCAGACACACTTTTTTGGCTGCGCTGTTCAGAGACGCGGAGTCTCCCTTTAAGATAATTGCAGGATAAATATATGCAAACTGCACATTTCATAATATATATATATATATATATATATATATATATATATATATATATATATATATTATAATAATATGAAATGTGTATATATCATGGAAAATTAAATGAACAAAGAGTTTTAGTTACACTCTATTCCTATATAGGGAGACTAAAAACTTAAAAAAATATATGAACAAAGACAAGGTAACATTCCCCATGGAACAATAATGATCCGTGTTAATTGCCTTCTCTTAATTTAGTTAAACAAGTCGAGTGAAATTTCCGACCCATAGATAAAAGGTTTTATTTAAAAGGCCACGACTGCTGTCCCATTAGGACTGCATCATTAGGTCCCCTCAGGAATCAGTAATTATATATATATATATATATATATATATATATATATATATATATATACCCTTTTCATGGTTCAATCTACAATCTATAAAATACAATATATTGTATTTCACTTCCCTAAACTGCATTACTACATTTATCTAGCAGATAATAGCACTGATGAAGGGCAAATAAAACTCTGGCTGGAGTAAAATCCAAGGATTCCAGTTAAACAAACATCCCCTTGATCTGATAGGGGGGATTACAATCAGATAAGGGGAGTTACAATCCGATAGGGGGAATTAGCGCTTGGAACAAGACCCTCGCCCTTATCTGAGTGATCACAAATCAAAGCTCCTTCCATTTCAATGGTCCTTTTCATGTTGTCTGATGGCCTGGAGGAGGATCGCCTCATATCAGCCTCCAGCCTGCCCAATAGAGGATTCCTTCGTGTAATATTGGGTAGAATAATGTTTTAATAGCGAACTTCTTTCGTCAACAAGGCTTGATTTTTTATAATACTTTATTTTTTTCTATTTTGAATATCTGGCATAAGGCATTTAAAATGCTACAATACATTAATAACGGGACAGTATTAACATGTGATCTACATAGTTCTACAATATTAATACTCGTGGAAAACAAGTATGGTAAACGAACAACCATAATTATCATTATCATAGGCTGATCTGTCCTATTTGGCAATTCTAGTAAACTTATAAATATTTGTAAATAATAGTATCATAATGATAAGCTTAGAATGGCACAAATCTCGGACTGATAGGGTAAAGCAACAATAGTCAGAGTAAAAAAGGGTCAATTATCTGTAGGTAATAGTAATTTAACATATAGTGCTACACAGCATGATAACGTTAACGTAACACAATAATACTAGCAGGATCAGAATAGCAAAGTAATACTGGAAGTAAAGTTAACAGCACTCGATTTTCCTTTGATAATATTTATCAATAGGTTAATTTAATTAAAAAAAAATAAAGATGCATTAGTTATTAGTTGTAATAATGTTGTGTTATACATTTCATATTATTAAGTATTATTTTTATCTAATGCTAAAGTAGCATATTGTACCGATTATAATTGTGATCATCCTACACTAGGAATATATATATGTCAGTGATGATGTGAAATTAGATTTGGCAATACCAGGGGTAAATTGGTGATCTTTTTTCTCCTGTACTGTTTTTTTACGTAGCATAAAATAATTGAATACATAATGCTAATCGGTATAATAAGTCTATAACACGTCGTTTTGCATACAACGCATAGTGTATTGCAATACCATGATTATTACATCAACTACGATCGTAGTTGTCGTCATCGCAGACTTATTATCATGATTTCCTTATTTTAGAATGAAACTAACGTATAGAAAAAAAACGTAGTATATAAATATTTTCAAGAATATTATTAATAGCGATGATAATAGAGCTACAGCAGTGGAGAATATTTCTGTGAAGGTTTACATTCATGCAGGTCATGCTATAGCTGTATTAATAAATCAAGGCAATTTAAATTTTTCTTGAAAGAAAATAATAACAGGTAGATTAATAAAAAAATACTCGTGATCACCTTGTTCTGCACCTCAATTAGTCTATGTGCTAGGCACAGTACCTTCATTGTGATATTTACCTTAGAATTAGAATGGGGAGTATAGTAATTCACCAAACATAGTGATAATCTTAATAGTATAATTTATGATCCCCATTACCAGCTTAGAATTCGTGGTGACATTTATTTATTAAGCGCCAACATCTTCAACAGCGCTGTACATTGATAACAGACAGGGTAAAACATACAGTACATAGATAACTACAGACATGGAGCTACAGAGTTCAAGGTAAATATTTTGAAAACAGGATTCAATAGGAGAGATAGTTCGCAAGAGATGCCTTTTACTTGGACAATGATATTTTATTTATCTCGTGGAGCTCTCCCTAGGGTCAAATGTTGCAGTATTTTGCCTGGGAGTTAGATTCCCAATATATTTAAAAAAAGAATGAAAGATAAAACAAAATGAAATGCAAAAAAATAAAAAGACTGCTATGTTTCAATCTGGTGCCATTTAACCATGATCTTCAATGAGTTCTTCATGTATTACCCGATATATTAGTTTTTAATAATAATAATAATACATATCACGGTCGTTTAAAACCTCAGTTAGGATATAGGGTGAACATCAAACATATCAGTATTCAATTAAAAAGTAAAAAAAAACAATAAGCTTAATCACCCTCTGACATAAAAAAGTCTACCTCCACAAATAAAATCCCCCAAAATAACTGAGCATCATTACCCTTTAAAAAAAAAAGTTTATAACCCCCCGTCCAAATAAATAAATAATTACAAATAAAAGTGAGCATCATTACCCTTTAAAAAAGTCTATAAACTCCCCTCCAAAAAACATAAACATAAAAATGAGCATAATTACCCTATTAAATAAAAAATACAACATTAAATGACGCTTTGTGATAACAATAATAATGATAACCATAACCTGCTAACTATAAGTACAGTATAATAATAGGTGGCTTATAAAGAGTATTATTTATACATTTGGCGTTAGAGAGACATAGCAATACACATGATGTTAATGCTATTAAAACTAAAAAGCATAATAATCTTAAAACATGATTAATGTAGTGTAGTGTAGAGAAATGACAATACAAATGATAATATTAATGATTATTAATAATTTAGAATATAACGCTGATACATGGGTGTAGTAATCATAATAATAATAATGGTTGTCTGTTTATAAAGCATTACCATAGTGCTGAACAATGCAGAAATTACAGGATAAAACACATAACAGATGTTATATGTTATGCACAAATACACAGTGATACTGAAATACATTAGGATAGTGGCCCTGCCCTTGCGGTTTACAATCTAAAGGATTAAATAATAACAATTATAGGAACAATAGTAAAGCAATACAAGACATACACAAGCATCATCCTTTGTTGATGGTTTGGACCTGGTTCACCTTTCCTGTATTATTACTGATTGTTAATGTGTGTAAATCATTTGTATCATGACATTTATTGTGATTAGTGATTGTGACAGTGGTGTGTGTTGTGTTGCAGCCCAGGCGCAGTCCAGCCTGCTGGGGAAGTGCCGGAGACCCCGCACAGCCTTCACTAGTCAGCAGCTACTGGAGCTGGAGCATCAGTTCAAGCTCAACAAATACCTCTCCCGACCGAAACGCTTCGAGGTGGCCACATCACTGATGCTGACTGAGACCCAGGTACATTGCATGACCACAGCCTATTTCCCTACTGCTATTATTGCCTAATCCTTACTAAATATACCTGCTTGTTAATATTATCACATGTGCTTTCCTTAACAACCAGACTGTATAACGTTTAACTCACAGTTATATATATATATATATATATATATATATATATATATATATATATATTGTGTTTCCTGGAAAGTAAGTCAGGGTCTTATGTTAATTTTGTTCCAAAAGATGTGCTAGGGCTTATTTTTAGGGGATGTCTTATTCTTCCACAAACAATCCCCATTTATTCATAATTTTAATTCCTGTAATATGGCAGCCCTACCCCCCTCCCCCATGTTCCTGGTGGGTGACACTCCATCAAAAATGTTGATATTTGCCATGGGCACTATTGCGCTCTTTGTGGGCTTGGAGGCAGACGGGCGCCGCTACAGATTGTGCAGTGCAAGACGCGATGTATACTGACAAGTACTGGCTCCTGCATGCTGCTCCCCGGTATCTGTGCAGCCCCACAATATGACATGGGCTGTCATGTGACCCCTGAGTTGTATTGGCGCAGCAGGTTGCTAATGTGCAGGTCTTATTTTTGTCTTGTTATCCTAGTAAACTGGAGTTGGCAGTAGCATTAGGAGACCATATATCGCCTGAAAGACACACCCACTATATATATATATATATATATATATATATATATAAACATACATAAGACACTTAAAATGGAATTACTATTTGTATTACCTAACAGTTTAACCTCACCATGATTCCCTGAATTAAAAGGAACACGCCCCAATAATTAACAAGAAGGGATTTTTTTCTCTTATTTTAATAAAAATTGGCAAATATTTGGGGAGCTCTTTACCTTATTTGGAATAGCTTGTCCCATATTTGTGGCGAGCTCAATGTCTCATACAAAGTTCTCCATGCAATGGGACCCGTGAGGTCACAGGGGTCCATCATGGTTGCTCATGCCACATTTTTCACCAGTTTTGTTTATAGGTGCCATTATGTCTCTGCTTTTTCAGTCTTTAATCTGCAAATTGTAGCCAGTTCAGTTAAAATGATAGGAAAACGGCTACTATGTGTGCCCTGATGGCCCTGATTAATGTCTGTACCAGGGCCCAGTCATATTTAGTTACACCTACACCCATGTGATCACTGGCAGCTCTTCCTGCAGATGACAGACTTAAGGTGATTACACTTAAAGTGGCAACAGGGGCACTGCTCTTGCTTGGAACCAACAAGCCCAGGAACCTGGACCCTGGAACTCACTTCCTCTGCGCTCTTTTTTGGGGTTCCCCCATAGCAATTGGCCTCTGCCCAAATCAGGCCCTGGAGTACACTTACTAAGAGCAGATTACGGATAGTGGAAACAGCTTCCATCACACATTAACTAACTTAAGACAAAAAAGATAGTAGATCAGCTCAGCACCTTCAGGAGATCCTTTAGGCACAAAAAATACAAAAGTAACATCGAAGGTGGACTTTCTCTTTAAACATATTATATTTTTTTTAAATGGTAAAACATATAGTCAGTGCTAAGGGCCATTAGTAAAGCTCTGTGGAAAGAGTACTGTATGTGATCAGTGTCTTGTTTGTGATTGGCTATTATACTATTATACTACAGTATTTGTTTTTCTATATCTTTACCTGAAGAAACATTATACTATGCCACAACAAGTATCCCCCAGATACTCCCTTGGTGTTGTGAGTTGCCTAACTAAAGGGGGTACAGAGGTATCAACTGCATTAGGGCTCATGATGTCAGGGGGTCCCAAGGATTGTTGCTCCTCAACTTTATTTATATGAATCATGTACAGAAAGAAAGCACTATTTGTATTTGCTGTTTCCTTGTCTGCTATTTTAATTGTAACAGATTTAGCTAAAAAGAATGCTATCCTAGAGGATGAATGTGACAAGAAAATGTAGCTGTATGAGCAACCCGGGGCCCCTATTTAATATCTGCACCAGGGCCTGCTCCATATGATTGAAGAGCTATTAACTGAGGATGGGAACCAACATTAGCACATACATTGAGGTTTATGCCACATATAATTAGGGGGGTGTTGGACATGGCTTTCCCCCTTATCTGTGCAACTTTTGGGCTGGGCCCTGTACAGGATAATGTTGATATTTGTCTTATTGCCACCTCTGCCCTTTCTGAAGCCATATGAATCACTGAGCAACATGGAAACGTCAGGGTTAAGAGTGGCTTAATATATACTGGATTGCACAGCAAAGCCTTCTAGATTGTGGGGCACGTGTGTTCTGCACAGACTGCTTTCAGATCATGTTAGACCTAAATACCTGAAATAATAATTTATCATCTCACTTTTCCAACTTCAGCCATATTTTCCTACAGAAAAAGAGAGAAATTGTAGACATTTAAAAAAAAAGAAATAAATATTGTATTTTATATACATGCTTCTGTACATTATACAGTATATGGCTACAGTCAAATAATGAAATAAAATCACATTAATTAAATTGATTGTGATTTTTCACAGTGCAGGACTACTGGTTTCTAGTTCATAAGTACAATTATTGTAGAGACTTATAATGAACAAAAAAAATATCTAAGGAAAACAATTTTCCCGACCAACGAGCAGATTTTCTCACGGCTGAATTTATAAGAAAAAGGCAACACTTTTATTTGGAAATGTTATGGATCACTCAATGAATAATTAGGAGCATGTGTTAAAAACATTTAAGAAGATAACCAGGACACAGCACCAGATTTTCCGGCGGCCACATAGGCTTGTATGGTGGATTGTAGCTCCCATAGCTACTAGTATCCTTGTATCAACTAGTTAGTCAGGAATGTAGTGCTAAGAAATTTGCCAGTATTGTGGTAAATAGAGCATACAGCTAAAAATTACCAAGCCATACCTCATGGTCATGGTATATCAGGCTATATCAGGCTCAGACTGACACACCAGCTTACCAGGGAATCCCTCTGTGGGTCCTTGACCTTAGAGGCCCTTTGGGGTCCTTTTTCCCAACAGGGATAATATACTATGTGATATTAATCATTATACTGTCAATTTGTCTATGCTAGGAGTAGCACATAATGCTGAATGTGGCTGTTCTATGTCAGGAGAGCACAGGTTATCCACTCACACACAATACAGTTAGGCATAATAACTGTGCTTATAAGCCCTATTAAGCCAGTAATATTTACATGTGACTGTAAGGTGGGCTCCTGTGGTAAGTGTCACTCATAGGCCCATGTCTCCCTAGTCCAACACTGTCATAAAAAAAAATCAAAGAATCTGACTTAGCTATATTCTTGATGAAGACATGTCACTAGTCACTCAACTGACTTCAGTTTATAATGACTTATAAATATACTTTTTACTCTTGCTCTCATCAGTATAATCTATTTATAATAATGTGCATGTGGGCAAGGACCTCATGGAGGTAGGATGTTGGTTGCATTAGCAGGAATGGAGCTACGAGCATTGTGTGTAGCAGAGGACACCCCTCACTTTGCATCTATTTGCATCTAGTTTCTCCATATTGGCTTCTTTCACATATTAGCTTCTTTAACTGGTTTCGATCCAGTCCTCGTCTCTGCCTGGGAATCCGACCTGAGTGATCTCAAGTGCGTTTTGTCCTTTAGAGAAGTCATTCTAAATTGAGGAATCATGTTGATGGTGTATTATCACACACAGTAATCCAAAGAACAACATGCAAAGGGCAGATGAAAGACAATGGCGCTAGGGAAAAGGTAGACGTTACATTTTTTATTAACAGAAATGATTTATTTAAATTATACAAACTGTTAGATATTTTGTATATCATAATGGGTACTTACCCTAATATAAGAGAGTGTGTTGGAGCCCCAATAAATTGCTGAGATGTGCCTTGCTGCATGCCTGGTCTCTCTCTAATGTTATGGTCATTCCAACCATATGGTTTGGACCATACTATGATTACCTTTACAGCACAAATTTCTAACACCACTAGCCCCCCCCCCCCTACAATTTAAAACCTTTTCAGGGCCTTAAAATTCACAGGTATGAGTTACTGATGTGTTTGGGTAATTAGACAGGAATTTTGCTCACAAGCTGGTGATGTGATCTATAAATTCAAATGCAATCCTGGCTGATTTTCATTTTTACACTGGTTTATTATTATTATCCAATGCCCAGACCCGAATATCTTATAGGTGTATTTTGGAGTGCAGACCTGGATGATATCCCATCGATCATTTAGTGAAGGTCATGCTAAAGATTGGTTGCACTTTTGTGTGTGAACTGAAACTTACATGTGAGTGAACTTTGACACACAAAAAAAGTGCAATAATAAATGTTTACTCTAATTAAAAAAAAAAAAACCCTGTCTGAGATAGGGCATTTTTCCAGGCGAGGTACATCAGTTTTACAGAAAGTTTTACAACAACACATTATAGGGTATGCAAAAAGGCAAATTCTTTAGCATACCCTATAGGGTGCTGTTGTTCCAAAACTTTCCAGACATGATCTGTACCTGATTATAACATAGTAACATAGTCTGTAAGGCTGAATAAAGACTTTAGTCCATCCAGTTCAGCCTGGATGTACAAATGCCCCATCACAGGAGCAAGGGATTTTTTGGACTTTTTGGCACTTTTGGTGTAGTAAAAATGCTCACTCATGTGTTTGTTTTAGTTCACACTCAAAAGGTAAACCTACCTAATAAGTAAAATAAATACATTTCATGACCCTCAATGTATATTTGCTGCAGCAGAACTATGCAGATATGACTGTAACTGAAATGTTGCCTTAGATTTACTCTCTAGTAAAATTTAATTAGCCATATCCAGACCATTCACAGCTATTTAAATAATAGTTACAAGCCCTGCTTCGGTAAAGTCATAATAGACAGAAAGCCTAAAATTTATACTGCCCTCCTGAAACAACTGCACATCCCGTACATAAACACAATAATACCAAGTTACTATATTTTGCTATGCTCATCATTTTTAATAAAACCCCAATAACCTGGAATGGTTGTTTGAATTCCCTGACATTTTCTAAAAAAGCAATATCAAAAAAAGCACCTCCTGTTGTCCTTATGAGCATGGGATGGGCCACATTAGTATGCCTAACGTTCGTAGATCAGTAATAAGTAATCCAGCTCAATCGCCAAAACATGTACTGTTTACTTATTCCATATTAAAAATCCAATCCCCTGCAATGCATATAGATGAAACAGCCACCTCCTAGCCACGGGGACCATGGTGATGCATTTCAGGCTATGGAAGCCCTTAATCATAGACCCACTCAAGTGGTTGGGGGGCTCAGGGAGGGAGGTGATCTTTTTTCTCTATACACAATTTAGGAAATTGGATTTTTAAAACCGAATAGGCAAATATTAAGGTTTAAGCGAATTGAACTGGACTACGCTTTACTTTTTCTAAAAAAGCTCAAAGCAGACGATTATATTCCAACAGGGGTCTAACTGATGGTGCATGCAAGGAATTCCAAACTGTCATAGGTATCCTTCATGGAGCTCAGGACACTTCTAGGAGGAGGAGAAGCAGCTGTCCCCATTCAGGAAATGTGGGGAATGGGTACCTGGCCAAGATGGGTTCAGCAGCAGGAGTTAGAGCATCCAAAAAATGCTTATCAATCAATGTTTCTGTTCTTCATTAGCTGGAAGAAAACATTCTTATGAAAATAAATTAAATTGATATAATTTGATCGCATTGATCTAATGGAAAACAAGGTGTGCCTACAAACCTTTAGTAGCTCAGAATGTCCATAGCCAAATCCTTCCCCTGCCTCATGCCAGATAGTCTTACAGCTTTCACTAAATCTGCTTTGGGCATACAGCAAATAACTGCTGGAATGAAATATTCAAAAGGATATTTATTGTCAGAACCTGCACTAGTAACAACTGCCATGAAGGCCTCATTCTAACTGTATTAAATAACTTGATTCAGGCATCTCTTCATGTGCAAAATGCCCCGTTTCCACTTAATTGGGTGAATCTGGGTGATTTTTTAGCAGATACCAAGAAATCTCAGTCTTTGGAAATTGAGCCTGTATGTTACTATGGTAGATATAGAGTTCATTTCAGAGATTGGTGAGAAAACTCACTTCTTTGTTTGGAGAAACCTGCCATTCACTTTCATTGTCTACTGCAGTGGACAACCTGTTTTGGTCTAAGAGCCAAAATTATCTTATTATTACACCTAAAAAAAAACTAAATAAAATCTAACCAAAGAAAACGCATTTACTGCAGATAAAGCTGTTAACTTCTATGCAGAGATGAGCAGATGTGGGTAGCAAGAAAAAGTGGGCTGAGGTGAATCGGGAAAAGGTGAGTAGAGAGGTGGGCAGAGATAAGATTAGGTGAGCTGAGCAGAGGTGAATTAGAAAGAAGAGGAGGTGAGGTGGAAAAAGTCGAGGTAGGCAGATATGAGGTGGGAAGAAGTGAGCAGAGGTAAGGTGGGCTGAGGTGAGAAGTAGTTTGCATGAGGAGAAGCCGGCGAGGTGAGGCAGGAAAAGGCAAGGTGGGCTGCGGTGAGGCAGGAAAAATTGGGCAGGGGTCAGGCAGAAAAAGTGATTTTGGCTGAGTTGGGAGGAGGTGAGACAAGTAGAGGTGAAACTAGAGGTAGGCATATGTGATGGGGGCCACAACTGAGCTGTGAGGACCATCTGTGGCCCCTGGGCTACAGGTTGTGCATTCCTGGTCTACCGGTTGTAAATTTTCACCTAGCTGTGAATCAACCCCTAGGTGGATAATGAAAGTGAATGGCAGTTTTTTCCTCCTAAAAAAGGAGTGCATTTTCTTACCAGGCTCTGAATTGACCCAACAGTTACCCCATATAAGGGGTCCAGTTATAAAGGAACCAAAGACAGATATGGAAATAGAATGACGATGGTTAATAGTGAGATAGATAGACCACAGCTAATTGTAAAAAAGAAGCTTGTTGAATTGAATTACAATAAAGTTTAAAGGTATTCTGAAAATGTTATTACTTTACATTACTTTTATATTATACTATGAAGTCCAGTAAGGGAATGGGGTGGGTGGGTGTGACCTCTCTTGAGTCTTGGGGGGGATTCTTCTTTTGAAAGAGATCACCAAGGTTTCTCATTGCAGCAGTGAGAGAAACTTTAGTCCAGTATAAGGTACTGTAGGCTGTAGACTTAGCCAAATATACCCAGAGGGGTAACTAAATGTTAATGGGCCCTGGTGCAGACAATAAAGTGTTGGTCATACACTTATTTCCTTTTTTAACAAAAGTAAATACAATTATAGAACTAAGCACAAAAATGCAAATACAAATGTTGCTTTCTGTACATGATGCAAATCAAACTAAATCAGATAAGGTGGAGGAGCAGCCATGTTTTCCAAGCAGCACTACAACTAAAGAACATTTATTGGCCTCGATTCAGTAAGAGCTAAAAAATTCTCATGGTAGTAAAAAAATTACAGTATGAGAATATCACTGTTTCTGAATCACCAGCTAGGAAGAGAATGAAAGTCAGTGGTACTTTTTACTATAGAATAAAAAGGAGTATGTTTCATGTAAAGGTGCCTTTGACTTTCATTGTCTTCCTAGCTGGTCATTCAGCAAAAGTGAAATTGCTTTATTCTCATAAATTTAATTTCTTACTACCTTGAGATTTATTTCACTGAATCAAGGTCGTTGTGCCGAAACGTCAGCTTTTTTACTGTATCATGAAAAGGTGGCCACTTTGTTCCTTTCAGTCATTTTTTCCTTTTTTAATAACAGGTAAAGATCTGGTTTCAGAACAGGCGCATGAAATGGAAGAGAAGCAAAAAGGCAAAAGAGCAGGCCATCCAAGATGCAGAGAAACAGAGAGAAAGCAAAGGCAGCTGTGAGGAGAAATGTCCAGATGACAATCAGGAACAGAAGACCTCATCCTATCACTTACATTCAAGGGGGGAATCACATAAAGCAGGCAGTCGCCTGCCCAGAGACTTTACAGACAGTGAAGAGGAAGAAGATCGAGAGGATGATGAGGATGAGGAGCACAGGGATGACAAGCACTTCTATCCCCACTCCACTGACTGTACATCAGAGGAGGAGGAAAGCAGTCACCAGCAGGACAGTCAGCTCCATTGAGCCTTTCACTTGGACAGTGACATTATGTTGACCTAATGGGGCTCTCCTTATGGACCTTCAAGCTAAATGTTGCAGTATTCTGTATGGGAGCTAGACTTCCATCATATTTAATAAAATAAAGATATAGCGATTAATTGAAAAAAATGGCTCTGAATAACATGATCACTACATCATGGAGACTGCTATGTCTTTGGTGCCATTTTACCACTGCCTCTTCAATGATCTTCGTATGGTCTTCAACAAGTTCTTCATTTATTCCCCATATAAATTTAGAACAGTTGGAGATATGTAGGACATCATTGTCTCACCTTCTTCTTATAAGACAAAGGAATATACTAAGTATGGGCAATGGCTCATCTGCATCAGGAGAACCTGTGTTCATTGAAAAAAATGTTTACTACATGAGTGGTATACCCGCTGGAGATATTATGAGTATATACTGTATTTTTGTATATTGTATTTATAAAAAAAGATACTTCTACTTATGCATGCTAAATTATTATTTAGCTTCCTCCATCCTAATGATGGTGTGTAAAATAAATTTGTTTTATATGAGAAACAGTTATTAAGACTTTTTTTCTTAATTTAACAGGTCTGCAAAATGCATAAATAAATAACATAACAAAAGATCGCCTTAAACAAAGTCACTTGACCAGGTTGCACTATGAATTCCTAGGGCACAACCTGATTTGATATGCTGAAATCAGAGAAACCCCCCTACCACCTAAACTGTACATACTAAGCCACGATCCAGCGCTGTATTCAGATGTAGTACAGGAAGTGCATGCTGTGTGCCGAATTTAAAAACAGTGC
Organism: Gastrophryne carolinensis; assembly: GCA_027917425.1. Lineage (NCBI taxonomy): Eukaryota > Metazoa > Chordata > Amphibia > Anura > Microhylidae > Gastrophryne > Gastrophryne carolinensis. Next base: position 105,318,747 of record CM051239.1, on the reverse strand, counting down.
TGCATTGCAACCCGGTGAAGTGTGGGGGCTCATGTGGGGGGTTTGGCTGTGATTCCAAATCAGGATACCCCCTAGGAATATTGATGTCTCAACCAACCAAAAGTCAAATATGGCTTCTGGTCTGCTTTATTTTATTCTATTCTATTTTCTAATTATCTCAAGTACCACCTGGGCACATATGGGTTGTCATAAGTCACACTAAACTCTAGATGGCTGCAGATCAGGTTGATTTTTAGATCATTCCACTACCTTGCTGAGTACCACCTGATGGGATTTTTAATAACACAAGTGGTACCCATACCACTGTTTGGGAACTCCAGATCCAGAATATAACTGGTCAAGTTTAGGGGTGTACCACATATGCAAACACCAGACACACCTGTTTAACAAGAAAAATTACACCTTACCTTCTTCAAGATGCGCTACACTGATACTTGAATGCCATGAAGATTGGCATAACATTAGAGCTAGTGCATAAACACATCATCACTCATTAGGCTGCACCTTTATGCACAGCACTTATGGCACTCTACTCGTTTAACCAAATATTATATAAATAATAAGTTCTGCCAATCTGATCTATCAGAACAGAATTGTTGGGATGAATTTATGCCTCCTATTCAGCAGGATGGCTGAAATTTCCTGTCCCTGTCCCTGTGTGGGGCGAGACTGATGTTGAGACTGTTCCAGATATATAATAGCAGTTTGAGGTTCCATGTGTTTGCATGTCTGTGTATCTGTCTTCCTCTTTCATTCACTCACCAGCAATGGTGGACAAGAGCAGTGGAGATCTGTCCACCTCTCAGAAAAGCAGTTGGTGTTGCATAAATAAGATCCAAGGGCTGGGATACAGAATGTCAATTAGAACTGCTGGGGGTGTACTGTTGGGTCAGAAGTAAAGGACGACATGCTCACCTCTGTTCTGCCCTTTAAAGTGGACCAAACTGGCCTATTCCAGTGTGCGGTGCACTACTGCTTGGCATACCCACATTGCAAAGAATCAGGCGGGCATGTGCCCCAGGTGCAGCGGGTCAGGGGGGCCCCGAAGGGGGGCCGGAGCACAGGTGGTGACGCCATTTGGAATCTTTGCCCTGGGTGTCAGAAAGCCTAACTATGCCTGAATATACCAGCAATCCTGGGTGGTTTCACACAGTGGGGCATCCCACATTTGGATGCCCTGTGGATATTGAATCAGCTGGCCCCAAAGTATTTTAGACTTCAGGGCCAGCAAATACAGCCTTTAGTCCACTTTAAAGCAGTCCGGCAGTCAAATATGACTTCTGGTCCACTCGCCCCTAGCATCATGTCTGGAACACCCCCACTTCTGCATTGCCTCCCCACAATCTGCTGGTTCTCCACCCCACATGGATGGTTACATGGGGCAGTGAACAAGCCGCCAGTGGCTAGGGATCACTTCTGTTTTTGGGTGCCTCTGTCTTTTATCAGACTTGATGCAAAGTTTTATAAACCCCGTGGGCTGTTGACAACCATGTGAGCAGTAGGCCTGTAGTGTGGAAGCAGAAGTGTGTTAGGGGGCGCCATCCTGTCGCCTCGCACACGGCGCCTTCCATCCTAAGGCTGGATCTGTAACAATGCTGTGGGTTTCCGACAGGATACCATTGTTCTAAATTACCCTCCTTGCAAGCAATGGGAGCAATTGCGGCCTATTGAAGAAAATGTTATTTTCCTTTAATTTCCCCCAATTATCCCTTTAAAGTTAAAAACGTTGGTGAGTATTTTTATCCAATTCACTACCAAGACACTTAGAGGAATTGATACATGTTTTTTTTTTTATTTAACTTTCCATAGGACACGGTTGGTCCACTTTAACACTTAGCCTGGACAATCCCTTTAAGTGCTACATCCAGGACAGCGATATGGCCATGAATCACATTTAAGGTAAAGTTGTTGTTCATTGTTTAGTAACTGTTACTGTGCATTTACACTACATAACTTTTTCCTCAGCAGAGTAAGCACAAATTCCCTCGGTCCACAAAAATCATATGAGTATTTCCCCTTTATCCCCTAATAATGAATAAACTGAATGTGCACAGATGCCCCCTTGTCTCCTAAGAATTAATAAGTGTACAGAACCCTCTTATCCCCTTAATAAATAATGAGCTGAGTGTGTGCAGATCCCCCCTTATCCCCTTAATAACTAATAAGCCGAATGTACGCAGATTCCCCCTTATCCCCTTAATAAATTATAAGCTGGGTGTGTGCAGATCCCCCCTTTTCCCCTTAATAAATTATAAGATGAGTGTGTGCAGATGCCCCCTTATCCCCTTATTAACTAATAAGCCGAGTGTGCGTAGATTCCCCCTTATCCCCTTAATAAAAAATAAGTTCAGTGTGCGCAGATCCCCCCTTCCCTTAATAATTAATAAGATGAGTGTGCAGATCCCCACTTATCGCCTTAATAAATATGTTGAGTGTGCGCAGATCCCTCTTCATCTATCTTAATAAATAATAAGCTAAGTGTGCGTACATCCCCCCTAATCTCCTAAAATTGATAAGCAGAGATCATGAGGATCCTCTAGAATCTAAAGCACATTATGCAGAGGAGTAGCTAGGCTTTCCAGGCACCCGGGGCAAACATTCCAAATGCCCCCCCCCACCATCTGTGCTCAGCCCCTCTTTGGCGCCCCCCAACCTGCTGCACCCGGGGCACATGCCCCCCCCCCCTGCTCCCCCCTAGCTACACCCCTGCATTATGCAGATCAAACCTGGATCCCGTGTCCCAAAGATGTTAAAGCATGGCAGGGCATCTCGGTTGCTGATGCACCCTGCGCATACCCCTACTGCAAGCCTATTCTCTAGCAACTGGTACTTACCCCTTCTATACTCTTTTTTGCATATTTCCACCTTTTTCCTCTCAATTTTATGCTACCTTCATCTCTCTTTTTTCCATAATCTCTCATTTGCTTTCCCTCAGTCCTATTTTTTATATTCACTCTCTAATCCTCTCTATAGAGTAAATAAATGTGTGTTTGTGTGGAGGGCACCATGCTGAATTCTTGTACAGGACACCTCTTAACTTAACTTAACCCCAAAGCAGGGCCTCCATCAGCACAGTGGGGGCGGACGTGAGCAAGGTGAGGAGAATCGCGTATACAGGATCGATGGAGAAGCATGCCGATGAAGGCGTCAGCATAGAGTAAGGATACAAAAGTCTTAAAGGAGCCACAGCACTCAACCCTGTTAGCTTGCAGACCAACCTTAAATCTGTCTCAAAATCTGGTTAAAAACAGAGGACTCGGTGACAAACATCTGCAGAAGTATGCTTAAGCTGCACCACCAAGCGCCAAGGTGCCCCTGTGAGGTGCAGTCCTAACTCTAATCTCTGAGAGCCCCATTTGGGACATACAATGCAATAGATAAAATGTGAGCAGGCTTATCTGAGGTTGCCCTAAAACCTCGAGTGCAGCCCATGGGCTGAAAGGGTCAGAGACCTTGCAGTATAGCCTAGACCCCACACCCCATGTGCTTGCACAAATTCAAAAGAAACAAAGGAGGGATGGCAGCTGCTCAGACCATTTTTTAACTAACCTGGGAGGTGCACGTTAGCAGGGCAATTTGGATACAAAAGTCTTAAAGGAACCACAGCACTCAACCCTGTTAGCTTGCAGACCAACCTTAAATCTGTCTCTAAATCTGGTTAAAACGCGCGGAGTAAGGAGGCGGCATGGCTGGGTAAGTAAGCAAAGGGGGTGGGAGTAGCTCCATCACTATTTATACAAAATTATTATCATTATTATTCAGGGCGTGGGAACCAATTTACCACCCAGTTTAACCCTCTCATCATCCAAGTATTAAGCACCAAACATGTCTAGCTATGTGGAAAGACAGAGATTTGGTTGCACATATCTGCAGATACATGTGGAAGCCACACAGCCCCGACAAGGCACTCTGTGTTTAGTGTGGTCCCTACTCTTATTTTTGAGTCCCCAAAGTTAGGACATGCAATGCAGCCAGAGCTACTCACCTGGAAAGCTGCCAGCCTCCCTTTAGAACATTCCATAGGGAGAGATCCATGGTGGCTGAATCCCTCCCTGTGTGTGTTCATGGCAATTCAAACTGAGCAAAGGGGGTGGGAGTAGCTCCATAACTATTTATACAAAATTATTATCATTATTATTCAGGGCCTGGGAACCAGTTTACCGCCCAGTTTAACCCTCTCATCATCCAAGTATCAAGCACCAAACATGTCTAGCTATGTGGAAAGACAGAGATTTGGTTGCACATATCTGCAGATACATGTGGAAGCCACACTGCCCCGGCAAGGCACTCTGTGTTTAGTGAGGTTTTTATGGCTGGGTAAGTATACGCAGAGGCAGTGGGGGTGGCTTGCGGGGGCATATGCCTGCACTACCTCTATGCTATGTACGCCCCTGTATGGTCGACCCTGCTTCTTGGCATTTGTGTGAGGGATTTTGAGCAAATTATGAGAGCTGTATTCTACAAATAAGACCTTTTTTGACATTTGTTGGCATAACTGGCAGATAATCTCCCTGTCTCTATAAATGCTGCATTTACAGTGGCTGACTGCTTCATACAGGAATTTCTCAGGATGTCCCGTGAAGAGGACCCCACAGGTTATTGTCCCAGTCTTAAAGTGTGAACTGCTCCACGAAACTCATATGGTTCCCCATCATCATTATCATTGTGTAACTAATGGCCTGAGCGTGTACAATTGACAAAAGCTCTCAGCCTAATAAAGGACAATTTGCAGCCTTTATCAACACTTGTTAACATGTGACAGATTCCCAAGCTGGGAAAGAGGTCAAAGGCCATTTAAACATGCACAAGGGGGGCATTGTAAGCAGGCACGTCTCACTGTCCATGCAGTCGCTGTGTATCCATTTTATTAACTTGACACACAGCTGTGACTACAGCACAGGGCCGGTGCTCAGTCCATCTGGACAGTCATTGTCCCTCATTTACTAAGTACTTGCACAGTGTCTGGACTGCAGAGCTTTTACTGCGCTCACAAGTGATGACAACACTAATTAGCACATCTATAGAGCTGAACAAAGGCAAACATGGTAGGTGCACTGGTCACTGCTAATTTCCCTAAAGGAAAGCCATAGAGAAGTTTTCATTTCCAAAAATCCAAGATGAGGTCTTATATTTACACAATGTATTGTTCAAGCCCAAATCCAGCAAAAGAGTCTGTAAAGAATCATTAGAAACAATTTAAGGAGGAAGTCCAAGCTTTTTGTAACCCCCCAGTCACCATTGTGCTAAGCCAAACTTGGTCCTTAAAATAATATCAGATCTCACCTGATGCTAGTGGGTGGATGCATGGCAGCCATGGACTTGAGTAACAGTTGGACTTAAAGAGGAACATCCGAGGTCCTGGAGTCTAAAAGACCCCAGGGCAATCCGAGCTCCACTCCCTGGGGCTTCCGTAATTGGAATGCCCCGCTGTGTAAAACCCCCAGAAGCCATGTTTCACTCACCTTGCCACAGAGCCCTCGCCGAGTCTCTGCGTTGTGGCCGCATCCCTGCTCACCTCTCCCGGCCTTTCTGGATGGGCGGCACGGAAACGTGACAACTAGGAAGTAAGTAGGGGATGCGGTGCACTCGTCTCGCCGAAGCCAATTAGTTGAGCGTGCCGCTCAGCCAATCACCGCGCTAGTTCTCTCCAAAGTCTGCTCCTTGGGAACGTCAGGAAGGTTAGTGTATGGTGCAACCTGGGGGAGGAATAACACCACGAAAAATGAAAATCAGATGTGTTGGTCCTCTTTAAAGACATTCTGCAGGCAACAATATAAATAAATGCTATACTTACCTTTAATCTTCCACATGCTATTCAGACACTTACCAGTTCGCCTGGTACCGCTCTCATGCGAGTAAGTTCTGATGGACCGCTTGCACCATTCATCATTTGAACCTTCATTGCAGTGAATGGAGCGGGGCATGCCATAGTTCTTTCGACAAGGGCGTGCGGTCCATCAAGTGTTGAATGGATGAGAGCTGCTTGAAGATGTTGGCGGCTGTGCAGGACTGGATCAGATGTTCCAGTAAGTGTCTTGGTGCTGGATCATCAGTGATTGTGGGGGATAAAAGGTGAATAGCATTTTTTATATTTTTGTCTGCAGTCTGTCTTTAGGCGACAGACCATTGCAGTTACACTGCTGCAGGGGATTGGGTGAATGTCCCAGGATTGCCAAAAATAGGCTTAGCACAGGGGGAGGGATGGGTGAGTGGATTTTTAATAAATTCATTTTTAAAGGCGTGCGGCTCGATTGGAAGGTGTGTGGGGGAGGGGGTTAGCATAGTGGTAAGTACTGAGGAGCGTCCCTCTTCAGGGGAATCCTAAATTGCTGGGGTTTGCCATGTACTCATCTCAAAATGGCAATACCAAGACACATGCACAAGTCTCCCTCCATCTTTCACGCACCCACACGAGAGGGGAGGTGCCCGGTGATTCATTCATCATTCATTGCAGGCCATTGATATGCCCGGCAATGAATAATGACTGGTTCACACTGTGGGATCACCAGATCTTACATTTTACAGTCAATGGAACTTTTTGCCAGCTAGAATGAACGTTTTAGCTGTTAACCAATTTATATACACTTTCAAGCTTTTATCATCTCCTGGAATGTTCTCTCTTCTTTTATTAACAACTTAATTCATCTCAAGTCTTATTCTGAAATAAAGTGAAAAGTTTACTGAATTACCACCTAATTGTTATGCGAACCAAAAGTAATTTGTTTGCTGTAACTGTCTGTAGTTCTGCTGAATCTGCAAATTTGCCAAAGCAGAGCCATTGGCACCTGGAATTAAGGACAATGGGGGTGGAGGGGTCATTTTGAAAATGGACACAGATACCCAATGATGGACTGGGGCCAGAAATCACCCTGGGATTTTCCCTTCTCCCACCTTCACCAGTGTGCGTCCCAGCTAAAGCTTGCAAGGATAGATCATGGTGGATATGGTGGTGCTACTGATGCTTTAGTACAGTAGGGGCAGGTACTGTGGCAGGGGTAGGTTTGGCCCCCAACAAGCATAGTGCTGGGGCTATTCATTTCAGGGGCAGAACATTTCTTGCCTGGGGGTACAGTAGGGCCGGTACAGGGGTTGGAGGGGGGATAGGGGGCCAGGGATTGGTTGGGGGTATTAGAAACAGCAGCCCAACCTGCACAAAAGCCATGTGGTCTCCCTTTGGCCAGTCCACAGCTGCAGTTATCACAGTTTTTTATGTCTGTAAATCCAGAGAAGCACTATAGGCACAAAAACCCAACTTTTGTAACCTAATGACAACCACTGATTTTATGTTTAAAAGACCTCACTACAGACCACAGATCAGGGGTGCCAGGGTGGTCATGAAACTTCATACCTTTACCCAGGCCTGGTAAATAAAGTCATGTGCCCCACTTCTGACTTTCATCTGGGCAGAGGTGTACAACGGAGTACAATGCTCAGCCGGCACACCCATAGAGAATATGGCCTCCTTAGTCTGGCTTTGTACTTCACATGGGTCCACTTCAAGCCGGGATTGGAAATCTTATGTATAAATAAGAAAACTACAGAGTCTGTGGTTTATTTTTATAGATATTTTACAGAGGATTACATTTAGTATTATAGTTTGGATTTGAATTATAATTAAATGTTGTTCAATATACGATAGGTGTTTAATAAGTTAAATCTAACCCAGTGTGTGCTGTTAGTGTTAGAGAGCTGAGCTTGTCTGTGCACATGTAATTTAGTCAGTACAGTTCAGTCTAATGAAATTGCTGGAAGTGACAGGATGGCAAGCGCAGTCCAGTCATAATGTAAATGCTGGAAGCAGTGCATTCCCTACCTGTTGTATCCCTGTAGCCTTTCTGCTGCAACAAATTTCTAGTATGTATGTAAAACTTTGTACTTGGCAAAATAATTACTACTGCAAAATTAATTGCTGGGGTTAGGTCCAAACAAACAGACTTCAATGTTCAGACGCAGTTGCGCACCAAACATTTTTGTAATCCAGGCTATCACTTATACATTCGAGGCAGCACCTGAACGGAGCGCAACGGCGCACAGCACTCCAGCACCAGAGCGGGGACATAGTGAGCCAGCTCTCAAGGCTCTGAACAACAGGACCCCTCTTTAACTTTGAATGCGTGAGCAATAGCATGCAGCATACATCTTCATAAAGGCACGTGCATTCGAGCACAGTTGGAGGTTTATTCAGCCATACAAAATCGTACTATCAAATCATTCTAGATTCAAATCTAAGCTTCATATTGCCACAAAACAGGGCACTGAGGAAGCCATACTGGCGAAACATGTTTGCCCTGATCGCTCTGATCATCATTCCAGTAAGCCTAAAGAACAAAAAACGCTGATGCAATGAATTTTGAATCTATTTATTCAAAAATACTGTAGATAACTAGTAGCCCATCAAAACAAAACTTGTATGTTGCTGCATTAATTGTATGATCAAATGTCCTAAATTTTTATATGTAATGTCTGAACTTGTAATGACCTGATTTTTAAGAACATGAAATAAACACAATTATAATTTTTTCTAAATAAATCTATTCCTGAGGTGTGGTGGGAACACTAGGTCCTTATAGAATTTGGGGGTTGGACCTAACCCCAGCAATTAATTTTGCAGTAGTAATTTCCAATAGGACCTGCAATTCCAAACCCCCTCCATTTAAAGAGATATCAAAAAATATCTAAATATCATTTCCCTGAGGAGGGTCGCTTGTTCATCAGGACAGACCACAATGTATGTGTTCTGCCCTGATATATAATGACTTGGCAAAATAAGGTGGAATCTGAGTATTATTAAACCTTCTTTATACCCCCCGGGATATTTTATGGGACTCCGTCTGCAAGTTTCCTCTTTTTCGTAGGAAAGCTAGAAAAGTTAAAAAGGAGGAAAGTTAGATTAACACAATTTTTGGAGGGTGGGGTGTTTTTTAGGCACATAGGGTAATATTCATATTAAGTGCTGGATCAGTCAACACATTTAGATATGCAAAAGAAGTGTTATGGGCAGGGGCGGACTGGCCATAGGGCATACCGGGACAAATCCCGGTAGGCCGCTGCTTCCCATCTGGGCGTCGGGCCGCCACACCGAAGTCCCCACGGCCCCTCGCCCACCTGCCTGTCCGCGCAGCCCTCCACTCGCCTCCTTTTCTTCCCGGCCTGACGCGGCCAGCGAGGTGTGTGGCCTGTGTGCAACTTCTTTTCCCCGCCGGGCGGGGACAGAGCTGCATCATCTTAGTTCCCACACACACTGTCCCCGACCAGGCGGGGAGAGAAGAAGCTGCTACTACTCTGCGCATTCTCAGCAGACTAGCAGTGAGTCTCCGGCCCGGCGGGGTCGTGGGACACAGTAGAGTTCAGGAGGAGGCAAGGGGCCACTGCTGGAAAACTGATCATCGCTGTCTGGTAAGTACCATTTTCTTTTGTTTTTTGTTTTTTTTAGCTGTGGCACTGGAATCTCTGGGCTCTGGCATGCTGGGGGTATGCGCTCTCATGGACCAATCACCTCCATGGCTGGCCAAATAGATGATTTTGGATGCCCTACTGTGTGGCCCCTTCCAGATCGTCCAGGAAACCCCTTACCTTTCCCTATTTCCCTTGCTTAAAGCGGACCAACACCCAGGAGGATCAACCGATCCAATCCCACCCTGCAGGGCATCCAAGATCGGGATGCCCCGCTGTGTGAAACCCCCAAGGACGTGAGCAAACCTTACCTGACTCCTGGTCCAACGGCGCATGCGCAGGCCGCGGCCGCATCTCGCGCTTCTCTCTAGCAGGGCGCGTGCCCGTTTGTGAATGGCCGGCAAGGGACCGCACCCCGTTAGAAGGAAGCGCGAGATGCGGACGCCAGCGTACTCGGAGCCGCAGAGGTAAGATGTCGCATTGATGCGCATACCTCTGCGACTCCGAGCGCGCTGATTGGACGTGCGGGAGCGCATACGCCGTAGCAGCGGGGTCAGGTGAGTTGAATAGGGCGTTTTGGGGGGTTTCACACAGAGGGGTCCCCCGAGGAAGTGGACCAAAACCCAGGATAATCAAAATCCTGGGTGTTGGTCTACATTAATCCCTGCAGCTAAGCGCGCTCCTGCTCCAAGCCATCCACAAGGAAACCGGGGATGCAGCTGCTCCCGCTTCCTATACCAACACACAAGCCAAAACAACGGCCTAAAGCTCTGATTGGACAAACGCCGTGAGCACAGGAATGGCTGAAAGGTGAGTGGAGTAGGAGATCTGGGGGGTTTTCACACAATTAGGCATCCTAAATCGGGATACCCCTGTGGAAAAGCTAATGACAAGGATAGGCAAAATCCTGGCAATTGGTCTACTTTAAATTGGACCAAAATCAGGATTTTGACTATCCTGGGTTTTGGTCCTTGCACCCCGATTGGGGATGCCCCACTGTGTGAAGCCCCCCAGGTCGTCAAAACTAACTCGCCTCTTCCCGGTTTTAAAGTTGCCCCGGCTGGTGCCAACGTAAGCAGTGTAATGCAACATCACTCGGTAGTGATAGCAACATTGCTGTTACAGGGCCGGCTAGAAGTGGCGCTGCCTGCATGTAAGGTGACATACTTTATGGGGCCGGCCACAGTACAGAAGGGCCGGTGTGACCAAAAAAGTCCAGGGCCATTTTTGAATCCCAGTCCGCCCCTGGTTATGGGTATTGTTACCTGTTTGGGAGGTAAGTCCACTAAGCCCCTGAGCCAGGGGGATGGTAGGGGGCTATTTGTCTACTACAGTGGTAATTGTTGGGTCTTCTACAAAGAGCATGGATGTCTAACACGCCCCTCAAAGCAGTGCATATGGGACCCCAAAAAAGTAATATGTTTTCTTATTGTTTTATCTGTTGTGGCTGATACTTAAACAACACACATTTTTTTAAAAATGAGTGTTCCAAGTGCAGGGGGCATCCTGATTGCAGATGCCCCCCCCCTCCCCGTGTGTTACGTGTGCAGAACGGGAGATATCTTTCTCCTCGGTCCCCCAGAGAAATCCAGTGCTCTGAGTTCCTGTGACCGTGCCAGCCAATCAGAGCACTGGATTCTCTGGGGGATTGAGGAGAATGATGAATGAAGATAATTCCCATTCTGCACCAGTAATGCGCAGGGGAGCATCCGCAATTGGGATGCCCCCTGCACTCGGAACAACACCCATTTTTCAAAAATGAGTGTTGTTCTGGTTTAATACAGATCAAACACAACCCTAAATGCTTTTCTTTGAGTCTTTATTAGGAAAAACTAATTAAACTAAAAGGTATTATTTTGAGATAGCTGGGGGGGGGGGAGGGTTGTTAAAAGCTGGGTGATTGTTTAATATGGATCAAGCCAACGTGCCTCTCTATCCAGTCATGTTTGCTGCTAGTTAGCCGCATAAGTCTGGGAAATGAATACTGTTGTATGCTGTTCTAAAACAACCCTATTTAAATTATGTGAGACCTGTTTCTACTATAAAGTGACTTTAGCCATCCCAAGAATGCCACACCTAATACCAAACCCCCAAAGGGCAAATCCCTTTCTCTTTAGTAACCCCATCAACTGTCTACTCTGGCATCATTATTATCATTGTCAGGAGTAGCAGCAGCAGTTTTTGTACCAATAGATCATTTGAGGTCTGAACGGTCATCAATGGGAGAACGCAGGAAGCCATACTCTAATATTCCATGTGTGTTTGCAGACCATGTGGAATGTCGGCAGGTTCCCAGGCTCTGTGTGACTTGAGAAATATCCGTAATAGTCCTGTTGGATGTGTGTGAATGTGCAGACAAGCAAACACCAGGTCATAGTCAAACTACAGAAACATTTCACACCAAGGCTGCAATGGTTTTAGGTTAATAAACGACTGCAAAGCCCGCCATCAATCACACAATTGAGGAAGGGCCGGGGGCATATGTGTTTCACACACTATACATTATATGTGATATTGGATTCATCTGGCAATACGAGGGGATACAATTGGTATCAGTGTCCTTTACACAGGAAATACGCAATGCGTTTTGATTACAGGACAATTACGATCAATGTGCAATCACAAGTGAATCCCTGCACTTTCACATATGCATACACAATTGCAAAGTGCCATGCAGAAGCCCCACCAGCTGCGATTTTGTAGTGCAAAGATAGCGACCATACTCTGTTGGAGGGTAATTCCAAGCTTTTTAAAATCACTGCACTTGCTGCAAGAATGGCCATTGCTTCTGCTTAGAATTATAACTATCCAAACTATTTGTCTTTCGCAAGTTGGAATGGATAATGATTAATGATAGACAATAATAGACAATCACAGACACTTGTGATCCCTGGTTAACTCACTCCATGCCATTAAATAGTGGCCCCTGACCTAGTCCAGAGTTCTCCTAACTTTGGGTGATAGATCCCTTTGGCAACACCCCCTAACCCCCAATTCCCTGCCCCCCCCTTTCTTCTTTTTCTTTCTCCTTTTTGATTGTTTTATTTTGGTTCCACTTGCTTGTTTCTTTTCTCATCTCTCCACTCATCTGCCGGCTTATGATCAGTGCAATGTCATGCTATGAAATATGTTATAAGATAAATTGAAAGTGGAGCACCAAGGTATTGCTTAGATGGTACCTAGTACCAGAGAGGATTCATAAATTCTGTCCTTCTTAAAGATGTTTTTTATAAACAAAATGTACAAACCTCTAGTGTATTTTGATCAAAGCTAATCTTTTTAATAAAAACTATTGGAAAAAAAAAAAAAAACTATTGAATTAAAAAAAAAGGTAGATTGAAATTGCGACACGGCTTAGAAGATCGTTTCTCTCTCTCTCTCTCTCTCTATATATATATATATATATATATATATATCTCTATATAATTAACACTGTTTTAATTGTTAATGATGTAAAAACATACTTGAAACCATGTACGATTCTTTTTTCTTGGATTTGTTAAAATATTTCAATAAATATGTATTGAAAGTAAAATCACTGCAATTTCCTATGAGACTACTATCACAATGCATTATGCCCATGTGAAATGGGCCCAAGGATTTTACAATACACCAGGTACCCCAACCTTTGATTTATCAAGTATCACTTTACATTTTCTAATCATCTTAAGAACAAGCTGGGTGGTGGGTATGGATAGGTAAGGGTCTAAACACATGGGGCTGGATTTCCCAGCTGCATGCTGGTTTACCTGTCTGTGCAGCCTCCATCACAACACCTGGTGTCCCATATTTTGTCATCCAAGGAGCCTGGGAATATGACACAAGCAGGGAGGCCCATGAGGCACACATCAGGGATCTGCAAGCTACAGGCTGGGGACCCATGCTATAGAATGAGGGAGTACTGATTTCAATAGAATTTGATCTCATTGATTGATGGGGGATATTGAGGTGGAGTCTTATAGGTGGGGGTAATTAGTTTATTAAGTGGTGGTTGTATTATTGCTTAGTTGACATTTCTTTGGGTTGAAGCATCAAGATAGCTGATCTAAGAGAGTAAAAACTAAAGCCACCCTGAACATTCCTCCAAGCTATAGAATCAATATTATAATCCGTTTAATAACCAATCTTCCATGAAACTATCGGGATTCTCCTTTATAATCTTGGACTTTCCAGTACACTCTTCTCTTCGCCCAGGCCTAACAAATGCCAGTTGGGTGAAGTTGGAATTTACATATCTGTTGACCTGACCAGTATTACATTTGAATAAAGTGAGATCAGGCAAGGGCAGTGATTCATTAATGGAAATGAATTGTTAGACGAGGCCCTGAGTTAGCGAGGATGAGCCAGTGATTATATTTAAATTTGCTATAATTGATTTGGGGAAGAGCTGCGGTGACAAGAATGAATTGATCATTAAATTTATTGGAGAGATAAATTCCAGGGCTATTAAGAGATGGAGTGGAAATACTTTGCTGACTGCACCAGAAAATGCAAGCTTAAGACCTGGTTGAGGAGAACACTCAAGCTTAAGATCCCATTTTTGTATAGTGTGCCTTACTTATGTAACAGATTTTCTCAGAACAGGTCCAGAGTGTCCATGCAGAAACAAAGCTACTTATAGGTTTCTTAGAACATTAATAGTAAAACATAATTCGACCAAAAAAGATATCCAGCAAATCACACTAATGGGCAGCAGGCTATTGCACAAATACAGCAGGGCTCTAATGAGCAACTCACTTCTTCACTTCACATTCTTCAATTCCAGGCATCAAAGATGGCTGCGTAGACTAGAGGCTCCTATAAAGGGACCCCTTTCCCCCCTATTTACCCTATCTCTCAAATGAACCCCTCTCACCTAACCACCCTCGTTACCTATGGGGTGGTTGCTGTGGTGGCAGGAGCCGCTATGCACAATTATATAGTTATAGACTGAGGCCGGTGGGGCTGAGGCCAGACAGTGGTGACTGGAGGTCCCAGCTTGTGATCAGATGGTAGAGGCATGCTGGGAAATTCAGAGACCCAGGCCCTGCACACCCCACCCCCAAATTTTAAGAGGGCATTAATAGTCTGGTGGTGAGGGACCAACCTTGTACCCGGAGGGTTGCAGGTTCAATCCTCAGCAGGGACATGACTTAAGTGCTCTTGAGCAAGGCATCTAACCCCCAACTGCTCCCCAGGCACTGTTTCTAGGGCAGCCCACCACTCTGCACTGACTGCTTGTATTTGTTTCATAAATGGTGAGGAAAAAATTCTATGTGTGTGCAAGCATACAATGGCCATATATGCACACAATCCTCCCCAAAATCTTACCACCCGGCAGCCACCCCCAACTCTTTCCTGTCTCCTACCTCAGATTCAACGACTCTGGCCCCCAAAGTATCACTGTAGGTCTGCTGTGGCCTTTGTGGTCACTTTAAGGTAGGAGGGGTAGAAGCCTATGGCTTGTGGGCTGGAAAGCTGTTTGCAAAACCAAACAAGTACTATAGGCGGCAATGATGCATTTGCATGATTAGCGCTATGGGTTGTTATTACTAATCTGGCTCAGCCTGTAGGACTCTGCAACGTGTAGGATTGAGCCTGGGGATCAGGAAGTAAATATACTTTTTTTTTTTTTGCTGGCTTTACAGAAGACTTGATAATTTAGAAACATAATCAGTTTATTTTTGCCTCAAATCTTTTATATAATAGGTAGTTTTTCTTGACACATATAACTTCATACATATAATTTTAGAAATCTAGAAAGCATAAATGTACTTAGTGTAAAGTAGTTTTTATTATACAGTGAGCTTATATGTACCCTTATAGAATGTATCTCTTGTGTAGGGGACTCTGAATCTTATTACTGATAGAAGGAGGTGGAAAAGACAATGACTTGGGTGTGATGGATGCTTGATGATGTCTTCTGCCCACTTTTTGGTTTCATATGGATTGATTAGTTTTTGTATTCTACAATGATTGAGGTACAAATGATAGATTCATTGACAGAGGTATAGAACTGCTAGAGAAGATTTTGTGATAGACTTTTCAACTTTTGCAGAAAGTACATCCTTTGTTGAAGTTTTGTTTAGAATTTTAGTGGTATTCTATCCCATTACTACTTACAGCAGATATACCAAGACCTGGTACAGACCTCACAGAAATAACAAGGAACAGTTTATACCAGGGGTGGGCAATTATTTTTTCCATGGGGCCACATGAGAAACTAAAAATATTGTGGAGGGCCGCTGAGCTATGGGCGTCTAAGCGACGTCTAAGCTCAGCGGCTCTGAGTGCGCTGGCGGCTGCATCTCGAGCTTCCCTCTAACAGGGAGCGCGCCCGCGCTGCCCATTCTCAAATGGCTGACACAGGCACGCACCCTGCTAGAGGGATAGCGGGCATGCGGCCGCAGCTCGTGCATGCGCCGTTGAACTGGGAAAGAAGGTGAGTTTATGGGCGACCTGGGGGTTTCACACAGCGGGGCATCCCGATTTTGGATGCCCCGCGGGGAGGGGATCTATAAGATTCCCAGGCTGATAAAGCAGGGTTTTGGTCCACTTCAAACGTTCTGATGTGATAATTTCCCAGCCAATCAGAGAAGCCCTTGGCTTCTGGCAGTCTGGAAGGAGAGCTCATATCAGCTGGGGCAAAGTGTAAGAATGGTGGGCAGCAGGAAGGGGGCATGGTGAGAGCATGATGGACAGCAGGAAGGGGGCATGGTGAGAGCATGGTGGACAGCAGGAAGGGGGCATGGTGAGAGCATGGAAGGGGGCATGGTGAGAGCATGGTGGACAGCAGGAAGGGGGCATGGTGAGAGCATGGTGGACAGCAGGAAGGGGACATGGTGAGAGCATGGTGGACAGCAGGAAGGGGGCATGGTGAGAGCATGGTGGGCAGCAGGAAGGGGGCATGGTGAGAGCATGGTGGGCAGCAGGAAGGGGGCATGGTGAGAGCATGGTGGACAGCAGGAAGGGGGCATGGTGAGAGCATGGTGGACAGCAGGAAGGGGGCATGGTGAGAGCATGGTGGACAGCAGGAAGGGGACATGGTGAGAGCATGGTGGACAGCAGGAAGGGGGCATGGTGAGAGCATGGTGGGCAGCAGGAAGGGGGCATGGTGAGAGCATGGTGGGCAGCAGGAAGGGGGCATGGTGAGAGCATGGTGGGCAGCAGGAAGGGGGCATGGTGAGAGCATGGTGGGCAGCAGGAAGGGGGCATGGTGAGAGCATGGTGGGCAGCAGGAAGAGGGCATGGTGAGAGCATGGTGGGCAGCAGGAAGGGGGCATGGTGAGAGCATGGTGGGCAGCAGGAAGAGGGCATGGTGAGAGCATGGTGGACAGCAGGAAGGGGGCATGGTGAGAGCATGGTGGACAGCAGGAAGGGGGCATGGTGAGAGCATGGTGGACAGCAGGAAGGGGGCATGGTGAGAGCATGGTGGACAGCAGGAAGGGGACATGGTGAGAGCATGGTGGACAGCAGGAAGGGGACATGGTGAGAGCATGGAAGGGGGCATGGTGAGAGCATGGTGGACAGCAGGAAGGGGGCATGGTGAGAGCATGGTGGACAGCAGGAAGGGGGCATGGTGAGAGCATGGTGGACAGCAGGAAGGGGACATGGTGAGAGCATGGAAGGGGGCATGGTGAGAGCATGTGGACAGCAGGAAGGGGGCATGGTGAGAGCATGTGGACAGCAGGAAGGGGGCATGCTGAGAGCATGGTGGACAGCAGGAAGGGGGCATGGTGAGAGCATGTGGACAGCAGGAAGGGGGCATGGGGAGAGCATGTGGGCAGCAGGAAGGGGACATGGTGAGAGCATGTGGACAGCAGGAAGGGGGCATGGTGAGAGCATGTGGACAGCAGGAAGGGGACATGGTGAGAGCATGGTGGACAGCAGGAAGGGGGCATGGTGAGAGCATGTGGACAGCAGGAAGGGGACATGGTGAGAGCATGGTGGACAGCAGGAAGGGGGCATGGTGAGAGCATGGTGGACAGCAGGAAGGGGGCATGGTGAGAGCATGTGGACAGCAGGAAGGGGGCATGGGGAGAGCATGTGGGCAGCAGGAAGGGGACATGGTGAGAGCATGTGGACAGCAGGAAGGGGGCATGGTGAGAGCATGTGGACAGCAGGAAGGGGACATGGTGAGAGCATGGTGGACAGCAGGAAGGGGGCATGGTGAGAGCATGGTGGACAGCAGGAAGGGGACATGGTGAGAGCATGTGGACAGCAGGAAGGGGGCATGGTGAGAGCATGTGGACAGCAGGAAGGGGACATGGTGAGAGCATGGTGGACAGCAGGAAGGGGGCATGGTGAGAGCATGGTGGACAGCAGGAAGGGGGCATGGTGAGAGCATGGTGGGCAGCAGGAAGGGGGCATGGTGAGAGCATGTGGACAGCAGGAAGGGGGCATGGTGAGAGCATGGTGGGCAGCAGGAAGGGGGCATGGTGAGAGCATGGTGGACAGCAGGAAGGGGACATGGTGAGAGCATGGTGGACAGCAGGAAGGGGGCATGGTGAGAGCATGGTGGACAGCAGGAAGGGGACATGGTGAGAGCATGGTGGACAGCAGGAAGGGGGCATGGTGAGAGCATGGTGGACAGCAGGAAGGGGACATGGTGAGAGCATGTGGACAGCAGGAAGGGGGCATGGGGAGAGCATGTGGGCAGCAGGAAGGGGACATGGTGAGAGCATGTGGACAGCAGGAAGGGGGCATGGTGAGAGCATGTGGACAGCAGGAAGGGGGCATGGTGAGAGCATGTGGACAGCAGGAAGGGGGCATGGTGAGAGCATGGTGGACAGCAGGAAGGGGACATGGTGAGAGCATGGTGGACAGCAGGAAGGGGGCATGGTGAGAGCATGGTGGACAGCAGGAAGGGGACATGGTGAGAGCATGGTGGACTTCAGGAAGGGGGCATGGTGAGAGCATGGTGGGCAGCAGGAAGGGGGCATGGTGAGAGCATGTGGAAAGCAGGAAGGGGGCATGGTGAGAGCATGGTGGGCAGCAGGAAGGGGGCATGGTGAGAGCATGGTGGACAGCAGGAAGGGGACATGGTGAGAGCATGTGGACAGCAGGAAGGGGGCATGGTGAGAGCATGGTGGACTTCAGGAAGGGGGCATGGTGAGAGCATGGTGGACAGCAGGAAGGGGACATGGTGAGAGCATGTGGACAGCAGGAAGGGGGCATGGTGAGAGCATGTGGACAGCAGGAAGGGGGCATGGGGAGAGCATGTGGGCAGCAGGAAGGGGACATGGTGAGAGCATGTGGACAGCAGGAAGGGGGCATGGTGAGAGCATGTGGACAGCAGGAAGGGGACATGGTGAGAGCATGGTGGACAGCAGGAAGGGGGCATGGTGAGAGCATGGTGGACAGCAGGAAGGGGACATGGTGAGAGCATGGTGGACTTCAGGAAGGGGGCATGGTGAGAGCATGGGGGGCAGCAGGAAGGGGGCATGGTGAGAGCATGGTGGACAGCAGGAAGGGGGCATGGTGAGAGCATGGTGGACAGCAGGAAGGGGGCATGGTGAGAGCATGTGGATAGCAGGAAGGGGGCATGGTGAGAGCATGTGGGCAGCAGGAAGGGGGCATGGTGAGAGCATGGTGGGCAGCAGAAAGGGGGCATGGTGAGAGCATGGTGGACAGCAGGAAGGGGGCATGGTGAGAGCATGGTGGACAGCAGGAAGGGGGCATGGTGAGAGCATGTGGATAGCAGGAAGGGGGCATGGTGAGAGCATGTGGGCAGCAGGAAGGGGGCATGGTGAGAGCATGGTGGGCAGCAGAAAGGGGGCATGGTGAGAGCATGGTGGGCAGCAGGAAGGGGACATGGTGAGAGCATGGTGGACAGCAGGAAGGGGGCATGGTGAGAGCATGGTGGACAGCAGGAAGGGGACATGGTGAGAGCATGTGGACAGCAGGAAGGGGGCATGGTGAGAGCATGTGGACAGCAGGAAGGGGGCATGGTGAGAGCATGGTGGACAGCAGGAAGGGGACATGGTGAGAGCATGGTGGACAGCAGGAAGGGGGCATGGTGAGAGCATGGTGGACAGCAGGAAGGGGGCATGGTGAGAGCATGTGGACAGCAGGAAGGGGGCATGGGGAGAGCATGTGGGCAGCAGGAAGGGGACATGGTGAGAGCATGTGGACAGCAGGAAGGGGGCATGGTGAGAGCATGTGGACAGCAGGAAGGGGACATGGTGAGAGCATGGTGGACAGCAGGAAGGGGGCATGGTGAGAGCATGGTGGACAGCAGGAAGGGGACATGGTGAGAGCATGGTGGACTTCAGGAAGGGGGCATGGTGAGAGCATGGTGGGAAGCAGGAAGGGGGCATGGTGAGAGCATGTGGACAGCAGGAAGGGGGCATGGTGAGAGCATGGTGGGCAGCAGGAAGGGGGCATGGTGAGAGCATGGTGGGCAGCAGGAAGGGGACATGGTGAGAGCATGTGGACAGCAGGAAAGGGGCATGGTGAGAGCATGTGGACAGCAGGAAGGGGGCATGGTGAGAGCATGGTGGACAGCAGGAAGGGGACATGGTGAGAGCATGGTGGACAGCAGGAAGGGGGCATGGTGAGAGCATGGTGGACAGCAGGAAGGGGACATGGTGAGAGCATGGTGGACAGCAGGAAGGGGGCATGGTGAGAGCATGGTGGACAGCAGGAAGGGGGCATGGTGAGAGCATGTGGACAGCAGGAAGGGGGCATGGGGAGAGCATGTGGGCAGCAGGAAGGGGACATGGTGAGAGCATGTGGACAGCAGGAAGGGGACATGGTGAGAGCATGGTGGACAGCAGGAAGGGGGCATGGTGAGAGCATGGTGGACAGCAGGAAGCGGACATGGTGAGAGCATGGTGGACTTCAGGAAGGGGGCATGGTGAGAGCATGTGGACAGCAGGAAGGGGGCATGGTGAGAGCATGGTGGGCAGCAGGAAGGGGGCATGGTGAGAGCATGGTGGACAGCAGGAAGGGGACATGGTGAGAGCATGTGGACAGCAGGAAGGGGGCATGGTGAGAGCATGGTGGACAGCAGGAAGGGGGCATGGTGAGAGCATGGTGGACGGCAGGAAGGGGACATGGTGAGAGCATGTGGACAGCAGGAAGGGGGCATGGTGAGAGCATGTGGACAGCAGGAAGGGGGCATGGGGAGAGCATGTGGGCAGCAGGAAGGGGACATGGTGAGAGCATGTGGACAGCAGGAAGGGGGCATGGTGAGAGCATGTGGACAGCAGGAAGGGGACATGGTGAGAGCATGGTGGACAGCAGGAAGGGGGCATGGTGAGAGCATGGTGGACAGCAGGAAGGGGACATGGTGAGAGCATGGTGGACTTCAGGAAGGGGGCATGGTGAGAGCATGGTGGGAAGCAGGAAGGGGGCATGGTGAGAGCATGTGGACAGCAGGAAGGGGGCATGGTGAGAGCATGGTGGGCAGCAGGAAGGGGGCATGGTGAGAGCATGGTGGGCAGCAGGAAGGGGACATGGTGAGAGCATGTGGACAGCAGGAAGGGGGCATGGTGAGAGCATGCCCCCTTCCTGCTGTCCACCATGCTCTCACCATGCCCCCTTCCTGCTGTCCACATGCTCTCACCATGTCCCCTTCCTGCTGTCCACCATGCTCTTACCATGCCCCCTTCCTGCTGTCCACCATGCTCTCACCATGCCCCCTTCATGGCTAAATAGACAAAATACAAAAAAGCAATTGCTTAACCACCTGGTCAATGCAGCTAGAGCGTGTATACCCTCTGTTTAGTGCACAGAATCTCTGATATCTGGAAGATGGAGAGTCTTTCGGCTTCACTCCAGGGGCGATCAGAGGAAGTGAGAGTCACCTGGTTCCCTTGGTTGGAATTCACCGGTAAGACAATAGGGCTGATTCAAATTTCGGGATTTTTGTTGTTTGTTTGCGTTCAACTTACGGGGTTGTTTTGTAGGAGAAAGTTAGCTGTAGAGATCGGAGATGATGTATGCTGAGTACTTGGAAGAGTATGAGCATTTGCAACTACGCGGCATCCTATGCATCTGCATGGCAGATTCCAGGTTGCATTGCGCACGTTTGAACATCGATTGCATGCATGACGTTGAGCTATTCGAGCTCACCCGACTTAACCGTGTCTCCCTCCATAAACTGTATAGTGAGCTGCGGCCATGGTTGGCCCCCATCACAAGGAAGGGGCATGCAATTGCAGGTATGACAAAAATGGTTGGCTGCCTTCAATTTTTAGCGAGCGCCTCATTCCAGAGGCTGGGTGCCCTCTCCGTGGGCATGTCCCAGCCTACGCTGAACCGCACGCTAAACAAGTTTCTGGATGGCATGGCTACCATGTGTCAAAAATACATCTTTTTTCCTGACAACATGGTAGCCTGGAATGCGGTTAAGTTGGGCTTTTATGATATAGCCGATATGCCCAACGTCATGGGAGCGATCGACTGTACGCACGTAGTGCTGGTGCCTCCAGCTGCGGACGAACATCTCTATCGGTATGTGGTTTATCTGAACATCCTGACTTATATTTAAGCATTGTAGCACTGTATCTTTTAATGTAGATCTAAATCAAACATTTTAATGTAGACCTTCATCAAGAATGAAGAGTATGAGCATTTGCAGCTACGCGGCATGCTATGCATCTGCATGGTAGATTCCAGGTTGCATCGCGCACGTTTAAACATCGATTGCATGCTTGACGTTGAGCTATTTGAGCTCACCCTACTTAACCACTTTTCCCTCCATAAACTGTATAGTGAGCTGCGGCCATGGTTGGCCCCATCACAAGGAAGGGGCATGCAATTGCACGTATGACCAAAATGGTTGGCTGCCTTAAATTTTTAGCGAGCGGCTCGTTCTAGAGGCTGGGTGCCCTCTCGGTGGGCATGTCCCAGCCTACGCTGAGCCACACGCTAAACAAGTTTCTGGATGGCATGGCTACCATGTGTCAAAAATACATATTTTTTCCTGACAACATGGTAGCCTGGAATGCGGTTAAGTTGGGTTTTTATGATATAGCCGATATGCCCAACGTCATAGGTGCGATCGACTGTACGCACGTAGCGCTGGTGCCTCTGAACATCCTGACTTATATTTAAGCATTGTAGCACTGTATCTTTTAATGTAGATCTAAATCAAACATTTTAATGTAGACCTTCATCAAGAATTAGCAACTAATAATTAGTTGTTTTAGTGCTATATCAAATTTATTAACACCCAATAAGAAATAATTGTCACGGACCGGGTGGAGCGGACTCGGGTGTGGATCCGCTTTAACTGTGGGACCGATGGCAGGTACCGTGTCAGGGGAGCGGAGTCTAAGGGGCCACCGGTATTCACCAGAGCCCACCGCAAGGCAGGTTGGTCTTGTGCGGCGAGTGACCCCCAGGTCGCTACCCCCAAACAGCGGCCCAGTCCCACAGTCAGCCAAGGTTCAGCGAGGTACACAAGTGGCAGGAAAAAGGCGTAGTAAGTACAGGCAGAGATCGGGGCTGGCAGCACAGGTTCGCGGTAAAGGTGAGTAGCCGAGGTCAGGGCAGGCAGGTTCAGAGTCGGGGACAGGCAGAGGTCGGTACACGGGTGAGCAATCCAAGAATGTCTGACTTTCAACAAGCATGGAGAGACCAAGATCTGGCACTGAAGGAAGGAAGTGCCTCTTTAAATAGGGGAAGAGGATGCAGGATTGGATGACCAAACACCAATCAGTGCTGTACAGGCCCTTTAAATCTCAGGAATCCAGTGCGCTCGCCCTCTAGTGGACGGAGACGTGCGTGCACCTGAGCATGTGAGGAGGAAGCATGGGGGGAAGGGCGGCAGCTGGATGCAGCCATGAGGTAAGTGCTGCAAGATGGATGACGGCTGCATGCAGCCATGGAGGTAAGTGACTTGCTGTGAGACGGGCGTGCAGAGCTCGCCCTGACAGTACCCCCCCCTTGGGTCTCCCCCTCTTCTTGGGACCCAGAAAGTCAGGGATGAGACTATGAACCGGAACGTTCTCTTCAGGTTCTAATTTCAAGACTTTGCTGTATTGGCGAGGAGATACAAAGGCCTCTCCGGCTGGTGCCTGTACCAGGGCGGAGGGAGCAGTGACAGGAGCAGGCTTGGCAGGAATGGGTCCAAAACACCTCTTGGGGCAGGCTGGGCCCGTATTCCAGTCAAGCGTGGGGTCATGACGTTGAAGCCAAGGTAGGCCGAGAAGAATTGGAGAAGTGTTACTGGGGAGGACGAAGAACTCAATACTCTCCTGATGATCGGGTCCAACCTTCAAAAGGAGCGGTACTGTGCGATATCGCACGATGCAATCAAGTCTATCTTCATTGACTGAAGCAATAACTAGAGGCCTTGCGAGGCGATTCACAGAGATATTATACTTGTCAATCAAAGAGGCCCCGATGAAGTTTTCCGCGGAGCCCGAATCCAGAAAAGCCAACAAACTCACAGAGACGTTAGCAGAAATGGAGAGTTGCACTGGAACCGTAAGGCGTGAAGAGGTAGCACACCCAACCAGGGATGCCTCTCCCACCCTTACTAGGTGCGCCCGTGGCGGGCGAACAGGACAGTCTTTCAAGAAGTGCTCGGAGCTGGCACAGTACAAACAAAGGTTCTCGTTTCTTCGACGAGTTCTCTCCAACGGAGTTAGGCGAGATCGGTCCACCTGCATAGCCTCCTCAGTGGAAGGCGCATGTGTGGGCAAAGGTGGATGTTGGAAAACAGGAGCCAGACGTGAAGCCCTCCTAGGGCACTCAAAGTTCTTTCCCAGGCGGAGTTCCTCTCGCCTTTCAGAAAAACGCACATCGATGCGTGTGGCCAAGCGAATAAGATCAGTCAAAGACAAAGGCAAATCACGTGCCGCTAGGGCATCTTTAATATGGCTAGAAAGTCCTTTCTTAAAGGAGGCACACAAGGCCTCATTATTCCAGGATAATTCTGACGCCAGGGTGAGGAACTGTACGGCATATTCGCCAACAGACCGGTCACCCTGGACCAAGTTAAGCAGGGCTGCTTCTGCCGATGAGGCCTGGGCTGGTTCCTCAAAGACATGGCGAAACTCAGAAACGAAGGCATGTAAGTTGGAAGTCACTGGTTCATTGCGATCCCATAATGGAGTGGCCCAGGCCAGGGCCTTTCCTGTAAGCAGACTAATAATAAAGGCCACTTTGGCTCGTTCAGTGGGAAACTGGTCCGCCAACATCTCCAGATGCAGAGAACACTGCGCAAGGAAACCTCGGAATGACTTGGCATCCCCATCAAATTTAGCCGGCAAGGAGAGACAAACTCTAGCTAGAGGTGCTACAGGTGGCGGCGACACCGGAGCGGAAGGTGGCAATTGCTGCTGCAGGATTGTTAGTAATTGCTGAACCATGGCGGCAAGCTGGTTGATTTGGCGAGTCTGCATAGCAACTACAGTGAGCA
The DNA here is from genome assembly GCA_027917425.1 of Gastrophryne carolinensis. Lineage (NCBI taxonomy): Eukaryota > Metazoa > Chordata > Amphibia > Anura > Microhylidae > Gastrophryne > Gastrophryne carolinensis. Next base: position 105,293,999 of record CM051239.1, on the reverse strand, counting down.
ATTCTGAGGCGTTAGGCAGTGGCACCTCAGCGGGATCCATGGCCAGATCTTACTGTCACGGACCGAGTGGAGCGGACTCGAGTGTGGATCCGCTTTAACTGTGGGACCGATGGCGGGTACCGTGTCAGGGGAGCGGAGTCTAAGGGGCCACCGGTATTCACCAGAGCCCACCGCAAGGCAGGTTGGTCTTGTGCGGCGAGTGACCCCCAGGTCGCTACCCCCAAACAGCGGCCCAGTCCCACAGTCAGCCGAGGTTCAGCGAGGTACACAAGTGGCAGGAAAAAGGCGTAGTAAGTACAGGCAGAGATCGGGGCTGGCAGCACAGGTTCGCGGTAAAGGTGAGTAGCCGAGGTCGGGGCAGGCAGCAAAGGTTCAGAGTCGGGGACAGGCAGAGGTCGGTACACGGGTGAGCAATCCAAGAATGTCTGACTTTCAACAAGCATGGAGAGACCAAGATCTGGCACTGAAGGAAGGAAGTGCCTCTTTAAATAGGGGAAGAGGATGCAGGATTTGATGGCCAAACACCAATCAGTGCTGTACAGGCCCTTTAAATCTCAGGAATCCAGTGCGCTCGCCCTCTAGTGGACGGAGACGTGCGTGCACCTGAGCATGTGAGGAGGAAGCATGGGGGGAAGGGCGGCAGCTGGATGCAGCCATGAGGTAAGTGCTGCAAGATGGATGATGGCTGCATGCAGCCATGGAGGTAAGTGACTTGCTGTGACACGGGCGTGCAGTGCTCGCCCTAACAATAATAATGGTCCCTTAAGATTGTTTTTTTTTTAATCTTTTATTTGTTAGTAAAATACTTTTTTCGTGCTATTACAGGAACCGGAAGATGGGACACTCGATGTACAAGCAGTAGTTGGTCCTGACCTTCGGTTCCTGAATGTCATGGCAGGTTTTCCAGGATCCACCCACGATGCCTACATCCTCAGGAATTCCAGCCTCTATGGCCGGTTTGAATCTGGCAATTTGTCTGGTGTTTGGCTACTGGGTAAGTCTTACAAAATACCTTAATTAGGGTTTCAATGTATGACTAGGAATTATTTTTGATAGCCCTGTCTCAACATATGATGTTCTTCCCCTCTGATTAAATGATATACAATGTAACTATGAAGTTTAGAATATATATATTTTTTTTAAGGGGATTCGGGTTATCTGCTGCCGTGGCTGATGACACCCATCCTGCGGCCTCAGACGCAGCCACAGGAGTGCTATAATCGTGCCCATCGCAAGAACCGGGCTGTGGTTGACAAGGCATTTGGGCTTCTCAAGAGTTGCTTCAGATGTCTGTACCATACAAGGGGCGCCCTGCTATATGACCCAAGAAAGGTCATTAAGATAATAATGGCGTGCTGTGTATTGCATAATTTTGCAAGAAGGTTCCCCAATATATAGATGTGTCCCCCTCTCCAGCACTTATGGACATTCCCGATGAATTATATGATGGCACCCAGAGTGCTTCTGGCCAGTCCGGACGCACCTAATTTCTAACTATTTTAGTTAAGCTTTATTTTATGTGTTTTTTTTTCTTGGTTCTGTTTTGTGTGAAAAAGATTTTTGTTGTTTGATTAAATTTTTTCTTTAATCTCAAATCATTCCTTTATTTTTTATTTTGGATTTTTTTGGCAAAGCAATGTAGAAATAATAGTAAATTGATTCACAATAATCTTATAGAGATAATGAAACAAAAAAAAGTTAATTAAATGGTGGCTGGCCATAGTATGGATTTTGTTGAGCTTGTTGGATGGCCACCAACTGGGCAAGGGTGGCATTCATAATCTGCCACTGCTCCAGCATAGCCTCCCTCTGCCTGTTGCTAGTCCTCATTTCATCCAGCATGGAGTTTTAACTGTTGTTGATGTGACTTAATTGTGCAGCCATCTCTTCATTTAATTGTTGGGTAGTTTCCCTGAAGTAGCGGCTGTCATTTCTCCATGCTGACTCCATCAGCTGCACACGCCTCACCTGGGTTAAATGGCGACATTGCTAAGGGCGTCCTCCTTTTCCCTGGGTTTGGTCGCGTGCAGCTGATGGAGGTCCAGGACTAGCAACAATAGCAGATGATGGTGCCAAATCCTCTGCAGCAAAAACATAGAAACATAGAAGGTTGATGGCAGAAGGAGACCATACGGTTCATCTAGTCTGCCCTTATGTGTATACTGTATGTTCTCTTTATCTTAGGATAGATGTGTGCTTATCCCAGGCATGTTTAAATTCAGCGACTGTTGATTTTTCAACTACCTCTGCTGGAAGTTTGTTCCAAACATCTACTACTCTTTCTGTAAAAAAATAATTTCTAGCATTGCTCCTGATCTTCCCCCTGACTAGCTTCAGGTTGTGCCCCTTGTTCTATCATTAAGTCTCTTCTTAAAAACACTTCCCTCCTGAACCTTATTCAATCCTTTCACATATTTAAAGGTCTCAATCATGTCCCCTCTCTCCCTTCTTTCCTCCAGACTGTACAAATTAAGCTCTTTAAATCTTTCCTGATAAGTTTAAGGTTTAAGTCCTTTCACCATTTATGTTGCCCGCCTTTGGACCCATTCTATTTGAATAATGTCTTTTCGCAGGTAAGGTCTCCAGAACTGCACACAGCATTCTAGCTGTGGCCTCACCAGGGCTCTATACAGAGTGCTGTATATGTTCATCGGCTACCGCGATGAACTGGCAGTGGCAAAAGATGTGGAGGGTTGCCCAATGGTAGTAGTTGTTTGATGTGCTGGAATGTTAAAGTGAAGTAAGGTTAACACATACACATACCTTGTGTACCTAAGCTTTTAATCTACTTTTTTAGAGCCAAAAGCAAAAGAACCATTCCTTGAAATACTAACCTTTGTGTCAGTGTCCATGGTGCCTACCAATCCCTTAAAGTGGACCGTCACCCAGGGGTGATCGGCCCGGGAATCTATAAGATTCCCGGGCCGATCACCTCCCTCCCCGCGGGACATCCGAGATCGGGATGTCCCGCGGGGTGAAACCCCCCCAAACCCCCCAAACTCCTTACCTTAGTTTCCCTCGCGCCCCTCTAGTCGTGCGCGCGCCCGCGCCGGCCGTCTGTGAATGGCCGGCGCGGGCACGCGCGCGTCAACAGGGACGCGCGGGAGGCGGCGGCGGAGGAGCCGCTTGTCCGCGGCTTGTCCGTCGCCGCGGACAGAGGTGAGTTCGGGGGTTCGGGGGGGTTTCACACAGCGGGGCACCCCGATCGGGGGTGCCCCACCGAAGTGGACCAAGACCCAGGATAGTCAAAATCCTGGGTGTTGGTCCACTTTAAGTGCAGCAGGGTGTATCAAGCCCAAAACCATCTCCTCTGCTGTGGTAGACTGCAGTTTGGAGGGGTAGCCGCCTCCTGTTTGCAACTTTTAAAACAAAGAAAAAACATTACTTATAAGGTCATGCACAACAACAACCTGCCCAGGTCATGCACAACAACAACCTGCCCAACCCAAACAACCATCTGTACCCATGCAGCTTGCGCTTATTTTGCTTCTGCCGAACGCTATACTTTACGTCAGAGAATTCTCTTTGGATTTGTTCCACATCTTTTCTCTCCGACCCAGCGCAATTCACCTGCCTGGTGATCTACTCCCATATTTGTGTTTTTCTTACTTTGCTGGTGGATTTGGAATTTCGACCATATAATTTATGATAGTGGTCAGAAACACCACTTGCCAAAGTTTGGGGCTCAGTAAAGCGCCCGCTTGAGCTCCCACACTGCAGGTTTCTGCCTAATGATGTTCTTGCAGCATCATTCTGGGTCGGTGGCATAGTGGGTGACATTCTAGCCTGACTTTCTGTCGACGAATAGCGAGACCTTTTGCTATGAAAGGATTGGGCAGGACTTGCTTGGGGACTGGGTGTCATAGGTTGGCTGCCGAAAGAAGTTGCAGCCATTGAGCTGCACGGTGACTCGGGGCTCTCTACATTGGAATCCTCAAAGTGGCCTTGAGCAGGAGAGGGTGTTGTTGGGGGGCTATGGTATCTTGCCCTAGTCTTCCCCTTGCCCTTCCTACTAGTGCTCCCTAAGGTTCAGGATGTTGGTGGACAGGGAGCATTCTGGCTGGAGGAAGTTTCCTTGGCCTTCCGGAAAGTGCCATATTTTGATGGTGCTGGAGTCTGGAACAATGGATCCTTCCTTTGCCTATTGGATGTCCTCATAGGCTGCGAGTGGCCTTTCCCACTAGTTGTTTTGGTGGACCTAGTAGCTGGCCTGCCACTATGTTGCCTGGAAGTGGTTGCTTCCTGTTGGCGTAGGCCAACATGCAGCTTGGGGGTCTTGCGGCTACCTCTCTTGCCAGTCATATTGATATCTGTGGTTGACAAGGCATTTGGGCTTCTCAAGAGTTGCTTCAGATGTCTGTACCATACAAGGGGCGCCCTGCTATATGACCCAAGAAAGGTCATTAAGATAATAATGGCGTGCTGTGTATTGCATAATTTTGCAAGAAGGTTCCCCAATATATAGATGTGTCCCCCTCTCCAGCACTTATGGACATTCCCGATGAATTATATGATGGCACCCAGAGTGCTTCTGGCCAGTCCGGACGCACCTAATTTCTAACTATTTTAGTTAAGCTTTATTTTATGTGTTTTTTTTTCTTGGTTCTGTTTTGTGTGAAAAAGATTTTTGTTGTTTGATTAAATTTTTTCTTTAATCTCAAATCATTCCTTTATTTTTTATTTTGGATTTTTTTGGCAAAGCAATGTAGAAATAATAGTAAATTGATTCACAATAATCTTATAGAGATAATGAAACAAAAAAAAGTTAATTAAATGGTGGCTGGCCATAGTATGGATTTTGTTGAGCTTGTTGGATGGCCACCAACTGGGCAAGGGTGGCATTCATAATCTGCCACTGCTCCAGCATAGCCTCCCTCTGCCTGTTGCTAGTCCTCATTTCATCCAGCATGGAGTTTTAACTGTTGTTGATGTGACTTAATTGTGCAGCCATCTCTTCATTTAATTGTTGGGTAGTTTCCCTGAAGTAGCGGCTGTCATTTCTCCATGCTGACTCCATCAGCTGCACACGCCTCACCTGGGTTAAATGGCGACATTGCTAAGGGCGTCCTCCTTTTCCCTGGGTTTGGTCGCGTGCAGCTGATGGAGGTCCAGGACTAGCAACAATAGCAGATGATGGTGCCAAATCCTCTGCAGCAAAAACATAGAAACATAGAAGGTTGATGGCAGAAGGAGACCATACGGTTCATCTAGTCTGCCCTTATGTGTATACTGTATGTTCTCTTTATCTTAGGATAGATGTGTGCTTATCCCAGGCATGTTTAAATTCAGCGACTGTTGATTTTTCAACTACCTCTGCTGGAAGTTTGTTCCAAACATCTACTACTCTTTCTGTAAAAAAATAATTTCTAGCATTGCTCCTGATCTTCCCCCTGACTAGCTTCAGGTTGTGCCCCTTGTTCTATCATTAAGTCTCTTCTTAAAAACACTTCCCTCCTGAACCTTATTCAATCCTTTCACATATTTAAAGGTCTCAATCATGTCCCCTCTCTCCCTTCTTTCCTCCAGACTGTACAAATTAAGCTCTTTAAATCTTTCCTGATAAGTTTAAGGTTTAAGTCCTTTCACCATTTATGTTGCCCGCCTTTGGACCCATTCTATTTGAATAATGTCTTTTCGCAGGTAAGGTCTCCAGAACTGCACACAGCATTCTAGCTGTGGCCTCACCAGGGCTCTATACAGAGTGCTGTATATGTTCATCGGCTACCGCGATGAACTGGCAGTGGCAAAAGATGTGGAGGGTTGCCCAATGGTAGTAGTTGTTTGATGTGCTGGAATGTTAAAGTGAAGTAAGGTTAACACATACACATACCTTGTGTACCTAAGCTTTTAATCTACTTTTTTAGAGCCAAAAGCAAAAGAACCATTCCTTGAAATACTAACCTTTGTGTCAGTGTCCATGGTGCCTACCAATCCCTTAAAGTGGACCGTCACCCAGGGGTGATCGGCCCGGGAATCTATAAGATTCCCGGGCCGATCACCTCCCTCCCCGCGGGACATCCGAGATCGGGATGTCCCGCGGGGTGAAACCCCCCCAAACCCCCCAAACTCCTTACCTTAGTTTCCCTCGCGCCCCTCTAGTCGTGCGCGCGCCCGCGCCGGCCGTCTGTGAATGGCCGGCGCGGGCACGCGCGCGTCAACAGGGACGCGCGGGAGGCGGCGGCGGAGGAGCCGCTTGTCCGCGGCTTGTCCGTCGCCGCGGACAGAGGTGAGTTCGGGGGTTCGGGGGGGTTTCACACAGCGGGGCACCCCGATCGGGGGTGCCCCACCGAAGTGGACCAAGACCCAGGATAGTCAAAATCCTGGGTGTTGGTCCACTTTAAGTGCAGCAGGGTGTATCAAGCCCAAAACCATCTCCTCTGCTGTGGTAGACTGCAGTTTGGAGGGGTAGCCGCCTCCTGTTTGCAACTTTTAAAACAAAGAAAAAACATTACTTATAAGGTCATGCACAACAACAACCTGCCCAGGTCATGCACAACAACAACCTGCCCAACCCAAACAACCATCTGTACCCATGCAGCTTGCGCTTATTTTGCTTCTGCCGAACGCTATACTTTACGTCAGAGAATTCTCTTTGGATTTGTTCCACATCTTTTCTCTCCGACCCAGCGCAATTCACCTGCCTGGTGATCTACTCCCATATTTGTGTTTTTCTTACTTTGCTGGTGGATTTGGAATTTCGACCATATAATTTATGATAGTGGTCAGAAACACCACTTGCCAAAGTTTGGGGCTCAGTAAAGCGCCCGCTTGAGCTCCCACACTGCAGGTTTCTGCCTAATGATGTTCTTGCAGCATCATTCTGGGTCGGTGGCATAGTGGGTGACATTCTAGCCTGACTTTCTGTCGACGAATAGCGAGACCTTTTGCTATGAAAGGATTGGGCAGGACTTGCTTGGGGACTGGGTGTCATAGGTTGGCTGCCGAAAGAAGTTGCAGCCATTGAGCTGCACGGTGACTCGGGGCTCTCTACATTGGAATCCTCAAAGTGGCCTTGAGCAGGAGAGGGTGTTGTTGGGGGGCTATGGTATCTTGCCCTAGTCTTCCCCTTGCCCTTCCTACTAGTGCTCCCTAAGGTTCAGGATGTTGGTGGACAGGGAGCATTCTGGCTGGAGGAAGTTTCCTTGGCCTTCCGGAAAGTGCCATATTTTGATGGTGCTGGAGTCTGGAACAATGGATCCTTCCTTTGCCTATTGGATGTCCTCATAGGCTGCGAGTGGCCTTTCCCACTAGTTGTTTTGGTGGACCTAGTAGCTGGCCTGCCACTATGTTGCCTGGAAGTGGTTGCTTCCTGTTGGCGTAGGCCAACATGCAGCTTGGGGGTCTTGCGGCTACCTCTCTTGCCAGTCATATTGATATCTGTACAGACACACAGCTGTGTGTACAGGTACCCTTTAAGTAGTTATTACTGTGTATGATGTTGACGTCGTGCGTACGGCCGTTCGCATCCCGGAAACTGCTGGGGCGCAACACATTTATTATAAAATCTGATAAAGATGGCCCCTACGCTCTTTACCTGTGAGCAACAGGAGACAATTATGCTAGTAAGTGTTTGTGCAGGCGTTTATTTGCAGGCGAAATGCATGCATATGTGGTTAGGCAGGGCAGGCAAAAAAAGTTGGTACCAAATTTGCTTATAAACGCAGTGGCAAACAAAAATGAGTGTGCACATGTGCGCAACACTAAAATGTCATGTAGAAGGATAGCTAAAGCCTTGAAATGTTAGGAGGAATGATAATTATAAATCTGCTATCATTAACATTGTGATTTGTATGATGTTTTAATTAATGACATCCGTTATTCTTCCACATTTTAGATGATGCTCACCAATCGCCATGATTTCCTGCTGAGCGTCTATGAGAAGAAGACCTTGGCACTGGAAATAGTGGCCAAAATCCAGGAAGATACTGACACCACCTTCACCTACACACAGATAATTCAGCACTGGTCAGACCTAAAATGCAGGAAGAGGCCCAGGGTGAGGAGATTCTTTCTAAAACATTTTCCAAGTAAGTACATTACCCTTACATCTTAGAAACGCACTGCCCTTAGGCAGACCTGTGTTTATGAATGCTATTCTCTTCTAGTTAGTGAATTCAACTATCGGATCAGACCCACCTGGAGGCGAGGAGTCCGGCCAGTGCTGGAGTGATCTGGGCGTAGTGAAAGTGGTGGCAGTCCAGTGCCAAGGTCCTCCCCCTCCTCTGCAAGTCCCAATGAGCAACCGCTGGACCTGTCTGCAGAGGAGGGGCATCAGCTGCTCGGCAGGGAAGCAGAACAGATGCCGGAACAGCACCACTCTGGTATGATTATCACACAGAAGCACACACAGGTACATGCACTGTAAACACACATTCATTTCTTGCTTATATACTTTTAGATGCTGACGTGGCGGGTGAAGAGCCAGGCATGCTGAACCCAGAAAGGCAAGCACCTGAGGTGCAAGGAGAAGGGGGGTGATGTTACACATACATTCTAATTTAAATGACTTCATTAACAAATATAAAATTCTAACTAACCATATTTTTGCTTGCTCAAGTCAAGAGTCAAGAGTCAGACCAAGAGGAGTGGCAGGCCCCAGAGAGGAGGGTGGTCCCCCAGGATCAGGTCATCCACCAGCCTAGTAAGTTTGGAGACAACTGAGGCCCTTATTTAAGAAGGGATAGCGTCAGGTAGCGCCTGGTTAATGAGAGGTAGCGACAGGTAGCGACTGGTGAACGCCGGACACGACACACAATTACACATTTATCAAGCAGAATCTGTTTAGCGACTGGGATAGCGCCATGTAGCGTCTGATTCATCATTTTCACAGCCTCAGCGAACAGCGCCAGCGTTCAGCCTTGCACAGCGCCAGGTATGACCTCTCGCTACCTGGCGCTCTCCCATACATTTCAATGGACGATCCTTTTCTTCTGTTTAAACAGGTTTTTTTTTTTTTTTCTTTAAAACACAAATAATTCTGTGACCTCTTCTGGCATTGAAATAGCAGTTTTTTCATAATTTTTAAATTTTTTAAATATTTCCTCAGAAATGACATTACAGGTCTGGCATTAAAGTGTTCATGTTACAATGTTGTTACAATGTAATTCCATATGTTTTCGCTTTGTTACTAGTGGAAAGATGCTTGAAACAGACTTTAAACACACCGTCTCCTGCGCGCTGGGCTTCAAACAAATATTTTTCAGCGCCAGAGATTTGTGAGGCTGTTTTTTTGCTGAATATGGTGTGAGTCGGTCGCTATGAGCAGTCGCTAACATGCGCTCCCATACAGCGCTGTACTGGTCAAATAGCGACTCCTCACAATGTATTCAACATTACTGAACAGCGACGGGAGTAGAGACTCACGGCCGAGCACTGCGACTACTAGCGGGTGCTCTGAAAATGTCTGCTACAGACGCTCATCTGTCGCTACCTGCCGCTAATGATGAATCAGCCTCTTAGTTGATTTACGTTAACATGCCTTCATCAACAGGTATTCCCAATGCATAGGCTAGAAGATTAGATTAATTTCTGGCCCAATCCCTAGCCTAGAAGATTAGATTAATTTCTGGCCCAATCCCTAGCCTAGAAGATTAAATTAATTTCTGGCCCAATCCATAGGCTATAAATTATTACTATTTCCTTCAACAGGTATTCAAAATGCATATACTAGAAATTATTTATTTTTTTCTTGTCACAGCCAGCACACACCAGCGAATCCAAATTCTAACAGCTGCTGTACATAGGATAGACATTGAGGAGCTGGCAGCTTCACTGGGGACCACTGAGGAATAGAATCCTGGGAGCTTGCCACTTTTATGTACATAGTTTTATAGTTTTATTAAATTAAAAAAAATTCTAATAAATAAACAAAAAATGTTCTTACTAAAATAATTTTAATACATTTTTCTAAACTTTAAAAGGTTTCGAATGTCTTTCATTTCTAAAAAATAATATAAATGTCATGCTAGCACACATCCACTTATGCACAAAAATCATAAAAAATCAAGAAGGAAATTAAAAAAATCTAAAGAATCCAGAAAATTAAGGTAAGCATGAAAATATTGGGATAGAGAACACAAAACAGTGCCAGGGGAGTTAAGGTAAGCATGAAAATATGGGGATAGAGAACACGAAACAGTGCCAGGGGAGTTAAGGTAAGCATGAATAGAGTGGGACAGAGAAAAACAAACAAACCGCAAGTCAGTTAAGGTAAGCATTAATAGAGTGGGACAGAGAAAAAGAAACAAACTGCAAGTCAGTTAAGGTAAGCATTAATAGAGTGGGACAGAGAAAAAGAAACAAACTGCAAGTCAGTTAAGGTAAGCATTAATAGAGTGGGACAGAGAAAAAGAAACAAACCGCACGTCAGTTAAGGTAAGCATTAATAGAGTGGGACAGAGAAAAAACAAACAAACCGCACGTCAGTTAAGGTAAGCATTAATAGAGTGGGACAGAGAAAAAGAAACAAACCGCACGTCAGTTAAGGTAAGCATTAATAGAGTGGGACAGAGAAAAAACAAACAAACCGCACGTCAGTTAAGGTAAGCATTAATAGAGTGGGACAGAGAAAAAACAAACAAACCGCACGTCAGTTAAGGTAAGCATTAATAGAGTGGGACAGAGAAAAAGAAACAAACCGCACGTCAGTTAAGGTAAGCATTAATAGAGTGGGACAGAGAAAAAGAAACAAACCGCACGTCAGTTAAGGTAAGCATGGGAGCAGGAGTGACTGAGAGAATAGTTGACACGGGGGAGGGACATGAATGAGTTAATTAGCTGCGCACATGCGTGCAAACATAGCAGCTCGTACAACAAAATTCCGTTATGACGTATATTTAGAGAAAGATGCATGCTGAATATTGCAGGACACTAAAAATCTACGTTGGTACTACATTGAAAAACGCTGAAAAGCGGTAGTATACGAGGATTACTAAGCAACGTAAACGAAAACCTTGTCCTCTCGAGAACGCAATGAGAGCCGGAAAATGCCATTCTCGATGGCGTACGCAGCTACGAACAGTAAACGGAACGCTCCCGATGGCAGCTCTGCATCATGCGTACGCATGTAGACATACGGGGAAAAGTGAAAATTACACATTACGAGACAAAAACAAAATGGTTTTGAGAAGGCTCTGAATCAGCCCTAATATATGGCTCTCTCCTCACCAGATAGTCATGTGCTTGCCCCGCACCCTCTAGGGGCCCCCTTCTCCCTCCTGCTATACTACTTTTCTTTATTATAACTGTCCCCTTTCACTTTTCCTTTCCCCTTAGCTTTACTACTCTTTTCATCCTCTCCTGCCCTGGTTTTGATCTGCCATCTGCTTGGATCATGCTCTTTGGAAGCATTGGTTTGCCACCTAAGGATTGAGATTTCTTTAAAATGTTCTAGCATGAGAAATGCTTGTATCTATCAATGGATATTGTATGATTCACTTAAAGCGGTCCTTCACTCTGAATAAGAGTCTATCTTATATGTTTCCCACACCCTGTACATACAGATTGTTAACATTAAAAATCATCCTACCTGCATCTACTGCATTTTATGAGCCTATAAACATTCAAGATGGTGGCCCATGGGACATCAGGCAGCCTGCAAACAGGAAGTGCCTTCTGACTGTGCTGCTCTGCATTCTGGGATTGCTAACCTTTTCCTGACCCCAGCTCTGCTCTGTCTGAGCAAAGCACAGCTATAACCCGCCCCCTTGTACTTTATCCCACTCTCCTCTCCTCAGTAAGTGTGATGCTTCTGAGTCAAGATGGCGGCACCCGTATCCTAAAGTCCTGAACAGAGTTGCAGCCCAGTGGGGGTGTGACTAAAAACTTAAAATATATTAATTTTATATGCTGGGGAATCATTTTTTAAGGGTTTGGGCTTTTCAATAAATCATGGTGAAGGTCCGATTTAATAAGTTACTGTTTTTTTTTCTGTGTTATTTCTTACTGTACGCCTGCAAAATCTTAATAAGGATACATAAAGAAAAACGAATAAATCTTACCCCTAGGGGGCATGGTACCAGAAAGTAACTCAATGGGACAATTGTAAGCCCTGTGAGGAGGTAGCGAGTGGTCTCCAACTGTGAGTAACGGGTTGACCCCAGTTGCATTGGTTCTCTGGAGCAGGGGAGGAGGAAGTCGTAGGACTCAAGGCAAGGGAATCTTGATGAAGCACACACCAGGCCGGATCTCTACTTTTCTCCAACTGCCACTCTCTATGGTGCCGGTCCATCTTAATGGCTAGTTGGATGTAGTCATCAAGGTTTTTGGGGAGTTGGGAAGTTCACCAAAGCATCTTTAATAGCTTCAGTGAGACCAATACGAAATAGACTACAGGGGGCAGGATTATTCAAATGGGAGTCACCCACCGATGGAATTCAGTACCGTACTCCTTGACTGTTTGATTCCCCAGTTTAAGACTTTGCAGTTTGGCGTCGGCCATTGATGCTAGATCCGTATCGTCATACAGAACTTCCATGGTCTTAAAGGACTGTTCGGTGGCACCGGCCATAGCCTGTATTTGCTCCACAAGACCATGATAATATAAGGCTCACCAGTTAGCAGGTCCAGGTTAGTAGATAACGTCCAATCTCAGCTGCTGTCTTCACCTATAGACAAGCCCCTGTTTGCCTGGACGCAAGCAGGCCTCACCGGACACGGCTGCTCCCAGGTCTTAAGAGCACAATTGCTGAACCTGCAGGTGGGTGAGCATAAACTTGAGTTCACAGGAAGTCAGACAACGCAAGGTCATACACAGGAAGTCAGTCCAATCAGGGGTCAATGCAGTGGGATAACCGTAGTCAAAGACTGAAGCAAGAGCCCATGTTGAGAATTCTCGCTTCCATCTGTAATTTTGCAACCTGCATGGAAGTTGAATGACTCACTTTCAACAGGTTGTACTAGTTTTCATTGATAAAAGGAATGTCACTCTAGGCCCATGGCACCCCTAGAGCCCATACTGAATAACACAATGGCTGGTAACTTGCATGGCCGGGGGCCGCCTGGCATGGCTTCTGTTCCCTGGGTTACAAGCCCTTATGCCTGGTGCCAGGGTCTAACTAAAAAAATAAATAAAAACCCACTGGCAGCTTCATTGATAAGATTAATGCCACCAATAGTGGCAATAATGTTACCATTGAAAACTTGTTAAAAATGTTTTAAGACAGTCAGGCAATCTCCAGTGACGTGATTTTGATCAATTTCGCTGAGTGAAGCCAGCTGCTTTAGTCAGATTTTTGCTGGCGTGAGCTGTTGGCGAGAAAAAAGGTTCTCGGACAAATTTCCCTTCCTAAACACTCTCTGAATCAAATGAAAATGTACTCTTGGAGTGATTTTTCATTTAAAGTTCTCACAAACAAATGGAAAATCACACCAAAAAACTAAAAAGTGGGCAAGGTTTTTACTTCCAAAACCGGACAAGATTGCAATCTTGCCGAGCTCTGAATCAACACCAATCCCATATTGGGTAGGTATGGGTAGATAAGGAAGTCACCAGTCCTCCCACCCCCTTTACTCAGTATGAATTGCCATGAGCACACACAGGGAGGGATTCAGTCAATATGGATTTCTCCCTGTGAAGTGTTCTAAAGGGAGGCTGGCAACTTCCCAGGTGAGTAGCTCTGAAATATTTGACTGAATTGCATGTCCCAACTTTGGGGACTCGGAAATGAGAGTGGGGACCACGCTGGACGCGGAGTGCCTTGTCGGGTCGGTGTGGCTTCCACATGTATCTGCAGATATATGCGGCCAGGTCTCTGTCTTTCCACATAGCTAGACATGTTTGGTGCTTAATACTTGGATGAGATTGATGAGAGGGTTAAACTGGGCTGTAGATTGGTTCCCAGGCCCTGAATAATAATTTAATCATTTTGTATAAATAGTAGAAATAGAGCTACTCCCACCCCTTTACTTTACTAAGTCACCAGTTCCCAGTGTGTCAGGAATGTGGACAACAGAGGTTGTGGACATGTAGGAATGTTTGCATACAATGGAATAGTTATGAAGGGGCTAGGTATAGGGGACTAGTCAGCAGGGCAATCATACAGTGTAGTGAGCTGTTAGGGTGCATGCTTAGTGGAAAAAAATATAAAATTTGATGAGTGTTCAGCCGCAGTAATGAGCATACATGGATGAGTACTAGGTAGTGAGGAAGAACCTTCACTTAACAGCAACAAGGAGCTCCCTGCCATCAGTTAGAAGGGGGTCTTTTGCAAAGCAGGGGGTACAAGGTTTTAACCCCATAAAGCCTCTGGAGTAAGGCCAACATGTCAGGCCAGTAACATGAGCCATCCCCTTCATGACGGGCTTCCTATGGAAATTCTTGACCAAGAATCGGCACATTGTCGAATAGACAATGCTGAGACCCCCCTTTAAATAATGGCACATTTCCATGTACATAAATTAACAGTTTGTTGAGGAAGCAAAAGAACATAAAACTCATAGATGAGAGGACGATTTGCATTTGGAAGAAAAAGCCTAAGATTTGTCTGTTTATTATTTGTTAAAGCTATCGTTCGAGAGATTGCTTGTGCTGTGTGCTCCACGTCCTATTTGTGGTTGTTTTCTGTTTCCATGTCATTGGTCATGATATTTTATGTCAGCCAAAATGAAATGCTCAACCAACAAACAAATTCTTGTTCACCTCTCAAACCCAGTGAGCATTTCCAAGGATCTACTATTTTCTTATTTTTCGTTCAGAAACCTATTTAATACCCGTTCTCTTGGTTAGAATAATCTTGGGTTCCATCTAAAAAAAGGTATGAGTGGGTTATAAGGATCATCACACAGAGTTATTGCACACAACCCCTGTGGGGAAATTCAAACCTGAGTGGGCTTATTTCCCTTTTCTCTCTGTTATATGTTTGTCATTACATTTCTCAGAAGTAATTTTACAGAATACAAGCAACTAAGAATCACCTTTGCTCTATTGCCACAGAACTTATTTCATTATCTTCAGCTTAGGCATTTCCTTTTAGCACAATTACTCTTGGACAGGTATCTGAGAGTCCCATAAATGCCTTTGAAAAGAATCCAGAATTTGCTATATTTTGCTACTGGGTAGAAATAGACACCAGATGTAGACACATATAGACTCAACGGCTACTTTACCCCAGTTAGGCTTAGAGAGACAGATCTCATGAAATCTGAGAAGTGTGCTAGATGGTTGGTTCAAAACTTCATATATTATGGGCATGCCCCCAGATATCTGCCTATTGGGAAGATATTTACACATCTCTAATAATCTGGAAGTGACAATATATAATAACATGCATACTAGAGGTCACAGGTCCTATTTGATTAGTAGTCCACAATGAGCCTTCACTCATATTGATGTTCTATTCTGAAGCACCCTGGTTTTTACTCTTTACAAACTTGGAAGAATTTGATAACCAGAAACCTGGAGCTGTATAAATTGACCAAAAACAAAAAATGAATACGAATTTGGGAAACATGGATCCAAACACCTAGTTCAGTGAATGGCTTTAGGTAGATTATTTGAGACATTTGTAAGGCCATCTGCTTGTAGCTCCATTAGCTATGCTCTTGTGCAATATGGTGCACTTCTCGTGTGGCTGAATGGGTGAATGTGTTGTTAGGATCTGAAGAAATGCTTCGGTTAATTCTTTATCATTGGTTTGAGAGTATCATATATTCAAGCATGACTGTAGTCCAGCAAGACTGAGTGAGAGCTAAGTAGCAATGGTTTCAGATGTAAATATTATCACCAAAGATATAGGAAATTTGAAGCAATAGTATTCTGAGGCACAATCAGAAAGAAAAAGGCATAGGTGGACAACTAAGAGGCTGATTCATCACTAACGCCAGGTAGCGACATATGAGCGTCTGTAGCAGGCATTTTCAGAGCGCCCGCTAGTATTCGCAGTGCTCGGCCGTGGGTCGCTACTTTATAGCAACTCAGTCGCTGTTCAGTAATGTTGAATACATTGTGAGGAGTCACTATTTGACCAGTACAGCGCTGTATGGGAGCGCATGTTAGCAACTGCTCATAGCGACCGACTCACACCATATTCAGCAAAAAAACAGCCTCACAAATCTCTGGCACTGAAAAATACTTGTTTGAAGCCCAGAGCGCAGGAGGCGGTGTGTTTAAAGTGTGTTTTCAAGCATCTATCAACTAGTAACAAAGCGAAAACATATGGAATTACATTGTAACAACATTGTAACATGAACACTTTAATGCCAGACCTGTAATGTCATTTTTGAGGAAATATTTAAAACATGAATAAATTATGAAAAAAATGCTATTTCAATGCCAGAAGAGGTCAAATAATTATTTGTGATTTTTTTGAAAAAAGAAACCCGTTTAAAGAGAAGAAAAGGATCGTCCATTGAAATGTATGGGGGAGCGTCAGGTAGCGAGAGGTCATACCTGGCGCTGTGCAAGGCTGAACGCTGGCGCTGTTCGCTGAGGCTGTGAAAATGATGAATCAAATGCTACATGGCGCTATCCCAGTCGCTAAACAGATTCTGCTTGATAAATGTGTAATTGCGTGCTGTGTCCGGCGTTCACCAGTCGCTACTTGTTGCTACCTGTTATTAACCAGCCACTACCTGACACTATCCCTTCTTAAATAAGGGCCTAAGTTAGATATGCTAGAAACATAGAAAGGTGGTGACAGAAGGAGACCATATAGAGTCCATCTAGTCTGCCCTGATGTGTATCAGTTCTCTGTATCTCAGGACAGATGTATGCATGTTTACATTCACTTACTGAGGTTCTTTCAACTACATCTGCTGGAAGTTTGTACCACGAATCTACTACTTTCTGTAAAATAACATTTTCTAACATTGCTCCTGATCTTCCCTTCAGCTAGTTTCATGTTGTTCCATCATTAAAGAGGAACTTCGGAAGCCTGGTCTAAAAGAATCCTGGGCTGTCCGAGTTCCTGTCCTTGGGGCTTCCCAAATTGGGATGCCCTACAGTGTAAAACCTCCAGATGTCTAGATCCACTCACCTTCTCTTGAGGCTTCCCTATGTCTCTCTAGCCATGCGTGTGCCCGGCCTCTCTGAATGAGCAGCACAGGCACGCCATGGCTGCAAAGTGAGCGGGGGATGCGGCTGGCGGTACATTCTGCTCCTTTCGGTGGCGCTCAGGTGAGCTAGCCGTCAGTGGTGCTAAAGGGAGCTGGGTGACAGCGAGCTTGCTGATTGGCTGAGTGCGCCGATCAGCCAGTCAGTGCACTCACTCTCGCCTGAGTCTGCGCCATGGGAGTAGAAGAAAGGTGAGTGTATGGGATTACCTGGGGGGTACACACAGCAGGGCATCCCAATTCGGGATGCCACCATCTGTACTTAAAAACACTTCCCTCCTGAACCGTATTCAAGTCTTTCACATATTTAAAGGTTTCAATCATGTCCCCTATTTCCCCTTTGCTCCAGGATGTACAAATTAAATTATTTAATCTTTACTGATATGTTAAGTTTAATTCCTTTTTTGTAGCCTGCCTTTGGACCTGAATTATTTGATCAATGTATTTTCGTACATAGAGTTCACAATATTCCAGATATGGCCTCACCAGGGCTCTATACAGCGACATCACAATCTCCCTCTTCCAACTGGTGAAGCCTCAATCTATGCAGCTGAGCTTTCTGTTGGTCCACTCACCTTGAAGCTGTCAGCAATCAGTATACCTAAATCCCACTTTTCCAAAACCGTGGATAACACAGTGCTGCCAATATGGCACTCCCCAAGTGCAGTATTTTACATATATAGACATTGAACTCCAGTTTACATTGTTTTGAACATTCATCCAGTAAAGCTGAATCATTTTCCATGTTGCAGACACCTCCAGGAATATCCACCCTCACTTTTATGTATCATTGGCAAACTTTACCTTCTAAGCTATTTATGCAAAAACAGAGAGGGGGAGGGAACTCAAACCCTCTCCACGACCTTCTCCAGATAGGAGCACCAAAGACACTATGGGGGTTATATAAGAAGGGATAGCGTCAGGTAGCGCCTGGTAAATGAGAGGTAGCGACTGGTGAACGCCGGACACGCAATTACACATTTATCAAGCAGAATCTGTTTAGCAACTGGGATAGCGCCATGTAGCGTCTGATTCATCATTTTCACAGCCACAGCGCCAGCGTTCAGCCTTGCACAGCGCCAGGTATGACCTCTCACTACCTGACGCTCTCCCATACATTTCAATGGACAATCCTTTTCTTCTCTTTAAACAGGGTTTTTTTTTTTTCAAAAAAAATCACAAATTGAAATAGCAGTTTTTTCATATTTTTTTCATTTTTTATATATTTCCTCAAAAATGACATTACAGGTCTGGCATTAAAGTGTTCATGTTACAATGTTGTTACAATGTAATTCCATATGTTTTCGCATTGTTACTAGTTGATAGATGCTTGAAAACAGACTTTAAACACACCGCCTCCTGCGCTCTGGGCTTCAAACAAATATTTTTCAGCGCCAGAGATTTGTGAGGCTGTTTTTTTGCTGAATATGGTGTGAGTCGGTCGCTATGAGCAGTCGCTAACATGCGCTCCCATACAGCGCTGTACTGGTCAAATAGCGACTCCTCACAATGTATTCAACATTACTGAACAGCGACTGAGTCGCTATAAAGTAGCGACTCACAGCCGAGCATTGCGACTACTTGCGGGCGCTCTGAAAATGCCTGCTACAGACGCTCATCTGTCGCTACCTGCTGCTAATGATGAATCAGCCATTATAAAAAGTCCAAAATTCGTTTTATTATGAATGTATCAAAGTAGATCATAAAAACAACACATTAACACTTACAACACTTACTAAAAACACAACTGCATATGTCCAATAAATTTACTGCCTAATATGCATTGCTGAACAAGTTCATCATGAAACAGATATCAGTCTGTAGACTACCTTGCAAATAATTTAAAACCCCTGAAGAAGCTGCCAATAATCAGTTTGTTTAATAATATATCTTTATAAAGATTGTATTCAATTCATAATTATTATTGTTGTATCTTGTTATTTATTATTATTAAATTATTAATAATTATGTATGTTTCTTGTTTTGTGCCTGCACAAGTCCCCCAGAAAAAAGGCTGGAGGAGAAAAAAGTTTTTTTATCATTAACCTATTTAAATAATTTCTCAGTTAGTGCTAATAATTAATAAAGTATGTGGATGAATTCATAAATAAGTGAATAAATTATTACAATAAATACATTATTCCAGAATAAGCATCTTAAGAAAAATCATTATTGTGCTACCCTCCCAATTTTATCAAAAATAAGTCTAATCAAACAATAATAGGTATCAATAATTCTACCAAAAGTGATAAATAATAACTAAACCCAATCTCCAAATCATTAATTATAGACTCAAAAATAAAAACAAATCATTACTCTACAAATATTGTGCTGTCAGCACATACGAGCAGATACAAAACCAAGGCCCTTATTTAAGAAGGGATAGCGTCAGGTAGTGGCTGGTTAATGAGAGGTAGCGACAGATAGCGACTGGTGAACGCCGGACACGGCACGCAATTCCACATTTATCAAGCAGAATCTGGTTAGCGAATGGGATAGCGTCATGTAGCGTCTGATTCATCATTTTCACAGCCTCAGCGAACAGCGCCAGCGTTCAGCCTTGCACAGCACCAGGTATGACCTCTCGCTTCCTGCCGCTCTCCCATACATTTCAATGGACGATCCTTTTCTTATCTTTAAACATTTTTTTTTTTTCAAAAAAATCACAAATAATTCTGTGACCTCTTCTGGCATTGAAATAGCAGTTTTTTCATATTTTTTTAATTTTTTAAATATTTCCTCAGAAATGACATTACAGGTCTGGCATTAAAGTGTTCATGTTACAATGTTGTTACAATGTAATTCCATATTTTTTTGCTTTGTTACTAGTTGATAGATGCTTGAAAACAGACTTTAAACACACCGCCTCCTGTGCTCTGGGCTTCAAACAAATATTTTTCAGCGCCAGAGATTTGTGAGGCTGTTTTTTGCTGAATATGGTGTGAGTCGGTCGCTATGAGCAGTCGCTAACATGCGCTCCCATACAGCGCTGTACTGGGCAAATAGCGACTCCTCACAATGTATTCAACATTACTGAACAGTGACTGAGTCGCTATAAAGTAGCGACTCACGGCCGAACACTGCGACTACTAGTGGGCGCTCTGAAAATGCCTGCTACAGACGCTCATCTGTCGCTACCTGCCGCTAATGATGAATCAGCCTGCCCCTTTGCAGCAATGGTATTCTCAGGGGTATCATAGGCAGAGGACAGAATGCAGGTCAGTCCACCTGCGCACGCGGCCTCCCATGCCACTTCTATCGGGTGAAGGGAGCTATTTACAAACATATTAAAAAGAACGAGACCCAGGACAGAGCCTAGCAGTACACTACTTGTAACTTGCCTTTGTTAGAGTGCACACCATTAACTAGTCTAGTCTAATACTTATCTTTTAGCCAGCTGCAAATCAACTGAACTATCCAGGTATTAAATGCAATTTTTAATCTATGAGCTCTTTATATGGCTCTGAGACAAAGGCCTTGCTGAAATCCAGATAAGCGATATCCACAGCACCACATTCATCCAACACTTTTGAGACACAGAAATCAATAACATTGTTCTGACATGATCTGCACTCAGTAAAGCTGTGATGTTTTAGATGTTTCAATGATGGGCAGTTGTCTGCTTATCTATTTTGCACTTCTAAAATACATTATCATCTTTTATGATTGCTCAGCGTCCTATTTTATAAGAAAGACTCATATTTAAAAAAAAAGGTAAATCTGTGACATCAGCAATAATACTACCCATAGCAATACATAGTAAAATAATATGTAATGGGGAATAAATAGATTGTCACCAGATGTAAAACATGAGCTTTGGCTAGCGTGTTAAATGAATAAAAAATATATTGTGCAGGTGGAGAGATCTGGCGCTAACTTTACACGAGCCGCAGGTTTCATTTTTTATGAAGGCGAACACCTGAAAAGTCGATGTAATAACCTGGCCGCTAAATAGGACGTGGCGCTGATGCCTGGAGCCAAATAACAAACAGGCTAAAGCACGAGACTGACGGGAAATCCAGATATGTGCAATATATGACTAAAATAATAATAATAATGATAATAATATAAGAGCCTGCATTAAGTATCTGTTTCTTGCAGTTTCCAGCCAAGCCCATGACGTGTCTATTCATTATTTCTGCTGCATTTTTTCTTTACATGTCACTTTCTGGAGGGTACATAAATCTTTCACATATTTATTGGTGAAACGACGATCAGGTTAAACTAAATAAATAAGCTTGAAAGGAACATATGGCCTTTTCATGTGCGTGTGATCAGCCTAATGCATACAATATAAACATGTGTTATTGCTCTATGAAGCCTACCTCTGTATATAGTGATGAGGTAAGCACACTTATTATGTGCATATTTTATGTACCGCTATATCATCAGCTGATTTGTGACTTTTTGTACTTACTTTGTATATCGATAATGCTAAGAAATGATTGACTTTTTAAGTTGCAAATAAATGTGTAAAGATTTCATAAATACACATGTATACAGAATTTACTTCACTACAAAAGAACAGTGTGTCACGGAAGCAATCTTACATATAGTTCGACCAGTACATCAAATTATGACATCATATGAAATACAATTATAGTTTCATTATTCGAACAGTAGATAGCATTTAACATACTTAAAGTGGACCATCACCCAGGGGTGATCGGCCCGGGAATCTATAAGATTCCCGGGCCGATCACCTCCCTCACCGCGGGACATCCGAGATCGGGATGTCCCGCGGTGAGGGACCCCCCCAAAACCCCCCAAAAACTTACCTCATCGGCGGCGATTAAGGGTGCCCCGCTGTTTGAAACCCCCCAGAAAGCCCCCAAAACTCACCTCACCATGCTCCCACGTGGCTGCGCTGACCAATCACCGCCGACAGACAAGCGGGTGACAGCGGCGGACAACACAGCGCATCCGCCGCCGCCTCCCGCGCGCCCCTCTAGACGTGCGCGCGCCCGCGCCGGCCGTTTGTGAATGCCCGGCGCGGGCGCGCGCACTGTCAGAGGGGCGCGCGGGAGGCGGCGGCGGATGCGCTGTGTTGTCCGCCGCTGTCACCCGCTTGTCCGTCGGCGGTGATTGGTCAGCGCAGCCACGTGGGAGCATGGTGAGGTGAGTTTTGGGGGCTTTCTGGGGGGTTTCAAACAGCGGGGCACCCTTAATCGGGGTGCCCCCCTGAAGTGGACCAAAACCCAGGATAGTCAAAATCCTGGGTGTTGGTCCACTTTAAGTGGATCAGAGACAGCACTTCTTGAGAAAAGAACATTTTGAGGTCCGAAACGTTGGAACAGACTGTCTGCACTTACTACAAACTGAGCTGTGTCATTTTGACCAGGCCCACCTTTAAATTTATATGGTTGATCTACGTTTTGATTAATATTTGCCCTAATTATTATGGTTACATTGCTTGTACTTACAGTTGTGAGCTTATGCATGTTCAAACGGTAAACCAGGAACATCTGTGTACCTAGGCACTCATTGAATGAGCACTGACTTCTCATATCGGCACTGCGGGTGAGAGACAAGCGGTGTGGGAGGGTGTGAAATGTAGTTACCTTATGCCCTGTGCTTCTACTGGTCTAGGGTCTTTTTAGTAAGTCCCCTTTAAGCTAGCTTGCTATTACCCTGCATGGCATACTAATAATCCTTCTGAAGAACATGTCACTGTATTAATGTACCATTGTAGGTCTGCTTTTGTTAGTGTATTGCCCTGGTAAATGCAAACTTAACTCACTTAAAGAAGAACAAATCCCAGGATTTTCACTATCCCGGGTTTTGCTCCTCCTGCCTGGCATGGCCCGATTTGATATGTATGTATGTAAGTAGATGCATCCCATAGATCACCAGTAAACTCACCTTTACTTTGCTCCCACGGTGCATACGCAGGATGCCGGACAATCAATCCTCATTCCTATGTGCATAGCCACGCCAGGCTTTTCTGTACGCACAGATTGAGGTGAGCATGGATGTGGCCGTGGCATGCATATGTGCTTTGGGACCAAAGAAAAGGTGAGTTTTTTGGGCTTTACACAGCAAAAGCACACCTAAAGTCTTATAGATTCTAGGTTGGCAGTTGCTCATCTTTATAATCGAAACAAAACCATTGTGGCGCGGCACAGAATCTTTAAGATTCCATGGATGGCTGCTTGTCTTCTCCCGAGCATCCCAGGTTGGGATGCTACACTGTATGAACCCCCCTCCCCCAGGGTGCCGCAACATTCACCTGCTTCCAGGCTCCCTGACCATTGTGAACATCCCTACCCCAAGCTATCCAGATCTAGTTTGGGATGCCCCGGGGGCAAGAAGCAAAGCCTGAGAAAGTTATAATCCTGGGCTTTGTTCCTCTTTTAAAGTATGGTAATTGCCATCTACTGGTCAATTAATGAAACTACAACTGTATTTCATATGATGTTATAGTATGATGTACAGATAGAACTATAATACAATTAGGGATGAGCGAATCGGTTCTAACGAACCTGAATTCGCTCCGAATTCAGCACGAACCCGAATTTTTAGTGGTTCGTGCTGACCGAATTTTCCCTGAAATAAAAAAAAAAAAATGCCGGCATGGTGGGAGCGGGGAGACCGGCTGCGCTGTCAGCGGGCGGCGGAAGCCAGGCTTCCGCCGCCCGCTGACAGCGCAGCCGGCCTCCCCGCTTCCACCAAGCCATGAAATGGAAAAAAAATGCCGGCATGGTGGGAGCGGGGAGGCCGGCTGCGCTGTCAGTGGGCGGCGGAAGCCGGCTTCCGCCGCCCGCTGACAGCGCAGCCGGCCTTCCCACTCCCACCAGAGATGAGCGATTCGTTGAAGTTCAATTCAGACGAACCCGAATTTCTTTGAGAAATTCGGCGAATCGCCCAAATCGAATTTTTGAGAAGTTTGCTCATCTCTAAATACAATGCCTGTACTATTGCTTTGGGACAAAATAAAAATATTGAAATATAAAAGTAGATATATATTGAATAATCCCAGTTAGGTCCTAGTCTAATATCCTTAGTATACACGTTAATTAATGCACCGAGGGACAACACAAAACATTCATATGTCCAAAAATGAGAGGATGCTCAAGGGAGGAATGGGTTAAAATTTGGAATACACCAAGTGCGCAGTCAATATAATTACCCTTGAGACAGCATATAAGGTCCTCATGAGGTCCCCTCTAGAATTGCTAGAGCTCTTCCATCATACTCAGACAGATGCTTCAGAGGCTGCGATGCAGAGGGAACGGTGATCCACATCTGATGGTCCTGTCGGCGAGTGCTCCGTTTCTGGTCCAGGGTAACTGGCTTATTCTTCACCTTATTCCAACTAAACATCACCAGAGACCCTTGGACACTGTTACTGTTCGAATGAATAGATAGACTTATCGGAACCAACATATCAACTTTTCGAAATTCCAAAACAGGAACGATGGATTTATGATTAATGCTAAGCAGTGTGGCGTCTCTGTCACTATTTGTAGCTAGTCGGGAGTCTCCCACGCCCCCACCCATGCCCCCTTCTTACCTTTTCTTTCTCTCTTTATTTCCCTTCCTCTCTTAGGAGCCCCCACTGTGTTTGGTAGGCTCCTGATACTTAAGTGTTTGGGTCCTGTTGGACCCAAACACTTAAAGTGGACCAAAACGCACACCGATTGGCACGGGAAACTATAAGATTCCTGGGCCGATAGATTCTCTCCCCCTGGGGCATCCAAAATCGAGATGCCCCGCTGTGTGAAACCCCCAGGTCTTCCCATACACTTACACTGTTTCCCAGTCCAATGGCGCATGCGTGAGCCGCATCCCCACTATCCCTCTAGCAGGGCACGTGCCCGTGCCAGGCATTTGTGAATGGCTGGCGCCGGCACGTTCCCTGTTAGAAGGAAGTGGGGGATGCGGCCACCAGCATGCTCGGAGCCGCTGGCCTAGGTGGCGTGATGTCAGCGGCTCTGAGCTCACTGATTGGACGAGCGTCCTCGCATGCACGGTAGGACTGGGAAGAGTTGAGTTGGCATCGGCAATCTGGGGGGGTTTCACACGGTGTGCCCCAGGGGAAAGGATCAAAACCCAGGATAGTCAAGATCCTGGGTTTTGGTCTACTTTAATCACACGGTCTGTTAACCACAGTGGGTCCTGGTCAGATAGCACCTAAGCAGATTGCTTACACCAACCTCAAAATATATTGATCAAACACGGTAATATCCTGTAATCACATTGGATTAATAGTGATGTTTATTGTTAATGCTGTGACAATCCGTTAGGTCTGACCACATGCTTGTTTTACCCAAAAAATTAACGAAAATCTTTGAAGCTGAAAAAATTTGACAAATCCAAGTTTAGTTATATGTTCATATAAATGACCTTATAACACAACATATAAATTACCTTTTAACACAATAATAGCCTCATTTATCAAGCATCAGCGCCAGTCAATGCCACTCAGCACCATGATTTAGCCTCAGCGGTATTCAGCGCCCAATGTCCCCAGTAATGACCTTCTGTAACTGTAATGAAGAAACTCTGACCAGCACCTTTTGCGTACAGCGCCAATCTTTTCAGCCTGCCAAAAATGAAAAAATTTGTTGTGAAGCACCTAAAAGTTTAAGGTACAGAGTGGCGTTCACTGGCACTGTTCTAATTGGCATAAGGGTCCAACAGGTGGTGACACGGGCCAGCTAATTTAACATCAGGCGTGGTGACTTGCAGCACCATTCTGTAAAAATAACAGAGGCTAAATAAAAATAAATGCTGGCACTCAAAAACGGGCAATATGCCAGCAATATGGTGCTAAACAGAGCACTTCTTAAATAAGGCTCCCAAAGATCAGCACACAGAGTAAATTCTAACTAATATCACAACACCTATTGAATAACCAAACCAATTTCATTGAATTAAGCTGGACCAACAGCCTGGCACAGTTGGAAAAGAGATCTCCCCAAAACTCCTTTACCCCATCTGCATGCATGATACAGAATCATTGTCAGCACTTACATTTGCTTCTTCATACACTCATAGCTAAAAAGCTGCCTCGCCAATTCGGTGGTGGCCATTTTGGAGCTTCCTCTCCCAGCATCTCAGACGTAATGCTGCCTGAATTCAACTGCCATAACTGACAAAGTATAGTGACAGGAAACCCAGCAGCACTTCCTGTTCTCAGGCAGTTTGAAGCTTCAGGAGACACCATTTTGTTTGTAAAACATACCACAGCAGGAGTTAGAAAAAGATAAATTCATTTTTAGGTGCAGCAATATAAATTGCCCTAGGGAAGAATGCATATGAGCACTGTTTGTTGTAAAGGTGTTGGTCTATTTAAAGCGGTAATTCAGTGACCCCCCCCCCCCCCACGGGGTTACAAAGAAAAAAAAAACCCTTACCCTATCCAGGGGCCCACGCCATTCCTTTGGTGCTCCAGACCCTGGGCACCGCCATCTTGAATGAAAACACAGAGCCGCATCTCCCAGTTCTGTGCCCGCTCCTGCCCAAACATTCAAGTGACTGCCGCATAGAGACTGGGGGAATGGCGTTGTCCCCAGGATAGGGTGAGGGTTTTTTCCTTTGTAACCCCCTGCCCTTCTCAGCACCAGGTTAGGGTGGTGTCACTTGGTCACTGAAGTTCCGCTTTAAAGACTACACCAAGGTTACAAGAGTTAAGGACATAGCAGGCTGCAGCAAGTAACGCAGTAACGAGTTTCTGGATGGTGGTTTGGTTTCCCAAGTTTCTAAGTGTAGTCTGTTGTTCTTGATTAAGATGCAGCAAGTAAATTCTATTTGTTATAAGAGCTATTTGCTCTTCCTAAATTCACATTGCTATTGTTATTAGTAATCCAAGGTTTCCTAGCCCCCCCCCCCCCCCCCCCATATCTCTATACACTGTGCAGTGTGTATCCAGCCGAGTTTCTGTAGGAAGAAAGTTTGCTATCAGAAAGCGAGTGCTAACCTTACAATCCCAGCACTTTATATAAAATGTGTCATAAATGTCAGGTGCGTAACATTTTGGCATTTACAAGAGGCTTGAAAAAAATCTGCAGGTTCCTCTCCGTGATAGAGAAAACATTTGCCGAGCATTATTGGATAATGTAAAGCTGAAATTTCATCCTTATACCCAACAAAAAGCTAACAGGGACAGCTTGGTCTCTCCCACATTTCAGCTGGGGCCCTCTTCACATGTTCTGAAACAGCTTTGTACATAAACTACTTTGGGCTTCATTCATTTGCTTTGTTTTCTTTTCTTTCAATTTTACAATTTGACATGTGGCATCTCGATTCACACAGGGTAGCTTGTGGGACATCACAAGGTATTTTCTTATATACTGGGGTAATTTTATGCTAAAATGTTGTTCTCTCTTTATAATAGATATTACTGTTCAATCCCTGTTGCACCCTGGGCCTAGGCATAGTCTGATGGGTCAGAAGGTCTAGGGTAGGCCCCCATAAGTACTTGTAGACCAATTGCTACCCTTGTGGTGGAGACTCTCAAGTGGTGGAGGCCTGGGGTGGAAGCTCTGCTTTGCTCCCCCCCATTTAATCTAATCCTGATCCTGGAATATGACCCCTCTCTCTCTGTTGTAACCTCTTTTCCCTTTTCTTTCCCCTTTTCCCAGGCAGTGGTATAGGTACAGGAGTTGTAGTTGTAAGCCCATGTATAGGAGTTGGTTAGTTGTGTGACATCATTTTCATTGTGTAACAGTTATAGTGACATCATTTTGTATGCATGCTGGCTATTTTAAGCTGAATCATGCTGATAGACCTTGTTTTTTTAACATTCTCATTATAAACTTGCAACTGTTTTTAAATGGTCCCTCTCACATTGTGGGGTTCCAGAGTATGTGCAGCATAGTGCAGTGCACTTCTCTGTATCACATGGTGTACATTGTGTTGCCCTGCAGCGTCCATTTTTTCCTGCCCTCTGCCAGGTCCGCTGCTGAGCCAACACTCCTCCACCTGGTTAACCACCGAGAAGTGGGGGCTATGCGCCGGATAACAGTCTGCTCTCTATCTATCCTGGCACCCCTTAACCGGAAAGAAGGGATATATACGGGGGAGATTCCATAGAGTGCCTTTCTCTGTTGTTAAAAACTTTCCTCCCTGGCAATGGCATTACCCCTTGCAGAGTAGATGGAAGGTGGACCTTTGTCCTATGGAACAACAAATGTTAGAACTGGACCTGTGCTGAGGGGCATATGGGGCTTGCAAGCCAACAGGGCAAACCACAGCCCTTATACCTGGGGCATCAGGCTGGTTGGCCTTTTTTTCCTAGTGGTGGCATGGCACAGGAGAAGGTGGTGGCAGTAGGAGACCCAATCAACATCGGAGGCAGTGGTGGAACTGTTGATGGGTCAGGTGGCAGTAGTGAGTATCTTTCTGCATTGTGACGCTCACGCAGGTAAAGTGCGGTACATTTTTACCTGCGCTGCCTTATAACATTGTGCATTTTTACTAATGAACAGGATTCTCTTCCCAAAGAATTTTTTTTAAAAACAGCACCTTATGGGGTACGCTAACTGCAAACTGTCAAATAAACATCCTTACCTCACCTGTAAAAATGCCCCATTACAAGTGCAGGAGATTTTGGGGTAAAAATGTGTGCTTTTTGAGTGTTAAAAAGCTTACTCAGATGTAAGTTTCAGTTCACACCCAAAAGCAGACCCAAAGTTAAACTTGTTTTGGCAAATAATTACCATGCTTCCCATTGTTGCCTATTTACAGAATTGGGTTGTCTCTGGCCCACATATCTGCCTCATGGGCCACTATGATGGTAGTTACATCTATGATGGTAAGTGCAATCATAGGAACAGGATGCAGGGCGACTTATGGTGAGGTACACCATCGGGAAACCCTCTTCCGCCCTCTCACGCTTTCATGTTTGGACCATTAAACAGTGGACCCAGAAATGAACTGCACCTTGTAAAGAGGTCTTTTTTCAGAGGTGGACAAATAATCAAAAATAATGGATACTGTAAGAACTCCCGAAGGATAAAGACAATCAAGAGTTTTTAACCGGTTGTATAGCTGAGTAAACTATCTTCCTTGAAGAAGCATCTCGCGAAATGCGATGGAAGCATTGTTATTCTCACTAAGGAACATCTTAGTCCCAAATCGGATCCAATGTTGGTGGACTATGTTAGTTTTATGGCCTAACTATACCCTCATGTTATATCCGTTTATGTCTGTAAACAGTATAGATACATCAAAGTAAATTGCATAAGGAAAGAAATATGCATGTGTAAAGTTTTGTTATCAGAATGAAGATGTAGATACTTGAGTAGTAAGTGAGTTCCAATTCAAGGAAAACTCCCCTTTTGTCAGGGTTCGGCCTTATTGTTTTCCTGGAAAATGATGTTCCATGATGTGTGCAGCAGTTTCTATTTCTCATTTAGACACAGCCCTGCTGGATAAGGGGGGGGGGGGGGCAGAGGACCTTCACCCTCCCTGGGATAAAGTTTCCAGCGAGGGTGTAGGTCTGCTGTAAAGTCTAAGGAATTCCTGAAAAGGATGTTACTACAGTGGAGGCCGATACAGCTGCCTTATTAGTAGTAGTTCTTTTACATAACCAGCTATAAACTTTTCATTGCAAGGCGCAATGGAGCTTTATACTACAACTCCCATCATGCATTGCCAGCTAGTTCTCACGCTGATTTAAGTCTCCTTGTTAACTTTAAATGCTAATTGGACTAATGGTGCATTAGATAAATATAAAATGTGGTTTACATATAATGAGGGCTCTTAAAATGTCCCCAATGTATCAGTTTTATTGCTTCCACATTTTCTGTCTCAATTAGATGAGAGCCTGTTAAGCGTTATAAAGGCAAAATAGGTGCTTAGCTTGTGTTCTTGTATCAAGTGGAGACTTAAAGGTTATAGCAGAGGGTAGAAGTGATTACAGTAACAAGCTATGGAAAGCATTTCTCTGTAAGAGTGGATAAAAATATTCTTACAATAATAGTTTTTCAATTGAATAACTTAATATTGTTGATAGCTGCAATAGAGAAAATGTACTTTTCAAGATTTTTATTCACCTCCCACCATATGTGTATGTATATATCTATATCCATATATATAGACACATATATACACATATATACATTCATGTATATAGCAATGAAACTGTGCTACGGAAAAAAAAACATTTGTTATTATGGACAGTGCAGCACTTAGGGCCTGAGTCACTATTTCTTTAAAAGTACTTCTTTTTCAACTAACTAGCAGCAAGCTGCCTTTAAAATGGACCAAATAACAGTATTTTGACTATCTTGGGTTTTGGTCCTTGGCCCCAGGGCACCCTGATCAGGGGTGTCCCATTGCATGAAACCTCCCAGGCCAAAGCCAACTTACCTCTTCCCAGTCCTACGCCGCATGTGCGGCCGCTCGTTCAATCAGCGCGCTCGGAGCCGCTGATGTCACGTCATCTAAGCCTTCGTCTAAGAGCAGCGGCTTGGAGCGCATTGACGGCCGCATCCCCCATTACCCTCTAACAGGGAGCATGCCCGCGCCGGCCATTCACAAATGCCTGGGGAGGGCACACACCCTGCTAGAGGGACAGCGGGGATGCGGCTGCGGCTCACGCATGCGCCGTTGGACCGGGAAACAAGGTAAGAGTATGGGGCGACCTGGGGGCTTTTACACAGTGGGGCATCCCGATTTTGGAATCCCCGTTGAGAGGGAATCGATAGGCCCGAGAATCTGGAGTGAACCTTTAATAAGGACTAATCTATGATCTTATAGATTCCCGTGCCGATCACGGTACATGTAATAAAAGAAAAAGAAACTCACTTTCACCCGTCGCCATCTTCTTGAAGTCCCGACCATTCATGTGAAAAGGGAGAGTGCCGACACCAAGCGTCCGACCTGGACTTTGCTGGCTGGATTCGGGGTGAAAGTGATTTTTTTTTTCTTTCATTGCATGTGCATAATCGCTAATAGGAGAGGGCAAGGTGGGGGTATGTGATTTTTTAACAAAGGGGCTGGAGTGACCCTTTAATGGTGTCCTATGGAGCTGCAGGTAGCCTGCAATGAGGAAGTGCTGCTGGGTTTCCTGCTGTTGGGTAAAATCCAAACCACAGCACGGCTGGGTTGTTGGGAAAGGAAGCCTTCAAGATAGACACAACCAGGAGAAAAGCGGTGAGGTGGCATTTCAGTTGTGTGCAGGGGCAGACTGGGCATAGGGAGACCCGGGCAAATGCCCAGTGGGCCGCACTGCTATGGGGCAATCTGGGCTGCTACCTTCTCTAAAACTCGCATTAAATCCGATCCCAGCCCCCCATCCCATTCACCACTCCACCCCCTCACCCAAGCAACCCTAGCCCATAACCTCACCCTAATGATACCAGAGAGGCCACTGGCTGGTCTTGGCCGGGCCTGGTAAAATCCCAGGCTGATTTTTGGCCTATGGGAAGATCTGGGGTGATGCCTGGTGGGCCGCACTTCTTGGGGGCCAGCTGGGCTGCTGCTTTCAACACCTACATTCAATCCCTGTCTCCTTAATCTCCCTCTCAGTCCCCTGTACCCACCCCCACTGTACCCACAAGCCAAGGATCTCTATCTCCCAATGCTATAGCCCTGGCATCATGGTTGAGGGGCCTTAGTAAGGATGTCTTAGACCGGCCAGTGGATGATTTTTGTCCCCTGTCCGTCGCTGGCTGTGGGCGGATGCAGAAGCAAATGTAGCAATACAATTTATTAAAGGGACTGTCCAGGCTGCTGGAAAAAAGGCATTTACCTGCCAGCCCATAGGCTCAATCTCATGAAGACCTGTCGACTCCTGTCCACCAGTTTCAGCCCCACTAAAAGTAAAGAATTTTGGAAGCACCTACCAAAGAAAAGAGCAAAAGGTGAACAGTCTTCTAAAGTAAGGGTCACCAACCTTCTCCTGAAACCAGTCCCTCATCCTGAATAAGAGTCTATCTAGTATGTCCCCTCCACCCTGTATATACAGATTGTTCACGTTGAATACCATCCTACCTGCACCTAGTGCGTTTTCTGAGCCTTTCAAGTGAAACATGAATTTCTGTGTTGTTCCTCCAACCGAATTGGGATGCCTCGCTGTGTGTATCCCCCCAGGTTGCCCCATACACTCACCATCTTTCTGCTCCCAAAGCGCTGTCACTTGGCTTCGGTTGTCAGTTCGGCTTCGGTTCACCACTGACCGATAGGCCGCCTGGACAGCGGGGAGGCCGATTCATCAATAGCGCCAGGTAGCGACAGATGAGCGACTGTAGCGTGATTTTTTCAGCGCCAGCTAGTATTCGCTGTGCTTGGCCGGCGTTAGCTTGATGACAGCGACTCAGTCGGTGTGCGGTAATGTTGAATACGGGCTGGGGGGTCGCTGTTTCACAGGTACAGCGTTGTATGTGAGCGCCTGACAACGAATGGCCAGAGCGAACGGCTAGCTTCATATTCATCAAAAAATCACGCTCCGAATGTGCTGTCGCTGTCCATTCCTTGTTTAAACCCCAGAGCGCTGGCGGCGATCTGTATTAACTAGTTTTTAACCCCTAAACAACCATATTTTTTTAATGTAACATTATACATGTTTTTAGAATCATTTTGTTATATGAATACATTAATCTCAGACCTGTTAGATCAATTCTGCACATATTTTTTTTTTTTTTTTTTTGACTTAAAAATAAATCCTAACATTGCAGAGGTGGTCTCCGATTTTTTGACATAAAAAAAATAAAATAAAAAAATAATACCAATTAATCATGAATAATTATAGATTGCTCCATTGAAATGCATTGGACATCGCCAGGGAGCGACAGCTCATACCTGGCGCTGTGAGGGAATTTGCAGCGGCGCTGTTCGGTCCAGGCGGCTTCATGATGAATGCCGCGCTAGCCGTTGCTCTCGCCGGCGCTAGCCTCATTTTGCTTGATAAATGCGTCATTGTGACCGCCGCGGGCGTACTTGAGTCGGTAGTCGCCGTTAGCTGCCGCTACCTGGCGCTCGTCAGACACTACCTGGCGCTATCGCTTGATGAATAAGGGCATAAGTGTTTTAGACTCCAGAGCCTCCGATATTCCTCTTCCAAGAGGGTGGCCCCTGGAACCTCAGGGCACCTGCATTCTGGGATTGATGTCCTTTTCCTGACCCCAACACTGCTCTGTTTGTGCAGAGCACAGTTATTACCCACGCCCTGCACTTGTCCTCCTCTTCTCAGCATGTTATTCTTCTGAACCCGTATCCTGGAGTCGTGGACAGAATTGCAGCCCAGCGGGGGAACAAATAATATGTAAACGACTAAAAACAACTCAATAAATGTTGCTGAAGGTCTGATTTAATCTATCAGGCCATGATTTAAAGATCTCCAGACAGACACACAGGTGAATGAATTAGTGCACAGACAGAGCAATATAGATGCCTGTGTGAGGATCCACAAAACACAACCTGTTGGTGGCTCTTGAGGAGAGGTTTGGGTTATTTAGTATCACTGGCTGTCACCCAATTTATATCAAGAAACCTTCTACAGGGACGCTGCTTTAATGAAGAACAAAACCTAGGAATTTACTATCCCGGGTTTTGTCCCATGTCCATGATCCGGGTTTTGTTCCAATTTGGGATGCCCTGTTGTTTGAAACCCCCAAAATACCCTGTAAAATGCACCTCTTCCCTGACCTACAACACGTGTGTGGGCTATTGTCCATCCAGATCCATTTGGCGTGACTATTTCATTTGGCAAACAGCTCTGATGTTCTTCAATGGGGAGCGCAAGTGGGCGCATCCGCAGCTGCACTCACTCCCACCCCAGACTATCTGAATGGCTGAAGATGCAGGGGGTGCAACCCCTCTTGCTCCCCATTTTAAACCATCAGAACTGTTTGCCGAATTTGCGTTTGCCAATTGCGCATGCACTGTTCGACCAGGAAAAGGTAAGCTGATACTGGTGATCTGTATTTTAAAGTGGGAGGACAAGACCAGTTATGGCCGTTTTGACTAGTTTTAAACTTTTTCAATTTTCCCAAATTATTCAAAGCTGGATTTGCTTCCTTCTGATTGTAGGGAGTGCACCCTAAGGCCACCGGGTGGAGGTAATATAGATGAACCTAGTCAAAAAGAAAACTATCCATGCAAATTGAAAATATATATAAATATATTAGCAGGTAACATTAGGAAGCACATTTTTTTCAAGAAACTAAAGAGTACATTATATACAGCGACACCAAAAGAGGGGATTAGATACTGTACTAACCGTGTAAAAATGAAACATGAAAGAGAATAACACAGAAACTCAATGTGTGGCATTAGAGATGTCGTCAGATAATGCTGGGATTTCCCTGCTACAATCTGGAAACAAATTAGGGTGCCCTACAAGTTCTTTATTATCACTGGCTACTACTCTGATGAAAAGCATCAGGAACAAGACATTACTGTCCAAATAAAACCTGGCGCTGTTGCTCAAGATACCATAGAGCACAATAGCCTCGATTCAGAGAGGCACAAAAAAACTTCAGTTTTCGTGCCGATCTGTTTTTTTTGTGAAATGTTTCCGTTCTCGTATGAGCGTACGAGCGATTCTATGCATGCATTGAAAACCTTCTGTAAAGCTACCGTCCGTTCGTACGGCAGATTACGAATTACGAGGATGTCATTTTCCATCCAGACTTTTCAGTTTCATTTCCACGTTACAACGCAGGCTTTCGTTTTTGCCCTTTTCCCATCGTATCCTCCAACGAATCCTTTACGTTTCCCGATAGATTCTGTTTCCATTTTACAAACAATAATCGTCCAGACGGAATCCTTACGATTTTGCGCCTGAGCACTACAAACTTAACTCATTAAAGTGCTTGCCTACATATTTGCCACCCTCACTTCTACTACAATGTTTAGCTAAATCACTTAGCACTATCCTCCATCTTCCCTTTTGGAACCTTAAAGCTCACCCAAACCACTTCTCGGTCATATGAATATTCATCTTTAAATATTTCTGGGCCCATTAGTTTTGTGTTAATGTATTTTGTAAATGAAATGACACTGTAACATTTTTTTGGGATGCCATCATAAAATATAAAATGTATCAAAATTTTGTAAATTTTACATTTTTACAACTATAAAAAAACAAAATACATAGCAATGGCAGGCCACAGAACATTATTCTTCATCTGTGGTCCCCAACGAGTTGCGCAGCTCCTGCATCTCGCCCACCAACTGAAGGACCCTGACACTCAGTTGTGCCACTCTGGCACGTGTGGTCCCTGTTAAAAAGTGTAACTTAAAATATTGGTATAACCTTGTTGGGGTCATACTGCAGTGCCCCCCCCCCCCCGTATGGTCCAAACACCTAAATCTGGACTTCAAAAGCCAGAGGGCCCTTGCCACCACGGCCCGGGTTTGCATAGTGCCCAATTAGAGAACCCCTGGCCCGCATTCTGCAGGCAAAGAACGGCATCAGGAGCAAGGGCAAGTGGCACATCTTGCGGTTCCTGCAACCAAATATAAAATAATTCCACAAAGCAAAGGTAACCAACTAAAACAATAACTCCTACAACACATTAAGATTCAAGTTCAACAATCCAAATATAATTCACAAAGGACATAAGTCTAAAAAAATATAGCAATTATATGGATGTGTGGAAAAATAAATGTTTACATGCTAAGGACTAATTTAGGTCAGCATTAAAATGCATCTATAAGGCATACATGAAATGTATTAATTCAGGTATGCATTGCTATACAATTTATGGGCTCGGCCATGCTGATACATGCAATGCCTTGGTGCTAAAGGCGCGCAGACTCCTCCACATAGCTGCAAAACATGTTCAACAATAGCAATCCGAGCCCTCAAAGGTCTCGTAAGTGGATCGGAAATGAAACGGATTTATAGGATGGTGATCCGTCGGAAATCAGCTCTCTGAATCAGACAGAAACCCATCCCAACAACGGAAGTTATCTGATTTTGTTTGGAAATGTTCCGATTTGCTTCCATTCATCGAAAGAGCATATACACATTTTCCCGAACGTTCGTGCAAGTAGAAAATGGACGAAAAAAACCAAAAAAATTACAAACACCCACCAAAACTTTCACAGACAGCTACGGAAGTCCGGACGAATGTGTCTCTGAATCGAGGTTAATGGGCAGAACTGGATTGAAGTGTTTAACTTATTATTAATATTAAGCACATTTAGGTTAACAGAATTTGCATTTTGACTTGATGGGCTAAAATGTTTTTCTTTTGGGTGTTATTAAAATTGATTTTCTTTTGCTTAACAATGTGTAATTTGGACATCAACAACTAAAACGCAGTCAAACGCACTGTAAAGTTTGTTCCGTTTGTCCCCAGCAGTGATTTCCTGTAACTGTTATGAAGAAACGCTGACAAGTGCCAGAAAAATACAGCGCCAAAGACCTCAAGGAGTACAAAAAACATTATTTTATATAAATGTATTATACAAAAAGATGAACACACAAAAAACAATCACACTATACAAGACAAGTTAAGAACAACTGCATTGTCACCCAAATATTTGGGTGGTTTTGTGCCGGCACAAAATAATACTTATTGAGTTCACCCCCCTTGTTCCTATATACATTGTTGGGGATCCCGTTCCCAGATATATTTGTCTGTTTATACTTTGGCAGCATTGGATGAATTTTTGGGACAATGCAGATGTTTTTAACTTGTCTTGTATAGTGTGATTGTTTTTTGTGTGTTTATCTTTTTGTATAATACATTTATATAAAAAACTGTTTTTGTATTGCTAAACATTTTTTGGTGCTCCTTTTGTTTGGGTGGATGTGGATAAGTTGTCCATGGTCCCTCTTGTTGTATAGGTTGTAAGTATTTAGTGTAGCACATTGTACTTATCAGGTGGTGCCCCCCCATCTTGTGGTACCAAAGACCTCAAGGAGGAAACAAATCATAAATATGCTGTTGAGCAAAGGAATAACGGCAGAACAGAGTGACGCTCACTGGCGCTGGGATAATCAGCCGTCGGGTCCAACAAAATCTGACATAGGCCGAACAATACCTAAGTGCAACTAAGTTAATCAAGTAGTGTGTAACACAGGGGCTGCTAGTGCCAATGTAGTACACAGCACAGCGCCAGTTTAGATGTTAATGCCAGCTCTCCAAAGCTGGCACTATGGCCACAAATATGATGCTAAACGGCGCACATCACAAATAAGGCTTTAAATCTCTGTCAGATGTTTTGCTAAATAAAATGTAGATCTGAAGTTAATGTAATATATGATACTCAGAGGAAACACTACATAAAGAAATACCATGAGGTCAAAGACACAAGCAAGTGGTTTGGTCTCCTGTCGGTGCGGAACAAGAAGTTAACCAAAATTTGTCCCAAACATTATCCTCTGAAGCTACGTCATAAAGAACAAGACATTACTAGAAAATGCCAGTAATTGTTCAATTGAAATATACTGAGATGATAAGTCAGTGGGGACTATTTCAAATGTTTATGTCATTGTAAGGAGTCATTCAACAGGACTTATGCTGGGCAATCTAATGTGTTAAGAGTTATAACATCTAGCACATTATCCTCTAACCCCTAACACATCCCGAAGTAAAGCAAAAGAAGACCACAGAGCAGGGGTTACTAACCTTTTTTCATTAAGTACCACTTTCTGTTTTCTGAAAGTATAGCAGATCAGACTGTGGTACAGGTCAGTCTGCAGTACAACCTGAGAGCATCTCTAGCACCACCAGTGGTACTAGCACCATCTCTTGGGAACCCCTACTACAGAGGAACTTCATAAGAAATGTTTAAAACTAGCCTCCCCCCCCCCCAGCTGGATCCTCAAGGGCAGAAAATGATTCAAGGTGTACATGGTCCACATTCTGAATTTTCCTGGGAAAAAATACCTTTTTGAACCTCTCCAACCAATGTAGGGCAAAGCATGGCACATAGATATATGGGTTAGCAGCAGCAACTTAGGCTAGATGAGGAGGGGGCAGATTTTTTCGTCCCCCCACTAAGCGCTATTTCACCTAGAAACTACCCTGAACCAATAAATATCCAAAATCATAATAATAGCTACCAAAGAGTAAAAACTAGGCAGGCCAACAATGCCGGTGCGCATACACACTTGGCCAGAGAGCAAGCGATCCTGGTGGAGCCTAGGCACGCAATCCATTTCTGCATGCACACGCTGGGGGGGGGGGCATATGCCAATCACACCAAATGGCAAGTGCACAGGAGAAGGGCAAATTGACTCTTCTTCCGCCATTTTGCACCTTCGGCAAGGAAAATCTGCTGCTTTGAAGCCCAATGGCCCTGCTCTATGTGCATTTGGCTGGCTAAGTGCTCCTGATGGACCCCCGTGTTTCTCCCCTTTCGTTCACTGTTTCTCCATAGCGGTTTGATCTCTCCAGCTTTTATGTTTTCTGTGAAGCTCTATTGGCCATTTTGGAGTGTATTCTCTGGAGAACCTGTGTTCCCCATTTTTTGGGGTGTGTTTTTCTGGGGGAGATATTCTGATTCCAGTTAACCCCATGTTTTTTTGGCCAGATACTCCCTTTAATCCTCTCTGCCATGTTTGGTTTGCATAATAATGCTTAATAATTTAACTATAATTAGTTTTTGTTTTTGTGAAATTTGGGGGCCCAATAGCCACATTTTTGTTGTTTTGACCTTTTGTCATTTTTGACAATTTTTTATCATTTTGTTTTCAAACAAAAAACGAAAAAAGGGTTCAATTCCTAAAAAGAACTTGCGGGTGACACTTTCATTGTTCAAAAACATGCAGGACGCTGCCAGCATGTGTTTTTGAAATGAAATAAGCCTGTTACTCACTGGAATAGGCAGTTTACTCCACCTATTTGCTGTTGGAAATGTACTCTTCAAATTGCCACATTTGCGCAGGCTTCTGCCCTTTAAACATACCATGTATGCCGGAGACAGTTTGGTGCGGCAAAATGGAGCTAGCGGAAAATTTCAGGTGCAGATTGGCGCATTGGCAAACACTAGTGCGCAAACTGGTGCTAAAACAAATGCGCATCCCATTTTGACAATCATTAATCAGGCAGATTCAATTTGTTTGCGCTCAACCATGAATTGACCCCATAAAGTAGAATTTTCAAACTGGACCTCAAAGCTATTGATACTCTATATGAGGAAGTATAGAGGAGATCAGTTCCAATGATCATAAAATATAACAAGCATATTTTTCAACACCAAACCTGCTGCATGGCTGGAAACTTTTCATTAGAAAATAATTTGCAATTAAAGACAGACAGGAGTCCCATCAGCTAATCATTGGTTTATGTGCTGTGGAAAACTGAGATTAGCCGGGTCTGTCTCTGCTTTGCAGAGCATTATAGTCTTTCTCTAAGTCTCTCCCTATAAATGCAATAGAACATCTCTGGTTACCTGCTAGAAAGTGTCTTGTGTCCCTGCTCATAACTGCAAGGATGGTTTTCAGATCCAGAGTTTTATGGCTGGATTAAACTTTATTTTCCATAATAGGCCACCTAATAAAAACTCTGAAGCCATGTCTCTCCTCCAGCTGGGGGACACAGTTAACACTTTCACTTCATAAATCATTCCAAAATGGCCAGATGTTCCCAGAAGAAAAAGCAAAAATGAAAAAAAAACATATTGAGAGTGATTGAAAGAAAATGTGCCACAAATTGCTGGAAATGCAGATGTGTAAGCAGATTATGGAGAGGTGTGAGAAAACATCCTTTATTTCTACATCCCAAAGCATGGATACAGTGCTTATCAATGTGACAAAATATCAATACACCTCAATCGATATAAGGCCGACCATGTGGGTTCTGATAGTTTGAAAAACATTCAGACCCATGGCTGGGTCCAACATAGGTTATATGTTTTTCAAAGCAGGGAAAGGTTGGAACCAGTTTAATATACTGTATGCTTTAGGTACCCCATGGGAGAGAACCTGTTTTACTCTCTTCAAGCTTCCTAAATGGTGAAAGATCACTTTTATGGACTTTTCCTCAGACCTTAGGATCATGGTGTACCAGTGAGCACAACACTCCCCGCTTACCTGATCCCACGTCATTCCTTGGTCACCCGCAGTGCTCCTATGAGAAGTCGGGCTGGTGTCTTCCCCCGATTCAGGATTCCCCACTGTGTGAAATCTGCCAGGGAACCCAGTAAACTTACCTTTCCCCAGCCCTACGAAGACCTATGTGATGTTGTTTGCCACACAATGCAGGCTGGTTTGGGGTTTTTCTATAAGTAGCCTGCTCCAGATAGAGAGATTTACCTCATAAAAGGGATCAGTATGTCATGTCACACTCACTCACACTAAGAGGCTGATTCATTACTAACGCCAGGTATCAGCAGATGAGCGCCTGTATAGCGGCGCTTAGAGCGACCGCTAGTAGATGCTGTAAGCAGGTAATGGGCGCTGTAACAGAGCGCCTCAGTCGCTGTAGTAACCTGGCCCTCATTGATGAATGTGATGTATGTTGGGAGCTCTAACGCCAGTGCAGCGCTGCAGGGAGTGAAAGGTTGCTCCAGCTCAGTGCGGCCGACTCTCGGTGCTCCACACCATACATATCAAAAAAGGAGACACACACAGCGCCGGAGCTCTAAATCTGGTCACTGTAGCACAGAGCGCCAGATGGGTGTGTGATTAAAGTCTGTTTTTGAACACATAGGCCCTTATTTAACAAGGGATAGCGACAGGTAGCGACTGGTGAGCGGCCGGTAATGACGGGCCCCGCCACGAGAACGCCGGCTCCCCACCACAATCACACATTTATCAAGGCAATCCTGCTTAGCGACTGAGATAGCGCCATATAGCCACTCATTCATCATTATTCCAGCCTCAGCCCACAGCGTCCGACCTTGAACAGCGACAGGTATGACCTCTCGCTACCTGGCGCTCTCCAATGCATTTCAATGGAACAATCTTTAAATATTCATAATTAATTGTTATTGTTTTTTTTTTTTTTTTTTTTTAAATGTGAAAATTTCTGTGACCACTTCTTCCATTTTTATTAATTTTTTTAAGGTAAAAAAAAAAAATAAAAAATACAGAATTGATATTACAGGTCTGATATTAATGTATTCATATACAAAATTATTATTTTTTTTTTTTTTGGTTTCCAAAAATATGGTTGTTTGGGGGTTAAAAAACTACTTTTAACCCATCGCCGCCAGCGCTCTGGGGTTTAAACATGCATTTTACAGCGCGAGAATTTTTTGAGCGTGATTCGTTAATGAATATGGTGGAAGCCGGTTGCTCTGACCAGTCGCTATCATGCGCTCCCATACAGCACGGAACCTGTCAAATAGCAACTCCTCACCCAATATTCAACGTTACGGCAAACCGGTTGAGTCGCTATCAACTACCGAACAACGGCCAAGCACAGCGACTACTAACGGGCGCTCTGAAAATGCAGCTACAGTCGCTCAACTGTCGCTACCTGCCGCTGTTAATGAATCGGCCTCATATTCACCAGTAACAAAGCGAAAACACATGGAATGACATTGTTTTAACATTGTGACATTAACACTTTAGTGCCAGACCTGTAATGACAATTCTGCATAAAAATATAAAAACTCCAAAAAGTTTCTAAAAATGTTTGCTTGCAGCCAGGAGAGGACACACAATGATTTGAGCAAAAAAAAAAAAAAATGTCAAAACACGCTGTTTAAACACAAGCAAATGAACGGCCATTGAAATGTATGGGAGAGCGACACTGAACGAAAGGTAATACCTGGCAGTCTGGAAGCTAGAGCGCCGGCGCTATACGCTGAGCCGCCTGCAATGATGAATTGCATTCTACATGGTGCTGTTAGAGTCGGATTGTTTTTTTCAGAAGCAGGGCTGTCAAAATTGTGACGATATGGCCGCTCTCGTGCAGTTTGTTAGCATATAATCTGTCTTCCACAACATCTGCATGGAGATAAGCCCTCTCAAATAGCTTACATCACTGATTGCAAAAAAGGTGGCTGAGGGGAGCAATTTACTAAAGTTTGAATTTTTGACTGGAGGTTCGCTTTAAGTTAGATACAGCTGGACAACTGGAGACTAAAACAGCAGAGATGAATGATGCGAAGTGAGCACAAATATGATAAATAGGGCGGGGGAGTAACAATGATAGGGCCCCTCTGATCTCTTGGGCCCCATGCGACTCTGTGGTTGAACCTCCTGCACCCCTTTGAGTTATGTGCCTGAAAGAGGATATTCCTTTTTAAGAAAGGGAGTTCATATAAGAGATAATAACATTATTATCAGGCTCAGACTGGCCCCTGAGATAAAAGGCCTTTTTGATGCCCAATCCCCAGGGTGTGCTAATTAGGCAATATTTGCATGTAACTGTAGAGTGGGCTTCAGACATTTCACCAGTGAGCTCAATGCACTCCAGAGGCCAACACTGATCATATACCATGAAGGGAATATGTGGCAGTGGTCAGCAAATGTGTGCCAGGGAAAACCTTCTGGTCTTACACAGCCTTGCATTCTCCTTTAGATGAGCTTTCACTATGGTCTTCAGAAAGTCAGGCAGTTGGATTGCTGTGCTAAATTATTCCCCTTGACAAAGCTGATGTAATGTTGCAAAATCCATAGGGAGGTGGCCAGTCTGCTCTCCGTCTAATGGAGAAACACGCTTGCTCTGCAAGAAACCTTCTTTCATTTGTGCAGTACCAGTGCTTGTTAAAGTGGACCAAACCAGGGATTTTAACTATCCTGGGTTTTGGGGTGCCCCATTGTGTGAAAACCCCCAGGTCGCCGAGTCTACTTACCTCTCCTCGGGCCCACGCTGCGGCTAGAGCACCCCGGCTCAAATCCTAGCCGCACTTGCAGGCCACACTTTCAGCTGTGGGTGGCCCTGCACTGGCATTCAGTTGCGGCACGCCGGGGCCACGCACAGCCGAGGAGGGAAGCGAGTGTTGCCAGCATTGATTGTACCAGCGCTGTGGTCTTGGGGCAAAGGCGAGTTTACTGTGCGCCCTGAGGGGTTTCACACAGCGGAGCATCCTGGTGAAGGGAGTAAGCCTGCCCTGGAGTTTGTAGGTTACGTAGTTTAAGAGGACCAAAACCCAGCCCTAAAGTCTAAAGGACTCTAAAGTTTTCCCTAGAGGCATTCCTATTTGGGATAGCCCACAGTGTGAAAACATTCTGGTTTGGCATAAACTCACCTTGCTCTGCAATCCCACAGCTCATGCGCGGGTTGGCAGTGGCCCTCCAGCTATGTTCACCCTGCAAACCTAAATAGTGCAGAATGCTGTGACATTCAGGTTTGCAGGGATTCAGGGATTGGGGAATGAGGTGATTATATCCTCAGACCAGGGGGTTTGACAACACGGGACATTACATTTTAGGATGCCCCTAAGAAGAGTTTTGGACTCGAGGGGGTTGATACACTACAAAGAGGATCTTTCCAATAGGTTTTGATCCACTTAACAGGTATGGATGCACCACTTTTCTTACCTGGTTCCACACTCCCATGGCACATGCGATGGCTCTCGTCCAATAAGAAAAGATTATGGTGCATATTTATGCCAGGCAACCTGTTGAATGAACATATTGCTGGGACACCTTCCGCTGGTCGTCATCATCCAGCTTTATGCACCCGCTGCCAGCCATGTGCATATGCTTGCAAGGATGCATGCATCAGATAAAGTAGATATTGGCTCATTTGGTTTTGCATCATTGGTGGGTTTTAGTCTGATTTAAGTCGTATTTGTGGAACAACCCCCTATATTTATATAGCTACCCTTTATTAAGGTGTTTTTTTAAGGGAAGTCCATCTTTACACTGATTTACAATTACTGAATGTTCTCCAAGCTGGTCTAGACTATAAGGTGTCAGCTCTATCCAAATTACTGATCTGGGCCGGGCGGAGGGTCATGCGATTTTTCAGCTAATGAAACAAAAAAGTAAAACAAAAATTATCTGGATCCCCAACAAGAGTGAAAATCCATCCTGTCAGTAGAAAAACTTCTCCGTCCATTGAGGTTCACACAGTCTAATGCACTGTCACATTCTATTAGATGCCCTGATAAA
This sequence comes from Gastrophryne carolinensis, assembly GCA_027917425.1. Classification (NCBI taxonomy): domain Eukaryota; kingdom Metazoa; phylum Chordata; class Amphibia; order Anura; family Microhylidae; genus Gastrophryne; species Gastrophryne carolinensis. The sequence continues at coordinate 105,250,030 of CM051239.1, read as the reverse complement.
CATGTTAAATTTTCGCCATAGCTGGCAGGCTTCTTTAACCATACCATAATAAAACTAAACTGATTGGAAAGGAATATCAATTATTGATTGTGATCTAATACTGCCAAGTTTACCCAGCTGGGCTAGAACAAAAGTGCAGTGGAGTGTTATCTCCAGGAAGGCCAGGGCCTATTTCAGAACAAGAGCGTTGTCTTAATGCCTCAGTGAGGACTGTCAACATGCCCCAACCCTCCAGCAAAGGATTCACCTGGCTTTTCCCCATGAATTGCAAGGTCATCCAGACCACCAGCGCAATGTGTGAAACCTAATATCCCAGGGTCACAGGAGAGGTCAGGCAATTATAAAGCCATTTCTTTATTTAAACAGGTCCTATTATTGGAAGTGCAATACCTGTTGATCCTGGCCTGGTCAGACAAGGTGTTGGTGTTATATAGATTACAGTACAATTGGTCATTAAACACCTCAAAGGTTGTCCAAAGTTTGTCGACTTTGTTGCAGTGATTGTTTGTAGACCTTTCTCCCTTTTTTCAGCTCACTCAAAAACTTTTACTGAAGTTTCTGTAACAACTTTTGGTTGCTCTTGGTAGGTACCTGTAGGTATTTAAAGTGCACACAAAATGCACATAGTTAATCACATTTTGGAGAGGTTCAGTACTGAAAACAAAACAGGTATGAAACAAAACAGGTATGGTCAAAGTTTATATGACAGCAGATCAGGTTGAGGTACAGGACAGTCTGTAGCATTGTTGGGTACTACCTGACAAGTTCTTGCATACTACCCGGAGTATTAGTACCACTGGTTGGGAACCCCTGCTCTATAGCACAGCCAATGCACTAATTACTAAACCTACGAGTCCGTGTAAAGATCCACAAATCCTGACCTGTTGGTGGTACTTGAGATGAGAAGCACAGCTCTGCACAAGCTAATTTACACAAACCTTATTTAGATATTCAATTTATATTTACCCTGGGGCTCACTAAGATTGACCCACACATTTTATTGAATCTGATGTTCAATCAGCAAGTCTTCATAAACCTGTACATATAAATCAAAATATTCATAAAGGATATAGAAGATAAATATATGACACTATGAAAATAGTCATGTCACAATGTGCGTCTTAAATATACTGAACTTTCTAATGCTGGCCATTATGCTTGAGTATGATTCTTTACGGAGCTACAACCTGCTGTGGGAAAAGGTCATTTGGGCTTGGCAGCAACCTTAAGAATATTTTCCACTTATAGAATGCAATCATGTTAACTCTGAAAATATTTTTTCCCACCACTGGGTTGTGCTTCAGGTGCTAATGATTATCCACCTTAAAGATGAACAAAACCAGCCCTAGATGCACCACAATGTGAAACCCCCTGGCTACCCATGTGATAGGTTGGCTGCTAGGAAGGTTACAAATGCCCCATGTGAGCGCCAGCGAGGTGCTCCATAGGGACCTGGAATCTTGCCATCAAAACAGATCAACCATTAGTATAGAGTGTAGACTAACACTTCCCTTGTATCAGTGTCTTGGAGACTGCTGTTGACTAAAGCAAACTTCTTTTTCAGGATATACAGTAAGTACTTTTACCACCAGGTACTTGACAGGAATCCTACTGTAGCACCAGCACTATATAGGCAGCAAGAAACACCCTGCAGAGGAAAGTCACAAACTGGGCTCACGGTCAAAAGTCATGTGGCTGGTGAGGACAATTGAAATTGCTTTGGGGCATGCCCCTGTGACTGTACAGGTCTGCCTGGCTAAGATGGCCACCAATTTCTCCCATTAAGTATTTCTCCCATTAACGATTCAAGGAGAGTGACCCCAGAGTCCTGCCTGGAACACAGAGGTTCTGGTGAAGGAACATTGCTGGGGGGGGGGGGGGGATAGCAGTAAGAGAACTTACCCAATCCTTACTCCTGTGTGGTTCATCTGCCCAACATGGCAATCTTCAGCAACCCCTAGTATAGGCTGTGACCCAGGAATTGATGTCGCCACCCATATACAGAGCTTAAAAAAACGAAAAACAAACGGAAGGAAATAAGTATCCCCATTTCAAGACACACTTCAGTCCGCCCGAAAAACCTACTATAAACTGACCAGATGTCTCACTTTCGGTAGGAACAGTCACACTTTGAGGCCCACTGTCTCTTCGAAATCTCTGGGGACCCTTTTTATTTTTGCATTACAAAGAAACAAAAAAACAAAACAGTTACAACATTGCTGGCACCAACCTTCACACCTAAAACAGAGAGACAACATTCGCACACTCACACTTATACACTCTGAGACTTGGGAAGCAGTGGGGAAATCTTCCATCTGGGAACTTGTACGATTGACCCCCCCGGGGGGGGGGGGGGAAGGAGCTGGCACCAGGGAATGTCTGACTACAGGTCCGCCGGTACCCCAGAATCGCAACAGCCCCCGTCCTCTCTCATGACTGCCTGGACTCTGCCCAGCCTCGGTGGCACTTGGGGACACTTAAATGTCCCACTTTGCAGACATGGGGAAGACTGCCTCAGCAAATGCAGAATGCTGGATGTGTGGGTGGTTTACCACTGCTCTGACTCTTTGGTTGAATATTGGCAGTGGAATGCATGGACTCCTGAGCACTGACTCAATCACCAACGTCTTTAATGAACCAAATATTCCTAGAGCATGTGACCTGTAATTAAGCCACACGCTAAAACACACCCCAAACCCATCCATCCCCCACACACTGGTTTAAAACTTCTCACTTTAAAGACCCCAAAAATCAGTCAGTTTAAACTATTATTAAGCGTCCAATCCTCTTGGCGGCTGGAACTGACCCAAGCGTATCTTCATTGGCTGAGATTATAATTCTATAAAATACAATAGAGCACATTGCTCCCTGGTTAACTTTATCCAAACAAAAAAAAAATGTCTTTTGGTATATGACAAAACATGTCTTGATCAATAAGGAAGATTTGAATCCAAAGTGTTTTTAAATAGTGCAATAGTCTCTACTTCAGAAGATATTCATAACAATACCTGATCATTTCCCCACATGTGTGCTGACATGATTATATCCTCAGATTCCTCCACATAAAAGTTGTGTTACTTCCTCAGAAATCACAGGTGTGACTAGTAAAAGTGTCCCCTATCAGCAAAAAACTTCTTGTTCTGGTACAGCCCTATAACTGCATCTATACATTGAAGTAGTGAAGATTATGGTAGCCATCACTACAAGTACCAGGATCTTAACAACCAATCGCTCAATAGGTCATCATTTACAAGAAAACTTATGTCAGTCTGTAAAATGTATGTACTGGTAGTTTGTTGTTAGCTCTCCTTTGCAGTGTGCTTTGTTCAAGTTTAAAGAGCAAGCATATTAACAATATAGTATAATTTCAATTAGTGTTCCCAGTCTTCACGCTGGTTGGGGACACCTAAGTCACTCTGACAAAGGCATAATGGCACAGCTCTGCTAGGAGCGTTGTTAAACTGGGCTCATGATGGCCGAATACTTAGCTCCCTGATCCAGTGTTTGAGGAACAGAATGATTGCATTAATCTCCAGGACATTGGTTAGACAGCCAAGACCCCCAACAGGCCCACTGCCCCTGAACTACATTGACCTCCAAGCCCAAAAGCCTGGAATAGAACTGGCACTCTCTATGGTTGCTGGCATTGTAACAGGGTGGTGATTCATCCAACACCACCGTCAAGGGCTTAATAGCTAGTTTAAGAGTTAATGGTTAGTGTAGTGCAAAGGGGTGTTTTACTTAGGGATGGTGTCAGGGAGGCTTTCAGTTGCTGCCTCCCTGCCACTGAGGGTTTAAGACTTAGTTATGATAGGCAGTACCTATACTATTGCCTAATTTCTGGGTCTTATATAAAAAAGAGTGAGAGGTTGTCTACAGATGGGGAAGCAAAACATGAAGTCTGAGACAGAAGGCTGAAGAGAAGAACTGACCAGTATCCTCTGAAAGGGGTGCTGCGGGAGAACCCCTGAGAGCTTTTTCTACTCAAAGGGGCCTTGGAGTTTGCTCAGGCTCACCCCTCATGATGGTCTTTGGTGACCGGAGGGAGAAAATCCCAGTTAAGTGGAAGGGAAGCGTGGACTGGGTAGAGCCAAGCAGTTGGAGGTGGCACCACCTTGAGAAATATACCTACGTGCCAGAAACTCTATGTCCCAATAAAGAGGGGGTACCCCCGTTAACACCTACCAATTCAGCGCAGTTTTGTCGCTGCACCATAGAACACAGAGACCTGCCTTGGATGGCTGCCAGAGAACCTGAGTCTGTACCTACTAAATTCCCCTAGACCACAGAGATCCTCTTATGCAAAGTAGGTTGATTTCAGGGTCTGCCCACATGCCCTCTCATGTGGAACTGCATCCTCCCTGGGGGCATCCAAAAGTTTGTGGTTGTCCCCTTTACAGCAAACACAGAAGTTCCATACACTGCTTGATAGTCGAAGTCTGTTTTCCTGAAATCTTTTAGACACCTGCCCTTAGCATCTCCTTCCTTCTGGCAGGAACACACTGGCTACTTGCTATCTTTAGCATCTCACTGGCCAACTGAAATAATGGCCCCTTGACAAAATAATCCAGGTAGGAAGTCTGACTGATTTTGTGGGTGCCCATAAGGGCAGTCCTAGCCTTGGTAAATATCTTGGGTGTGGCGAAGCCAAAGTCAAAGCTACAAACTTACAGTTAAGCTCCCCTGTTGAGAACATCAAATTTATCTGGTCAGACACACAAGTACATTAAGGTAATCCTCCTTATTTTCTGCTGTCAGGAACTTCTTTTACTCCAGAAGCCATGGCTTATCTGAACAACTCAATCTGGAACTACCTGGTGCACATCTAGCTGGCCCAAGCTAGAAGGAAATCAACACTGTACCCATCTAAAAGTCCTCCAAATACTCTGGGGAAGGGGATCCTGGGTCACTTGGGGCTGACTCACAGAGGAATCTAGACGTGCACCCAGTGGCCCGCAGGCACCCTGCAAGCTCTGTACATAAAGGAGTCTCCTTCTGTTGTCAACCTTCTATGTTTGGGCTGAGTTATTACCCAAAAAGTATTAAAGAAAAAGCATTGCCATTGTTAAAAGTTTCCACCTTCTGGTAGGTGTGACTAATCCAAATATATCCGAACGCATTGCTGTGTCTTCTACTGGTAGATTAATATAATGCAATGCTGGAAACTTTGGGGAAACCTGTCTGTGAATTGAAGCTCAAGACCCGGTGGGTCATGTAGAAAGACATTTTTTGTGGGACAATCCAAAAAGATCTAGCAAGCTTACTCACCCGGGGGATACCTTGGGATACCAGACCATCATTTCTCAAGTGCAAAAAAAAAAAAAATTAATTAAAATTTCCTGCACCTTAGGTGCTGTGATGGAGCAAGTCCAACACGTGAGAGCCAGAAATTTTACAGCTCACTTTAGGATATGTAGACATGTTTGGAGAAGTCTGGAGAGGCAGGCAAGCACAAGCTTTGATAGGCCACTAAGGCTCAGAACCAAGAGTCTGTAAATCTTTGCGTCTATATAGACAATAACGATCCTAAACACACAAGCTGATCTCCCAAAGAATAAACAGAAAAAGTTAATGCTTTGTAAGTCTTGACCATCAAGGGCCAGTCCCAAACACCCCAGATATAACATCAGCAGTAGACACTTGTGTGGTGTGTTCTGTGCAGGCAATCAACAAGGTACAAAAGGTGGGGAGGCAGCAAGTGAGCAGGGCAATTAGAATACACAAATCTTAAGGAAACCACAACACTTAACCATGTTAATAATTTGTCTCTAAACATATCTGGTTAAATACATAGGTCTCATTTGGCATGCACCTGCACCTACACAGAGGCACCTTGGTGTGTGTGCCAACCGAGACTTCTGTTTTTAACCAGATCTTAGAGACAGATTGGATTGGGTGCTAGGTTTGAGTGCTGTGGCTCCTTTATCAACAACAAGGTATCCTACCTTATGACTGGCAGCAAGGGGTGCCAGACCTGATAACATTGAAATGAAACAGCTACAGCCTGAAAGACTTTATGATATTTAGCCGGCAGAATTAAGGTATTTTTTTTCTTTCAAAGAAATGTTGTGAACAAACCTGAAGTCGGCAACTCACATATTGTTGGTGAATGGGTCTAGTGACCTAGCAACCTCGTTAAAACTTGTAATTAAAGGACTATTGCGAAAAAAATGGTCCAATGATAAAAAGCCATATAAATGTTAGATGGCTGGAGGAGGGGCCCTTTAAATCCAGCATCAAGAAATATCCAGCCAGGATTTTCTTTTTTTTTCTTTTGAATGGAAGAGGAAATTAGGGGGACAGGTTCTGTCCCCCCTGATACGCTCAAACCTGTCACCCCTGGATTTTATTCCTACCAGGAGAAGAAACCACAAGCGTGACAGAAGTTTTATTCAGTTCGGGTGTACTGACTCCTCCTCACATTAGATAACGTGTTTATATACATTTTTAGTATTACACAATTTTGCGATACACCTCCTTTAAGTAGAAGCAACAATGGCCCATTCCTAATGATTAACAGAGGCCTGGCCTATGGCAAGCCCAATCCTGCAGCACCATAAATAGAGGCATAAAACTGATCAGTTAATCTTACATAAACAAAAAGGCTTAATATACAGGGGCACAACTACAGGGGGTGCACAGGGGTTCATAAGGTTTCTTTACCATATTTCTTATATTTGTGCTCTCATTACAGAAAAAAGAAACATTTTTTATCTGCTGTCTTTAGTTGTTAAGTTGTATCCAATTTAGTTAAAATGACAGGAAAAAGAGGCACCGTATGAGCCCCAATGGGACCTCATCCAATGTTTACACCGAGGCCTGCTCACATTTAGTTACGCCACTGTTCATATACATTTTCCATAAAGAAGTGCAGTACTTTGTTGGGGAAAAAACAAGTCTGGAAAAGTAATGCTTGTGCTTTCTTGACCTAGGCATTTTAGCGCATTCCTCCATCACTGGCTTGCTGTTTTACAAACTGAAAAAAGCACACCTGACACTTGCGAATGTGCTGAAGTGACTCGAAGCAAGGGATCATGGACAGTATTTACTAAGTGTTGCTAATCCACAAGGTGCCTGATGTCTCGGCCTATTTTAGCGGATACAGATGGAAGAGGATTCATGGGTCCCTGCTGGCAGGATGTATGCCGATATTGCCATAAATATGGTTAGAAGAGTTGCATGGAAGCTGATACTTTGTTATAATGAGAGAAGTCGCTTGCTCTGGGGTTATGGGAATGTCTGCTTCTTCTGTCATGTGTCATTTTACAGAGCTTGCCACATTTCCTTATGAACACATTATCATTGTTCCTCTACTTTTTTTTTTTTTACATAAATCAAAAAAGTTTTATCAGACCCAGCATCAGAATTTTAAAAAAATATTTTCACAAAGGCAGTACAAGTAGAGGGAGAAGTGTCCACACATCTGTAGTACAGATAGATTTAAAAAAAAACTATAGAGGCAACTAGGAGTACAAGCTTAAGTTTCATGCACATTTTCCGTTGCATTTTAACCTATAGGCATGAATGCGGATTGGTTTTCACTTTATTGCTTTCTTTAATTATTTTGTGCATGGCTCAGGGCAGGTGTGGCCATAGGGAGAATTCCCAATGGGCTGCATGGCTTTATGGCCTCAAGGGCGAGGCAAAGGATCTCATGAGCTGGTGGTGGGGCTGTAAATTCCTGGGCTAGTGCCAAGCTTGCTGGCATCCATATTGCTGGGTGTGGCTTATGGGCTAATGTAGTCTGTCAGAGATAGAAGTGTGCTGGCCTACCTATCTTCAGTGCCATGTTTGGTTTCCCAGCCTTTTCTAGGCAGAGGAAAGGTTTAGAAAAAGGTACACAGTTCTCCACCTGTCTGATCCTGCCATAACTTTGGGCCTGGGGGGGGGGGGGGGGGGGTCAATTGTGGAAAGAGCAAATATTTTATGTGATTGGGGCATACACCCCACATAATACGTTTTTGGGGCTGCAGACTACATAAACACAAACTTTTTAGGGGCCGTAGCAATCCACGCTCACTGCCCTAGTGTAAAATATTTCCCATACTCACCTTAATCTCTGCTGTCAGTAAGCTTAGCTGCAATCCGCAGCTTTCCCGCTCCCTCTAGTCTGCATCGGTTGGCAAGTGTGCAGTCTGGGCAAGTCACTAGAAGCCTGTGCATGCACTGTGGGATTGAGGTACGAAATTAGTTTCCCACAGCATGGCATTCCCAAATCTGGATACTCCTAGAACAGAAAACCACCCAGTCCTTTTTGGAGTAAGAACATCATCACAGGGAGTACCACCTTCTCTTTCAGCACTGGGAGACAGCACACAGAATACAAGAGAGAAATCATTCCCATCGCAGCCTCAGAACATGAAGTGAGCAAGACCTTTAATGGGGGATAACACTAAAAAGGTGACAGGACCGAATCTTAGGACGTGTCGTCAAGAGGTCTGTGCTAAACAGCTGGCACCTGTGTTTACTGAAATATGTAATATCTCATGGTCATAGTCAGTCATACCAACATGTTTCAAACATTCTACCATTGACCAGTCTGGAAAAAAGGAAGCCTTCTGGTCAAGATGACTACCGCCCAGTAGGCCTAACCTCTGTGGTAATGAAGTGCTTTGAGAGACTGATAAAAGATCATCACCAAACTCTCTCCCCACCACTCTTGATCTACAGTTTGCCTATTGGCCCCACCAGGCTACAGATTCTGTCATTTCCCACCTACTACATACCACCTTATCACACCTGGGGAACATATGCAAGACTACTGTTCATGGGCTATAGTTCCGCATTCAATATAATAATTATGTCATGCCCCTGTGTAGACCAGGGTCCCACAGGGATATGTGTTGAGTCCACTACTGTATACACATGACTTTGTGGCTAATTCAAGCTCCCACTTTATCATGAAATTTGCTAATGACACTGTTGTAGTAGGCCTGATCACCGACAACGAGACAGCCTACCTGAATGAGATGCCAGAACACTGGTGTCAGGAGAATTATCTTCCACTGAAGGTCAGAAAAACAAAAGAGATGGAAGCTCAGAGAAGAAGCTTTTTAACCCTTTAATGATGAATGTGGAGCAGTTCAAATAATTTGGAGTGCATCTTGGGATGCACATGGTCCTGCCACAAACACCAGGGTGTAAAAACCATGCCATTGTGTCTCACACTTCAGATGCCTGAAAGACTTCACTGCAGATGGTGGTACGTACCGCTGATAGCACAACCCCACTCCCTGCCCTTGAGACCATCTATAATTAGGGTTGCCAGACTAAGGCAATAACGAACTCTTCCTTCTAATGCCAAGAGGAAAACACTTCCAGAAAGGATGAGGAAGAGTTTCTTTCCGCAAGCTATCCACACCCTCAACTAGGCCATGATCAGTGCCTAGACCTCACCACCACTACATGTCTCAGCACATATACTACAACAATAAACACACCTGCTGACAAACTCAGGTCACCTGTAAACAGAGAAACAGAACTAGCTTCAACATTAGTACGTCTTTTAGAACAGTACTATAAACCCGAATACATTATAAAATTACATTGTACAAACTACCTTTTCTATTTTAATATTCTTGCATTATTTTCCTAGTATTACATGGTGTTATCTCATTGTATTTTGCTTTTGTTGCTTGCTTTAGGTTTTGCATTATTTAGCCTGTCTGTTTTTATTGTACCCCCTTGTTTGTGACCAATAAACTGGAACTATTTACATCCAGCAAATGTAAAGCAGACCTATACACTCCTGAAAACGCTGTCCCAGAAAAAGTCCTGGTTTACACGAACACAAATCTTACCTAACTTATCCCCTTAAACCATCAAGTCACCTTTGCAGAGCTTCATCCAATAGTCGCACCTCCTCTCTGTTCCCGTCATACAGAGCTCCATGCCAGACTGTGGCATCCTAGGAATGGGCTTTCCAGCTCAGAATGCTCCAGGGGCTATGTGAAATAGGAACCTAAAATCATTTTTGTCTTCCGGATTGTATGGGATCTACAGGAAAATATGCCGGGTTATCTGTGCAGTAAATGAGAAGTTTGTTCTCTCTTGCCAACATTTCCACTTTGCAATGTTTTTTTAAATCAAACGGCTGCTCACAATATTTGTCGACACTGCAACACAATGCATATATACAAATCCACACAACCTGCTTTTTTGTGTATTTGCTTTATTGACAGATACCATCTAGTGGCCAAAGAGGAGCACTACATTGGTTTACCATATTATGGTAGAGAATTCATGTCTTCTTTCAAAAGATAGAAAACATTTCTAAACAGAACGGTAGTAGTAAGTTGTTGTACCGTGTTAGCCATCGTAAGCAGGAAATCCAAGGTTAAGGTAATACCATTTATTGGCTAACTCCTTTAGATTGAAAATGCAAACTTTCGAAGCTGTTCAGGCATGAAGAAGAAGCTTGAACAGCTTCGAAAGCTTGCATTTTCAATCTAAATGAGTTAGCCAATAAATGGTATTACCTTAACCTTGGATTTCCTGCTAAACAGAACGGTAAAAACTACATTTTACCCTGTAAGAAATGGGTAGCTTTATGGCTGCCTGCTAATGTTCATGTGCATTTAAAGTACAAAGGAGTGGCTTTACTGGAACACAGAATAAGGTCGACACTCACTGAACTGATTTTAGGATCAGTATCATTGCAGATGCATTTTGTATAAATTTATTTAAAAAGGGGCAAAACCCAGAACCTTGACTATCCCAGGTTTTGGTCCTTGCCTCTGGGGCACCCCGATTTGCGATGCTCCCCTGTAAACTTCCAGTAAACTCACTTTGCCCAGTTTTACTGCACATGCAGGGTGCATTTTTGAGCCGGCCATTTACAAATGTCTGGCGTGGCCACGCCCTGCTAAATGTATAGTAGCATGTGTCGTCGGTTCGGGGAGATGAGGCGAGTTTACTGGGTGACCTGGGGGGTTTTACACAGCAGGACATCTGGATGCCCCCAGGGAGGGAGCGGAGTAGACTCCAGGGCCCCTTTTGGTCCACTTTAAAGTAGACCTATAATCTATTTTACCTCCTAGACTGTTTGAGTAGCAAAAATAAAAAAAGGTTACTGGTCCATGCTTTTTGTTTTTCCCGTCACTTACAACCCCCAGATGACCTGCTAACCCAGAAAGTGGGGACTGAACTACTCAATTTTAAAATTTATACCTAGGGTTGAAGTGGAGGCCGGGCACTACTGGACTTCGGGTCTGCTTTAGGCCAGGTTAAGCAATACTTCTGGGCTAATATTTAGCTACTTTGCATGTTACTCCTGTCTGTGCATCTCTTTGTTGCCCATTTGTGTGTGGGTAAGCTAGGTGTATAAATGACAAAAACCATGTTGAAAAGAAACGTTCGAAAAGTTTTCTCTTAAAAAATAAATATACAAATTATTACCTTAACGGGAAAGATCGCTTTCAATAGCATTTTTGAAAAAAAAATATATATATATTATATTATATATGCAAAAGGACATCCTCAAGGTGCTAAACCAGTAATGTTTGCAAATGTGTGTTTCATGGAAGCAGTTTTCATTACATTGATTCTATTGCCATTGGTACCAAGATCTCCAACAGAAAAGAGAAGTGGGGTCATGCACACACACACACAGGGCACTGCTGCTAAGGCCCCTGTTAATGTGAGGGAACTCACATAACCTTTTACACGCCCAGCAGCAGAGTGTATAGGACTCCCTTCACTCTTTATGTAGATCTTAGTGTACGGTTGCCAATAGCAACAGATTGCATAAAGTAAAATATACTAGATACGTTTAGCACCTTGCGGACATCATTGTGCCATACAAAAATATACACCTTCCAATATTCCATCACTTTAAGTTGCTGGTAAGATAAATGTTTATGGGATGTGTATAAGGCAGGTCCTGATCACAATGCTCCTCCTTCTTAGGACCAGGCATGCAGTGGTCCCTGCAGAGTTGATACCCTGCAGCAAGGAAGGATGTTTAGCACCAGAGCTGAGGCACAGGGTGAAGTTGGTAAGGTGCCCGTGGTTATTCCTGGGTGAAAACCCAACCTTTGCCTATGACCGCAGTAATAACTCAGGCCCAAAAGCATAGAGGTCATTTCTTCAGAGAAGGCTTCCTGTAGCTAATGCTAAAAGCATCTATAAGCGCAGTTTGTTCTCTTTTGCCTGCAGTGCTTTTAACGCCAAATCAGATTTCTGTCGCAGTAGCTCTGCGTCCTGTGCGCTTTTTTGACTCTGGATGTTTTTTAAAAGAAAATGGGAAATGAACAGTTTCAGGCCTTCGCGCAGCATTCCCAGCTTGGCATTGTCAGAAATTCTATTGGAGGAAAAAAAAAATGAAAACAACCTGTTATATTAAGCAGTTACATTTGCATGTTATGTGTTAGCTGGTAATGAGAGCTGCAGTTTTTTAAACCTACCTATAGTATTAAAGCTCTTGGTGGAACTCCAAGCTGTCTGTAACCATGAAGCCACCCCGCCCTACCCCTGTGCTAAGCCCAGCTTGGGTGTTAAAATAAAAAAACTCGTCTTCCAAGAGTCGGAGGAATACAGATCCCTGATAGATGGCTGAGTCAATAAGGGTGGTTTGAACTGCCATCGTGACAAACAGGTGTTTGTAGAGACTTAGATATTTAATAAGAGCTGGAGCGAGAGAGAATGGTGGCTCTGCGAGTGCTCTATGGGATCAGGCGCCCCACCCAACTCTGAGAAGTCCTGTCCCTGGTCCCCCCCCTTCCCCTTATACCTTAGACACTTGTTTTATACTGTCCTCACATGCAGAGCGGGATTCAAGGCAGTACAGTTATGGGGGGCGGAAGAACGCATGGGAATAATATAAAATCGCGGTGTAGGGGAGACGCCCCCCTTTAGGCCCTCCCAACCCCCCTTGACGATAAAAGATTAGAACCACTAGCCACCCGCGAAGCATGATGCATGATGTGTGTGCCGAGACTGTTTCCCTTTTTTTCCTTTTATATGATAATGTATTCGTTTGACAAATGTTATTATATTAAAGGCTTGATCTTAATATATTTGGATAAGTGAGCTACGGACAGCTACACCTCCCTTGTGTGTTTACCTATGTTGTACACCCTGTTACCTTGTAAAACAAAAATAAAGAATTATAAAAAAAAATAAAAATTCACCTGATCACCGCAAACCTCCCCCCCCCATTCCAGTGGGGGCGGGACTATGAATGGCAGCTATAGACCTGAGTGACAGTTGGACTTGTACAGTCACACTGCTGCACAGGATCGGGTGACTGAGCTGCCAGGGCACGAGATCCCGAGTAAAGTAAGGCATTTGTATTTTTGAAATCCACGTCCTGACTAAGCGCAAGGGGAGGGAGGCAGGTTGGGAGAGTTACTTGAGACTGGAAATCCACTTTAAAGAAGAGTTTGCATCTACTTTTCAGCTTCTGCTGATCTATCCAAATATGGAAAGATATTTATACACAATTTTTAAGAGCATGCTCTGTTCTTGAGGGTTGGCTGAGCAGCTGTAAGTTGTGGAGGGCCAAAACCATACCTAGAATTTAAAATGACTTTAGGTCCAGTTGAAATCCTTGCCAAATAATGATGTCCTGCAATGTTATACGCCACTAGTTCCCCGGATCCTGCCACAATCATATATGTGGCAATAAGCAAAAACGCTCTTTTAAAATTCCAGGCAAATTAAAAACATTATCCCATTAAAAAAAAAAAACTTGTGTGGTCACTCCATCTAATCACAACAAAGGGCAGTCATGACTATACAACACGGTGGTCCCAATGCATGGTCGAACAGGCCTTCATGTCGGGTGACCTTTTACGTTTCGTTTAACCGGACTAGGACAGGAAGTTTTTTTTATTATTTGCCTGGACCATCCTTTGAAGCACATTTTTAGTGCTACTTTAAATAACCTCTTTGTATAACAAATATCTCCCTTTGTCCTAGCATTGTCTACTTAAATTGCCTCTATTTGGTATCTTCAGGTGAGCCTCCTCCCCCAAGACCAGCTCCAGTACTCACTGATTGGGGGTGGGATGCGGCCTAGCTGAAAACTGGCCAACAATGCCTGTGCAAAAAGTGGGATGTTTAGAGTCCAGGGAGGCTAAGGTTTAATAGAGGACTAGAAAGTATAAACAAGTGACAAACATTAATAAAGTATTAATTAACCAATGTGATATTACTTACTTTCCAAATATAACAGCAAGATCGTCAGCTTCAGCTTCTATCAACAGCTTGCACAGGATCTGGCGCAGGAAGGAAACCTTAATCTTATCCAGCTCACTGAACTCTATGACCTGTTAAAAAAAGAGATGTGATACATAAATAAAATAAAACTTATTGTTTAAAGTATTTTAATAGGGTGGAAGGGGTTCAACACCCCAAAAAAAAAAAAAAAAAAAAAAAAACAAAACAAAACAAAAAAAAAAGAAGTGTACTCATCTTTTGTCCCTTGCAGCTGATCTTCCTACTTCAGCGATCAGCAACTCACCCAGACCGGGCCTCATGTCGGGATCGTGCCCCTCGGTCAGCAGTCAGAGGGGCACTGCAGGGGATAAAAGGCGAAAACCTTTTTGTTTTGTGTGGTCAATCCCTTCAAAAGGCCCTCACCAATAGTCCCACATAGCTGACTGTCCCTATACTGGGAAGATGGCCCTCACCAATAGTCCCACATAGCTGACTGTCCCTATACTGGGAAGATGGCCCTCACCAATAGTCCCACATAGCTGACTGTTCCTATACTGGGAAGATGGCCCTCACCAATAGTCCCACATAGCTGACTGTCCCTATACTGGGAAGATGGCCCTCACCAATAGTCCCACATAGCTGACTGTCCCTATACTGGGAAGATGGCCCTCACCAATAGTCCCACATAGCTGACTGTCCCTATACTGGGAAGATGGCCCTCACCAATAGTCCCACATAGCTGACTGTCCCTATACTGGGAAGATGGCCCTCACCAATAGTCCCACATAGCTGACTGTCCCTATACTGGGAAGATGGCCCTCACCAATAGTCCCACATAGCTGACTGTCCCTATACTGGGAAGATAAAACTTGCCTCCGCCGGATATCCTGACTACCCATCCCCGTTCACAACCACAGCCTGTGGTCACATGGCTGCCTCCTTGCTTCACTTATGGCAACTGGCCACTCCCGCTCCATTCCTTTTAATGTAGTGGCTGTGCTGAAGTCTGGCACGCCATTTTATTGTATTTTATGTTTAAAGTGGAGCAAAACCCAGGATTTTGACTATCCCAGGTTCTTGACTTTGCCCCCGAGGCACCCTGATGTGGGATGCCCCACTGTGTGAAACTTCCCAGGTCGGCCACTCCAATCTTACCTCCGTCCTACGGCGCATGCTCCGCCTCCGTTCCAATTAGCGCTGACACAAATCCGTCTAAGCTGGTCTAAAGACGAGGCTACAGTCGATTCTAGCCGAGTGCGCAGGTGGACTCATTTCTGCCACCCTCTAACAGAGAGCTCACCTGTGCTGGCCATTCACAAATGCTGGGTGCCCTACCTGCTAATGGTATAGCAGGGAGCGGGCGCAGCTCGCGCATGCGCCGTTGGGTTGGGGGAGAAGGTGAGTTTACTGGGCAACCCGAGGAGTTTCACACAGCGGGACATCCAGAATCTGAATGCCAGGCGGAGGGGGGGGGGGGGGGGGGGGGTCGGGGGAATCCAGAAGCCCTGGAATCTTAAATGATTCCAGAGATGCTAGGCCTGGGTTTTGGTCCATGTTAAACTGGACCTTCACCATGATTTATTGAAAAGCCCAAACCCTTATAAAACGATTCCCCAGCATCTAAAATTTATATATTTTAAGTTTTTAGTCACTTATTATTCTTTTCCCCACTGGGCCACAACTCTGTTCAGGATACGGGCGCCGCCATATTGACTCGGAAGCATCACACTTACTGGGGAGAGAGTGGGATAAAGTACAGGGGGGTGGGTTATAGCTGGGCTTTGCACAGACAGAGCAGAGCTGGGGTCAGGAAAAAAATCAGCAATCCCAGAATGCAGAGCAGCACAGTCAGAAGGCACTTCCTGTTTGCAGGCTGCCTGATTTTCCATGAGCCACCATCTTGGATGTTTAACCCTTTAAGTGCCAGCCTACCTGGAGTTTTTGTCACATTCTGTTGCCAGACCATTTTGCACTATTTTGCGCTCCCCACGTTTAAATGTGATTTTGGAAGGGATTTCCAGGGATTTCCCAGGAAAATGATATATTGTTTTTTTCAGCAGAGTCTGGGCTTTAACATGAAATGTCTTGTTTGTCATTTGTTAGGTGTATTCTTAATATTTTTGGGTGAAATATGTGCAAAAAAAATTTTTTACATATTGTAGTTTTTTTTGTAATAAAAAATGTAAGTTTGTCAATGAAATCTTATTGCGTGTGAAATCCCAATTTCTCCCGGTTACAGCGGTACCACATATGTATAGGTAGACACCCTTTCCTGCCCAGGAGACTCCCCCAAACTGAAACAGCGCTTTAGGGGATTTTCAGATAAAATACAACTATGCTACGCAATATGCGCACCTTGCAGTTTTTCCAGAAAAACAACCCTTTACATTTGAAATACCCCCAACAAACTATATATTCTCTGGAAGTACACACCTCAGGCTTTCTAGGCGTACCAGGCTTGTTGATGTGCCCATAGTTTTCTGGAAGTAATCCCTCAATGGATTCTTTGGTTGCAAAGAATTTCCCTAAAAAAAGGATAAAAAAGCAGAATCAAAGCCACATTTTCCTAAAAAACTACATACAAACAAGAAAAAACAAGTTTAATCTGAAAACGCAACATCCCCCGAACAGAACAATACCCAACATGCATAGCTACTGTCAAGGGAAGAGTTACCAAACACCCCAAAGTAAAGCATGTGCGTAACGGTAATTTTACTTGAAAATTTCAGCTCTGCAGACAAAGTGCGCACCTTGCGATTTTTCAACCAAAACAACCCTTGACATTTAGAATATCCCCCATAAACCATATATTCCCTGAAAGTACACACGTTAAGCTTTCTAAGGGTACCCAACTTGTTCTAGTGGGCTCATCTTTCTGGAATTATTACCTCAAAGAATTCTTTGGTTGCGCAGGGTTTCCCTAAAAAATTTATAAAAAAGCTGAATAAAAAACACCTTTTCCTAAAATTTAAATATGCAAACCAGAAAAAACAAGCTAAGTCTGAAAGCGCAAGGTCCCCCGAACAGAACAATACCCAACATGCATAGGTACTATTAACCCTTTTAATTGCCAGCCTACTTGAGATTTTGTCACCCTCTGTTGACAGGCCATTTTTCCCCATTTTGCGTCATGTTTTCGCCATGTTTTGCGCCATTTTTGCTGGAACTTTCAGGAAAATTATATATATATATTTTTTGCAGCAGAGTTTAGGCTTTAACATGAAATGTCTTGTTTGTACATTTTTTTTTTTTTTTACAATATTATTAAGTAAAAAAAATAAATAAATAAATTTTTTTTGAAAATTGACTCCTTTATTTTAAATAAAAAATGTATTTTATTAAGGAAAATCATATTGCATGAGAAAGCCCCATTTCTACCGATTAGAACGGTACCACATATTTATCGGTAGCCCCCCGTTCCTGCCAAGGAGACCCCTCTAACTGAAACAAGTATTTTATAACATTCACAAAAAAAATACAAATACCATCCACACTACAAAGGGTTAAATCGAGAAAAAAAATGACATAGGGTCCCCCCTCCCAGGGGAGGGGGACCCCATTTTTTTTTTATTTTTAAGGGTTAAAAACCCTTAAAAATCAAGAAAAAAATTGACGTGGGGTCCCCCTTACCCAAAGTAACCAGCCCGGGACCAGCTATGGGGGCTTGTAGGCACAGAGTGGGGGGGCCATCTTTTGTGGACCCCTTACCAGTTCACAAGGGGTTAAAAGTAAATAATGACACAGACACAAGCAGAGAAAAAAATATTTTATTAATTTTTATTTTTTTTTTACACTGTACTCACCTCCCATCCATCCTGGAGCACTCTGTCCCTCGGCGATCACTGGCTTCTGCTCACTTGCAAGAAGCCTTTTATAGCTGCTGGATGACAGAACACAAAGGGTTAATAAAAAAAAAATGACATAGGGTCCCCCCTCCCGGGGGGGGGGGGCGGACCCCATTTTTTTTTTTTTTTTTTAAGGGTTAAAAACCCTTAATCAAAAAAAAAATGACGTGGGGTCCCCCTTACCCACAGTAACCAGCCCGGGACCAGCTATGGGGGCTTGTAGGCACAGAGTGGGGGGGCCAGCTTTTGTGGCCCCCCCACCCTGCAGCCTACGAGCCCACATAGCCCATGTGGGCCCGGGCTCTTCTGCCCCCCCCTGGCCTTTGGGGAGGCAGGTAATGGGGGTGCCAGGGGTTAATGGCAAGCAACCCGCTAGAGCAGGTGGCTTGCCATCCCCCCAGCCTTGTGAACTGGTATAGGGGTCATGGACCCCTTACCAGTTCACAAAGGGTTAACAGTATAAGAAAAAAGACAGACACAGGTTTTGAAATATGTTTATTAAAAAAAAAAAAACATTTTACCTTTACTCACCTCCGATCTTCATATGCATTGTCCCGCGGCGATCTGATGCAGGTGACAGTTGGGCAGAGAAGGGGGGAGGCAGGCGATCGGAGGATCGCATACCTCCCTCCTTCTCCGCCCAGCCATCACCGGCATCTGAGAAGAAGGGGCGGGGCTTAACAGCAAGATGGCGGCGCCCGTCGGGAGAGGAAGGGGAGAGCCCTTTCAGGCTCTCCCCTGAAGCTGAAGAGGCTGGGGGGGGCGATCGGAGGCCCCCCCAGTGAAGAGGAGACCCGAAGGGAGGCAGCGCGACTGCAGGTAAGTAAATGTCATTTGTATTTTTTTTTTTTTTTTACAGTTAGCAGCTGCTGCTGCCAAACGGGGGGGGGGGGGGGGGGGGGTGCTATTCCGGGGGCTCTCCTGGAGCCATCCGACCCCCCACGGGGGATCGGATGGCACGAAATTAAAGAGGAGACCCGGCTGAATCCAACGAGGGGTCAGGTGAGTATTTTACTTTTATATTTTTTTTACTGTGGGGGTTTAAAGTCAGCTACGTGAGTCTCACGTAGCTGGCACTTAAGTGGAGTAGAGGCTGCTACGTGAGACTCACGTAGCTGGCACTAGAAGGGTTAAAGGCTCATAACATGCAGTAGATGCAGGTAGGATGATTTTTAATGTGGACAATCTGTATGTACAGGGTGTGGGAAACATATAAGATAGACTCTTATTCAGAGTGAAGGACCGCTTTAAGTCCAAAATTTGATTTAGTTTTGTAAAGCAACAGAAACAATTAAAGTGAACCTAAAGTTCAAAACTGTTCCAAGCTGTCCTGTTTCCATCCAGAGTCTGGTGCAATTAGGGTATTAAAAAAAAAAAAAAAAAAAAAACACACTAACCTGGTACCAGTGGAGGATCCGCCCACACAGTGGAAGGGAGGATCTCTGTGGCAGCCACAACTGCAGGTTGCCCCGTCACCCATTAACTGAAGCAGCAACCGCACTGCTGGGTGCCACGGCTGCAACTTAAGGTCCAGTGGCCCAAACGCCGGGAATACAGCGCAAAGCTCTCAGCTTGGGACCACACTAGCATTTTTCATATATTACTTTTAAGTCCCAGTCCAGGCAAACACTAGCTTTCTCCCAGCTTATCCCCCTTGGGAACAGTAAATAATGAGCCTTTTAAAGCACCTGAAAATGTAATCTAATGTATTATAGGCAAAACCAATTTCTTAACTCCAATTTCTGGTTCATGATTGACCTGAAAAGAGCATGTCAAGTGCACCTTTACGAGTCATGAGCATGCTCTGTTGGAGTCAAAGACAGTGGTGGGCCCACTGTGGCTTACTGTGCTCACTCACACAGAGCACCAAGGGATGAGGTGGCTGTAGGAGCACTTTTTTGCGTGCTCCTGGAGGAACAAACATGGGGAACTTTTGAAGCCTGCTACTGCTTTTACCCTCCACTGCAGGAAATGGAGAAGAGGCACATGGGACAGGCACCAGACGAGCCGATTGCTGGCTAATTATTGCTGTTGGGTCTAGAGTCCCATTATATAACTCAGCCGAGGTTGGGGAGTCACCTCTGAACTTTACATTCCATGGGGAAGTACATATCAAGTACTTCCCCGGCAGTCCTCCTGGAGAACACAATGCCACAACGTACGCCGCCTACTGGAGGCCATTTCTGCATGTCAAAAAGGACCTTACTGGGTGAAAATCCACTAAAAGCATTTTGGGTGTGTGTAAAAGCACTTTGACTCTAAACAGGAGGTTCACATAAACAGAAAAGGCTTGGAGCTAAGTGCGTCCCTAGCATAGACTTTCCATACTTCCTAGTGCCACCCGCTAATTTTCTGTGAAAGCTTTTCACTGCCATTCAAATGAAATAAAGTTAATGTCTCCAATGGGGACACATTCCCACCTTAAACACAGAGAGGGCAAGAGATTTCTTTTTGATCAGGTGACTCAGCAGCTGAATGAGATTGGACAATGTGGTCGCAGACAGGCTTCCCAAGTCCCGAAATTTATCCCACATGCTGAACTGAAAGGTCATCTGAAAGAAAGAGGAGAATTTACTCTTGATGGTCATGGAATTGTACATTCATAACATGGTTAAAATGGTTGTAGTGAAGAAAAGCTCTATTGATATAATTACATCAGTCTATACAATTTGGTTTCACATTCTTCATACCATATTATCAAAGCTAGGCGATTACAAGGGGCTGCTGGAGCAAGATATCTGTTTTATATTCAGGTAGATCATACAGATTTTGTAATTGTTTATCCTCAGTGCAAAGTATATGGTCATTTTCTTTTTGGTTAAAGTGGACCAAAACCCTAGGATTTTCTCTACCCTGGGTTTTGGTCCATGGTTTGGGTGCACGAAAGGGAAGCAAAGGATGCAGCTGATGGCTTGCACATGCACCATGGGATCACTACTGAGGTAATAATATCAGGCAGCCAGTGGAGGTATCCCAAACCGTAGAAAACAGTAACCCGGCCCTAGAGTCTTTTATACTCTAGATCCCAGTTACAAGAGTTTTGTTCCTCTTAAAAGCATCTCAAAATCATCAGGGCATCCTAAATCGGGGTGCCCCACTGTGTGAAACTCACCACGCTCCCAAGACTACAGGCAACAAAGAATGCGGCCAGCAGGCCGGCCATTTTAGCTGTCATTCTTGAGATCAGCCAATCAACAGTCTCAAAAATACCATGTGGGCATGGCCTTGGTGGTGGAAAACCCTGTTGCATCACTGTGCGGGAGTGGAGGGAACTGGGGGGGGGGGGGGGTGATGGGCTTGTTCTTATGGAGGGTTTTATGATGCTTTATAGGTCAGTTGTCAGCAAAAATTAAATTCTGCTTTTCAAAATCCCCCCTAACATCATTTATAGCGCAATACCAACATGGATTTTCATTTTTCCTAGTGCCCCTCATGTGGCCGATTGTGAATTAAAATTGAAGTTGTCATTGAAGAGAACCGTCCATTCAAAATGCCCTGCATTCTTTACATTGCCTGGAGCATGTCACTGCAATGGAGGCACTACTGCAACAAGCCCGGTAAGGTACGTTTATTGGGTGTTCCCTGGAAAAAAGGACCAAAACCCGGGATAGTTAAAATCCTGAGTTTTGGTCCACTTAAAGGCCTGCGTGTCCAGTTGAGTCCACTTCCTAACTGTAACCTCACAGGAAAGGCAGCTAAGAAAAAAGGCAGTGTCACTGGCACAGAAGCCTCATAATACCATTTTGTGAATACTCACCTTGTAAAATGGGTATTATGAGTATGTCACACACCCCGCTTCAAGAATCCATAACATGTGGGTAATATCGTCCTGAAGAGGGCGTTCCTGCAGAGATGATAGCAAAAGAAAGCCCCTCCCTGATCCATAAATACCTGGGACCTCCCACTCACTACCCAGTATACAGAAGCAGTAAGGTAAGGGACCAGGAAGAGGCAAATATAAACAACAACCACGCAAAGTTCGCAATAAAGAGGATCCTGAATACAAAAGGGCGGGTTGAAGCGGGGTGTGTGACATACTCATAATACCCATTTTACAAGGTGAGTATTCACAAAATGGTATTATTCTTAGTATGTCACACACCCCGCTTCAAGAATCCATAACATGTGGGACATCCAACAGCAGTGTCCATAACAAGGGCGGGGATCCAAAACTAGGCAACAATGCACAACCTTAAACCACAACAGCTTGCAAAACTTTGCGGCCAAAAACAGCATCCGCTGATGCCCGAACATCAACCTTGTAAAACTTGGAAAAGGTGTGAACAGAAGACCAGGTAGCGGCCTTACAAACTTGCTCAACAGAAGCCTGGTGCTGAAAAGCCCAAGACGCACCAACTGCACGAGTAGAATGAGCAGTAACACGAAAAGGGGGACTCCTCCCCTTGGCAGAATAGGCCCCAATGATGGCCTGACGAATCCATTTACTAATAGAAGATTTGGCAGGAGCCAAACCTTTCCTAGGCCCGCAGGGCACCACAAAGAAAGCATCAGTCTTACGAAAGGAAGACGTAACCTCCAGATAATGTTCTACAACACGAACTACATCCAAGGAATGCAATGCCCTTTCCTTGTCGTCGCTGGGATTTGGGCATAGAGAGGGCAAAACAATGTCCTGATTCAGATGAAACTCCGAGACCACTTTAGGAAGAAAATCCTGCTTGAAACGAAAGACAACCTTGTCCTGATGTTTCTCGAAGTACGGAGCTTTAATGGATAAAGCTGCCAACTCAGAAACACGCCTAACCGAAGTGATAGCCACCAAAAAGGCCACCTTTTGCGTAAGAGAAGACAAAGCTATCTCATTCAAGGGCTCAAACGGAGGGCCCTGGAGAGCAGAAAGAACCAGGTTCAAATCCCAAACTGGAACAAAAGGCTTCCTAGGAGGCCGAACATGTGTAACACCTTGGAAAAAGGTCTTGACTAAGGGATGAAGTGCAAAAGACCTTTGGAAGAACACCGCCAGGGCAGAAACCTGCCCTTTCAATGTACTAAGCTGGTGCCCCAGATCTAGACCATGTTGGAGAAACTCTAAAATTCTAGGAATGGAGAACTCTCGACAAGAGAAAGACCTACTTTCACACCAATCAATATAGGCCCTCCAAGTCCTGTAGTAAATAGAAGAGGAAGAGCGCTTCCTGGCACAGATAAGAGTCTGAATCACCGCGTCAGAAAGACCTTCTTCCTTCAAGATGGCGGTTTCAGCAGCCATGCCGTCAAAGCCAGCGATGGTAAATTGGGATAGCGTAGCCGACCCTGGGTGAGCAGGTCCGGCAGCAGAGGCAGGGCGAACTGATCCTCTGCCAGTCTTACAAGGTCTGCGAACCAAACTCGCCTTGGCCACCTTGGGGCCACCAGAATTGCCGACGCACCATCCAAGGCCAGTTTGCGCAGCACTCTGGCTAGCATTGGGAACGGAGGAAACAGGTAAAGGAACCCCAGATCCCTCCAGTTTAGAGACATGGCATCCACTGTCAGAGCCAGAGGATCCTGCGAAAGAGACACAAAGACTGGAAGCTTGTGATTGTGACGAGAAGCAAAGAGGTCCACCGCTGGGAACCCCCACCTGAGACATATCGAACGAAACACCTTGGGACTGAGAGACCACTCCCCCTGACGAGAGGAGGCCCTGCTCAGCAAGTCCGCCTCCGTATTCTCCACCCCCGGAATGTAGACTGCTGAGATACACGGGACGTGGGTCTCTGCCCAGTCCAGAATCAAAGACACTTCCCTGAGGGCACTCCTGCTGCGAGTCCCTCCTTGGTGATTGATGTAAGCAACCGCCGTTCTGTTGTCCGACCGGACCTGAACTGGCAGGCCTCTCAACTGATGAGTCAAGCGAAACAGAACCAACCTGATGGCTCTCAACTCCAGAACATTGATGGGCTCGTGAGCCTCCCGCGGGCCCCACAGACCCTGAAACTGGAGGTCCTTCCAAACACCCCCCCAACCTGACAGACCGTGGTGACTGTTTCCCAACACGGAGCCAGAAAAGATCTGCCCTTCAACAGATTGACCGACCCCAGCCACCATTGCAGGGATCGACGAACTCGGGGAGTCATCAGGAAGGACTGATCCAACGATAGAGGAGACTTGTCCCAAACCTTCAAACAGATGAAGCTGAAGCGTCCTTGTGTGAAACTGCGCAAAGGGAACTGCCTCGAATGAGGCCACCATTAATCCCACCAGCCTCATCCCTAACCGGATGGTCGGATGAGGGGTTGACAAGAGAAGCCGAACTAACTCCTGAATCAAAAGAATCTTGGCCTGGGGTAGAAACACCCTGGCCTGTGAAGTGTCCAGAGACATTCCCAGAAAGGTCAGAATTCTGGACGGAGAAAGAGAAGACTTGGGGTGGTTGATCACCCAACCGAACCTCTCCAGAGTGGACACCACCGCTCTGGTGTCCAACTCCGCTTGGTTGAAGGAAGAGGCCATGATCAGTAGATCGTCCAAATAGGGCACGATGCGGATACCCTGACCTCTGAGCAGAGCCATCACCCCCGCTAGCACCTTGGTGAACACCCGAGGAGCTGAGGTGAGACCGAAAGGAAGTGCCACAAACTGAAAGTGCCGATCCTCCACCACGAACCTGAGAAACCTCTGGTGTGCTGGAAAAATCGGAACGTGTAGATAAGCATCCTTGATGTCTATGGACGTCAGAAAGTCTCCCTGACGAAGAGAGTGAATGGCCGAACGCAGCGTTTCCATACGGAATTTCCTCGGCCGGATGAACCTGTTGAGAAACTTCAGATCCAAGATGGGTCGGACCAACCCGTCCTTCTTGGGTACCGTGAACAGATTGGAATAAAAGCCCCTGCCCCGATCTGAAGGGGGCACTGGGCAAATGACAGCCATGTCCAGAAGATTCTCCACTGCCACCAGGAGCCCCTGCGCCGCCAGAGGCTCCGACGGCATCCGACGGCATCCGAGACCTGACAAATCTGGAAGGGGGGCGGAGCTCGAACTCCAGCTTGTAGCCGGAAGACACCACTTCCCGGATCCATCTGTCCGAGACCTCTTGATCCCAGATCTGAGAGAAGTGCTGCAGCCGTCCCCCCACCCGCATGGGTGAGGGCGCCCCCTCATTGCTGAGCCGGCTTAGCAGCCGGTTTGGGCTTAGAGCCCCAACTGTATCCAGAACGGGCACGTCCTCTGCCCCTGTTTCCGGAATCTCCTCTGGAAGAGGGAAATGCAGAACCCCTGCCAGATCTGGCCCCCCGAAAGGAGGGGGTAAAGGCAGGCGCCCCCCGAAAGCAGCGGCGTTGTTTCTTACGTTGAGGTAACCTACCACCCTTGGTGACAGAGTCCAATGTCTCTCCAAAGAGCCGTAGTCCAACAAAGGGTAAAGCCGTCAGTGATTTTTTGGACATAAAATCGGCCGCCCACTGGCGCAGCCAAACCGACCGCCGAATAGCCACAAGCAGAGCCGAAGTCCTACCACACATCATCAAAGTATCATCCAAGGCAGTCAACACAAAGGATAGAAACAACTCGCACCGTTTAAGGCTAAGGAACTCGTTACTACCAGGACGAAGCCCGGAAGAAGTCAACAGGTCCCTGACCACAGACCTGGTGGCCAACACCATTAGCTCCGAAGCGCACACAGGCCGGATGGCCGACCCAATGCTAGTAAAGCCATGAGAAGCCATCTGATCAATACGTTTATCCTCTCCATCTTTGAGAGTGGAACAATCAGGTCTGTTTAACACCGAGGAGTTAGACAATCCCAAAACCGGTGCATCCACCTCGGGGGGAGATGCCCAGCGCTTGACCGCCTCAGAAGGAAAGGGATATTTCCTATCCCACCCCTGAGGGATGCCAGGGAGCCGAGCCGGCCTATCCCATTCCTTGTCAATGATTCTATCAAAATGGCGTTGCGTAGGAAACTCCAGGCGCGGCCTGGAT
Organism: Gastrophryne carolinensis; assembly: GCA_027917425.1. Taxonomy (NCBI): domain Eukaryota; kingdom Metazoa; phylum Chordata; class Amphibia; order Anura; family Microhylidae; genus Gastrophryne; species Gastrophryne carolinensis. The sequence goes on along the minus strand of CM051239.1, from coordinate 105,224,099 downwards.
TCCTCAAACAATTCACCTTTCTGCTGTGACGCCTCCTCGGGAGGGGAAATATTCAGAACTTCCAGCATGAGAGACAGAGCGTGAGGAGAGTCCAAGGATCTCCCTAAATCAGAAAGCTCGGCATCAGCGCCAGCAGACTGCTCATCATCCGAAAATTCTGAACCCTCATCAACCTCCCCCTCCTCTAGCTGGGGATAATCAGACCAATCCAGATTATCTCTGTCATCAAGATCATCCACCGGCGGAGCCGGCGACAAATGCTTTCTCTTAGACGGAGCCTTACGGGCGACCGAGCTAGAGAGCATTTTCTCAAGGCTAGCCAATCTGGCACACATCTCAGATTGCAGATCCCTGCCCATGACCACGTCACACGGGGCACGAGTCAAGGCGGGAGGGGGAGTTGAGGTGGCCGGCTGTGCTGACCCCGACGCTTGGGGTTCGGACTGCCGCGTAATAGTTTGCTGTGCACATGGTATACACAGTAACACATCATCCCCAGTAATGGAAATCCCACACAACATACACTTTTTGGGATGCCCCGAAGGGGTCCCAGTCCCAGTATCCGGGGATGCCTCCATAAGGTGAATTTTGAGTGGTCGCTATGACCCAGGGAATTACGCCAGTTAGACAACCCGGGATGCCCCTTTAATGTCCCGAGTGGGAGGATTTGTGATGCTAAAATGGACCCAGGATCAGGAGAGACCTTCCAATACTACAGAAGATCCTCCTGGATAACCTTCACCTAAAAGACAGAGAGAGACCCATAAGTCCCTACAATAAGACTTAACAGATAAAGAAAAGAAGAAGTAAATGAGGCCCACAGGGCCACTCACAGACGCTGCGGTGAACGATCCGCCTCAGAACAATGGCGACCTCTGAGGTGAAGTGAAGAGAAGAAGAACGGCCGTGCCAGGGGCGTGGTCTGCGCAAAGCTGATCTGTGCCCCCTTAGCTGCCTAGTAACAGGGAGCTCAGCTCCGCAGCAGCGCCAGTACAGAGGAGGGCGGAGCCGCGGCGACGCGCCGAAAGCCCGGCTCCGCCCCCCCTCCAGTGTGAATGAAGCGTGAGGAAAGAAGTCCCTCACACACCAGCCCAGAGACCGGCACCGGCTGCTGTGACAACGGGTGCGTCCGCTTTCACTAGCGGAGCACCCGCCCCGCTCGCTGCGGCGAGGAATGAAGGAGAGAACGGGGGCTGGCCGCGGCAGAGCGCCGAGTGCCAGCCCCGCCCCCCCAAAGCGCGTGAGGTAAAAAATCACCTCACAGACTGAAAAACCCCGGCACCCGGCTGCAATGACAGCCGCGGTGCTGCAACATACTAACAAACAGAATAACACATTGAGGAATTACTCCCAGATACACACATCAATAAAGAGAAAGTGAATAAAGCTAACCCCTATGAGAGGAACCCCCAGCCCCCATAGTTGGTAAAAGGGAAGGGCCCCCCCCCCAGGGGAAAAGTCAAGGGACGGGGCATCCCAAACCGGGATCACCTACCCGGTATGACCGCCTACCCTCTCTTTTAGGGTCTCACGGTGGAGCTCTGCTCCTCAGCACCAGAGGTGCCAATGTACCCTCGCTCGGGCCAGCAGCCAAGACTGTGGAGGCATGTAATCTGAGGTAAATTTTGGAACAAACAGGGGTCCGAGCAGAAATAAACAAAATAAGAGGCCGGGAGTTACCCCGGCTACCTGAAATCCCCCTGTGCAAGGAGGAGCCATCATCTTCTGACTTGCTCGCCGTCTGCAGAGATGGAAAACAGGGTAGTGAGTGGGAGGTCCCAGGTATTTATGGATCAGGGAGGGGCTTTCTTTTGCTATCATCTCTGCAGGAACGCCCTCTTCAGGACGATATTACCCACATGTTATGGATTCTTGAAGCGGGGTGTGTGACATACTAAGAATATGTGGTTTCGGGATGCCCTGAAAGCCCTGTTCTTATAACCTCATCTCAATCCCACAATGTAATAAGTAGGGTACCAGGTGGCATCATCCCTGCTCCACCACGTGCAGCGCACAGGCAGACACTAAAATCTTACATGCATGGTGAAAGTGCACACTCACCATGCTTGGCGGAATTTAAGGCGGACCTTCACTCTGAATAAGAGTCTATCTTATATGTTTCCCACACCCTGTACATACAGATTGTCCACATTAAAAATCATCCTACCTGCATCTACTGCATGTTATGAGCCTTTAAACATCCCTTATGGAAGCCGCCATCTTATCAGGCAGCCTGCAAACAGGAAGTGCCTCCTGACTGTGCTGCTCTGCATTCTGGGACTGCTGACCGTTACCTGACCCCAGCTCTGCTGTGTCTGAGCAAAGCACAGCTATAACCCGCCCCCCTGTACCTTATCCAACTCTACTCTCCTCAGTAAGTGGGATGCTTCAAGAGTCAAGATGGCGGCGCCCGTATCCTAAATTCCTGAACAGAGTTGCAGCCCAGTGGGGGAAAGAATAATAAGTTAGTAACTAAAAACGTAAAATATATTAATTTTGGATGCTGGGGAACAGTTTTTTAAGAGTTTGGGCTTTTCAATAAATCACGCTGAAGGTCCGGTTTAATGTCTGCCGGTGGGCTACACAAGGTGGAGGGAGCAGGGATGCAGCCTGGTGAGGGTTGTGCATGCGCCATGGAATCAAGGAAAGTATGCAGGGACCCTGGAGGTTTCACACTGCTAGGCATCCCAAAACTGGATGCCCCTTGGAAAAGGAATTTCGTTTTTTTTTTTACAGAAATGTCGTGTCTGTCGACTAACCAGGATTAGAGGCGTTTTTTTTTTCAAACATTTTGATTTCTGCTTTCTTTTAATGAGGTTCCACCCACCTGACAAGTTTGTCAGGTCTCGTATAATAAATCATTTAGTGCTATGCCCGCTCCAGCAACCATACTGATGTTTTCTATTGTAGTCATTCTGGCCATTGTCTTCCTTCCGATAAGTGAGGAAGCCTGTATTTGGGACTGAGGAAAGAAGCATGCAGGGGAGCAGTTTGGGATCCAGCTAAAGGTTGCAGAAGAACTGAGGAATGAAGAGCTGGGGGGAGTTGGGGCATAAACAGAAGTACCATTCTTTTCTATACAGTACATTTATTTAGAACTTTAGCACATTACCAAAGCCTTCACGGGTTATTACCTGAAACCTCCTGTCATATTCACAAAATTTGCTGGCTAGAAAGGCATAAAATGGGTTGTATAACTTTTCCTGCAAACAGCAGTCCATAAGGACATGAACTATCTCTCTCTCCTGATGATCTTTGAGCCCCAGCCTAATAAAAAAACATACATGAGATTATTAAAAAAAAAGAATCCAAAAAGACAATATTACATTTTTGTTTTCACTTATGTGTGATACATTATTATAATTAGCATATGCATCTGCTACAAACATTTTAAGCCAATTAAAATTTTCTATCAGGCATATACTTTTAAAGGGTTTCCTTGACATTTCTATCATCCAATTCTATTCCTGACACTTTCCCCGTCCCCAGTTTTCCTAGAGGACATTTGAGGAACATCAATAAAAAAATAACTTTTCTCAAACCAGCCACTGAACTTGTGGAAGTCTTTTTTTTTTTTATTATTACCATTGTAACTGTATAATTTAACACGTTCCTGCAGGTAGGATTTCCTGTCCAGCAAAATTCTCATATAGGTACTGTGCAATGCAGTCTTTGCTCACATTTATTTCAGTAAGTCTCCAAAGCTCAAAAGTAGTATAAAGTTTAACGATCCCATGATTTTACCAGAACAGACTGAATTTTAAAGGACAGACACAAAAAAAAAAAACTTTCATTTTAGGAGTGTGTTCTCCTTTCTTGTCTGTCTCCTATGTGCTTCTGAGCTCAGAATTAACTGACCACAATGGAAAAGGAGGAAACACAAACATGCAGAAACATGGGACTTCCCCACTTTTACAATGAGAAAGAAACTGCCCCAGTCTCTCTTTCACACAGACTGCAGCCCTAGCTGTATAATAGAAAATATGTTACAAGAGATTAGAGTTGATTAAACAGAAATCAACTGTAACAGGTAGGACACACAAAGAACCGGCCACCTGGATACTCTCCTCTTCTGGGTTGGCCGTGCAAGCTGAAACTCTCATTTGTGTAACCCATTTTTTAAAGAAAAAAACAAAACATAAAATCTCAATATAAGTTTTGTACCTCCCTAAAAGTTAATAAGCCAGTCTGAGCTCTCAGGGCAGAACTGTTGGGATGACTCCATGTCTCCATGTTCTGCCTATGCCTGAGAGAAGCTGGAAAAGTTCCATGAAGGTCTGAAAAAAGCAGGTATGAGGCTCAATGTGTTTGCAGGTATGTGTATTGGTTTATCACTGCCTCATCAGCATAAGAACAGGACTGATTATTTTTGCCGCTAGTGAAATTGCCATGGAGCTTAAAAACATGGAAGAGACAGACGAGAAGATAAATAAGCTAGAACTACCTAGGTCAGGACATGGTGTGTCCCGCCGAGTCAGATGCAACCAGAGTGAAGATATGACCACCTCTCAGGGTAAAAAAAGGGTGGTCATGCATAAATAAAACCCAGGGGCAGGTTTACAGAAAGGAGGCTACATCTCAGCTTCAACAGCTTTATTCAGCAACACACCAGAAGGAATCCTCTATATGGCAGGTAAATAAACAGTGATTTATTTTGCCTTAGCCTAGTTGAAGACCTCGCAGTACAGCCTAGACCCCACAGCCCATGTGCTTGCACAAATTCAGAACAAAGGAGGGATGGCAGCCGCTTAGACCATTTTATAACTAACGTAGGAGGTGCACATCAGCAGGGCAATTAGGATACAAAAGTCCTAAAGGAGCCACAGCACTCAACCCTGTTGGCTTACAGACACCCTAAAATCTGTCTGCTCCCAATTTATCTATTGCATTGTATGTCCCAAATGGGGCTCTCAGAGATTAGAGTTAGGACTGCACCTCACAGAGGCACCTTGGCGCTTGGTGGTGCAGCTTAAGCATACTTCTGAAGATGTGTGTGGACCGAGCCTCTGTTTTTAACCAGATTTAGAGACAGATTTTAGGTTGTCTGCAAGCCAACAGGGTTGAGTGCTGTGGCTCCTTTAAGACTTTTGTATCCTAATTGCCCTGCTCACATATTCCTCCCAGGTTAGTTATAAAATGGTCTGAGTGGCTGCCATCCCTCCTTTGTTCCAAATGAAGTGGCAGCAAAGGCCCCCTTGTTCCACTAGTAAATCGTTTGTAGACAAGAGCATAAAGATTCTTATTATAACAGGGGCAGAAAGGAGAATAAAGTCTAGTTATTGGACCAGTGTTTTTAACAATAAATAGCTTCCTAATTTAAAGTGGACCATCACCCTCTCGTGATCGGCCCGGGAATCTATAAGATTCCCGGGCCGATCACCTCCCTCCCCGCGGGACATCCGAGATCGGGATGTCCCGCGGGGTGAAACCCCCCCAAACCCCCCAAATCTACTTACCTTGTCTTCCTCCCTCGCGCCGCTCTAGACATGCACGCGCCCGCGCCGGCCATCTGAGAATGGCCGGCGCGGGCGCGTCAAGAGTGACGCGCGGGAGGCGGCGGAGGAGTCGCTTGTCCGCGGCTGTCAAATCTCTTGTCCGTCGGCGTTGGGAGCGGGGGGAGGTGAGTTTTTCGGGTGATCGGGGGGGGGGGGGGGTTTCACACAGAGGGGCACCCCGATCGGGGGTGCCCCACCGAAGTGGACCAAGACCCAGGATAGTCAAAATCCTGGGTGTTGGTCCACTTTAAGTGCAGCATTTCCATTTTTATGACCATTTATTTTTACAGGATAGAACAAACTCTGCCACTTTGTTATAATCTATTAAAACTTACTTCAATAACTTCTCAAAAGCATCAAGATAGTCCTCACTGGTCATAATAACACAGAAGATGTTCCTCCTGATATCAGTGTTCATCCTCTGTTTGCGAGCCAAATCCATAATCTTCGCACTCACCTTAACATAAAAACAAAATATGAAGGACAGGAAATCCCCAGGTATTGATGGTTACCTGTTACCGTATATTATAATTATAAGTATGTTACTGTATATTATAAGCATTTCAAGACGATTCTGGCCCCTAATATTCTGAGACTGACCAACACCCTAGATGATCACTATCATATTGCTCCTACATTGCCATTATCAGTGTTATCACCAAACCAGATATTGATTCGACTCGTTACAATTTCCGCCCATTATCGCTAATCAGCGTAGATATACGCCACCATGTTAGATACTGGGCTTTATAAAATACACCCTGGAATTATAAAACTGCACCAGATGGGATTTATGCGCAATAGAGGAGTGTAGCAGAACATCTAAATGGTAATTTCGCCTTTTAAAGATGAACAGGACACAAGAATTTAACTTTCCCGTGTGTTGTTCCTCTGTGCGTCTGCATCCTGACTTAGGATGCCCTGCTGTGTGTACCCCCCCCCCAGGTCAGCCCATACACTCACCTTCCTTCTGCTCCCATGGTGCACTCAGCCAATCAGCTCCCTTCGGTACTGCTGACGCTGCCAGCTGCATCCTCCACCCACCGATGCCTGGCTAGAGGTGAGCGGGGATGAGGCCAGAGCACACGGATGCGACGAGGCCTCCAGGAGAAGGCGAGTGAAACTGCCATTTGGGGGGGGGGGGGGGGGGTCCCACAGTGGGGCAACCCAGTACTACAAGAAGTGAAATTTGGAGGGCCCTGGACTCTTTTTGACTCCATGGCCTCTGATGTTCCTCTTTAACACTTTCAACCAAAGTAAAAGTAGGAGGTATAATCTTAGTCCTTGATGCCGAAAAGGTGTTGAATGTGTATCATGGTCCTTCTTAGAATTTGCCTTAAAACAATTCCATTTTGCGCCAAACATTAGCAAAATAATGTCTCTATACCAGAATCAGATCCTCTCAAGTGTTAAACTAAATCATGATAAATCAGTATTTCTTCCATTTGATCTTTTGATCTTTGATCTAGCAGTGAAAAGTACAATTTCAAACCTGAATTCCTCAAATGGAAGTACTTGGGCCTAAATCTGAGCAGAAGCCTTGACCAGCTATTCAAACAACACTTCAGTTCACTAGTGAGAACTCTAAAAGATTACATCTCCTCCTGAAGTAAATTCCCCTTAAAGAGTTACTTCGGAGGGATGCCCGCTGTATAAAACCCCCCAGAAGCCCCGTTACACTCACCTTGTCCGGGAGCCCTCGCCTCGTCTTTGCGACCGCATCCCAGCTTACCTCGAGCCATGCGTGCACCGCCCTTTCTGATCGGACAGTGTGGGCATTTCAAAGCTAGAAGGCGGGCAGGGGATGTGACTGGCAGCACACTCGTCTCCTTTCAGCACTGCTCGGCTGGCTAGACGTCAGCGGAGGGAGCTAATCGGTGTACTTGTTACAGGTGCAGGGGTGGCAGTGACGGGCCTGGCATCCTCCTCCGGTCTGGCACTGCTGCAGCCACACTCAAGGGGTATAGTGGCAAGTATGGTCCTTTCACCACACTGCAGGTAAACCACAATACATGCTCTCTACCAGTGGTGCCCATAAGGTTCGGGCAAAATGCTTCATGCAGAGTTTTGCAAACCGCAGCGCACCAATGTAAAAGGGCCATTTATTCAAATGAGCTGCATTTTTTGCCGTTTGTGACATGCTGGAGTATTCCTACTCCAATGTGAAGCAAAGAGTCAGGTGTGAAGGGGCCTTACCCATAACACAGACACAGGCTCTGGGAAATAACATACAAAACCCCAAATACTAGACATACAGTACTAATGACCTATAAGATAAATCAGGTTACCCCATCTTTGCTCACTCTACCTGACAAATGGGTTCCAAATCAAAGTGATGACTGATTAAAAAGATCTTATTTGAAGAAACACTGAAGGTATCCTATTCTGTTGAACTAGAACTTGTAGGAATAAAATTCAGAGACACCGGATGTGCGGTTAATTCTCTCGATGATGTTTTGCTAGTCATGTGACTAGCTTTTTCAGTTTATAGTGAAGTAAATGTAGTAGCTCCAATCCTTGTCATTTGTCTACCATGAACTTTATTGAGGTGAGCATGACTCAAGCTATGAGCTGTTAGTAAGCTGCCTTAGGTGGAATGTTATCATAGCACTATAAGTGCAAACCAGTTGAATTACTAGCGAAATTCAAGTCCAGTTGCCTTTCAGTATTCTTCTAAAATATACCAGGACATAGATGAATGGGAACCTCTGAACATAGAACATATGGCAGAATTTTGATAATCCCCATGCCCTACTGTTCAGCTTCATAGCACTCTAAAAGTCCCTTAGTTACTATTGCTTTTTCACTTAGTTAATAATTATTTTTTTTAGTAAGTGAGGTCAAAGTGACCAGTCAGAGAAGGTTAATATTTCTAATAGAAAACTAAATAATGGTGAATGCAGAGAAGCTTGTAACACATCTTGAGCCTTTCTGGCTTACTTTGATAGACCAGCCAGTCTGGTCTGGTCTGTGGCTAAGACCACAGCATCTACAGCATTTCAGTGTTATCTCGAATCATTCCTGAATCTCACTGTTGAAAAATTCTCATTCTTTAGGCATTAGACCCAGTACATTTAATATTAAGTTATACAAGTTTGCTACATTCAGAACTCCATGCAAATTCTGAAAATTGTGTATACACAGTATTGTTACCTTTCCAGCTGCCTGCACTGGCATCTTTGAAGACGACTCATTGATCATTGGTGCGCCACTCCATGATGATCCAACAATCCACCATCTGCCCACCTTGTCTGCGTCCAAGATATTCTCCAGAGATACACGTAGGCGAGTGTCGCTGCCGGACACACTACCCTGAACCTTCAAAGTACAGAGCAAGTATCAATAATAATGCATGAAATGTACATTTCAAAAAATTCAATTACAATACAATATACTTGATTGGTACATTTTGAAGAGGAACACCATCTAGAAATTTAATTCTCCCAGTTGTTGTTTCTCTCAGGAAGGGCATCCCGATTTGGGATTCCCCACTGCGTATGCCCACAGATCGCTGAAGAAAACTTAAGTAAGTTACCTGGGATGTTTAGAAAAAACATTACAAAAGGGCAGCATATCACTGAGATATTAAGGCTCCGTCCCTAGGCAGGAACAAATGACCACCAGAATACCCAAAAGCTTTAGCAACTCAACCAGACACCAGTAGTTTAATAGATCTGAAAAACAAAGACAAGCAAAGCACCAACAGGCAAATCAGTAAGATAACATAAAATAACATAGCCTGGGGGGGGGGGGGGCCTGTATGCAGCCCCTTGGGATGTTTAGAAAAGTTACCAGGTATCGAACTTAAGTTTTTTCAAAACATCCTTAGGGTAGCATACCACTGGAAGGATAAGAGAGCTACTGCTTCTGCTGGGTGGGAAAGACTGCCTGCAACACACTCCTGCCAAAGGATTGCTCTTGAAAGGTGAGCAGATCCAGGCAGTAAGGATTAATAAACATCTTAGCTGAAGACCAGGTTGCCACTCTACACATCTGTTCAATAGAAGCAGCAGCCACCAGCACCAGATGTATAAATACTCCTTGTTGAATGAGTTGTAATTTGTCCTGGAGAAGGAGATCCGCTGTAAGCAAAACTGATAGTGCTCTTTATCCATGGCCAATGTTGCCTTGAAAACACGCCACTTCCTGTGACCCGAGAAGGAAATTAATAAGCCATCGGCTTTCCTCCAATACTTTGTTTGTCGAAGGTATTCCAACAAACAGGCCTTAACATCCAAAGACTTATCCGCAGAACCGGTGGGGAGATCACTATCCCTGGCGGATGGAAGGATAATCTCTTGGGTCTAATGAAAGTCAAATGAGATCTTAGGAAGGTAGCAAGGATCCACCCGTAATAATATACGATCCTAGAAAACTGGAAGAAAGGGCTGACGGCAGAACAGTGCCTGAATATCAGATTCTGCGGATATGAGAACTCGACAGAGGTTCAAAGGGTGATGCGGTCAGAGCTCTAAGACCCCTGGCAAGATCCCTTTCAGGAGCTAACCTCAACCGGACCGCCTAACAGCTAGCAAAACACCTGACAAACGCGAAAGATGAAAGTCTCTTTCTTATGCCAAAAAACGGAAAGGGCTGCTAATTAGACCTTCAGGATACTGATGCCGAGACCCAGGTTTACCCCTTCCTGAAGGAAATCCAATACAACCGAAAGACTAGACGGGGGTCTTTGATTACATACCTTCCAGGTGTTAAAAGTTTTCCAAATTTTCAAATAAATCTTCGTTGTCACCTAGTTTCTGCTGGTAAGTGATCACCTCCTTCGAAAAACCCTATTTCAGGAGCATCGCAATTTCAGGGTCCAAAGTGTCAGGTGCCACTTCTGCGGATCTGGACAAAGCAATCTTGGATGCCTGGAAGGATATTTTGTTTTTGTTTAGAACCTGAGAGAGGATCTGAACTGGAGGAAAAGCGTAAGCCAGACTGAAACGCCACTGGTGAGCCAGGGTGCCTATTCCTAGAGCTTGATCGGAGGGATCGAGGGAGAAGAACTTCCTCAGCTCGTGTTTTGACCAGAGGCAAAAAGATCCACCTCCAGAGTTCCCCTCAAGATAAAAATCTGATTGGTCACTGAAGCAGGAGATATTCATTCTGTTTCCGGAACTCAAAGTTCTGTCCAGATCAGAATTTCCTTTGCTGCTTGTTGCTGGACGGACGGCCTCGTCCCTCCGATTCAGATGCCATAGTAGTCAGATTGTCTGTTCTGATTTGTACGCGATGACCCTTCAGGTGGGGAGAGAAGGCTAGCAATGCCTCTTACACCGCTATTAATTCTCTGAGATTCCATGAGGATAGGCTCAGTCTTCTGGACCATTTCCATTGAGCAGCAAGGGATCCGAAATGGGCCCCCCAACTCCATTAAGAGGCGTACATCGTCACTACCATGTCCTTGGGGTCCGACCAAGATAGGCCACTGACAAACCTGTGCTTGCCTTGCCACCAACTCAGATTGCTTCACATAATCTGGGACTTCGACTATCCAGTCTACGGACTCCTGAGACCTATCCCAAGAATGGGAAGAGACGTATTTCTGTCAGCAGATCTGTCTAACACTTTCTGTAGATCTGGGCTAAAGATGAATTCCCCATTAAAGGGCATGGTACACAGGCACAACTTTGAACCTGCATCCCCTGACCAAGTACGCAGCCACAAGTCCTAAGCACCGAATGGGTGGAGGTCATAGTCCGCACCAAAAGTCTCACCGATTCTGCCTAGGCATCAGACAGAAAAGAGGCAGCTGAGAATAGAATCGGTAAAGCCTTAATAATCTCATTAATATCCTTTTGCTTCAAGAGACATGATTTAAGCTGCTGAAGCCAATAATTAATATTCCTGGCAACACAAGTAGAGGCAAAAATTGGTTTGTCTAAAGGATCTTTGAGGATACCAAAGTCCTCAAAGGCTAAATATCCACCCCCCTGGAGACCTTAGAAAAGGGGGATTTACCCCAAATATGTGAGTTTTCCTCAATGAATGGATAATGCCTCTTAAGAGTCCCCGGTCTATAAAACTCCTTAACTGGATCCTTCCACTCATTAAGGATAGTCTCCTTAACCGAGCTATGAATGGGGAAGGTCATAGAGGAAATCAGGAACAAAATCGGGATAGAACCCATCATGTTTAGACTTAGGGGTGCAACTCATATCCTCAATGCCCATAGGAAGTTAACCAATATGCAGGAGATATGCTAAATCCTCTGGAGGAAAAAAACATTCACTGGTGAAACTGAATCAGAAGAAGGGACCATGGAAGAGCCCTCATCCCCATCAGAAAGGCAGGTATCAAAGACCTTTGACTCCTACCCTTTAGAAAAAAGGGGGGTTTAGGGGATGGCCAAGAAACTCCTTACGACCATCCAAGGCTCTTGGGTTCCTAAGATATTCAAAGGAAGAGAAAATATGATTCTTCAGAACTCATATCTGTCATACTGGGCTCAGATTTCTTACTCACTACCTTATCAGTACAGGGCTTGCAAAAAGGCTTCCTATAGGAATCTAGTAGCTTGATTTCACATATCAGCATCTCCTATTTTTATCCTTGGAGCCAGTTTTACTCTTGGACACTTCCTTAGAGGGCTTGGTCTAACATACAAAAGAAGGAGTAGTAGGCCGTAAGGATCCTATATAACCTTCCAAACACATACCAATAAGTCAAAGTAGCCCTAAAACTGCAATAGTGTGCCCATAAATAAAAAGGGACTTGCTAAAGCAAAGCTGGACCCCTTCTTCCCAGACTGAATGTCCGACAATTTCCAATGATCGCAGCAAAGTCTCCTACAGTAGATATCAGAAGAGCAGTGGCTTGCAAGGATTCCCCTGCCTGATCCGCCATTCTGACGTCGGGTGTGGGGAAGAGACGCCCTTTAGAGACTTAGAGGGGTCTTTTAACCCTCTAAGGTAAAATGAGAGAGAGGGCAGAAAGACACTTAAGATTAGAAGAGTGCTTCCCCTTTAAGCTGGGAGCACGTGCATTAGCTGGGTCTCGCAGCAGCGCCTAGCACTGACGTCATCAAGCGCCACTATGTGGAATCGCCCCCTGCTGTAGATACCTCCCCACTTTCCCCCCAGGCTGAAAAAGTGGAAAAGGCACACGCACAAACCGCAGCCTGGCCTCCGGTGAGTGCCACAGACCTGCACCAGTGGGCCAAAAACACAATGCAGCCTGCTCGCCTGCAGTCGTACATCCCGCTGGAGCCTAACAAGCACTATATGGTATTGGAGGAGGGGGGGGCGGTGGGAAGGGGACACAGGAAATCCCCCCTAACGATTTCCACAATGGCACAGACCATTAGTATACTTGGTCAGGGACGGGGGAATCTGGCCCATCCTCTGGAATTCCCCTGGGTCCCAGGCAGACTGGCTCCGAAGCCAGGAAATGGGTCAACCCCATCAGACCCACAGCAACCCGGTCTACTTACCTAAACCTGTGGTTCAGGAGCTGGTGAACATGAAGAACTGGTGTCTGGAGGAGGAGCAAGAGCTTTTGTGTATTCTGGTGGTCATGCATTCCTACCTTGGGACGGAGCCTTAATATCTCAGTGGTATGCTTTCCTGCATTCCCATGGCGCAGACACGAGCTGCTCAACCAGTTTGGGCACCCGGCTCTATTTAGCTCTGTTAGACACTGTTAAGTCAGAGCAGCTAGTGAGCTAAATTAAGTCAAGCAGATATGAAAAGCTAAAGCAGATGGAAAGTCAAATATCTGCCCCCCGGCCCCCAACCCTCCCTCCCTGAGTACTTGTGGTGGTGGCACGGTTTTCAAAGAAAAGTGTTTTTCCACCGCCAAAGCCATGCCCCTGCAAGGTGCCAGGTCACATGCACCACACAGCCGGCTGCATCCACAGCTTTCACAGTGGCCATGCCTGCTTCCACTCCCAGCCATTCAGATTGGCCGAGTGCGGGACTGTGCACAGCTTCAGGGGAACCTGGGTTGCAGCAGCCAAAGTTTGCAGCGTTGTAGGAGCCACCGGTAAAGGTTAGTACACCAGCGGCCCCATGGGTTTCACGCAATGGGGAATCCTTCTATAGGATGCTATTTTATGCATTAATCTACAATCACTATTCTTACCAAAGAGCGTTGTAATTTTCGCAGCTTCTCCACAGGTTCTGGGTCATAGCCTGGTATCTTGCGCATATCATTGTTCTTTAATGCAAGCATAATCTCCAGCATAAACTTCACCTACAAGTTAGAAAAAAAAAAGAGAAACAAAATATTGACAATACCCACAAACCTTATAATCCGCTACATATTTATAGATTATACATTTATATAATTATAATTTTTTACTACATATTATACCCTCCAAACCTTATAATCCCCATATATTATATATAAAAGGAAATGGATATAAAAGGGTAACGTTTTCCTTATTACACAAAGAACATTATATTAAAAGCAAATGGTCATGCTGCTGTATGAAGGCCAACCAACACCCAGCTCCTGATCAAGCTGCAATGAAGTCTCGTCAATGAGCATCTACATAAATTGATACTTACCCGAGTCTGATCTTGGAATTTCTTATCCACAGCATTTGCCTTGTTTTGAGCATCACATATCAGTTCCTTCAGGGCCAGGGGATCATCTTTCCTCAAGGAAAAGCCAACATTTTTCAGAAGCAACAAGGTCAGCTCTATGTCCCTCTCTGTAAAAGTAGATACCAGTAACTTTAATAAATCGAAGATGAGACGCGAGTCAACGACGTGGAAATTGTACAGGTGTCCAATGAAGGTGATCAGGTTATCACTCTCTTTACTTTCACTCTTGGCTTTATGTAGGTCATGAAACTGTAACACCACGGTTTCCAATATATGAGCACCCACCTAACCAGAAAGAGAAGAACAAAACAGAATTACAATCAAACCACTAGTTTTATAGATCCATTGGATTATAACAGCAGCCAATGTAAGATGACAGCAGAATATAAATGAGAAACCGATAATTTTATCCAAACTTCAACAAAAATGTTTATGATGACCAAAACTTTAGTCAAAGTAATGCATCTGAAAACAGCCAAGGCTAATAGGGTTTTTTCTGAATGACAGAAACAAGGGGTCCCCATTCAGAACAGACTCTACTTTATTAAAGAAGACCAAAACCGGGCCCTGGAGTCTGAGACTCCAGGACGGATGATTATCTCGCTGTGTGACCCTGAAGTTCGATTGGTTTTCTTACATTTACCACAAGCCCGCATGCATGGCCAGCATCACTTGCATCCCTTTACGGCTGTCCGTGACCACGCCTGCTGTAAGAAAATAGCTGCGCGTGGCCCTGCAAGGATGCAAGTGATGCCACACACCGCTGATGCTTGTGCCTGGGATTCCATTCAGCTTCACCAGCTGCACATAAATATGCACTGCCAGAGAAGCTGATTGGACAAGAGGACGTGCATGTTCCATTGGACTGAGGAGAGGTGAGTTTACTCAGCGAACGGTGGGGTTTCACAGATAGTCGAACCCAAACTGGACAGACCAAAACCCAGGATACTTGGTTTGGTCCACTTTAATATGCAGCAGCGGAGCAGCCCAACCTGGGGTTCCCTGCTGTGCATTGTGCGGCGAAGTAAAAAATGGTCCGTCCAGATACTCGCCGTTTCTTGGCTGAGCTCCCACGTAACCATTAACATCTTATCAGCGCAGCCGCCGTCAGAGACAATCAGCATGGCTGGCGATGGCCATGCAAGTCAATACATGAAAGCCGTAGTAGGATACCGAAAGAGGCGAGTACCCGGACAGCTGTGTTTTTTTTTCTTTATCAGTGCCGAAGCACATTGGGGAAGCCTGGGTTGGGCTGCCCCGCTGCTGCATAATAAATGCAGCGAACTTTGCACAGAACAGTCTTAATGGAAAACAGTAAGCTTTTTGATTATCCTTTGAAAAAAAAAGGAAACTTTCAAACCAGACAAAGCGCTAGCAGCCTTTTACTGAATGTTAACACAGTCACTGCATATGTGTACAGCTCTTTCCTGTCCCCATCGGATGAAGGTACTTTAGGGAGAGGTGAACATCTCTCCAATGCAGGGCTCATGGCTGGCACAAGGAGTGGATTATGATAGTGTATCATATCTGAACTAGAACCCTCCGTGACCCCAAGATGCCAGGGAGGGCTTTGGTTCTTTTACCTTTATTTTCATTTCATTTAATTCAACAGATCCTGTAATAAAAGGATGCGGCATGGGAGCATCCAGCTTCAGGAAGCTCTGCTGCACAACATTGCTGGTTAATCCCAGGGACTGAGCAGTGAAAACTTACCTCTTTAGCATTCTAAGCCCTGTGTTACTGCAGGCAGCCTATAGATTCCGTCCAGGGGCTGTACAAATCCTTGTGGAACCACCAGCCTGGTGAACCTGATGTGACTGCTGGCAATTACATGAAAAGCAGTTATGATAGTAAATGCAAAGGGAAGGGAAGTATTGGCAGTCCTGTCTCCATGCTTGCCAGCTGATGGGTAGCAAGGCAACCAAATTCGGAGGCCCCCATGCTGCAGAGGGTTTAGTCTGGAACTCCTCTTTAAATGTGACCATCCACACAAACTTTTACAGGACTCAAGTGTCCTATCCTAAACCCAATATCAACCCTAGGAGCCAGGGTGACTGTGCAAAGGACACAGATTCTAAGACGCTCAGAAAACCATTTAGACTTTGAGAGTGTAGTACAGGCAACAGCATATTTTTATTTGGTTTGTAGGGTTACATAATCTCTACTTGCGTTTACATCTAATTTTTTTTTATGAATATTTTGCCAAATTAAAAAATGTGCATGGAGCTCATACTAACTTATTACCTCAATGCCTACAGTGTGATGCAACATACAGATGAGTAGCACATGCTCCATCATAAGCCGATCTGGCATTCTGGCTGGAGTAATACAGGCACTAAGGAGAACGCTGGTTAAGGTGTCGTTCATGTCTTTCCGGCTGTTTGTCATGTACAGTTCTTCAAGTTGGCCCTTAATAGAAGCCATATTCGGTTCACTTAGTCTGAGGACGGAAAAAAAAGGAGGTCCATTTTTAATAATACAATTCTGTGGTTACTCGCCTGTAGAATTGGTATTATGAGTATACAGTACGTCCTGCTCCAAATCTAATACTTACAGTTGGGATATACTCCGCCAGATAGCGCTGGACTGCAGAGACACCGAAAATAGGCTCCTCCTGGCCCCTCAAATACGCAGGGACCTCCCACAAATCCCCAGCATTGAAAAGCAGTTAAGGAGAAGCCGGGAGAATTAAACAATCCAAACTATCAACCATAACAATGATAACAATCACCATACAGGGGATCCAAGAAAATGCAAACCAAGGGTGGGTTGGAGCAGGACGTACTGTATACTCATAATACCAATTCTACAGGTGAGTAATCACAGAATTGTATTATTCTTAGTATACAGTACGTCCTGCTCCAAATCTAATACTTACACTTGGGACATCCAATAGCAGTGTCCATAAAGTAGGGTGGGATCCCCAAGAAAATCAGCAGCAGGCAGTTTAAACCACTGCCGCCTGCAGAACCTTTCGGCCAAAAACAGCATCAGCTGAGGCCCTAACATCAACCTTGTAAAACTTTGAAAAGGTATGAACAGAAGACCAAGTAGCGGCCTTGCAAACTTGTTCAACAGAAGCCTGGTGCTGAAAAGCCCAAGAGGCACCAATAGCATGAGTGGAATGAGCAGTAAGGCGGAAGGGAGGATTCTTCCCCTTAGCAGAATAGGCCTGAATCACAGCCTGACGGATCCATTTGCTGATAGTGGACTTAGCAGGAGCCAAACCCTTCCTAGGCCCAGAAGGGACCACAAAAAGAGCATCAGTTTTCCTGAAAGGTGCAGTAGCCACCAGATAGTAGAACCCTGCCCAGCAGGGGAATTGGGGGGGGGAAGACATACAAGAACTGAGAGTCCTTCCATGACATTGCTAGCGCATCCAAGGTCAGGGCCAGAGGATCCCTGGACAGAGACACAAAAGCTGGAAGCTTGTGATTGTGGCGAGAAGCAAACAGATCCACATCTGGTTGGCCCCAACGGTGACACAGAGATTGGAACACCCTGCTGCATAGGGACCATTCTCCCAGGCGAGAGGTCCCCCTGCTCAGAGAGTCCGCCAGGCGATTTTCCACCCCTGGGATGTACACAGCTGATATGCAGGGGACATTGGCCTCCTCCCAAGTCAGGATCAGGGACGCTTCCTGGAGGGCCCCCTTGCTCCGGGTCCCTTCCTGGTGATTGATGTAGGCAACTGCCGTCTGGTTGTCCGAGCGCACCTGAACAGGCAGGCCCTGAAGATGAGTAGTCAAGCGAGCCAGAACTAACCTGATCGCTCACAGCTCCAAGACATTGATAGGTGTGTGGGCCTCCTGAGGGCCCCACCTCCCCTGGAACCACAGGGACTTCCAGAAACCCCCCAACCTGACAGACTGGCATCCGTGGTGACCGTCTCCCAGGAAGGGGCAAGAAAGGATCTGCCCCGCAACAGGTTCCTGGAGTTCATCCACCACAAGAGGGAACTCCTGACCCGAGGGGAGAGCACACAGACCCTGTCCAGGGACGCTGGGTCCTTGTCCCATACAGACAATAGGTGAAGTTGCAGAGGCCTCAAGTGGAACTGAGCATAAGGGACCGCTTAGAAGCACGCCACCATCAGGCCCACCAGCTGCATCCCCTGCCTGATGGAGGGATGGGGACAAGCTAGGAGGGACTGAGCCTGTGCAATCAGACTGTCCACCTTCTGTTGAGGAAGGAAGATCCTTGCCTGAACTGTATCCAGATTCATTCCTAGGAATGGAGTTACCAAGGAAGGGGACAGTGAGGACTTGGGGTGGTTGATCACCCATCCAAATGACTCCAGAGTGGACACCACCAGCTGAGTATCCAACTCTGCCGGATGTAGAGACTGGGAAGTGATGAGGATGTCGTCCAGATAGGGAAGCACGCTGACTCCCTGACATCTGAGCAGAGACATCACGCCATTCAGCACCTTGGTGAAACACCCTGGGAGCTGAAGTGAGGCCGAAGGGCAAGGCCACAAATTGGTAATGTTGATCCATCAGAGCGAACCTGAGGAACCTTTGATGACCTGGGAACACAGAATATGAAGATAAGGATCTTTGATGTCCACAGAAGTCACACAGAAGTCCACAGAGAGATAGACAGAACCTCAAAAATCTGGGTCAATAATCTGTCAGTGTAATCCGGGGCCCAGGGGTCAGAGTCAGAATCATCATGACCCCTTGGTCTCATCAGATGAGCCTGAATCAGAAAAGAGCTCCCCTTCATCAGACGGGCTATAGCCACACAGATTCATAAACTCCTCAGTTCCCATAGGGAAAACAGTAACATTAGGCGTCAAGTGCCGCTTCTTAGCAGGGGCCTTACGCGCAATAATCTGTTCAACAGTAGCCAGTCTAGAAGACACATCAGGCTGAGAATCCCCACTAGTATGCAACTCAGTAGGAGTGAGATTTAAGCTTGGGGGAGTAGGTGAAGTGAAACAAGGTGCAGCCACTGGCAGGCCAGATTGCAATGCAAGCACCTGCTCAGCACAGGGTACACAGACCCGTGCTACACACAGCCGGTCTTGTCCCAAAGGGACCCCGGTAACATTATCTTGAGATGCCTCCATATGGGGATTATAGCGGCGCTATACGCCGATAGGGAATAACGCTATATAGAGACCCTGGATGCCCCAATAACCCGCTAGGGACGTGGGAGTATCATTCTTACAAGGCCTACAAGTAATATACTAAAAGCAGGGCTGGGAGAAGCCAAGAAGGGTTCGCCCCGCCTGAAAGACATAAGCAGACAAGACCTTAAGTACATCGTAACAAAAGTGAAGCAGATAAAGCCGCCCGCGAGGTCACTTACGGACCGCGGTAGGTAGGAGTCCGTCGCGCATAGGCCAACCAAGTCAGAAAAGATGGCGTCGGTATACCTCGAGGGGCAGGCCAGTAACAGCGATGACGCGGAAGGCGCCGCCCCCCCCCGAAGAGCGCGAAGCCAGAAGGCCAACAGCAAATGGTGCGCCTGAGGTAAGGCCGCTGCCAAGCGCGGAACCAAGTCAGCGAGCGGCGGCTGACACAAGAATAAAGACATGTGAAAGCACAGACTGCATAACCTACATATCTATACACGTACATACACACCCCCCCCCTTTTCCCCCGAAGACTATAAGGAGGATGAGGGAGGATGGCGGCCACTTAATTAGGGCCCACCGATAGATAGGGGCAAGGGGCAATAGTGCGGGAGGGGCATCCCATAGAGGCTCACCATAAGCCTGAACCGCCTACCCTTTGGTGGGGGATTGCGGTGGAGCAGCGCTCCTAAGCACCTGACAGTGGTGCTGCCTACCTTCACCCGACCAGCGCAGCCAAGGCTGGGAGGCATATTACAAGTGGAACGGGTGGGATTAGTCCTACAGGGCCGCAGGTTAATAACCTCGCTCACCTGTGAGTAGAGAGCCAATTTCTCGTCCTTCGCAGCCAGACTGCAGAGAAATTTGGGGGATTTGTGGGAGGTCCCTGGGTATTTGAGGGGCCGGGAGGAGCCTATTTTCGATGTCTCTGCAGTCCAGCGCCATCTGGCGGAGTATATCCCAACTGTAAGTATTAGATTTGGAGTAGGACGTACTGTATACTAAGAATATAGTTGTCATGCTGTTCTAAACAACACTAGTAAGCTAAAAACTTCAAACCGAAAACAAACTCTCAACTAAAGCCTAAGTCCATTGAGTAGGTAACTCACACTCACGAGTCAAGGAGGGCAGAGGCCGATACGTGCAGCAGTGGAACATAAATACATGTTGCCGAAGTGGAACAGGGGCTCTGCCACACACTGCAAACTATTATGGGAAGAAGGATCCCACCAGTGCACTCTGCAAATTATTAGGAGAGGGGGGATCCAGCCAGCCCACCCTGCAAACTAATTATTGGAGAAGGTTCCACCAATGCACTCTGCAAATGAAATATTAGGAGAAGGTATGTATTGTTTGTAGTGGATAATCAATCGCTTAAGATTGGAGCCATTATCAATCCACTAATTAGTACAGAGTTCTCTGGGGATATTCATCTAATACTTCATTTGCAGAAGGTACTGGTGGGACCACCCCAATAATTAGTTTGCAGGGTGGGCTGGCTGGCTCCCTCCTCTCTTTATAACTTGCACTAGTGCACTGGTGGGATCCTTCAGCCAGAAGTCCATGTTCGGCCTGAACACAGAAAAGCTGGTTGATGGGCTGCTAAGCAACCCATCAAACAGCTTACTTATGCAGTTAGGTGCTGGAAGCGGCAGAAATTAACTTACCTCAGACCCACAATCTGGTTCCTCCATCCGATCCCCGTTGGCTTGCAAAATATCTCCCAGGAGGCCACAGAAAGATGGCCGCTGCTCCCATGAGTGAGGACAATCCTAGTGCTGGCATATTTTGCAAGCCAGCGGAGGACAAAGAAAGAATCTGATCGCGGGGCTGAGGTAAGTTACTTGCAGCCTCTTCCAGCTGCCACTCTGCGTCACCCCACACCCGCCATCACGTTTGGGCAATGGGGACCCAGATTAGGCTTCGGCAAGTTTGGCCACCCGAACTGTTCAAAGTTTGGCTGAACTTTCCGTACACAAACTATAGGGGGGGCTCGCTCATCCCAACTGCTAACCCATAGGGCCCCCATCCTGTGAGTCAGGATCCCACAATTTGCACTGTGAGTCTGCCGCCGCTAATGGAGGCACATGTGACCTTTTTGTTTCTATTTAACTAGGACTGTTTGGGGGGGGGGGGGGGGGACGGTTAGGAACAAACTCAAGGCTTAGTGTATATCTGAAGCATCCTTGCCTTCTCATTTCATTGATTTCGTTCTCACAGAAGACTGTTGTGTTGCATTCATTCTTTCTGTCTGTTTATTTTAGTCTTCTGCTCAGCATACAGCCAACAAAAATGGCATGCAACTTTTTTTGGCCCCAGTGAACTAGAAAAAAAAAAAAAAAGACCTGCATAGTGCTCAGTCCATTTTATTTTTTCGTCTTTTTAATGAAAAAGCCGTGTGGGTTGCTACAGAAAATTAGCTTGAAATCCGCATCAGCCTACCGCACACAGCAGCATAGCAGGATGGATTCAGCTGTATGGGGGATAGCTTTGATTTTACATTTAGCCCAGAGAAACCTTTTAACACCTGCCTCTATTTCCCTTTAAACACCCAAGAGTTTTAGTTCTAGAGATTTGCAGCTCATCTTTCTGCATGAGAATGGACAGCTAATCAATCACCAGCCAATTATCATTTATCCACAAAATAAAATAGATGAACACATATCCATCCATAACCGTAAAAGGACACAAGAGTGCAGCCAGAAGAAAAATACCAACTTCCAGTTACAAAGGGTAAACTCCATATATCACCCAATGGCCAGCAGCACCAGCAAAACAAGTGACTAAATTAATTAGCTGAAGCGAGTGAGTGATTTAAAGTTCATGGAGTTTCATCCTGTCAATTAAAAATATGAACCATAAAGTAGCTGATGCGCTCTAGGCCTGGAGCCAAGACACCAGATGCTATGCAGGAGAAAGGACGCCATCATTTAGGTGGATCTGTCATGCGATACCTGTTCATCAATCCCTTGACGCTCTTCTTCAGCCGCTCTAGTTCTTCTCTCTTCTTCGCATCCATGGCTTCAGAGGACTGTCTCAGTTGGGGAGGAACATACTTACTGCCCCCCTCTCTAGTGTTCTAAAAGGCAAAGACAAGGATTTTTGTTTCGGAGCAGCAACCAACAACCAGCATGTCATGTCAAAATACATTTAGCTCCTAGAAGCTACATACTACAATTTTTAAAGTCACTTTTTATACAATGGACAATGATAAAAAAACATTAATGTGTTTAAATAATCTGCATAAAACAGAGTATAAAGTCACACAACGCCCTAGACATGGAAAACCCTCTTCAGCTACAACATCACAAACAAAACACAGTGCTAAATATCACAGCAATAAACAATAATAATAATTCTAAAAAGTGCCAGTGCAAAACACAAAATAAAAAAACAGACTGACAGACAGGACAAGGAGGAAGGTGCATAATAAAAGGTATCACTCGTATAGTATAGTCACGTAGGGTCCCCAACTAACTCCAAAACCCACATGTTCCATGACACTATAAAGCTATCACTTCCATGGGGTATTAAAAAAATGTGCAGAAACCATTTAAAATCTTTTGATATTAGAAGTAGCTAGAAGGACAATCTCCACACCAGCTGCAGACAGGAATTGAAACCCTCAACACACACCAATGCTGGTAAAGCGCTATTGCAAGCGTGGAACTCGTGGGTCTGCGGGTATGATGGCGCTGACTATCGACACTACAGGCATGTAGCTATCTTTGTTTAAATTATTGTACTAATTGCATCCTATTCTGTTTATTGACAGCATTGGTGTGTGTTGAAGGTTTCAATTCCTGTCTGCAGCAGGTGTGGACATTGTCCTGCTAGCTACTTCTAATATCAGAAGATTTTATGTGGCTCATACCCTCTTTAGTCTCTGTATGCATATAGTTATAATTACGGGGGGGGGGTTAACGCCTATAACTGAATATTGAGCAGTGCTGTGGCGTGTTTTTAATTGTGTGTAGTCAGATTAGTAACAAATTTAATAAACTGAATATTTTTTTATTAAATTGTTGCTGCCCATTGGTGGGGGGAATCCCATTAGCAGGACATTGGAAAGTCTAAATCACGGGTTTTGTTCGGCCTTAAAGAGGAACTTAATTACCCCAGGCCCAGCTGATCCCTGCTCCTCCGACAGACTCCCACTAGCAGCATCTGCAGAGCAAATAATTATATAGTAATTAGGGACTAATAATAATGAATTAGAGAGGATGGGCTACAAAAGCCTTGGAGGGCAGGAGATTTTTTGGCAGAAAAAAAGAATCTGGCATTAACTTTCAAAAAGCTTATTACTTCTATAAGTGTTACAGGGTGCTAACACATACACCCTACCCTAGCGACCTCAGTAAATGTACAAAAAGTGCAGCCCATTTTAAAGTAGACCAAAACCCAGCATTTTTTTTTTTTTAAAGTTTTTATTTTGCAATAACACATCAAATAGAAGACAAGTCATCTTGTACAGCAATTAAGGTGCCACAGGCACCCAACGACATAAATGGCAATCTAACTGACAACCTCAACAACCACACCAGACCCCGGGCACCATTAATACAGACACATTTCAGGTAGGACCAGGAAAGCAAAGACCGTTAGCTATTTATCGGAGCGTACTTTACCAAAACCCAGCATTTTGACTATCCTGGGTTTTTGTCCTTACCCCTGGGGCACCGCTGTGTGAAACCCCCCAGGTCACCCGAAGAATCTCATCTCTCCCCGGTCCTATGGCGCATACACAACCTCATGTTCAATAAGAGCACTCGTGCCGCCATTCACAAATGCCTGTCGTGGACAGGCACCCTGCTAAAGGGATAGGCAAGTTTCCGTGTAAGCTGGGGGATTCGGGATGCCCCAGGGGGAGGGAATCTAGCGGCCCTTGAATCTCATAAATTCCAGGGCCATCAGGCGTGGGTTTTGCCTGTACTTATGTTGAAGAGCAATTTCATGTGCTCAAAAAACTGACTGCCCAAGCTAAGAATGGAAAAAGATCATGGGATTCGTCAGCCAGTCACACACCTGGCTAAGCAATCGCCCATCTTTACAGCTGTACAGACCCCCGCATTTTGCATTCCAATATAGTAACGGGTTTTGCGGTTTTCCTGATTCAGGATGCCCAGAGGGAGGGGGGAGGGGGGGTTCACACAGCAGGGCATTACAATTCAGCATGCCCTATAAAGAGGTAGGCCAACCTCCCACAAGTCTTATAGACTTGAGTTCTTTTTGATTAAAAACCCTCCTACATTACACCAAGTCCAATTTCAAAAATATGTATATAGATTGTGGGTACTCATAGGGAATGGCAGTAGCCGCAACCCCAGGCTCCCTGTGGAGTGGGCACCCTCTGGCGTCCAGCCTGTCTGAATGCCTGGGCATGGAAGTGCGCACAGCTGCAGGGCTGCCGATTCAACAAGGGACCGGAGCAAAGGTAAGGGGTTTGGGGGCCTGCACAAAGGGTTCACGCAATACGGTACCACGTTGGCTCGCCCAGGAGCCTTTTAGCTTCCAGCCCCGCCAACAGTGGTGATTAGTCTACTTTAAGCTTCATTTGATGAGGGGGAGCATTTACAAGGGCAACTAAAGTCAAGTGAGCAAACTCTTATCACTTCCTCAATTACCGTATGGCTGCAAGTGACCACAGTCAAACCTGAATGGTTGCCGTGATCACATGACTGGCTGAATGCTGACTATTTAATCAGTTTGTTACATTTCAGAGAGTGAAGCTTAGTGTACGGTTAGCATACCTTGTTATGGACATGTGGCTCAGCCTCATCTTCACATTCCACGCCAGGTTGGGAGGTATCTTCCAACTCTCCATCCACTTCTTGATCAGAATTTTCTTCTTCCGATTCAATGTCTGAATCCTGCTCTAAGACTTTATCTTCTTCCATGTCCAGATCACCATCTCCCAATTCCCCTTCATCAGCTATAAAATCATCATCCTCTCCACCTAACTCTTCTGGAACATCTGAACCATCCTCCTCCTCATTGCTCTCCTCTTCTTTATTATCTTCATCATCTCCTCCATCACTGTCATCCTCAGAGTCTTCTTCAAAGGGGTTTTCAGAGAGTTTGTTGAGCCTTTCTGCAGTGTTCTCCTCCTCCTGTTCATCATCGTACAATCCTGAGACAGACCCTCCAGGCTCCAGCATCCCCAGGATGTAATCCAGACCATCCTGAGTGAAGGCCTGGGGCAGAGAACTTTTATTTTTCCTTCTTTTCATCCCTAGACTCCTCTCTAGTCTTTTGATCTCCTTCTCTTCCTTCTCATTGGCTTCTAGAAGAGCTTTCCTCCTGGCCTCCTCCTTGCTCATCTTGGATTTCTTCTTGGCCACCTTGCCTCTAGATGTCTTTTGGGTACCTCCGGCCTGGACATGGCCACCTTCTCCCTGGTCACTGGCTGCTGGATCTCTGGCAGAGAGCTGCTGCTTAGGCTTCCCATCAGATGAAGCTTTCCCTGATGCCTGTTGCTTAGGTTTCCCCTCAGCTGAAGCTTTCCCTGATGCCTGTTGCTTAGGCTTCCCCTCAGCTGACGTTTTCCCTGATGCCTGTTGCTTAGGCTTCCCCTCAGCTGAAGCTTTCCCTGATGCCTGTTGCTTAGGCTTCCCCTCAGGTGGAGACACCAATGGCTTGAGCTGCTTATTAGCAGCCTGCTGGGGGCCCGAGTACTTCTTCTGATAGTACTCTTTCCTTTTAATCTTTATGGACAGACGTTTTTCCTTCCTTAATTCCTTCCGGCTCTTCTTCTTACCTCCAGCCCATGTCTGCCCCCCTGAGCCTGGGGTGCTCGAGACCGACCCGCCTACCTCAGCCTTCCCCACAAACTCCTGCACCGATAGCTGCAGCCTCTGAATCTTCGTCGCCCCTCCCCGGTCTGCGATCTTGCGTTTCATTCTCCCGATTACGCTATACCATAAAGTTCTTTACCGAATCCACACACACACGCCTTCCACGGGCGCCGCCATATTGGAGGAGGCAACTTCCGGTCTCTGCGCTCTCAGCTAAGCTAATCTTAGCGCCACCTGCTGGAGCCACCGCACCCTACACCGCTTATTCTCTGCATAAGCTCCTGCTCAAAATACTGCTACTACTTATACTAGTAATAATAGTTCATTTTAAAGTACTGTAAATATTCATTATTATTCTAATTAGCCATACTAATTAGAATAATAATAAGTATTAGTCATACTGGTGGTACCTGAGATCCGGTGGTACCCGACAAAGCTGCAGACTGACCTGTACCCCAATCTGATCTGCTTCCATCTAGACTTCACACAAGCCTGATTTGTTAATTTAAAAGCTGCCCAATTTTTTTGGTTCATTCACTTTAAAGTGGACCAACACCCACGGGTGATCGGCCCGGGAATCTATAAGATTCCCGGGCCGATCACCCCCCACCCCGCGGGACATCCGAGATCGGGATGTCCCGCGGGGTGTAACCCCCCCAAAACCCCCGAAAAACCTTACCTCATCGCCGCCGCCTCCCTCGCGCCCCTGTAGGCGTGCCCGCGCCGGCCGTCTGCGAATGGCCGGCGCGGGCGCGCGCGCGTCAAAAGGGACGCGCGGGAGGCGGCGGCGGCAGCCGCTTAGACGTTCCTGAACCTGGCTTGTACGTCGGCGCTGGGAGCGGGGAGAGGTGAGTTTTTCGGGGGGTTAGGGGGGGTTTCACACAGCGGGGCACCCCGATCGGGGGTGCCCCACCGAAGTGGACCAAGACCCAGGATAGTCAAAATCCTGGGTGTTGGTCCACTTTAAGTGCTATGTGTTTTTAGTTATGTTATGTTTTAATTGAAAAAAGGTTGGAAACCCATGCTCTGAATGATGCCAAGTGAGCACAAATATAGAGGTGCAACAATGATGGGGCTCCCCTGACCTTCTGGGTTATGGTGCAGCCACACTCCCTGCACCCCCTCAAGTTACACCCCTGGATATTACAAAAAGCATGTCTGCAACAGCTAATAGGGGACATGCAAAGTATTACGCAAGGCAAACTTTGGGTGTGATTTAATGTGGACCAAAACAGAGCCACAAGCCAGTATGTGAAGAGACCCACACTAGCTTTAAATTTACACATCCAACTAGTGGACAAATGTTTTGAGCTATAAGCTCTTATCAGCACTAGGGTAGATGTTTCTGGCTGTATGGGGGTGAGACTTGGTGAATACCAGAGTCGCAAGCCAGTATTTGGAGAGACCCATGTTAGGCTTAATATAGGGGGCGAAAGAGACCAAAAAAAAAACCCCTACTTAGGTAAAGGAAGAGAGGAGCTTTCCTAGAATGGAAAGTATTTGCTCAGTACCCAATACAAGGACAGATAGCATTACCCAGCTATCCTTGTAGCAGGCGGAGCTATGCAAATTGCACCCTTAGCGTTTCTAAGGGCCTTGGATGGCACAGAGACATAAAGAGATGATTTGCATAGCTCTGATAGATGGGTAATGCTATCTGTCCTTGTATTGGGTACTGTGCAAATACTTTCCGTTCTAGGAAAGCTCCTCTCTTCATTTAAATCGGACCTTCACCCTAAATAAGAGCCTATCTTATATGTTTCCCTCAACCTGCACTTACAGATTGCTCACATTAAAAATCATCCTACCTGCATCTATTGCATTTTATGAGACTTTAAACATTCAAGATGGCGTCTCATGAACTTGCAGGCAGCCTGCAAACAGGAAGTGTCCTCTCACTCTGCCGCTCTGCATTCTGGGATTGCTGACCTTTTCCTAACTCCCGGCTCTGCTCTGTTTGTGCAAAGTACAGCTATAACACCGCTCTCCTGCACTTTTGAACCCTCTCAACTCTGGCTACTGAGCCAAGATGGCGGCGCCCGTATCCTAGAGTGCTGAACAGAGTTGCAGGCCAGTGAGGGAAAGAATAAAAAGTAAGTGACTAAAAACATTAAATATATTAATTTTAGATGCTAGGGAATCGTTTTTTAAGGGTTTGGGCTTTTCATTAAATTACGCTGAAGGTCCGGTTTTAAGTGGACCAAACCCAAGATTTTTACTATCTCGGGTTTTGGTCTGTCCCCCTGGGTCATCCCAATTTGGGTTGCCTCCGCTTTGTGACACCCCACCAGTCAGCTGTAATACATACCTTGCCAGAGTACCTCAAATCAGCTTCATATTAATGTGTGGCTGGAGAAGTGGAATGGCGGCACCCCCTGCATCCCTAGCCTGTGCATGGCCACACCTTGCCATTCAGTTATATTGTCCGGCCACGCACAGTTAGAGAAAGATGCAAGAGATACCACCATGCATTTACACTCATTGGCCAGGTGAGAATTACGACGGGGAACTGGCGAGGTTTCGCATAGCGGGGCATGGATGTCAAACCGGACCTAACATCCACTTTAAAACCTGGGCCTTTTTACTTTCAACTGGATCTATCACCTCCATGGACGGCCCTGGTGTCTATATGACACAGGAGTCAGCCAACTATGTGCCCGCGGAGCATCCTGATTCAGTAAAAAATCCACAATGTAAAGTCACCCAGCTGGCCAGCAATCACTTACCTTTCCTACAGTCCTGTGGCTGCATCTCCAGCATCCTTGCAGATGAGGTGCGCTCCCCCACCCAGCCATACAGATCGGCTGGGTGCAGAAGCATACAGCACACCACAGGGAAACCAGGGATGCGGCCTCTCCTGCTACCTATGCCGGCACTTAGCTCAAAACAATGCCTATGCCATGCATTAATATGTATGCGCCGTAGGGACGGCAGAAAGTGAGTTGAGCAGGCAATCTGGAGACCTTCACACAAATCAGGATGCTGCATGGGCAAGGACCCATTACCAGCATAGTAAAAATCCTGGTGAAAGGTCTATTTTAAGCCAACCCAAACCCAACTGCTTATGCTCTCCCACACATATACCTTCAGCAAATCCTATTCTTCTTACCTGCACAGCATTCTCCCAATGAAATATAGCCCTGTGATTGGCCACTGGCAGACATGTGGTCCGGACTGATTTTTGGACACTAAAAGAGGCGGTCCACACAGCTCCCAGCAGGGCTGCCAGCGTCCCACAAGCTGCTAAGCTCCACCCCCGGGATGCTTCAGAGCAACTCAGAAAGTATAAGCCAGGCAGATATGGCCAGTCTGAAACAGGATCAATGACCAAGATTTTCTCTGTCCTGGAGACATTTCCCTGCCCCAGGGGCAAACCAATTTGGGATGCCCCCTTAGTAAAGGCCCCCAGATCGCCCACTCAAATCACCTTTTTGCTGCTCTCAGGTTACATGCGCAGGCTCTTGTCCAATCAGCGCTTTATGCCATGCATACTAATGCACGGCATAAATCCATTCTTTCGACCTGAGCATCGGGATTGGGTACAGCGGCATACATATCCTTGGTTTCCCTGTGGAGTGCGCCCCCACGTGCACAGCCTTAATGGCTGGGTACGAGAGCGTGCACAGCTACAGGGAAGCTGAGGCTGGTTCCCCCCATCACAGCGAGGGACCGGCAAAAAGATAAAGCTTTGTGGGTGATCTGGGGGGATTCACATAGTGGGGCATCCTTTAGACTCCAGGCCGTGATTGGTCCACTTTAATGAGATGGTACTGAACCTTTAGTATTGTGGGGGCGATGCGGTTTTCAGAGGTTGGTATGGCCCCCCACAGCCAGGATGCTGGGGCTATAAACATAGGCAAGGAAAAAAATTGGAATGGGATGGGTGCAATGGAGCCAAGTATGGTGGCAGGGATCTAAGGGAGTTTTAGAATCAGATTGAATGCATTCTGGCACAGAGTCTGGGTGAAGTGCCAGCCCAGTTGGCTCCAAAGCAGTGCAGTCCAGTGGGAATTCTCCCGGTTGCTCTCTATGGCCAGTCCATCCCTGGCTGGGAAATAGGCAACCAGGCTTGCCTTAGGATTCAGTCTATATAGGGAAATTTAAGTTGAAACAAGGGACCAACCCATCATATTATAATATGTGAGGGCCCAGATACAATATAGGCTGTGCATAATCTTGGCTGTCCTGATAGCGGCTTTAGGCACCAGCAGGAAAAATTTTGCATAAAATGGGTATTGATCTGTTATATGCTGAATCTGCAGTCTGTTTTTTTGTGTAAAGGCTTCAGTCCAGAGATGAATTAATGAATGAGCATCTATCTTTTCTTCTGATTTAACTGACCAGATGTGCCAACTAGGAAGGACAGTCACACCTACATGTCCCACTTTGCTGCTTCAGCGCTAGGGAAGCATGGCAGGGCATGGGGATTTGAAAAATGGCCATGCTGGGTGGAATGTCCCTTTAAAGCGGACCTTCACTCTGAATAAGAGCCTATCTTATATGTTTCCCACACCCTGTACATACAGATTGCTCACATTAAAAATCATCCTACCTGCATCTACTGTATGTTATGAGCCTTTAGACATCCAAAATGGTGGCTCATGGAGCATCAGGCAGCCTGCAAACAGGAAGTGTCTTCTGTCGCTCTGCATTCTGGGATTGCTGTCCTTTCCTTGACCCCAGCTCTGTTCTGTATGTGCAAAGCACAGCTATAGCCAGGGGTCCAGCGAGCTGCAGACCAACTGGAGCCTTACCAGGCTAGAGGTGTGACAGTCAGCAGGGGGGGTCTGTGATCTGCGCTGTTCAACACATGTTGGCACCTTGAAAAAGTGACATATGGTCACGGAACGCGTGGGTGGATAATTGCCCCACTCAGCAGGAGACTGGATTCATTGTTTTCACTGAGGTGATTGTTTATATTCTTTTGTTACCATTTTGCAGTTTTTTGCACATCACATACTTACATTTTGGTATTGCACAGGAGCACTTTAGATCATATGGATGGATTTAGTGTTTTTTTTATCAAGAATTGATCACATAGAGGTTTTTATAGGGTTATTTGGGTCTCTGCTGCTGGGTTGGGCTGTGTAATGTATTGTCCTTATTTTAGATGTTTGTAATGTTGTATTGTGTATTTTTAATGTAGGATCTTAAATGAATTAAACTATGAATATCAATTAGCAATTGGTTTGGCTTATTAATTAAGCAGGAGTGGTGCCACTTTGTCTGGTACCTGTTCTTGTGGTTTACTGGGCCACAATGTAAAGGTTTTTTTGTAGGATTTACAGTTGGGACATACAATTTTGGCACACTACCTGTTGTATATTTTATTTTGGTGGTGCTGAACTAAGGCACAATTCTGTGCAGGTTGTACACGCTGTTCAACACATAAATGCTAATTTCCCTTTCTGAAGAGATAAGGACCTGTGCATTTATAACAGGGGGAAATAAAGGGGAACTCCAGACTTGGATATGTGAGGTTTCTGCGCTTAAGTTGGATCGTTCCTTCACACCTCCCTCTTTTAGAGGGTGCTAGGGGCCAGAACCTGTCGGTGCTGACCCATGCACCCACTGGCTACCTCCCCCTGCTGGGACAGGCCATCTGCATTTCCATGGTCTCGGCCCTTTCTATGGCGGATGTCAAACTTATATCGTTGGAGAGCCAGGCTCCACCGCAACAGTCTCCCATTGGTGCCAGAGACCATTTGTAGCCAGCGGAGAGGGTTATGATCAGTCTCCATAATGAAGTGGCGCCCATACAAATATGGCTGCAGGCGCTGCAGTGACCAGACAATTGCGAGACACTCCTTCTCCATGACTGAATACGCCACTTCCCTGGGTAGGAGCTTGCGGCTCAAGTACAAGACTGGGTGTTCCTGTCCCGTCGGGTCGAACTGGCTTAGCACGGCGCCAAGGCCAAAGTCACTGGCATCAGTTTGTACTATAAACGGCCGCGTAAAGTCGGCCGCTTGGAGTACTGGAGAGCTGCAGAGGGCATCTTTCAGTGCTTGGAAGGCTGTCTCGCATTCACGGGTCCAATTGACTGCGGAGGGCAGCTTCTTCCTGGTGAGGTCTGTCAAGGGCTTGGCCAGGATACTATAGTGGGGGACGAACCTCCTATAGTATCCGGCGGTGCCCAAAAAGGACTGCACCTGGGTCTTGGTCCTAGGGGTTGGCCAGGAGCCGATTGCCTCCACCTTCCCCGGCTCAGGTTTCAGGGTCCCCCCTCCTATCCTATGCCCTAGGTACTGGACCTCGCCCATGCCCAACTGGCACTTTCCTGGCTTGATGGTCAAACCTGCTTGCCGGACCCGCCCGAGCACCTGCGACAGGTGCTCTAGGTGTTCTTCCCATGTGGGACTGAAGACGGCAATGTCATCCAGGTATGCAGCCGCGTACCCCTCTAGTCCCTGGAGCAGGGTGTTGACCATCCGCTGGAAAGTGTCAGGGGCATTTTTCATGCCAAACGGCATGACGGTGGATTCGTCAGGTACCTAGCCCCGGCCAGTTGGTCAAGCAGGTCATCGATGCGCGGCATGGGGTATGCATCGGCAACTGTGACAGCATTGTGCCCCCTGTAGTCCACGCAGAACCGGAGGGTCCGGTCCTTCTTGGGGACAAGGACCTCCGGGGCGGCCCAAGCACTGCTGGATGCTTGGATGACCCCTAGCTGCAACATCTCGTCAATCTCTTGACGCATTTGCTGCTGGATCTCCAGGGAGACACGGTAGGTCACCCGTCGGATCGGAGGGTGAGTCCCGGTGTCCACATGGTGGACGGCTAGCTTAGTTCGTCCGGGCTTGCTGTCGAACAAGTCTCGGAAGGGTTGCAGGGCGGGCCAGAGCTAGGACCGTTGGTCTGTTGTGAGTTGATGACCAATCTGGGCATCCTCGAGGGTCCCCCCCTTCCTCACCTGGGCCAGCATATCCAGGAGGGTTTCAGCTTCCCCCTCCTCTGGCAGGTTGCAGATTGGGAGAGCACAGGCTTCCCGCTCATGATGGGCCTTCATCATGTTCACGTGAAAGGCCTTCCGCCGTCCACGGGCAGGGTCTAGGGTGACTAGATACGTCGCGGCATTGAGCTGCTGGTGCACGAGATAGGGGCCTTCCCAGGCAGCCTGAAGCTTATCCTGGGGTACCGGGACCAGCACCCACACCTTTTGGCCCACCTGGTAGGTCCGATCACAGGTGTTCTGGTCGTACCACCTCTTTTGCTCGGCCTGGGCCTGTACCATATTGTCGTGCAC
Source organism: Gastrophryne carolinensis (assembly GCA_027917425.1). Classification (NCBI taxonomy): domain Eukaryota; kingdom Metazoa; phylum Chordata; class Amphibia; order Anura; family Microhylidae; genus Gastrophryne; species Gastrophryne carolinensis. The sequence goes on along the minus strand of CM051239.1, from coordinate 105,190,929 downwards.
CAGCTGCGCCAAGGCCTGCATCTTGTCCCGGAAGCACATCACATACTCGATGACTGACACTTTGGGGGGGCCAGATCCCCTTCCCAAGCCTCCCTCACCAGGGCCAGGGGTCCCCGCACACGTCGTCCATACAGGAGCTCGAAGGGGGAGAACCCTGTTGAGGCCTGTGGGATCTCCCTGTAGGCAAACAGCAGGTGAGGGAGATACCGCTCCCAGTCACGCCCATGGGCATCAACCAACATCTTAAGCATCTGCTTCAGGGTGCCATTGAACCGTTCACAGGCCATTTGTCTGTGGGTGGTACGGGCTGGTCACCAGATCTTGCACCTGGATCTGCTTACAGAGAGACTCCATCAGCTGCGACATGAACTGGGTCCCCCGATCCGTGAGCATTTCCTGGGGAAAGCCTACCCGAGAAAATATCTCCAGCAAGGCTGTGGCCACCTTGTCGGCCCGAATAGATGATAAGGCCACTGCCTCTGGGAACCGTGTGGCATAATCTACTACCGTTAGTATGAAGCGTTTCCCGGAGCCGCTGGGAATGGACAGGGGTCCAATCAAATCCACAGCCACCCTCCTGAAAGGCTCCTCTATGATTGGCAGAGGCACCAGTGGTGCTTTGGGGTGAGGCCCTGCCTTCCCCACCTCACACGAATGGCAGTAGGCGGACACATCGACCCCCATTTTTGGCCAGTAGAAGTGCTGGGCTAGTCTAGGCTAGCTTTTGTTTTTGTGACCCCCAAGTGTCCTGCCATCGGAATCTCTTGGCGCAACCTGCAACAATTCCGCCCGGAAGGGGTAGGGGATCACCAACTGTCGGTCCCTAGGCCACTCCTCTGGTGAACCCTGCGAGACAGTAATGCGATACAGCCGTCCTTGGTCCCAGACAACTCGCTCTTTGTCTGAGCCTGAGGGAGGCTGTGCAGCCTGCTCCTTGAGAGCATTCAGGCTTTCATCGGCTTCCAAAGCCGCCTGGCTGGACGTGGCCAGTATCGAAAAGGCGGCCATGTCCTCAGATCGTTCCTCCGGATCTGTCACCTGACCTCCATCTGTCCTGGCAGCCACTTGGTTGGAAGGGAGCACACCATCAGATCCCTGGGGTGCCCCTGGGCCCCTAGCGCCCCCACTGTGGGTGACAGCGGCCACAGCCACTGCGGCCGCTGGTAGCGCTAGCTCCCCTTCTGCTTCCAACCAAGTCACCAGACCAGAGCTGGCCTGGGCCCTAAATACCCCGGCAGTGCAGCAATCCTGCGATGCAGACTCACCTAGGGGCCCCACGTCTCCTGGAACAGCCCCTTCCTCAGTCGCAGGTCCTACCACAGCCTTTGCTTGTCCCTGGCTCATTGCGTTGGGGACGAGCTCTGGGGATAAGAGATTACAGCCGACTGGGTCGCCCTCCTCTTCCCCGAGGGAAGAAGGGCACCCCACTTCACCCACCCCCACATTCACTGTAGCAGGCAGGTTACAAATCTTTTTGATTGTACACATCGTCTCATACATTACAATACCGTCTAGGGGACCAGACCTTGGGGGTTCAATGGCCACATAGTGAGACACTAGCCGCCCCAAGTCTGTCCCTAGCAAAACACTGGCAGGGATATTCGACGATACCCCCACCTCCCGCACTCCCTATCCAGCACCCCAGTCCGAATAAACCTTGGCAACGGGCAATGCTGGTTCAGTTCCTCCAATCCTGGAGAACACGAGGGTCTTCCCGGGCACCAAATCCTGTGGGGACACTAACTCTGGTGGCACCAGGGTCATCTCAGCACCAGTGTCCCTAAGTCCCATGGCCACAGCCTGGCCTACGGTGACGGGTTGTACATTGTCCAGGTACCTCCCTGCCCCTCACCTACACACAACACAGTGGAGGAGCGCTGGGCCGATTGCAGGATTGCATCGCTGGCGCTGGGGGCAGGCGGCCTTGAAGTGTCCGGGTTGATTGCAGTGGTGACACAGTTGGGGCCCCCCTTGCCGGGAGAAGGGAGTAGGGACAGGGGTCTTGGGCTGATGGGCATGGACAACAGACGCCAGTGGCGGCTTACCCACTTTCCAGCTGACAGGTTTGCGAGGCTCCTGGGCTCTGTTGTGACTGTAATCATCGGCGAGGGTTGCAGTTGCTGAGGCTCCTTTGGGCTTCCGGTCATGCAGAAACTGCTGCAGATCCTCAGGGCAATTCCAGACGAACTGTTCTGTGGCAATCAACTCCTTCAGTTGCTGGATGGTGGTGATTTCTAAGCCGGTGGTCCACTGCTCGACTGGTCTCTGTAGCGCCCTCATGTGGTCAGCCCAGCTGTCGGTGGGGCCCCGTCGCAAACTCCGCAGTTTCTTGCGATAAAATTCCGGGGTAAGGTTATATTGACGGATCAGAGCTTGCTTGACCCCCTCGTAGCTCAGGGTGGTCTCGCTGGGTAGGTACCCAAAGATTTCCAGTCGAGGGATTAAGTACCTGACCCACTGATCCTCCGGTACATGGTATTGATGGCAAACAATTTCAAAAGCCAGCAGAAAGGTGTCCAGATCTGTACCTTTGTCCAAGACGGGGAAATCCTCCGCACGCAACTTTGGGGCCTGGTTCTCAGGGGGCCCGCTACCAGCTGTGCTGGGTTGAGGGTGCTGAAGCTTTAGCTGCAGTACTTGGAGCTGGTGTTCACGTTCAGCTCGTTCCCGGTGCTTGGCAGCCACGATCTGCTCGCGATCACTGCGTTCTGCAGCCTCAATCTGCTCACATTCACGGCGTTCCTCACGTTCTGCTTGCCGCTCGGCAGCCTCAATCAGGACCTCATAGGTGGCGCGGTCTCCAGCCCGTAGACTTGCCAGAGCAGCGTGCAGGAGAGCGTCTGAGCCTGCTTGGCTGGGGGGACCGGCAGGCGGGGAACGGTCCTCCGGGATGCTGAGGGCTGGTGACTGGCTTCTGGGAGAGCCCTGGCTGGGCCCCTCCACACCCAGTGTAACATCGGCAGCCACATCCCTGCTTCTGGCCCTGGTGCCACTTGCCATGCCTGCAGCTGCTGGTCACTGACAGATATTGCACACTGTTGTAATCACACAACCTACTGTAACCACTCTCAGAATATGAGTATGGGGCCCACACTCACTTACACTATTTGCCTTATCCCACCACGCTGCCACCAATTTGTCAGGGAACCGCGGGTCACGTGATCCAACTATAAACCAGGGACCTCCTGACACACAGACCGCGTTCCCCAAAAGCCTTGTCCGAGTTCTCCTATCAGAACCACCAGGCCCAAAGCCTGTGGAAACACAGATTCTTGGTTTAAGGCAAACAGATTGCTCAAATTAAAATGTAAGTTTTAATGCTACAAGCACACTAGGCAGTGATAACAAACATTTGGCTATGATGGAATATGAAATGATACAGATGATACAAATGCTGTTCTGAGTTACAGGATAGAGTGAGTTACACAGAGAAACAATATTCAGTTACCTTAGTATGCAGTTTGCAGAGTAGTGGTGATGACGGGCTCTCACAAGAGGTAAGTGAAGAGCTTACAGATGATTTGGGCCACCTCCAGCACGCTGCCGTGAGACCCCTCCAGAGAATGACAAATGCCTGGCTCAGGGTTACCCTATTTATGCTGCGAGACCCCTCCACCCCCTCCCCTCTGTGGGACAGGTTGTCACCTCCCACTGTTCTGGGGCTCGCTTCAGCCCCTAAAACCCTTTAGGGGTTATAACTTTGGGCAGGGGGGGTCGTATGGCTTTGGAGGCGGTACCAAACGATTGGGCTGGACGCAGGGGATCCGATGAGTCCAGAAATGGGGTCCCTAAGTGGGTCAGAACCTTAGATCTCCGTTTACCTGGTTTTCATTTACTGCTGAGCCCGCAGTAACCTATCCCCGTGTGCGGATTTGTGAGCCGGTTCTGATTCTGTACTTGGTTTGGTGCTGGGACACATGGGGGCGCATCTATGGTTTGTGTTGGTGCCGGATGTCTGCAGCTCCCCTCTTTCATGTGACAAATTCACAGCCAGGGGTCCAGCGAGCTGCAGACCAACTGTAGCCTTACCAGGCTAGAGGTGTGACAGTCAGCGGTGTGACAGTCAGCGGGGGGGGGGGGGGGGGGAGGGACCTGTGCATTTATAACAGGGGGAAATAAAGGGGAACTCCAGACTTGGATATGTGAGGTTTCTGCGCTTAAGCTGGATCGTTCCTTCACAGGGCCCCTCTGACCTCCTGGGTCTCAGTGAGGTCACACCTCTTGCACCCCTCAAGTTACGTCCTTGATCCCAAATCCACATGCCCCTGTGAAGCAAACCAAAACCTGGAGGGGGTCACCAATCTGGGTTTTGGTCCACATGGTGTTGGCTTCAAACATGTCACATGATATAGGTTAAAGTGGACCAACACCCAGGATTTTGACTATCCTGGGTGTTGGTCCACTTAGGTGGGGCACCCCGATCGGGGGTGCCCCGCTGTCTGAAACCCCCCCGATCGCCGCAAAAACTCACCTCTCCCCGCTCCCACGTGACCTCGTCCGGCCAATGACAGCGCTCAGAGCAGCTCTGGTATGCGCGTCCAAAGCCGCTTGGACGCGCATACCAGAGCGCTGTCATTGGCTGCGTCTCTCTCTTCCCTCTAACAGGGAGCGCTCCTGCGCCGGCCATTCACAAAACGGCCGGCGCGGGAGCGCGCCCTGCTAGAGGGAAGCGAGAGACGCGGCCGCGTCTCGCGCATGCGCCGTTGGATCGCCGGTAAGGTGAGGATTGTGGGCCTCCTGGGGGGTTCCTCCCCGCGGGACATCCCGATTTCGGATGTCCCGCGGGGAGGGATCTGATCGGTCCGGGAATCTTATAGATTTCCGGGCCGATCCCCCCTGGGTGTTGGTCCACTTTAACTATAATGGTCAGAAATAAAAAATAGTAAGCTATGGTTTGGTAATATGTAACTGTAAAAATGTGGCTGCACATCGCACAGACCTGGCCAGTAACTCATTTGTGTAACTCATTTGTGGATGTTCAGAGCCACTTCTACATGTACATCTGTCACTATCTTTAAAAATAGAAGTACAGAAATACTTTTCAAACCAGACTTTCACCCTAAATAAGAGCCTATTTTACATGTTTCCATACCCTGTACATACACATTTTACACAAGTTACGCAGTTTGCGCCCAGCGGACGCTCTTTACGGTGGTGCGGGGAGCGTCCTGGAGGTCGGCTTCTACGTATATTTCGTACACACAATATAGGCGTCATTTGACGCGGCCTGGTTACAGACGCTTTTCATTGGCTGTTGCTCAGCCAATGATCGGGGTAACATACAGACCTTCACTTCCGCAGAGCCGCAGGACGGAGGTTAATGGATGCGTCTCGGATGGGAGGTAAGTCTTTTCATTAATTATCTCTTAATTATTTCTTGTATAAAAGGAACCTGCTCACTTCACTGAATTGTATGACTAAGGGCCCGCCCGGGCCTGAAACGCGTCACAATCTGCTGCTGTTTCTCGGGGCTTGACCCGTCTTCACATGCTGTGCCTAAGCTTTTTTATGGGAAAGTAATTAAAAGTTACATTTTATCTGGATACGCTGGACTGTACTTTGACCTGAATTTGCTGCATTTGAGGAGTTTTGGTCGGGATCTCCCCTGTCCGTGCGCACACTAAAATGGTGAGCTGGCTAACAACCCATTTGTTCTGTACATACACATTGCCCACATTAAAAATCATCCTACCTGCATCTACTGCATTTTATGAGCCTTTAAACATCCAAGCTGGTGGCCCATGGAGTCTCAGGCTGTTTGCAAACAGGAAGTATCTTTTGACTGTGCTGCTTTGCAATCTGGGCTGACCTTTCCCTGACCACAGCTCCACTCTCTCCGTGCAAAGCACAGCTATGACCGGCCACCCTTTACGTTTGCTCTCCTCTCCTCAGTATGTGATACTTCTGAAGCAAGATTGTGGCGCCCATATCCTGAAAAGAGTTGCAGCCCAGTGGGAGAAAGAATAGTGACTAAAAACATAAAATATATTAATTTTAGATACTGGAGAATTGTTTTTAAAGGTTTGTGTTTTTCATTAAATTATGCTAAAGTTTAATTGACTGGACACCTAAAATGCAATATTATGGCCAAATAGAGTGGGTGCATTTCCTCCACCCTGTACCCAGCTGGGCTCTATACAATCATACAGGATTAGCAAATGTGCATTGCTATTTGCTAATTAAATATAGAAGTACAGGGATCAGAGAGTTAAAAGTAACTCTGCTTGGAGATCTTCAAATTTGTTCCTAGGAATTCAGTATCTCCTTGCCACAAGATAACAGGACATTGCAATGCACATTTTTTTTTACAATTATACCAGTGCAAAAAATGTTAATACATGTAGCCATAAATAAAGATAACAGAGGAAACCAGAGGGGGAAGAATTTAGTGGACTGGAGTCATAAATAAAAACGTGGATCTGTCACAGAGAATGTCACCGGAGTGATAGGCAAAGTCGAAAAAATCTCAGAAACTTATTTTGCACGTCCTTGGCTAACATTGGATCTTTCAGCTGATTCTGCACAGAAAGCCAATCCATTCATTACTGCTAATGAGACAGCATAAGAATGTATAGATTAAAGAAACGCTGGTCATCAGCCTTTATTAGTCACCTACTATAATTATTGACAGGGATCAAGGATATTAAGCTCCAGAGAGTGCCACTTATTATATTAACACTCTTGAGAGGTATAAAATACATTTAATTTTAATTAGAACGGAACAGCTATGATTTAAAAATAAATCTTGCCCCTATTTTTTCATCTATAAATGTGATTTATCTTCACTTAGTGTTTCCTATGTATTTTGAACATGTGAGATGAGCGGGTCATCAAGACACATAACTCTTCTGGCCATGTCACCTTTTAATTCTGTCTCTTAAAAAGCCATATATAGACCTGAAAATACAAAGCCTTAAATCTTACACCTAACACTTTGCTTATATGGTTACTGTGCACAGGTGGCAGGAGCCAAATAAAATGTAATGCTATAGTGCACACCAGTTGGACTGGGGTCCCCCACCAGACAAGGCACCTTCTGTGCTTCTGATGCCCACAATAAATGCTGCCCACCAATCCCCCTTATTTTCAATGTAGGCTGTGTGGGGCGGGGAGCACTGGTACTGGGCAGGGAAGAGCATGCAGTTATTGTAGAAGGCATGCTGTCTCCCAGGACCAAATAATATGCAAACCTACTATTAAGAGGGAGAGTGCTGGGGCACCCCAGAACCCTAAAATAGGCTGAACCCTCCCAAGAACCCTATAAAAGGAAGTGTGCCAGAGCCCTCCAAGAACCACATGGCTCTTACAGAGGCACACCCCCCTCACTTACACGGCTCGGGAACAGAGGGAGTGAAGGACAGATGGGCAGGGAGCAGTTAAACTTACCAACTCACTCTGCATGCTGCTCCCTATCCTACATGGCTCAGACAAGTGACACAGGCATCATGTGCCAGCTTACCTCACTTGTCTGAGCCGTGTAGGAGGGAAGCAGCATGCAGAGCCTATTGATTAGTTTAAAGTCATTCGACTTGTCCTGAGCAGCTGATTGGTGCTAGTGCGGCAATTATTAAAGTGAAACTTCACCCTGAATAAGAGCATATCTCATATGTTTCCAACACATTGTACATACAGATTGCTCACATTAAATATCATCCTACCTGCATCTACTGCATGTTATGAGCCTTTACGCATCCAAGGTGGCAGCTCATGGAGCATTAGGCAGCCTGCAAACAGGAAGTGTCTTCTGACTGTGTTGCTCTGCATTCTGGGATTGCTGCCCTTTGCCTGTCCCCAATTCTGCTCTGTTTGTGCAAAGCCCTGTACTTTATCCCACTCTCCTCTCCTCAGTATTTGTTATGCTTCTGAGTGAAGATGGCGGCGCCCCTATCCTAGAGTCCTGAACAGAGTTGCAGCCCAGTGAGGGAAATAATAAGTGACTAAAAACTTAAAATATATTCATTTTATATTAATATATTTATTAATATATATTAATATATTTTTATATTAATATATCTGGGGAATAGTTTTTTAAGGGTTTGGGCTTTTCATGAAATCATGCTGAAGGTCCGGTTTAACTCACCTGATTGCTGGATCTAAGCCTATGGCGCAACTGCTCCTTCCCCGCCGCCCGGGCCTCAAATGCCATTATCCGGCACTTGCCGTGGTACGGCCACACCCTCTCCATTCACCACAATGAAGAGGACATGCCAGATCTTGGCACACTCCCTTCATTGCAATGAATGTAGAGGGTGTGGCGGCACTCTGTGAGTGATGGCTGGTCGCGATCCCAACTCGCCATATAACCCGAACCTACAGACAGAGTGGAATGCGGTGGCTGCTGCAAGGGCTGCGATCAAGCGATCATATAAAATCAGATCAGATGAGTTACTGGCAGGTCCTACCTCTTGAGCTCATGCAAGTCATCGCTAAGCCTTCTTCAGTACTGATCCTCTCTTATATCAAGTCAGGCAAGATCATAGTTCCCGGAAACACTCTACTTACCACTTGTTGCCCAGAGATATTCATTGGAAGAGTTTCCTGTGGGGCCTTCCTGAAGTTTATTTAAACCATTTCACCAAAGTGGAGCACTATAGTTTGTTCCGAATCAAGTGTCAAATTAACCTACTGTACAGTGGTGCCCCTCCAGCCCCCCCCCCCCCCCCCCCGCAGTGCACTGGTACTGGACATAACATACCCCAGTTTTACACACTGAGTTATCCTTGTCAAAAAGTCCATAAATAAGACTAGGACTTTACTGGCCCCAGCAAATCCACCATCATTACACAAGCTTCTGATCCAGTCAATATGTTTGCTCAGCTGAGGCCAGGGGCGTACATAGATTTTACAGGGCCTCATAGCAAAATTCTTAGTGGGCACCCCAAAAAAGGTAACCCATGGCATTAAAGTGAATTGAAACCCACAACACCCAGCCCTAGAGTTGAAAAGACCTAGGGACTGGTGAAAGGGGGCACCTCAGTGGCATCCTGCTGTGTAAAACTCCTGGGACTGGCCATAATCTTACATCGTTCCTAGATTTCATAGTGCATGTGCAGGCCTCTGCTACACCACTTTATCTGATGTGTGCAGCATTCCCAGTCATTGTTCACAGCCTGAATAAAGGAAAGCCTGTGAATGTGGCAGATTTTGGATGATCTTGGGGGCTTAAAAAAGGCATGAGCATTACAAATCAGGTCTGTGGTCTGATTGTGGGCCCTGGGTTGTCGACACTGGGGCCCCGTAAGGTCCAGTTCTTCCTGAGGCGCAGTATGCAGTGTTGATGCGTTGTCTGCAGTGGCCAGACGTGTAGGTTCCACAGGGTGGAAGTAGGAGGTCAGCATGTTGTATTGCCAAATGCTCCATACACAAAGCGTCTGGGGTAAACAATGCCCTGGCATATATTAGTTCCACCCTGTGGAACCTACAGCTCAGGAACTCTCAATAGACAGCACACCAACACTGCATACTAGTGTTGTAGGGGTGGCGCATAAGGACACGGTAGTGCTGCCTCCCCTGCCTCTATGGTATATACGCCCTTGTCCGAAACCATAGCACTGCAGGGACAGGTCATAGGTACGGGTAGATTTGGCCAATCTTGGTACTGAAGCTTTGTAGGGGCAGATAATGTGGCAGGAGTGATGCTAAGGCTATAGCATTTCAGGGGCAGAGCATGAGCTTGGGTATCTTGACTGGGGGGGTATTGTGGATGGCCTGGGGGTATACTAGGGAGGCAAAAATCCAATTCTGTTTGCAAAAATACCCCAAAGCAACGCACAAGTACCTCTGTCATGATCTGTAACCTGAGACATACTAGGGCCAAAAATCAGCCCAACAAGTCCACCATCATCCCACATGCTTCTGATCCAGTCAGAGTTTGCTTCACAGCTTTGGGTATAGCACTGCAGGGATAGATTATTTGCAGGGGCAGGGGTGATGCTGAGGCTATAGCATTGCTGGGGAGAAACATGAGCTTGGGTATCTTGAAAGGTACAGTAGGGATTGGCAGGGGGTAGACTTGGGAGGCAGGAAGTTGTTGGGGTGTTGTAAGAGGAGTGAGTTAATTCCTCTGAGTGAGGTGGGCTGTGTGCTTTGTTGGCCCAAAATCTCCCCGGGACTCCCTAAGCCCAGTCAACCCCTATCTGTACCTTTATTTTACCTTGCCAGAGATCCCAAAATGTTACATGTCATCATTCCCCTAATGGGTATTCAGCAGGCTGCACGGGAGTGCAGTATATTGGACTGCTGGCATTGCTCCTGCATTGGTTTAACCTGTCAGGCTGCTTAATGAATCATTAAGTAGAAATAGATGGCAGCCCTTAGTATTAATATTTTTTTATTAAACATAATGTTTGCACTGTTCTATTCGCCATTGTTGATAGGAGACACCCCCTGCCGCTGTCCTCCAGCACTCACCTAACCTTTCCACCCCCTGCCACTGTCCTCTAGCACTCACCTAACCCCTCCACCTTCTGCTGCTGTCCTCTATCACTCGCCTAACCCCTCCACCTTCTGCTGCTGTCCTCTATCACTCGCCTAACCCCTCCACCCCCTGCCGCTGTCCTCCAGATCTCACTTAACCCCTCCACCTTCTGCTGCACTCACCTAACCCCTCCATCCCCTGCCACTGTGCTCCAGCACTCACCTAACCCCTCCACCCCCTGCCACTGTGCTCCAGCACTCACCTAACGCCTCCACCCCCTGCCGCTGTCCTCCAGATCTCACCTAACCCCTCCACCCCCTGCAGCTGTCCTCCAGCACTCACCTAACCCCTCCACCCCCTGCCGCTGTCTTCCAGCACTCACCTAACCCCTCCACCCCCTGCTGCTGTCCTCTAGCACTCACCTAACCCCTCCATCCCCTGCCACTGTGCTCCAGCACTCACCTAACCCCTCCACCCCCTGCCGCTGTCTTCCAGCACTCACCTAACCCCTCCACCCCCTGCTGCTGTCCTCTAGCACTCACCTAACCCCTCCATCCCCTGCCACTGTGCTCCAGCACTCACCTAACCCCTCCACCCCCTGCCGCTGTCCTCCAGATCTCACCTAACCCCTCCACCCCCTGCAGCTGTCCTCCAGCACTCACCTAACCCCTCCACCCCCTGCCGCTGTCTTCCTGCACTCACCTAACCCCTCCACCCCCTGCAGCTGTCCTCTAGCACTCACCTAACCCCTCCACCTTCTGCCGCTGTCCTTTAGCACTCACTTAACCCCTCCACCTTCTGCTTCTGTCCTCTATCACTCACCTAACCCCTCCATCCCCTGCCACTGTGCTCCAGCACTCATCTAACCCCTCCACCCCCTGCCGCTGTCCTCCAGATCTCACCTAACCCCTCCACCTTCTGCCTCTAGCACGCACCTAACCCCTCCACCCCCTGCAGCAGTCCTCCAGCACTCGCCTAACCCCTCCACCTTCTGCCGCTGTCCTCTAGCACGCACCTAACCCCTCCACCCCCTGCCGCTGTCCTCTATCACTCACCTAACCCCTCCATCCCCTGCCACTGTGCTCCAGCACTCATCTAACCCCTCCACCCCCTGCCGCTGTCCTCCAGATCTCACCTAACCCCTCCACCTTCTGCCTCTAGCACGCACCTAACCCCTTCACCTTCTGCCTCTAGCACGCACCTAACCCCTCCACCCCCTGCAACAGTCCTCCAGCACTCGCCTAACCCCTCCACCTTCTGCCGCTGTCCTCTAGCACGCACCTAACCCCTCTATCCCCTGCCGCTGTCCTTCAGCACTGGCCTAACCCCTCCACCCCCTGCCGCTGTCCTCCAGCACTCGCCTAACCCCTCCCCCCTGCCCTCCAGCACTCACCTAACCCCTCCACTGTCCTCCAGCACTCACCTAACCTCTCCACCCCCTGCAGCTGTCCTCTGGCACTCACCTAACCCCTCCACCCCCTGCCGCTGTCCTCTAGCACTCACTTAACCCCTCCACCTTCTGCTGCTGTCCTCCAGCACTCACCTAACCCCTCCATCCTCTGCCGCTGTCCTCCAGCACTCACAACCCTTTCACCCATTACCACTGTCCTGCACACTCACCTAACTCCCCTACCACGGATTTGCACCTCCACCTAGCATACCTCCCAAGTGTCCCGGATTTGGAGGAACTGTCCCGCTTTTGAGTCCATGTCCCCGACTCTCGTTCTCATTTGTCCCTCTTTGAGGTGTAACATGCAGATCTGCATCAATAAATGATTCATTTGCCTATTTTAAGTGTTTCTATTTTTGTAACTGTTACATCCATCCCTCAATGAGAGGGCGTGTCCCTCCTTCCCACCCTGAAAAGTTGGGAGGTATGACCTAGCCCCTCATACTTACTTTTGCTTATAAAAAAGTCGTTTCCCTTTCACCCAAACCCACCTATTAATTTTCTTTCTTAGGTGACTTTCTAGCACCCAAAACGAAAAAGTTTTGTTTGGCGTTGGAATTAAGGCTACTTATAAAGGAATTGTATCTTTTATTACAAGTGTTATTCCTTATCATGAAACAAATATGAATTATCGGCAGTCAGTCCATTCACATTGAAACGTTCAACCCTCGCAGGCACCTGCCTCTCTCACACTGCAGCAGCCACTCGCTGACAGGAAAGGAGGAGGAGGCGGGAAACGTCGGACTCGCTTCCACCAATCACAAAGCAGAGCACAAACAGCGACCTAGCGTTGCCCTGTCTCTGGACCAATCAGCAGAAGCGTTGCAGTCGAGTCGCGCGTCCTCCAGTGTTGTGACCGTAGCTGAAGAAAGGAGTGGTGCGGAGCCAATGCTGAGCCCGGGGAGAGGCGGGGCCAGGGTTTTGTTATTGTTCTGACTGGTGTCTGTGTTGCTGAGTGTGAGGAGGGGGATGTTCGCTGCCGCCGGGGTGACTGCAGCCTGGGCTCCAGCAATATGAAGGATGGAAGATGACGAGGTCACCATCCGGGAGCAGAACTTTCACAGCCAAGTTAGAGAATGGATAGTAAGTAGCCCTGTCACTGCCCTCCCCTCCCGCCACATAATGTCACCTCATGTAGACAGGATACTGCTCCTACTCTATGGTGACACCTTGCCCAATACTGAGCTTTAGACTGTAACCTAGCAACGCGCTTCACCCCCTGCATGGGCACATTCCTGTCACTTTCTGATTGAATGAAATACAAGTAGAGCTCCGTTGCCTCCCTTACTAAACCACTGGCTGCAGCACCTGGGCCATTTCCAGGGACACTGATGCTGGGCTGATGGATGGCCATCCCCAATATGCATCTGATAATCCTCAGTATGCCTTCCGCTGTAATACTCTCCCATTTTGCCACAGCTGACTGACTGTTTCACGTGGATCATTTCCAGGGACACTGATGCTGAATGGGAGCTCCAAATATGCGTCCGACGCTTATCGGTGTGCCTTCCACTGTAATATTTTTCACTTTGCCACAGCTGACTGACTGCCTCGCATGGACCATTACCAAGTACACTGATGCCTGCATGATGGATGTGAGCCCACTGTAATACTCCCTCACTGTGCCACAGATGACTGGCTGCTTTAGCTGTACCATTTCCAGGAACACTGATGCTGAATGAGAGCTCCCAATATGCATCTGATGCTCATCAGTGTGCCTTCCACTGTAATACTCCCTCACTGTGCCACAGATGACTGACTGCCTCGCATGGACCATTACCAGGTACACTGATGCTGAATGAGAGCTCCCAATATGCATCTGATGCTCATCAGTGTGCCCACTGTAATACTCCCTCACTGTGCCACAGATGACTGACTGCCTCGCATGGACCATTACCAAGTACACTGATGCTGAATGAGAGCTCCCAATATGCATCTGACGCTCATCAGTGTGCCCACTGTAATACTCTCTCACTGTGCCACAGATGACTGGCTGCCTCGCATGGACCATTACCAAGTACACTGATGCTGAATGAGAGCTCCCAATATGCATCTGACGCTCATCAGTGTGCCCACTGTAATACTCCCTCACTGTGCCACAGCTGGCTGACTGCCTCGCATGGACCATTACCAAGTACACTGATGCTGGCATGATGGATGTGAGCTCCGAATTTGCATCCAACACTCATCAGTGTGCCCACTGTAATACTCCCTCACTGTGCCACAGCTGAGTGGCTGCTTTAGCTGTACCATTTCCAGGAACACTGATGCTGAATGAGAGCTCCCAATATGCATCTGATGCTCATCGGTGTGCCCACTGTAATACTCCCTCACTGTGCCACAGATGACTGGCTGCTTTAGCTGTACCATTTCCAGGAACACTGATGCTGAATGAGAGCTCCCAATATACATCTGACACTCATCAGTGTGCCTTCCACTGTAATACTCTCTCACTGTGCAACAGCTGACTGACTGCCACACTTGGACCAATTCCGGGGACATTGGTGCTGAACTGATGGATGTGAGCTCCCAATATGCATGCGAAACGCATCAGTGTGCCTTCCACTGTTATACTTCCACTGGTCCTCAGATAACTGACTGCCTCACATGGACCAATTCCAGGTACACTGATGCTGGACTGATGGGAGTCTCAAATATGCATCCGAGGCTGATCAGCATGCCTTCCACTGTGATCTCTCATTGTGCCACAGCTGACTGTCTGCTTTATCCAGAGAATTTCTAGGGATACTAATGCAGGGCTGATGGATGTGCTCCAAATATGCTCCCGACACTCATCAGTGCCGTCCACTGTAATACTCTCTTAATGTGCCACAGCTGACTGGCTGCTTCACCTGTACCATTTCCAGGGACACTGATGCTGGGTTGATGAATGGGAGCCTCAAATATGCATCTGACGCTCATCAGTGTGCCTTCCACTGTAATACTTTCTTAATGTGCCACAGGTGACTGACTGCTCAACCTGGACTTTTTCCAGGGACACTGATGCTGGACTGATGGTTTAGAGCTCCAAATATGAATCCACAACTCATCAGTGTGCCTTCCACTATTATACTTTCCCACTGTGCCATAGCTGACTGATTGCCACACCATTGTGGACCATTTCCAGGGACACTGATCTTATGGGTGAATGGGGGCTCCAGAGCTGCCACAGACACAATTTACTGTTTCCTTTTTATGCATATTTATTTGGAGCTCATCTATACCGAAGCATGTGGCTAAGCTCATAGAACCAAAACCGCTTGAAATTATCTTATAGGGAAAGTCCATTTTTGTGGACCTTTCCCAGAGACCTTAGACCAATAGTGCCGGTCCTGTGACTCCTTCCTCACTGTTTCCATGACTGCCTCCTACAGTTTTCAGGGACACTGACTGTTAAATGGATGGGTAAACCTGACACCGACATAAAATACCTCACTGTGCCTTTACCAAATATTCTATCAGAATGTCCTTTTGTCGTGCCTCTTCTGCTCTGTTACCAAGTGAGACCCCCCCCCCCCAAATGTACCTTTTCCCAGTCCTACGGCACATGCACTGTCTCTCATCCATATGCTGTGCATATTAATGGTATTGATGATCAGCATACGGCTATGCTTACACGCAGAGCTCGTCTATAGGGAGCTGGAGGCATGGCATCCCCAGTCCCCCCCCCCCCCTTGCCTATCTGAATGGCTTAGTGCAGGCCTTTGCCTCGGCCCAGAGATGCTGGGGATGCGGCCGCCAATATATCATGTCCATGGGAGCCAGGGCAAAGGTGAGTTTTGCGGCAATCCGGGGGGGTTAACACAGCAGGCTTCCCGATTTGGGATGTCCCGGAGAAAGCCAGCGGCACACTAGGCTTTTGTTTTTAAATAAATAACATTTATAACATTTGGGTAAAATCTATGTTTAACTTTACTTTAGGGTCCATTCCCTCATCCTGGGGTATCCTTATTTGGGATGCCTCACTGTGTAAATCCCATGAGATCTCTGTATGCACTGTGGGAGTGAGGTAAGCTTATCAGCGATCCCTTGGAGTTAAACTGGAACAACACTCATTTTTTGAAAAATGGATGGTGTTCCAAGTGCGCGGGGGGGGGGGGGGTATCCCATTTGTGTACACTCTCATGAGCTCTAACATGTCTTACCTTTCCCCTCGGACTCCCCCTGGATAAATCTTGCAATCTGATTGCCAGGCTCATTTGAACTTGGCCAGCCTGCAGCTCTGTCACTGCTCTGGCCAATCAGAGAACTGGATTCCTCCGGGGGACCGAGGAGAAAGGTAAGATTTCTCCAATTTCTTCCTTTGGGATGCCCCCCCAGTGCTCAGAACAATGCCCATTTTTTAAAATGGGGCATTCCAAATGGCCTTGTTTATGCATTTACAATTGCAACGGCCATACCCCCGCTATCCCTTTAGCAGGTACGTGCCCTTACCAGGCATTTGTGAATGGCGAGTTGGGGGTTTCACACAATGGGGCACCCGAATGCACTGATTGGATGAGCTTGCAAGCTGGCGGGTTTCACACAGTGGGGCACCCCCAATCGGGATGAAGGACCAAAACCCAGGATAGTCAAAATCCTGGGTTTTGGTCCACTTTAATAAACCCCAATACCCTCTTCCTCCCAGTAAGTGAGAAAAAGCGACGTATTCTCAAGCCAGGAGCTGGGCACTGTAGTCTTGACTGTGTCACATAATGCTGCTGTTGGGCATATGTAAACGAGAGTGAGCTCCTTCACCTCATCAGTGGCCAGAGAAGCAGTGTTCTGTGTGTACAGGGCTCTCTTCTCTCTTCTTGTAGATCTGGATGTACAGTTGCTAATGGCAACAGATTGCATGTAGTGAAAACTGATTCCATAAAACAGACATTTGCTAATAAAAAAAAAAATTACAAAGTGGACTTTCCCTTCAAACTGCCATTTGAGTTGTGGGAAGAAATGCACACCACCACATTAAGCTCATATAAACCTCTTGTACTGTATATAATGTCCATTAGGAGGGTGCGTGCCAGCTTTATACTGTAACTTATTGACCATAGGAGGGTACACTGTAGCTTGTTGGCCATGGTACTTTCCATTAGGTGCCTGTGCACAGTGTATACAGTAATTTTCTTAGTTGATAAACACTAATGGGGCAGGAATGGTGACTCCATGCATGCCACAACTTTCATTACTGCTGCCTAAGTACCATTTTCAGGGACACTGACTGTTAAAGCAGAATGAAACCCTCTACCCCCTAAGCCACATGTTCTCATGTCAGGGGCTGTGCACTGTAGTTTTGGCTTCTGTGTGGTCAGTGCCATAGGAGATTATCAATGCGGAGACTGAGGTTGTCACCAATGATATTCAACAGCTTGGCAGCTGCAGGAACCAAGGATTTGGTGCCCCGGGTAGCTAGCAGGAACCTGGTGAATTATTAAAACCAGTCCTTCACTCTGAATAAGAGTCTATCCTTTATGTTTCTCACACCCTGTACATACAGATTGCTCACATTAAAAATGATCCTACCTGCATCTACTGCATGTTATGAGCCTTTAAACATTCAAGATGGCTGCTCTGCATTCTGGGATTGCTGACCTTTTCCTGACCCCAGCTCTGCTTTGTCTTTGCAAAGCACAGCTATAACCCGCCCCTGTACTTTATCCCACTCTCCTCTACTCAGTAAGTCAAGATGACGGCACCCGTATCCTAAAGTCCTGAACAGAGTTGCAGCCCAGTGGGGGAAAGAATATGTAAGTGACTAAAAACTTAAAATGTATTAATTTTATATGCTGGGGAATCGTTTTTTAAGGGTTTGGGTTTTTTAATAAATCATGGTGAAGGTCCGGTTTAACACCCAGTTGGGCTTATCAAGATGTGAAGGGGGGGTCTTAATGTTCATTTGGATTTAGGTTTGCTTTAACCTATCATTTGAGTTTTAGGAAGAAATGCATATCAACACACATATTGTGTGTGTATTTGGTGTGTAGCCCAGGAATCCATTGACATTTGTGTCACTTTGTCCCCATACTATCCACAGTGTGGTAGATTTACACTGTAACTTGGTGACCATGGTACTTTCCACTAGGTGCCTGTGCATAGTCTATCATTGTATAATATGAACACTATTGGAGCGTGTATTGCTGGCCTGTAATTCCTTGCACATTGTGCCACAACTTCAATAACTGCCCCATTTTTAGGGAGAGTAACTGTTAGGCTGTTGCCATAATTGAACTTTGTGCCTGTTCATTTTTGGGTTTTTATATAGTACTAATATATCCCATATCCCATGTTCACACAGAGGAACTATTTCATTTTGGAATACAATAAAGGTAATAGGACACTGTGCCACTCTGAAGGTACCTGCAACAATTAGCATAATCACACACAATTATATGATGCAGTGGCCAGGCTGTATACAAGGAATAAAAATAAAACCGGTTACAATAGTATAAGTGAGAAAAGTTACTATTGATTTCTACTTTGAGGTCAGAAGGGGACCGATCAGACCAGAACTGCCACCTGTAACGGAAATCTCCTATAATGATAATACAGTGGCACAAGCTTTAATTGGGGAGCATTCCAATTTTTTTTCCTTTCCTCCTTGTGGCATCTATTCTTCAGATGAATTAATAATGGCTGGCACATTTAGCTTTTAAAAATCATTGCCATTTAGTTGGCTTGACAGAGTTTCATGCCACCAATCCTTTTGGCTCTATTAGGTGTTAATATGTTGACAGCTGTCACCAGTAAAGTGCTGACACGCTTGTGAGTAAAACCACATTATTATGTAGATAAACCAATCCCTGAATAGATTCCGTCAAATTAATCTCATCTCTTACTTAGCACGGTAGCAAGAAAATAATTCTATTTGATCTATAAACGCTTTAATTGGCTTTTAACGTGGATATTCACTCCTCTTATATGTAGATACTTCATGCATTAATTGATAAGCTGAATGTATGCCCAGCTTTATAATTTATGGGCTTATCATCTCATTAGTGTTACAGGCAGCACCTTATCGGCTCTGGTTTTTGATGGCATCCAACTGGCTGGCATTGTAACCCAACAAGCTGTAGCTTTCATAATATCTTCTTAATGATGCTACAGAGAGGAATTACTTCTGCCAAGCAGAGCCAGCAAGTGTCAGATCAGTGTTGCAGCTGGAATGATCTGTCAGTAATTGTTATAGTGTGTGTACTGACAGGCTTAGTAAAATTACCTCCTGACCTGTCCACTCTGATTTCCATCTAACATCTTTGCCATATCTCATTGGCGTAAATGCCATGGAAACCAATAGGCATGTGATACTAACTTTGTTTTGCCAGTGTGCTTATTTGGAGTTTTACTCCTTGAATGAAATATGCATGTACTGATCTTCAAAGCGGTCCAACACCCATTTTTTTTAACAAATGGGTGTTGGACGCTATTGTGCTAGTTGTGGTGGAATATCCAGATTGCTGTCCTTTCCTTGGCGTATCCCAAATCGGGATGCTCCACAGTGTGAGCCTCCCAGGGGCGCTGGTAAACTCGCCTTCTTCCAGTCTTCCTCGCCATTGGGTGGCCGCAACCCTGCATCCTTTTGGCTGTGCGTGCCTCCCCTTCCCATCTATTCAGATAGGCTGGGGGTAGGAGCCCTTGAAGCAGCATGGGGGCTGCGTGCGCGGGTAGTTCTTACTAAGGTTGGGCGGTTTGTTGCCCTGGGTGACACCACGACACGTGAGATTGTATTGTTTGGATTGTTTACCGGCACTTGCACTTTTCATATTGTGGTTTGGGTTTACATTTAAAGTCTCTCATCATGGTTTCCTGTGCAACATTAGGTGGATAGAAAGACAGAGTGAGAGGGGGGTTTTGCTTCATGTTAATTGGTTGTGATAATGATATGCACTAGTGTGTGTGTATATATATATATATATAACTTTTTCTTTCATTGCATATATATTTTTGTTGGATTAATGGTATGTCACAGTTTAGATAATTAGATATGTACATTTTATTCATCTGTATGTTAGCACTATAGCATAGTTTGCTTTATTCACTTTATACTTTAATTGTTGCTTTTTTATATATGCATGTGTGTAATTTTACACACATTAGCATATATACACTCACATATCTGTATATTTTTCTGTGTATATATATTTTCTATACATATTTTTTGCATATATTTGCATGTTTACTATTTATGTTTATTAGGGTTTAGATACATCGTTTTTCACACATTTTTTGTGCCGGCACAAAAAGATAGGGGGTTTTTCATATATACATTTAAAACAACCTTTTTTCACCCATGGGCATGATATATATTTGATAGCCCTTGTCCGGGCAGTATACATTAATTATCAATTTTCGGCCATACCGTTTGCTTTTAAATTGTCTTTGTCGTGTGTATATGTTTGATGGTTTTAATTTTTGTACCAATTAAATACTTTTTGTAATTGAGAATTGTGTAGTGGTGCTTCCTGTGGGAGGTAGGTGTGCAACTTGCATGCCAACTCCAAGGTGTGTTGAGGTCTGGGGGTAGGAGCGCACGCGCTGCAGGGTGTGTGGCCCATTGAGCTCACAATAGCCGTTAGCAGAGCCATTTTCCGAACATTCCATATGCACGGCAAACGGCTCTAATTGGACGGGAGCCCTCATATGCGTCCTTGGATTGGGAAAGGGCACATTTTTACAGGCGAACTGGGGGGTTTAAATGTGGATGCCTGGGGGGCAAGGAAAGAAACCTGGGATAGTCAAAATCCCAGGTTTTGTTCCGCTTTAACTTAACTAGTTTAACAAATAACTAGTCAAAGCAACAGTCTAGGAAAAACTAAAGAAGCATATACTCTCCTTTTTTCTCCCACAGTGCTTCCATAGTCCAGTAATAAAGAAAGTAAAGTACCAGTCCCTAGATCCAGTCTTGCAGCGTCCACTTCTGACTAACGGTCACTGTTGATGTCAAATGGCCGCCCCCTATATTCATTTGTTAATTTCAATGAATTCATATAATTTTATAGAATAAATGCAATAAATAGAGTGGACAAGGCTGGAGTGAACACAGCGGGATTCACTCTTGGGATCCTGCAAGTTTTGGAATGCTCTGCCATGCATATCATAGCAGCGAATGATTGGGCAGATCTTTTTGCCCACTTCTGTGTTCTCTTGTGGCCAGTGGGGTTCAGGTGGCAGGTTTGCATAATGCTGCGCTCCCACCTCCACAGGTAGGCGGGAGGTGATGGCGTGGGCTGGCAAAACAGCAGTGAAGGTACAAGCACACGGATAAGAGGGTTTATCCAATCTCTGTCCTCTTGCTAGGCTATTCACAACTGGTAATACAAAGTGGGATTCTACAGCTCTGTAGACCTGCAGTCATTATTTAAATGTCGGTCCACACTATGTGTCAGCACAGATGACATTGTAGAGTGTTGAAGATATTAAACCGGACATTCAGCATGATTTAACGAAGAGCCCAAACCCTTAAACTTTTCCCCAGCATCTAAAATGAATATATTTTAAGTTTTTAGTCACTTAATTATTATTCTGTTCCACACCAGGCTGCAACTCTGTTCAACAGTCTAGGATACGGGCGCCGCCATCTTGACTCAGAAGCCTCACACATACTGAGGAGAGCGGGATAAAGTACAGGTGGTGGGGTTATAGCTGTGTTTTGCACAGAAAGAGCAGAGCTGGGGTCAGGGAAAGGACAGCAATCCCAGAATGCAGAGCAGCACAGTCAGAAGACACTTCCTGTTTGCAGGCTGCCTGAAGCCCCATGAGCCGCCATCTTGGATGTTTAAAGGCTTATTTCATGCAGTAGATGCAGGTAGGATGATTTTTTAATGTGAGCAATCTGTATGTACAGGGTGTGGGAAATGTATAAGATATGCTTTTATTCAGAGTGAAGGTCAGCTTTAATAAAACAATCTTCGCCATTGTTTTATGCAAAAATGCCCTACTACATCTGTACAACAGATAACGCTGTGAGTTAGCTCAGTGGTAAGTGATCTGTAGAACAATCTGGAATGCCAGTAAGCCCCTATGGTATAGAGATACAGCAGTGTAGCCCTGACCCATCAGGTGTCCATCAAATTTGCTTCTTTGCACTATGCAGCCAAATAAGGTCTAAAGCATGTTGCAGATTTTCACAAGGAGGTACTCGCCTTTTCAGATTACTGAATTATGCAGTTCCATGGATTTTTATTTTTTAATTTACTATTACCCTTTTTTTTCCCTCTTAGATCTGCTTTCTTATGTTTGCCATTTTATACATTGTGTCATACTTCATCATCAGAAGATACAAAAGAAAAGCAGGTAAGTGTTCTAATGTTAATGTTAATGTTAATGTAACACCCACTAGCGAAGAAGTTCATCCCTACTGCCAATGCCCCCTGCATATTACCTCCGTTAGAAAGGAGAAATCTTATCTTTCTCCTTCGTCCTTCTAGCAATATTGAGCACTGCCATTGGCTGTTACAGTCACGTTGTTGCTTGCGGCCGGATACCCCGAAGAGTAACTGTGTAACTGTGTCGACCAACGCTCTATCTTAATTTGGGATGCCTTGCTGTGTGATCACACTCAAAAATCTTTCCACCAGGCTCCCATCCAATTGGTACTATGCTGTGTATATAAAGCTATGCTTACACACTAAGCTGAGTCTAGAGAAAGGTAAGTGGTCTGTGCTGTGCTTTGGTCTCCAGCCTATCTGAATGACAGGGCTGGGGAATTGCACACAACTGCAGGGAGGCCGGGGATATGGCCGCGGGTAATGTGGGACCCCCCTAACCATAAGCGGTGCGGATGTGTGACAGGGACTCGGAATACCCAGAGGGGAGTTAATAGGCTGGTGTCTTTTAGACAAGGGGTTCTCAACCTTTTTACACCAAGTCCCCCCTAGTTACAAGAAGTTCCAACTGAGTACCCCCAAAGAGGGGATCAATTAAAAATGTTACAAATATAATTAAGCCACAGGTCTCATAGCACTTTTACAGCAAGAAGCAATAACCATTTATAGTTGTTATAGATCCTCCCCTGTTGTTGCGTTCTGGAATAAAGCTGTGAACCCCCTGGGGTACTTTGAATGCAGGTTGAGTTAGTAAATTAAACACGATCAAAGCAAAATGTTATTCGCCAAATGCTATATCATCTCCCTAGATTTACCATATGATTTGGAGAGCCTCTTCAAGTTTTTAGGGACTCGCTTAAACCGGGTGTTCAAGATAATTTAATGAAAAGCCCAAACCCTTAACAAAACTATTCCCCAGCATCTAAAATTAATATATTTTACGTTTTTAGTCACTTAAGTATTATTCTTTCCCCCACTGGGCTGCAACTCTGTTCAGGACTCTAGGATACGGGCACTGCCATCTTGCCTCAGGAGCATCACATACTGAGGAGAGGAGGGGGAGGACTGCAGGAGGGGGGCAGGTTATAGCTGTGCTTTACTCAGACAGAGCAGAGCTGGGGTCAGGAAAAGGACGGTAATCCCAGAATGCAGAGCGACAGAAGACACTTCCTGTTTGCAGCCAGCCTTCGACTCCATGTGCAGCCATCTTGGATGTTTAAAGGCTCATAAAATGCAGTAGATGCAGGTAGGATAATTTTTAATGTGGGCAGTCTGTATGTATAGGGTGGTGAAAACATGTAAGATATGCTATTATTTAGGATGAAGGTCTGGTTTAACACGCAAAGTAGGAAAAAATGTTCTAAGAAACCCCTCTGCGCCTGCAGTGGGTTCGTTTTTTTTTCCCAGTCATCCCCCAGGGTAGCACCTACGAGAGAGATGACCCCATCCACCGGATGCAGGAAACACTGGACCATAACCATAGAAGAACTCACTGTGTTAGTGGGCCTCAGTATGGTGTTCCCTGCCATCCAGAAGGACGGATCATCCCCCGTTTTTTTTCAGACTGATCTGCAAAGATTCTGATCCCTTTAAGAAGATTTTTGGCAACAGTATCTACAAATTCTCTTCGTGGGTTCCCTGAGAACCTTCCCCTGATGGTTTTCGGACCTGGGCCTGCTGCCAGTGATAGGCCCCGGTCTCGGACTAGGCATATGCTGCATACGAGCAGGAGCACCCGTCCGACTCGTGCAGCCGCGCTCTGGCATCTGTGCAGCAGGCTGCGTTCAGCTGGGGGCCGGGTTTCTGGCCTCTCTGGAATTAACGCCCGGATCTGCGAGGTTCCAATCAGAAGGAATGGCATAAGCGTGTGAAGCGCAGTCAGGACACTCAAGGCTGAGGCGATGAGCTCTTTGAACTGTTTTATTTTTTTTTCTTTTCTAATCAATGCGGCTGGGCTAATCTTTGGTGGCAATTTCCTGTTGGAGGCTGGGCAGGGGGAGGGAATAACCAGTGGGTGGGGTTATATTAAGAGCCTGCTGCTTATACTGTTTCTGTTTCAACTGAGTCAGTCAGCTGCAGACTCTGCTGATATGAGCACACAGCCAACCCCTGCTGTACCCACTTTTGGGGGTTTGGCAGCTTCGCATTCAGATCTAGCATAGACTCCCCAGAAGGCTGTAAAAAAGATCTCTACCTTGCCTCCCGTGATTTTCATTTTTTAATATACTGCTGGTTGTTGTTACCTTCCTGACATTTGAGCTCACTAATGGGGGGGTTATTGTTCTTGTGTATTCTAAGTATACAGCACGTCCTGTTCCAGAAGATATTCCTTACTCTTGGGTAATACATCCAGTAGATGGCACTGGACTGCAGAGACAGAAAAGTGGCTCCTCCCGGCCCCATATATACCAGGAACCTCCCACAAATTCCCCAGTTCTTCTCTGCAGTCTGGGCTGCGATGACTAGAAGATAGCTCTTTCTACTCGCAGGTGAGCGGGGCTTATTAGCCTGCGGCCCTGTAGGACTATTCCCACCCGTTCCTTTTCACTGCCTCCCAGCTTAGGCTGCGCTGGTCGGGTGATGGTAGGCAGCACCGCTGCTAGGTGCTAAAGAGCGCTGCTCCTACCGCAGTCCCCCACCAAAGGGTAGGCAGTACAGGCCCGTGGTGAGCCTTATGGGATGCTCCTACCGCGGCCGTTTGCCCTTCGCCCCCTGTCCCCTCAGTTAGGCTCCTCTTAGGTTGTCCGCTGATTCCTCTTCTCTCCCCCTGGGTATATTTGGGGGGGGGGGGGTGGTCTGGTGTATGTATTTACTATGTGTTTTGCCTTGTTTGCACAGTTTTTTTTATTATTATTGTCGCCGCCGTGTGCTTGTACGCCGCTCCGCGGACGGCGGCGACATCGCCTCAGGCGCTGCTGCACCGTCATGGGCTGGCCTCGTCACGGGGGCGCGTTTTCGCACTTTTCGGGGGGGCCCCTCGAGGTATATGCGGGCGCCGTTTTGGAGCTCCTGTGCTGCGTCCCCCTATCGCGGTCCATAAGTGCCCCTGTGGGCTGGCTTTTCTTTATATTTCATTTGTATAATGCTTACGAGTTCTTTGCTTTATGTCTTACAGGCGGGTCAACCTTTTTTGTGGTTTCTCCCGGACCTTTCCCCTTTAAGCGTTAACTCCTTATTGGGGGGCTATTGTATTTGTAGATCTCCCACTTCCCTAGCGGGCTATTGGGGCATCCCGGGTAGCCTTATTGGCGTCAATCCCAATTGGCCTATTGTGCCACAATAATCGCCATATGGAGGCTTCTCAGGATAATGTGCTTGGGGTTCCTTCGGGACAAGCCCGTCTGCGTGTGGGGTATCCCCTATAAGTGATGATGTCAGGGTGTGTGTACCCTGCGCCCAGCGGACGCTTGCGCTGCAGTCTGGGTTACCGGTGGCTGGGCCTGCGCTCCCTCTGGCTTCGCCTACCCCCCCACGCTTACATCTGACTCCTAGTGAGGTGCATACCAGTGGGGAGTCTCAACCTGATTTGGCTGCAAGGGTGGCCAGCATTGAGAGACATATTGCTGGCTCTGGAAGGCTTCTGCTAAGAAGCGGCATTTATCACCTGGTGTTTCCCTCTTTCCTATGGAGGCTGAGGAATTTTTTGACATTACCGATTATACTCCCCCCTGGAAGAGGGGGAATTATTTTCTGATTCAGAATCATCTGAGGAACAATCTAGGGTGTACGGTGCCGATTCTGGGTCTGACCCATGGGCTTCAGATGATTTTTTATCTCACATTTTTGAAGTACTCTGTATCTCTCCTCCTGCCGTGGCTCCGTGGCAGCAAGGGGAGCTGTTTCATACTGTTAAACCACGCTTGGAGTTTCCTGAACAAACTCATTTTAATAATCTGGTGCTCAGAGTGGGAACGGCCTAGCTGGCTTCCCGGTGTGTCAAAGAGTTGGGATAAGCGGTATCCCTTTCCTGCTGAGATGGTTAAACGGTGGTCATGTCCTCCCGAGGTGGATGCACCAGTTCTGGGGTTGTCCAATACATCCATTCCCCTGACTCTACTACTCTGAGGGATGGGGAGGACAGGCGCATAGATCAGCTGGCTTGCCATGCCTTTGCCTGTGTGGGGACCACGCTGCGTCCAGTCTGTGCCTCTGCCATTATGGCTGTTGCTATTAAGAGCTTGCTCAGGGGTCTCTTAGATGGGGCTCCTGATGATGCAGGTAGTGAGTATAGAGCTCTTCTGCGTTGTGAGGAATTTGTTGCATATGTTCTCTCTGCCTTGCATGATACCATTAGAATGTGTGGCAGGGCATCTGCCTTGTTGGTGGCGATATGCAGATCGGTCTGGCTGCACCAGTGGGCAACTGACAACGCTGCTAAGAAGGCTTTCACTGGTTTTCCCTTCAAGGGGCTGTGCCTCTTTGGTGAATGTCTGGACTTGTTTGCTAAGGGAGGCAAGTTACCTCAGTGTAGAAGGCAGCCCCGCTCCTTTCGGGGTTCAGGTGCCTTTCTTCCTTCCTTCCTTCCGTGGCTCCAGAATTGGACGGGGAGCTTCCTTTACTGGAGCCCGCAGAGATTTTTGGGGCAGGGGCAGAGGACGTGGCCGCTCTGGCCCCTCCTGGGGTCCCAAGCCTAGGTCCTCCCCCAAGCCCCCTCAGGCATAAAGGGGCGCCCTCACCCATCCAGGTGGGGGGACGGCTTCGGCTCATGGCTCATGTCTGGAGGCGTCATGTCTCAGACTGGTGGATTCAGGAGGTAGTGTCCTCCGGTTACAAGATAGAGTTTGCAGCCTGGCCACCCCCAAGATTCATCAAATCCTGGTTAGCTCAAAACCCCTGTCAGCTCAGTGTCTGTCCCTGGCTGTCCAAGGCCTTCTGGAATTGGGAGTCATCTGCCGGGTGCCCTTGAGGGAAAGGGGCAAAGGCTATTATTCCAATCTTTTCATTGTTCCCAAAAAGGATGGGTCCATCAGACCCATCCTGGATTTAAAGCGCCTTAACAAATTTGTCAGATTCCGACACTTTCGCATGGAGACTCTGCGCTCAGCTGTGAATTCCCTACGCCCGGGGGACTTCATGACCTCTGTAAATAACAAGGATGCTTACCTTCATATACCTATTTTTCCAGGTCATCAGAGATTCCCCAGGTTCGCTCTGGAGGATCAGCACTACCAATTTGTGGCCTTGCCCTTCGGTCTCCTCTCGGCTCCCAGGGTATTCACAAAGGTGCTGGCAGGAGTGATGGCTCTGCTGAGATCTCAGGGCATTCGCATTCTTCCCTACTTGGACGACATGCTTATCGCTTCTCAGTCCTTCCATCAGGCAGAGCTGGATATTCAGCGGGTGGTGTCCATTCGGCTGGGTGATCAACCACCCCAAATCTTCCCTGTCTCCTTCCATGGTGAAGTCTTTTCTGGGCATGATTCTGGATTCATCTCAGGTCAAGATCTTCCTCAGCAGAAGGTGGAGAGTCTTCAAGAGAAGGCTCAGCTCCTTCTGTCTTGTCCTCATCTGTCCATCAGGCAGGGAATGCAGCTGGTGGGCCTGATGGTGTCCTGCTTCGAGGTGGTTCCATATGCTTAGTTCCACATGAGGCCTCTTCAGCTTCACCTCTTGTCAGTTTGGGATCAGGACCCTGTGTCCTTGGATCAGGTGTTTGTCCTTTCCCCCCTGGCCAGGCGGTCTCTATCGTGGTGGCTGGACTCAAGGAACCTGCTGGAGGGCAAATCCTTTCTGGCCCCTTGTTGGGAGACTGTCACCACGGATGCCAGTCTGACAGGTTGGGGAGGCTTTTGGAAGTCCCTGAAATTCCAGGGTCAGTGGGGCCCTCAGGAGGCCCATACCCCTATCAACATTCTGGAGTTGAGGGCAATCAGGTTGATTCTCGCCCACCTAACCCCACACCTGCGGGGTCGGGCTGTTCAGGTCCACTCGGACAACCGGACGGCGGTTGCCTACTTCAATCATCAGGGAGGGGCCTGGAGCAAGAGGGCCCTCAAGGAAGTGTCCCGATACTGTCCTGGGCGGAGGTGAATGTTCCCTGCATCTCAGCTGTGTACATTCCGGGGGTGGAGAATCTGGAGGCAGACTCCCTGAGCAGGGGGATCTCTCATCTGGGAGAGTGGTCCCTCAGCAGCAGGGTGTTTCACTCCCTGTGCCGCTGGGGTCAGCCGGATGTGGATCTGTTTGTGTCCCGTCACAATCACAAGCTTCCAGTCTTTGTCTCTCTGTCCCAGGATCCTCTGGCCTTGGCCATGGATGCATTGGCAATGTCACTCCTGTATGTGTTTCCCCCGTTCCCCCTGCTGGGCAGGGTGCTGCACAAGATAGCTCAGGAACTAGTGCCAGCCATACTGGTGGCCCCCTGTTGGCCAAGAAGAGTGTGGTTCGCAGACCTCATACAGCTGGCAGTAGATCGGTGTGCCCTGCTCGGGGTTCCAGATCTGCTCACTCAGGGGCACCTACACCACCCCAATTTACAAACGCTGGCTTTGACGGCCTGGCTGCTGAAACCTCCATCTTGAT
The DNA here is from genome assembly GCA_027917425.1 of Gastrophryne carolinensis. Classification (NCBI taxonomy): domain Eukaryota; kingdom Metazoa; phylum Chordata; class Amphibia; order Anura; family Microhylidae; genus Gastrophryne; species Gastrophryne carolinensis. The sequence continues at coordinate 105,162,236 of CM051239.1, read as the reverse complement.
GGAAAAGGGACTGCCTGACTCGGTTTTTAATACCATGATCAGGGCTAGGAAAAGGTCCTCTTCTTCCATCTACTATAGGGTTTGGCGTACTTACATTGACTGGTGCGAGTCTAACTCGCTTCCCTGTCGTGTATTTTCTATTCCTAGGATTCTGGAGTTTCTGCAACATGATTTGGATCTGGGTCTTCAGCTCAGTACTCTGAAAGGTCATGTTTCTGCCTTGGCCATTTTTTTCCAAAGATCCTTTGCTCAGCATCCCCTGGTCAAGACCTTCTTCCAGGGGGTTACTCCCATGCGTCCCCCACGTAAGCCTATGTTACCAGTCTGGGACTTGAACTTGGTCTTATCTGCCCTGCAGGGGTCTCCCTTCGAGCCCTTGCAGGGGGCCCCTTTGTCCATTCTTACGCTTAAGGTAGTCTTTGTGGTGGCGTGTTTCTCAGTTGGCGGCGCTTTCCATCAAACCCCCTTTTTTTGAGAGACACCAGGACAAGGTGGTGTTTCGTTTTAAGCCAGATTTTCTGCCTAAGGTTGTTTCTGCCTTTCATCTCAATCAGGACATTGTTTTGCCTTCTCTGTGTCCTAACCCTAGTATCCCTAAGGAGAGGGTTTTACACTCTTTGGATGTGGTTAGGACTCTGAAGTTCTATCTGGTGGCTACTGAACCCTTTAGGAAGACTGATGCCCTTTTGTGCTCCCGTCTGGACCTAAAAAGGGTCTGGCTCCAGCTAAGTCCACTATCAGCAAGTGGATCCGTCAGGCTGTGATTCAGGCCTACTCTGCTAAGGGGAAGGAGCCTCCCTTCCGCCTTACTGCTCATTCTACTCATGCTGTTGGTGCCTCTTAGGCTTTTCAGCACCAAGCTTCTGTTGAACAAGTTTGCATGGCCTCTACTTGGTCTTCTGTTCATACTTTTTCTAAGTTTTACAAGATTGATGTTAAGGCCTCAGCTGATGCTGCTTTTGTTCGCAAAGTTCTGCAGGCAGCAGTGGTTTAAACTGTCTGCTGTTACTTTTGGGGATCCCACCCTACCTTACGGACACTGCTATTGGATGTCCCAAGAGTAAGGCATATCTTCTGGAACAGGACGTGCTGTATACTTAGAATAATACAATTCTGTGATTACTCACCTGTAGAATTGGTATTATATGTATACAGCACGTCCTGTTCCACCCCACCCTTGTTATCATTATTTTTAGTTACCTCTTTATGGTGATTGTTCTTATGTTCAGTTTGTTATATAATGGTTATAGTTCTCCCGGTCTCATTTTAACTGCTTTTCAATATTTGTGGGAGGTCCCTGGTATATATGGGGCCGCGAGGAGCCACTTTTCTGTCTCTGCAGTCCAGCGCCATCTACTGGATGTATTAGCAAAGAGTAAGGAATATCTTCTGGAACAGGACGTGCTGTATACGTATAATACCAATTCTACAGGTGAGTAATCACAGAATTGTATTTTTACAGCCCAAGACTGACTCTTCTGAAAGAATTTGTCTAGTTTGTGGATGTAGTCTGACTCCAAGTTGAAACAAAGCTCTATGCCAGAAATGTACTAGGATGATAACTCACCAGAAATCGACTATTTTTTATGTCAAACATTTTACCTACCTTAAGAGAGAAAATGGCTGTCTCTTTTCAGGAATTGAGAACTTCCCTTTTTGCCTAATAAGTGCCGATGATACATTTAGCTCAGGCCCCGTTACAACCAATGCTGCCCGTGACTCAGACCTCTGTGCAACCGAGTGTGCAATTTCTAGTCCAGCCTGCTTGCTTCAGAATTTGCAGTTCAGCCTCCCGTACAGCCTTCGGGTAATGGGTCTCCACCACCTCCTCCAGTGACGCCAGCCAACGCTACCAATGCTAGGCCTGATAGTGTTTCAGGGGAGGAAGGAACATGTCTGATTTAGAGCAGCCATCCTCGTCCAGATATTTTGCGGAGGATACCCAAAATATGTTACATGATATATATGACACTTTGGGTATGTTGGATGAACCTTTGGATGAACCTTTGGGTCCTTTATCTCTTCATGACAAGTTTATATGATGACTTAAGAGCCCCGGTTTCATGAACCAGAAAAAAATATATTGCAAAGGAATGGGCATTACCAGAGAAAAGATTGTCTGTAACTAATGCTATGAAGACGATTCAATTTGGGGAAAATGTCCATGATAGTTGCTCCTTTTTCAAAACTTTCAAAGGCTACTTATTTAGAGTTAGAAGAACTGTGCAATCTTAAAGATTCAATAGATAGACGCATGGATCTGTTATTAAAAAGATCCTGGGAAGCGGCTTTATGCTTAAACAAGCCACGGCTTGCACTTCCAGGGATTTGGGCCACTGGCTAATGAAGGCACATCTTGAGTTCATCTCCTCAGTCGATTATTGCGTCTTTGCCTATGATTGAGAGGGGTGTCTCCTTTATTATGGATGCCTCCACAGAACTGGTCAGGATGAGGGCTAGGGTCACTGCCCTTGTAAATTGTGTCAGGCTTCATACCTAGAATGGTGATGTGTCATTGAAACCCAGACTATGTGCGGTAGTGTTTGAAGGGGACCTTATTTTTGGATCAGACTTGGGAAAATTATTAGAAAGGCTTCTCTTGCAAAACCTAAGTTTTCCACACAGTTTTTTTGGAATAATCTGCAGGTGTCTCGGGTTCTAAGTACATTGTCAATTGAGGCTGCACTAAGCTTCCAGAAGGGGGACAGGCAAAAGCAATTTCCTCCTTTCAGCCCCAGTCTCTGCTTCTTCCGGCCCCAAATCCCAATGGGGGGAAGATTGGTGGAATTTGCCAAAGTTTGGGAGGAGAAGGCATTCTCTCAAATTATAGTAGGCATAGTTTCACAGGGGTTAGTAATAGAATTGCTACAGGTAACCCCGAGAATTTATTGGGTGACCCTCTTTCCAAAAAATAGCAGGGTCCATGAATTCTTTAATAGCCAAGATGTTAGCGTGGGCAGGGGTTTTACTCCCCAATTTTTTGAAATCTACTTGGGACTTCAGGCTCATCCTTTTAGTAGTTTACAGAAAATTCAAGATGGAACAATTTTTTTCTAAGGCTGGTGATTCCTCCAGCAGCCTTTCTGGCTTCAGTAGATTTAAAGAATACGTATTCCATTACACCCAAAGTCTCAATGAATGCTAAGATATGCAATTTTTCAGGAAGGAGTAATTTCTCATTTCCAATTCCGGACACTTTCTTATGGTCTAGTATCGGCGCTGAGAATCTCCACAAAATGTTTTTGCTATATTGAGACTGCAGTCAATTTCTATTTTTTTTGCACCTTTGGAATTCCAACTGAAGCAGAATTTAGATCCTGCCCCTCCTGGGGCTCAAACTAGATTCCGAAGGACAAAAAAAATTCTCCCTTCTTTCTTCAGGACAGCCACAGAGCGAGAGTGAGTTCCCCCCTACCCCATAGAGGAAACACTACTGGAACAAGTTTAAAAGCTCCCCCCCCCTCCCCCCAGTCCTCAGTATTGTGGAGGACCGCTAGATCAACGACCAGTTTTTTGTTTTAATTTTTTCTTTTCTACACCCTAGGAGATCCTGGGAAAGTTCTTGCCAGCCCCCTGGCTTTACTCCAAAGTAAAGCCAGGGGGCTGGGCACCGTCTTTGTCGATTTCTGGACCGGGAGGTCACTTCCACCTGGAACTAAGTGCATTTAAGGAGCAGTATCGCAAAACTTGCATTAAAAAAGATAAATAATTAAATAGCCACACAATAGCTTCTAACGTGTATAAATAATGTGGCGATAGAAAAAGGAAAAAATATATGCCTTTTTTAAAAATTGTATAATGACAATGGCTCAGTCCATTTGCTGAATAGGGGGATCTGCTGGGTTGTATTTAGTGAGCTGCTTCATTTAGCCCACTGGTCTCCTAGCAACACTTTACCTCAGAGGCTGACACTGTAATCAGTGGTAACGGCTGTGTGTGTGGTGCCACTTTTGTTATGAGACCAGGTGACTCAAATGTGTAAAATCTATACAAAATAAACGAAACTGACTGAAAATGACTGAAAACCCTGAGTGGCCGACCCTGAAGTCTCCACGACCCGGCCATTGACCTTCCCCCTTGGGCATCCTAAATCGGGATGCCCCACTGTGTGAAACAACCCCTGGATAACCACAGATCCCTCCACTTTTCTGGCACACTCATGCAGATGGTCATTTAGACAGGCCGGGCGGCCAGGAAGGTTACTGCTCAGGCTCCCCATCTGCGTGCAAACAGAGCTGATTGGATGAGAGAATGCGCTGTGGGACAGGGAAAGGTATGTTTTCACAGGCGAACATGGGGATTTGACATATGAGGGCATCCCAAGTCAGGATGCCCCTAGGGGCACAAAACAAAACTCCAGATAGTGAAAATCCTGGGTTGCTCAAAACACACAAAGCTGAAAGATTATACGGAAAAATGTGTTGTAAGGATATGAAAGAGAAAATTATAAACTGGAAGATTCTGCAGCAGAGCCAACATGAAGGTAAAACTGTCAAAATAAAAAATGTTTAGAGCAAAATAACAGGATGTCAACGTAAAAATCCAATTCTGAAATAAAATACCCCCCCCCCCCCCCCAAAAAAAAACTGGTGAGTCTGAGATTCGAACCAATGACTCTGGTTCAAAGACATTGAATTTACCAATGAGCTAAATGACTTCTAGAGCTTTTCTTTCTGTTTTAGATATACAAGTTCTGGCCAGGCAATGTTGTTATCTTATGCTGGAGGCTGCCAGCACGTAACAGCTGATTACTTTGTTACATTGTTTCCCCCTCTCCTCAGCATGGAACAGGCCAGAGTGTCGGCCCCACACTCAGCAGACATAAACATGAGCTATTAGTCTCCAGCTGCACAACACAGACATCATTTTTTTCTAAATTTGTAATTCTTACACCGACACTTGCCTACATTCAAAGTACCATTTAAATATAAGTCACCAAGAAAAATTCGCGATACTGCTCCATTAAAGTTGCTTTTCCTGGGCAGACACAGCCAGAACAGCAGGCGTGGGGCTGCAGCGGTGCTACTCGCAGTGGGCAGTGTTCCTTGCCAGCATGCCTTATCAGAATAAAGCGCTGAGGCATATATTTGCCGCTGTTTTGCGGGGATACACAGGTTAAGGGGCTATTATATGTATCTAGCACCCTCAGAGTTTCACTAATTGGTATTCATTTTCTCTTATCTCTTAGCCTCCTCCATCTAAAAGGGAGAAAGAAAAGGATAAAAACCCAAGCCCAAATAGGACATTAAAACTGTCAGACCCTGTCTAAATTGTCCAATCACACTGGCAGATTCCTTGAATAGATCCTTCTGTAATGCTTGCTTAGAACACAAGATGGAAAACGAAGAAGCCAGTTACTTTATACAGATGATGGGCAATATGCTGAACGACATGACAGTCAGGGCTGGGGTGTCTTCCTCCAGGGACACTACCAGGGACACTACCTCCGTTCAGTCCCGGGGGATAACTAGTCATGTTCCCACAGACCCAGCACAGGTCTTTTTCCTTACACTTAGTCCCTCTCCCCTATTAGTAGCCAGTGGATAGTGAGGGATTAGTTTCCACGGATGAACATTCCCTTAATGAGATTCCGATGTTGAGACTGACCCCAGAGGTTCAAGCAGTAAGATTCCAGGAGAAATCTTGTTGCTTCTGGAGGACGTTTATGATATTTTGCAGATAAAAGCCTTTATCTGCCCAAGATTTTTTATATCGTAAATGAATGGTTAAGAAGTTAAAGTTTCCTGGTTCATTCTGCCCTCCTTGATGTTATGGAAAAGGAGTGGCCGTTTCCAGAGAGTTTTTTCTGACTAGTTCCTTGAAGAGGAAATTCCCCTTTTAATGATGTAGTGTCTAATTTTTGGACCAAGTGTCCTAAACTTGATGCTTTCCTGGCTCAGGTGTCACTATGCGCTGACCTCAGTTTTGCAGACTCAGGATCACTACGAGATCCAATGGATCACCGCACAGAGGCAATCCTTAGAAGGGCATGGGATGCCTTTTCCTTTAAACCCATGATGGATTAAAATTGCATGACTAGAAACCTTGAGCCCTGGCTTTCTAAGCTCAGAGATTATCTCGAAAAAGACACACCCAAGCAGACTTTCCTTGCCATGCTGCCTTCCATGTTTAGAGCCATTTCCTTTTTAAAGGATGCCTAGGCCGATGGTCCTGGCGCCTGGCGGTCAATTGCACAGAACTAGTTCATCCTGGACCTAGTTACTACGGATTACCGGTTGGAATTTTCCCAAAGATCCTCGGAGAAAATTCCCACATCTTTTTCGTCTTAAAACCAACCGGGGCCTACTGGGTGATTTTAAATATTAAGAGTCTAAATTTGTACATAACCTTACAAAAGATTTTCGATGGAGTCTATTTTCACGGTCAAGAATCTCCAGGACGATTGGATGATCAGTATCGATCTCCAAGATGCCTATTTACACATACCTATTTGGCCAGGTCACTGCAGCTTCCTAAGATTTGTGCTGTTACTAGGCAACACGACTCTTTACTACCAATACAGGGCGCTGCCCTTCGGCATTTCTTCACCACCCAGAATTTTTACAAAAATCTTGGCGGAAATGATGTGTGCCCTAAGATCTCAGAAGATTACAGTCTTTCTATATCTGAAACATCTTCTGGTCACTGGGAGAGCGCAGTCGTAGTACAAAACCTCAGCCGGACAATTTCTCTGCTGCAGAGTCTGGGTTGGATTATAAACTGTTTTGTTACCATCCAGAACCTACAGATTCTTGGGTTACATAATAGACTCCTCTTGGCAGATGATATTTCTTCCAACTGAAAAGCAGGAAAAACCAGTTCAGAGAAGTTCCGATCTTCATTGGGGAGCATCAGGTCTCCTTTAGAAGGATCTTATCAATCTTAGGGTTAATGATCTCCACCATCCCGGCCATCACATGGGCACATCTGCACTCCAGGCCACTGCAGGGTTTTCTGCTTCAGAGAATCTGGGGAGTGATCCCAGGTCTGGAGTACCACCACCCTCCCAGAGGGAATCGAGAACTCTGGTGGTGGATGAATCCCTCAAGGACTCCTCTGGAGACAGCCAAATGCTATAGTTATTACCATGGATGCCAGCGGTTGGGGGTGGGGAGAACACCTAGACCACATACAGGGGATCTGTTCCAGAGAATTAAGGCGCAGATCCTCAAATTTTAAGATAGCTCAAACTGGTCCAGGAAGCTCTGAATCACTTTTAAAAATCGGTAAAAAAAACAGTCACGCTCAAGATGGCGCCAGGAATTTGTGAATGAGCAGCATAAGCACGCTCCCTGTTAGAGGGTAGCAGGGGATGCGGCCGCCAGCGTGCTCGGATCTGCTCGAGCGGATCTGAGCACACTGATTGGACGAGCTGCCGCGCATGTGTTGTAGGGCCGGGAAGAGGTGAGTTTGTTGGGGCACCCCTGATCGGGGTGCCCTGGGGACAATGACCGGAACCCAGGATAGACAAAATCCTTGGTTTTGGTCCACTTTAAAACAGATCCTTCTGTGATCATGTCACTTATACATTATAAGAGAAATTTCATTGTTTTCAGAAAATCAAAAACCGTTTTATTCTCTGGTCAGGTCCTAAGAAAAGGCTTAGTGCCTCAAAAAGCATGATTGCTAGGTGGCTGAAAACAAGCTATAATTATAGCTTACCAGTCCCTATTTGTCACCTGTATTGGGTATTACGGCACACTCTACACGGGCTAAAGCGCTGTCTCGGGCACAAAAAGCAGGTGTGCGTTTTGGAACATATTTGTAAAGCAGCCACTTGGTCTTCAGCAAATGCGTTGGTCAAGCATTATCGACTGGAGCTTTGGCAGAAGAGTTTTACAAGTGGTGGTCCCTCCCTAGGCATTAGTAAACATGGGTATATCTCTCATCAGTGCTGTCCTGGGAGATGACTGTGGAAAAACAGTGTTATGTTTTACCTGTTAACACTTTTTCCAGGAATCCCCCAGGACAGCAGCAACCCACCCTAGTTTTATATTTGTATAGTAGGATCAGAAATATATGGGGATTCGGGGTCTGAGCCTAAGGTTTTTTCAAGATCTTGGGAAGACTCCGTACCGAGGACCACTAACACAGGAAGTTCTTTTATGGGGTGGTCCTGTGTTTCCTGCATCCGGTGGGCGGGGTCATCTCGTCGCTTTTTTAAATAACAGCAGCACAACAGCCCCCCCCCCCCCCCCCCCCTCCCGTTTCCACCCATCAGGAGCAGCACTTCCAAGCTGCAACTGCTTAGTCCCAATTTTTTTAAATATTCAAATCATGCCCCACACTATGGAGTTGGGAGGAGATTTTACTTAATGTGGACCTATCGCCAGGATTTTCATAATCCTGTTAATAGGTCCTTGCCACTGGGCCATCCCAATTTGGGACTTCCTGCTGTGTGAAACCCCCCCCCCCCCCCCAGATCGCCCACACAACTTGCCTTTCCGCCATTCTCAATTGTACATCCAAAGAAAAGATATGGTGTCATTGAACAGAAGAAAACTGGAAACACCCACCATATAACGGGTTGTCCCAACTGGGATCTCCTGATCAAACAGTAGCCAAGCTCTCCTTGACTAACAAGGAGACCTGTCTATCAATCCGAATGGGACCTGACGTTCCTTCCTATTTTTTCTGGGGCAACAAATAAAGTGTGTAGAAAACAGACATTTCTTAGAATCGAGAGGATATGAATTATAGTTGTGACTGAGTGCTGCAGGAAACCACAAGCACATAAAAATCCTCGCAATACAGAGAAAGAGATGCAATGTTAGTTACTATAATTGTATTGCTGGCCTCTAAGAAAATAATTTTTGCAGTTTTTTAAGGGGTTGTGTTTCAATAGCCTTTATCACTAAACACACAAAGTGGGGCAACGTTAGAGAGCATGAGTAAGCTTCCCACCTGGACAGGACCAGCCAAAGGCAATGCACACTCTCTATTAGCAGTGTAATTTCCTGTGCTTTGCAGGAAGCATCTCGTCATGATCACTAGAAACAGTCTGACCTTGACTGACCTGAAGAGCTGTACAGAGGGGATGTGATAATAAAAAAAAATGTATGCATAGTGCATAAACTGTCATTCAGTAGGTCATATGATCATGGCTGCCCTCTCCCTTCCTGTCAGAACACAGCGACTTCTGAAAATAGAAAGAGTAGTGGCACACCCCCGAATTCCTTTGTTATAGACCACCAATAATAGGGCTAAGCTGGTGGTCTAAAGCAGAGCCGTAGCAGCCATGAGGCGAATGAGGCACTGGCCTCGGGCGCAGCCAGGGCCGGATTATGGGCGGGGCTCGAGGGGCGTGCGCCCCGAGGCATGGGACCTGCTGTGCGCCGCCCATGAGGCCAGCGCCTTCTGAATAAATAGTTGCCGGCGCGAAGAGACTTCCCGGCATGCAGGCGAGTGCGCGGGGGAGGGGGGAGTGATGAAAAAAACTTCCAGCATGCAGGGGTGAAGGCAGCCAACATTGCCGGAGGAGCTGCTGTCAATCTGTGAGCAGGGGGCGGGACAAAGTGCCTCCATGTAGACCCCCCAGAACGCCCGATAAAACTCACCTCACCCCGCTCCTACGGTGCATGTGTCCATCCAAGGGACGTACAACCACAGCGGCCCCGAGCACGCTGGCGGCCGCATCTCACGCTTCTCTCTAACAGGGAGCACACCTGCGCCGGCCATTCACAAATGGCACCCTGCTAGAGAGAAGCGTGAGATGCGGCCCGCACATGCGCCGTTGGACTGGGATGTAAGGTAAGTGTAGAGGGCGACCTGGGGGTTTAACACAGTGGGGCATCCCGATTTTGGATGCCCCACGGGGAGGGATCTGGTCGGTGTTCGGGATGCCCCGCTGTGTGAAACCCCCAGGTCGCCCTCTACACTTTCCTCCCAGTCCAACAGCGCATGTGCGGGCCGCGGCTGCATCCCCGCTGTCCCTCTAGCATGGTGCTGGTAGTTCTGTGCACAGATAAAAGTATTTTCTTTTTTTATTGATATGTATTATATGTGTGTTTTTAAGGATGTTTAGGTGTACTTTCTGTCCTAGGGTTAAGGTTAGCGGGTAACCCTAATCGATCGATTCCCTCCCCCGGGGTACCCAAAATCGGGATGCCCCACTGTGTGAAACCCTCAGGTCGCCCTCTACACTTACCTTAGATCCCAGTCCAACGGCGCATGAAGCTTTGGTGCATGAGCTCCAGTTACTTATTGCAATAGTTCAGCCAAGAAACATAACAAAAAGAAAAGATATATATAATCTCTATGTATAATTTTTTATTTTTTTTCGTGGGGGGGGGTGATTTTGTGGCCTTGCCTCGGGCGCAAAAGAAGCTAGCTACAGCTCTGGTCTAAAGCTCCGCATCATCAGACTGTGGACAATGGGAGAGAGAGGAAGAATAGCCAGTGTGATAAGAATGCCTGTCTTACAGACCCTGCCCATAATGCTGATTATTATGCGGCATCACAGAGCAAATAATATTACATTTGTGTTTTTTGTTACAGATGAACAAGAGGATGAGGATGCCACTGTCAACCGTGTTTCGTATGTACACCATAATCCTTCACATAATCCTACAGTGAATGATGGCTTTTCATGTTATAGCTGTAGCTTATTCATCCTGTAGATAAAGTATAACATAAGAGATAAATTATACATATAAGAAACATCCAAGCATGAAGTATATAGAATGTGGAAAGCCAAGGAGTGCATGGGTGCTGGATGATAACCCCCCCCCCCCCCGCCCTCCTGTTTGGATCTGCAATCCCCTTCTCCAGGAAAGTTTTCTCTGAGCATACAGCATTGGTATATTTAATGTTTATTTGCAAATCACTCACGTTTGCCCCCCAATTGTCATTAATTGCACATACTTGCAAGGTGATTGCATTCGCCCCCCAAAAGCTGTGCAAATGGCTATTAAACAGCAATGCCGTTTGATATTGCTGCGTAGCAAATGGCAATCACTGCTAAAACGCCAGTACACAGGAGCAGGACGTTGCGTTTGCAATTATTACTAATGCTATGTATCGCCCCAGTGTAAAAGTAGCCTTATTCTTGTTGTATTTTCCTTGCACATTGCACTGTATTTAATGCTTAGATGTTCTGTATGTTGTGGCTTTCATATTGGAGCTTATCTACATGGTGGACACTGCTACATTTGTAGGCCAGCACCAGGGGAGGGGGACAAGATTACCTAAAGACTGAACGTCCACATGTGTAACTTTGGGTGCACATTTGGTTGGAAATTGTAGCTAGCATCAATCTTAGCCAGATTTTTAACCCTAATGCTCAAAAAAGTGAAATAGATTACATTTAACAGAGGAGGTGCATCATTTTTCCAATTATGTAGAGGTGTTATTTTTTAAGTTTGGAAATCTAAAGTTAGGAAATCTAACCTATGCAATATGTAGAAGAAAACATCAAAGGAATTTGAGAAAAATGAGAACCATTATTTGTTTTTGAACTTTGTGTGTTAAACCGGCTTAACACACAATTTTTTTCTTAACTGGTGTTGGTCCAGCAGTGAATAACTGGTGTTGTCCAGTGAATAAGCTCAGAAGGGGCATCCAGAATGCTGGAGCCCCTCTCCACTTACCCCCCCCCCCCCAAGAATACCCGATATCCTCACTTCCACCTCGAGCCCGTGCCAAGAAAAAGTCCCGCTATTGGCTGCCTGCAGGCCCGTCCGCTCAGTGGCCAATCTCCACTCCTTTCCCAGCGCATGCTCGAGGTGAGGATATCGGGTGTTCTGAGGGGGGGTTATGCGCGGGGAGATAATCCCCCCCCCCCCCCCCAAGAATACCCGATATCCTTACTTCCACCTCGAGGCCGTGCCAAGAAAAAGTCCCGCTACTGGCCGCCTGCAGGCACGTCCCGCTCAGTGGCCAATCGCCACTCCTTTCCCAGCGCATGCTCGAGGTGAGGATATCGGGTGTTCTGAGGGGGGGGGTTATGTGCGGGGAGATAATCCCCCCCCCGGGGTTGTTTTTATTCACAAAGGGTAACCTACTTCACAAAATAAATAGCATGACCCCCAATGTTCTGCTGGCACGGTTGCTGTGCGGTTACTTTGCTTTGGTTTTAGATCATTTATTTGTTTGGAGAGACGGAGTGCCCTCTATCTTCAGATTTCAGAACTACATGTATAAACCTTTCATGCTTGGTTTCTGCTGATTTGCTATTATGAACTATCTTGGAAAATGTGTTATGTTGTGTCTTTATTTACACTAACCAGCTTTGGATTTGCTTTCCAGGCTGTTCCTGAGTACATTCACACTTGCTGTGTCAGCCGGTGCTGTGCTACTACTTCCTTTCTCCATCATCAGCAATGAAATCTTGTTGTCATTCCCTAAAAGTTACTACATTCAGTGGCTAAATGGCTCTTTAATTCATGGTCAGTATGATGTTACACATGAAGATGATACCTGTTTTAATGTTAGGGCAAAGGGTTCAATGAGCCTGATTTCTGCTTGCATAATGCTGGCTGTCGGTGGTGGCATTGTTCAGCGGGGTGGCGCCAGAGGGGCAGATGAGGAAGTGCATTTACTCATTTACAGTGCGAGCTGAGAGGATGCACAGCGCTGAAGGAATGTTTGGCAAGGTAAGCTGCTGTTTTTTTTATTTTTTCAGCTTTTGCATGAAAAATCCCTTTAACCATTTGCCTGGATGGAATGTTCCTTTCAAGAAGCAAGACTCCAGGGCTGCCCGAGTTCCACTCCTTGGGGCATCCCAACTCGTCTGCATCTTTTATCTTTTCCACTTCCTCTATCCTCGCTCTCTTAACTGTATCTTCATATTACACCCCTTTTCCTTCTTTCCATCTTATTTTCTTATTTTTTTTTTCTCTTTTCCACTTTAAGTTTTTTCTTTTTCTTGAATTCTGAATTCCCTCTGTTTTCTTTTCCCCACCTCTCTGTCTCAATCTTTTCCATGTTTATTCTGTTGTCCTGAGAATGGTGGGGGGCATCCTGAAATCTTGCACTGGTCAACACTGGCCCTGTGAATCGGCACCGCTAAAACAAAGAACCGACCATCTGGGAACTCTCCGGGTCCTCTTCTATAATAGGCTGTGGAGCAGCCTACTGACCTCCATCGCTGATAGGCTTGCCGCTGACTGCGCTGATGGATGATTCTGCTCCCTTTAGTGTAAAACCCCCAGAATTACCTCTGTCATACTTCCCTCCATATTCCCATGGCACATACATGGTAATCCTCTGCACATTGCCAGCCCATGCCCCAACTGGCTGTTGGTGGGAGCACGCAGCTGCAAGGAGCGAAAAATGCTGCTGGGGGTGCAGCAAGAACCTCATTGCTGTGCCGTGGGGGTGTGGAGGGAGGTAAGCAACCGTTATGGTGATGGGCAGGTTCACACAACACTGCATCCTACATAAGGATGCTCATTGGAAGGGATTTGGTCTGCTTTAAAATACTTCAGTACCACTGCAATGTCTCCTTCTGGGGCATCCTAATAGTGAAGCTTGTGAATGGGTTAAAGCAAGCCAACACACTCCGCGGCCCAGGTGTTGATAGCCGCTGGCTGTGACTGACAGTCTGGGGGCTCCCCCCCCCCCCCCAATACATAACCCCCCCAGAACCCTGTAATCTTTACCTTATTCTTGTTCCCCCTGCAACTTGATTGGCTGTCCAGTGATCATGTGGGCAAGACATTCGGGGGCCAGGATGTCGCTGCCTGTCATGTAGCAGTGGCTACCAACACCCAGGTTGCGCAGGGTGTTGGCCCGCTTTAATGTATCTATCATTTCCACATTTTCAGCGCTGAAGAGAAGAGCATCAGTGCCTCCAACATCTCTGCATGTGATTGCTAGTGACCTATTGTCTGCATTTAGCAGTAAGAGGGAGGTGGTGCTCTTAGCCGCCCCTTAGCAATTTGCTGTAATCCATAAGCTTAAAAGTAATTATAACTCCTGTTTTACAAAAAATGGGCGTTGATCGCTGTTATTTTTTTATTTTTTGCTTAATAAATATGACTGATCCCTGTTGTAGACCTTAAACTGATACCCAACACCTATTAATATTATTTTTTTTAAAATGGGGGCAACTCAATTGCGTATGCCCCTCACACGTTATCGCCGCAGAACTTGAGATATCTTACCTTACAGCCTGGGCCCCCCGAAGAAATCCACGTGGTTGCCTGCGGAAACTCAGTGTGCCACCTCCACGTGTCTGCACCAGCCAGCCAGAGTGCTGGATTTCTACAGGGTCCCGAGCTGTAAAGTAAGATATCTCCCATTCTGCGCCGCAGTTGAGATGTCCTCTGCGCTCGGAACAAAGATGCCAATCACTTAGTAAACTGGTGGAGGGGCAACAGTGGTGGGACCCCTTGACCTCCTGTGCCCCCAATGCAGTTGCCACCTCTGAACCCCTCGTAGATACGCTCCTGGATCTAACCTGGCATCCAGCACAGTCATTTGCGGGCACACAGAGCAGCAAATGAAATGCATAGGTTAGGTGATGGCGCTCTGTGCAACCTCACCAAGATTGCTGCATCCAGGGCCAAACGTGATGGAGGTATGCAGCTGGATTCCAGGCTAGGTAAGCCATTTTATTTTTTTTTTATTCAGCAGGCAGAGGGCAAAAAGATTTTACAAAATGTGAGAGATGTAAATGTTTGGAGACAAATTTTTACTGTTGGAACATAAAGTATTCACACACAAAATATAACCTACATATGATCTCTTATATCCACAAAATCTAATATATTACCTGATTTTTTTTTTTTCTGTCATTTCCATCTTTTAGAACTTGTTTTGCAGCTTGCTTATTTTGTTTTCTGACTGTCCACTAGGTGGCAATCGAGGCACACAATTAACATTGTTGAGGATTATCCCCACAGGAATTTCCCTTTAAAATACCACAAACGCCAGTAGTGAAAGAATGTGCCTCCTACTTGTACTAATTTGGTATAAAATGGAAATGCCCCATTGTTTCTATTTAACCTCCCAATGTAGACAAATAGTCGTTCTACACCACGATCATGCAAATGATCCCAGAGAGTGACCTTCCAAACTTTGTGTTCTGCAAGGACACGAACTCTCTAGTGAATTCTGCAATAGATGTATAAAATAATACCCAGGTCTCAATTTGAATACCCAGGTCCCAGGTCTTCCTGATTGAAAAGTAGCTTTTGCCAGTTGTAA
Organism: Gastrophryne carolinensis; assembly: GCA_027917425.1. NCBI lineage: Eukaryota > Metazoa > Chordata > Amphibia > Anura > Microhylidae > Gastrophryne > Gastrophryne carolinensis. The sequence goes on along the minus strand of CM051239.1, from coordinate 105,147,086 downwards.
GGGAAGTTACTAGGCTTCGTTTCAGGCCATGCACCTAAAACTGTTACACACCATACACCCCCAACAGAGCACAAATAGACATTTCCCTTCCTGTGTAACTAATAACCTAAAATTCCAGTAAAACAGGCTGATATAGTATGAAAAACCTTGAAAAACCTCCAGTGGGTGGCAACTCTTAAGAAAAATAAATAAATGAAAATCCTGGCCCCTGAGTTTGAAGAAAATGTAAGCAAATGCCAGAACACCCTCTTTAACAGCAAGTGATGCCTGGGCAAAACTTTTTTTGTTGCTCATGATCTAGCAAGGACCTCCCTTCAAGCCTTGGATGGGGCGCCCATGTTCCTATAAAACAGAATGGGCCATTACCTTGGTACAAGGTGATTTTTAGAGGTGCTGTTCTTGTCCTTTATATCATCCTACTTGGTTATGCAAAATAACAAGACTAAGTTTAGTTTTCCTGCAGGAGTTCTCAATAAGGAGGTGTCAAGCATTGCACATGAACCAAAAGTTGGTTCTCCTTCCTTTCTGTTTCATCATATAACAGAACATCCTCCTCTGAATCTGGTAAGGTTGCTGTCACTTATCTAATGTGCACAAAGATACCTTCCGGGTTAAAGATTCTGGGTGGTGCTCACAAGGGTCTTTCTGCCATGCGCACTATTATCTGGTAGATCGGGTCTCATGGGCTTTTTATCACTTGGAGGTGCAGTTGTGCGAATCTGCCACCTTGTCTTCTGTAAATACTGTGAAGAATCCATACCTCGTGTCCATGATGGATGTCACAATGTCACCAGGATCACACGGTAGGGTAGCTTGATACAAGCCCTCAAGATCTTGACACGCTGCGGGGCCGTTTGACTACCTTCAATGAACAGTGCCCTGCCAGCCCCGTAGGAATGCCACCAACTTTGTTTGACATAATCCTGTAAATGGCTATATCTGTCCAGAGGCCAGCCCGGTAGTGTGTAATATAAGCGAGAAGCACGAGTGAGTTTGGGATCAAGATAACAAAGGAGCCTTAGATTAAGTTATATATTCCCTTTACGAGCACACCAGACAAACTATATACATACAATGAATAGATGCTATACAGGTCAGAAGGGCAAATACAAGTTGGTAGGTCGCAATCGGACTTAATGGAGAAAGTGTGTGTCATTTACCTAACACAGGTAACAACATGGTGGTGCAGGAGGCCACAGGGGGTATAGAGTCCACCTGTTCCTTCTCTCCTATGATACAATGCTCAGTTTGCTCCCACCCCCCCCCCCCCCCCCCCCCCGCCCACAGAGTGACTTTATATACAGGTGAGCCTTGATCTCCTCTGCCTGCCCCCTGCCTCTCCCAACTAGAAACTCCTTGAGAGACTTTCCTGATGCCAATGGACCCATTTAGGTGTTCCACATGCCATGAGACCAGACACTGCTGTTTTTTATGGCTCCTAGACTGAGCTCTTCTGGTCCCACCCCTGCTTGTCCAGGGATGACAGGAGACCCATGTATACCTACCTGCACCATGATCTCCAAATTCCAAAAATGTGAGCAGTTTATGAATAATGCGTACGCCAGCCTCATAATTTTTTTTAATCATATATTGCCCCCAGCATGTCTGTAATTATGCTTTGAAATCCTCCAGTAAGGTGTGCTGGCTGCTGTTTTAAGGTGTGAATCTTATACATGAGACCTCATCGTGCGCCTGTCCCGGCTGAGGCTGTTTGTGTTAGCTAAAGTCTTTTTGTTCCTGTCCAGACAGATGTGATATTATATTTTTGTCATATTCCTCACACCTTCTCAAAGTTCTAATAGCACAATCGGTTGGCACAGCTACAGCTTTCTTAGAAAAGTTCTTTATGGCTTGTCCCTTTGCTACACAAGTGTAGAATTTAAGAATAGGTTTACCCAGATATACAACTAGGAAACGGTGATTTTAGGGTACTTTCTGGTTCAATTGATTTTATATTGTTATGTAATAATAAAATACAAAATAATTTTACTCCAAGTATAACTCGCAATAAAGCTTTCCATAAATATATTCTTGGTGTGCCACACACCCCGCTTCACTTCTTAAATATTCATTACTTCATGGGTTAATCACCTGCAGGTGACGTAGTGCAGAGAGGAAGTCTTGTAACGAGCCCCACCTTCCGGCCTATATATACCTGGTACCTCCCTTCAATCACCAGTATTTTTCTCTCTGCGTGACAAGCAGAGGTTGGAAGTTTCCTGCTTACAGGTAGGTCGGGGCTTACCCCGCCACCCCCCTTTTGGTCTATTTCTGCCCGGTTTGAGTTGTATACCTCTATGGTGGATAGGAAGCCTCCCAGCCTAGGCTGCTCACCGGGTAATTGGTAGACGGCACTATGGGTGCCTAGGAGCTTATCTCCTCCGCTCGTCCCCCTCCTTTGGGGGCAATGCGGCAATCCGGCATGGTGATCCGGAAATGGGATGCCCCTGTCCCGAGGGTCCCCGTAGCCCTTACTCCCCCGTTCCGGTCCTTTCTCCCTTCACTTGGGGGGGGGGGGGGGGGGGGGGTATAGAGGGTTGTGTATCTTGTATGATGTTTTCACTGTATTGTTATTTCTGTGTGTCGGGTGCTTACTCTCCTGACTCAGCACGTTCTGGGCCTTCCGGTCCAGGTGCGTTCAGACAATCGAACAGCGGTTGCTTACATCAATCATCAGGGAGGGACTCGCAGCCTGAGTGCTCTCAGAGAGGTGTCCCTGATCCTGACCTGGGCAGAAGCCCATGTTCCTCGTCTCTCGGCGGTATACATCCCAGGAGTGGAGAACCTGAAAGCGGACCGCTTGAGCAGGGGCTCTCCCCGTCGGGGAGAATGGGCCCTCCATCCTCGGGTATTTCGCTCACTGTGTCGCCAATGGGGGACTCCAGAGGTGGACCTGTTTGCCTCTCGTCACAATCACAGGCTCCCGAACTTCGTATCGCTCTCCCAGGATCCTCTGGCTCTGGCAGTGGACGCCATGTCCCTGAGCTGGGGGGATCTGGGGTTTCTGTACCTGTTTCCTCCGACACCCATGCTAGGCAGAGTGCTTCGGAAGTTGGCTCTGGAAGGGGTGTCCGCCGTCCTCGTGGCCCCAAGGTGGCCGAGGCGAGTGTGGTTCGCAGACATCGTTCGGCTGGCAGTGGACCAGGTCGTTCTGCCCCTTCGGCCCGATTTGCTCACTCAGGGTCAATTGTGTTACCCCAATTTACCAGCGCTAGCTTTGACGGCCTGGCTGCTGAGACCTCCATCCTAAAGGAAGAGGGTCTTTCTGATTCTGTCGTTAAGACTTTGATCAGTGCCCGAAAGAGGTCTTCTTCTATCATCTACTATAGGACCTGGAAAGCCTATATCGCTTGGTGCGAGATGAGATCTTTTCCTTGTAGGGTATTTTCGGTCCCCAGGGTTCTGGAGTTTTTACAATCTGGGCTGGACTCTGGTCTTCAGCTAAGTACGTTGAAAGGGCAAGTTTCTGCCTTATCTATCTTTTTTCAGAAGTGTGTTGCGCTTAAGTCTTTAGTTAAAACCCTTTTCCAGGGGGTTACGCATGTGCGGCCTCCCAGGAAACCATTACTCCCGGTTTGGGATTTGAATTTGGTTCTTTCTGCTCTTCAGGCTCCTCCTTTTGAGCCTTTGCAAGGGATTGCTTTATCTACCCTGACTCAGAAGATTGTCTTCTTGGTAGCGATCACTTCGATCCGGCGTGTCTCGGAATTGGCGGCCTTGTCTATTCAGGCGCCCTACTTCGAGAAGCATCGGGATAAGGTGGTCTTTCGATTCAAGCCAGACTTTCTTCCTAAGGTTGTTTCTGCTTTTCATTTGAACCAAGATATTGTTCTTCCCTCCTTGTGTCCTAATCCTAGGAATGACAAAGAGAGGGTTTTGCATTGTTTGGATGTAGTACGCTGTGTTAAGTGCTACTTGGTTATCACGTCTCCTTTCCGTAGGACGGATTCCTTTTTTGTTGTGCCCCATGGGCCTAGGAAGGGTTTGGCACCAGCCAAATCTGCCATTAGCAAGTGGATACGTCAGGCCGTTACTGCGGCCTATTCTGCCAAGGGAAGAGTTCCCCCTTTTCGTATCACTGCTCATTCCACTCGCGCTGTTGGGGCGTCTTGGGCTTTTCAGCACCAAGCTTCTGTTGAACAGGTTTGTAAGGCCGCCACTTGGTCTTCTGTTCACACTTTTTCTAAATTTTACAAAGTTGATGTGCGGGCCTCAGCGGATGCTGTTTTCGGCCGCAAAGTTCTGCAGACTGCAGTCGTTTAAGTTATGCTTCACCTGGCCTTGAGTTGCCCAGCCCTTGTGGACACTGCTTTTGGATGTCCCATGAAGTAATGAATATTTAAGAAGTGAAGCGGGGTGTGTGGCACACCAAGAATAATACCATTTTGTGAGTACTCACCTGAAAAATGGATATTGTTGGTGTGCCACACACCCCGCTTCACACCCGCCCTTTTCGGTATTACCGAAGCCTTTATATGGTGAAGCCTTTTTTATATCAAATTTGATTTTGAGGTTACTGGTGGAATACTGGTACCTTGTATTACTGCTTTGTTGATTATACTGGTGATTGAAGGGAGGTACCAGGTATATATAGGCCGGAAGGTGGGGCTCGTTACAAGACTTCCTCTCTGCACTACGTCACCTGCAGGTGATTAACCCATGAAGTAATGAATATTTAAGAAGTGAAGCGGGGTGTGTGGCACGCCAACAATATCCATTTTTCAGGTGAGTACTCACAAAATGGTATTTTTGTTTACAAAAGCAGATTTTAACCGGGATTTAGATATAACTGGCTGCAAATACGCAATAAAAGATTTTAGTGAGTAAATTTATTCCCAGTAGATTTATTTTATTTCGTTTCATCTCAGGCCCCCCCATACCCTCTTTCCAAGCTTGCCCAGCTACCTGGTGTCTCCATTAATGGATGCAGTGGTGGCCCCATAGGTTTTGTTTCTTTTTTTTCCCATGGGGAAAAACAGGACCTGTTGGTGGGCCTTGAGGAGAGTATTGGGGAACACTGCCCTGGTACATATGCTGCCTGTCAGGTTATATTACAACAGTAATCACAAGTATGAGTAAATGCCCTGTGGACTGGTTTGGGGCACCAGGAAACATGCTCTGGGATTAGAATGTGTTTCATACACTGTTAGTTTTAGACTGTAAAAAAAAAATGTAAGTGATGCAGATTTTTTATCAGCAGTGGGTGTGCGTTACTGTTTTAGCAGTCTTAATAAATCATCTGCTCCTCTTGATTCAGGTGACTAGATCACTTAGCGTCATTTGCCAGTCACTGTAACATCAAAACACCAAAGCTTCCGCTGTTGGTAGACACATTTTACAAAGTGACTTTCAGTGCCTCACAAATTAATCAGCCTGAGAAATCTGTCAGTTGTGATTTCTGACTTTAAATCTTGGGTTGACAGCCGGACTGAAGACTAAATATTGGAACTTTTCATCAAAACTCCACTTTCTATTTTTGGATCCAGTGCTTAGGATGCAGGGTTATGTTTTTTTTTTTATTTTAATAATAAAATTGCTTTAGCGTATTTCAAGACAAAGACAAAAAAGACAAATCTCAGATTCGGTTAATTATTAAAGTGGACCCAAACATTAATATGCGTGGTGGGAGAAGATGATTGGACAAGCGCCTGCACTGTAGGCTCGAGCTGAGGTGAGTTAACTTAGCGTTCTTGGGGATTTCACACAGTGGGGCACCCCAAACGGGAACAGACTAAAACCCGGAATTGTGAAAATCCTTTTTTTCCCCCATTTAAATTACATTTGTTATTCCCGATAAATGACTTCTGTCATAGTGGGTGTGTGTGTACATTGTGCTGTGGTTTCTGGCCTGCAGAAGATACCCAGTGGGTGCATAAGTTTAACTGCAGAGTTGAGGCAAATGGGACTACAGCATATAAAGCATATTCCACAATACCTGCTTCCTCATCTATTCTAAGCATACAGTACGTCCTGCTCCATATATAATACTTACACGTGGGTAATCCTCCGCCAGAGGGCGCTGTTCACTGCAGACATGCAAAAACAGGCTCTTCCTGGCCCTTCATATACCCAGGGACCTCCCACAAATCCCCAGATTTCTCTGCAGTGCTGACTGCGAAGACATGATGTATCACTCTCTCGCAGGTGAGCGGGGCTTTTACAGCCTGCGGCCCTGCAGGACTATTACCACCCATCCTCTTCGATAAAGATGTGCCTCCCAGCCTGGGCTGCGCTGGTCGGGTGAAGGTAGGCAGCACCATGTGTGCTCACGGAGCTACGCTTCACCGCAGTCCCCCACCATAGGGTAGGCGGTTTAGGCCGATGGTGAGCCTCCAATAGATGCCCCTCCCGCATTGTTGCCCCGTGCCCCTCATAGCGATGAACCCTGGGTGCAGGGTCGCCTTCTCCCTCGCTTCCTCCCGTAGCTCGGGGAAAAGAAAGGGGGGGGGTATGTGTGTGGCGGTCCCAGCGTAATGTTATACACGTTTATGGCCGTTGTTCTTTCTTTGAACTTGGGTGTCGGAGCCGCGCTCCTTGATCCACATAACCCTTGTCAGGTTGCGCGCGTCTGTGTCTTTTTCATTACAAGAAGTGTGCGGCCTGGGCGGAGCATCATTCTCTAGTTTTGAGAGCAGGTGCTATCCCCTTAGCTACACTCTGTATGTGTGTCCTATCCACTGCTTGTCATTGACGTTACGCTGGTTAGAGCTTCGCGCTCTTTGGGGGAGGCGGTGACTTGGCATGACGCGCCCCGCGTCACGGCCAGATCAGGCCCGCCCCTCGAGGTTCGCTTGGCGCCATTTTGACGGTCTTCGCGCGGTTGCGATCCTCCTCCTCCCTTGGTCATGTAAGTGCCCTCCTGGGCGGTTTTTGTTCCTATGATTTTTCATTCAGCTGCGCATGGCTCTGACACCCCCCCTCTTATCCTCTTTATGTCTTTCAGACGCCAAGATTTCGGTGGCTTCTCCCAGCCTGACATATATTATAGCGGGTTCACATAAAAAATTCTCCCACATTCCTAGCGGGTCTTGGGGCATCCAGGGTGGCTTATTGCATAAATCCCTGCGGGCATATTGCTCAGATAATCACCATATGGAGGCATCTCAGAATTATGTACCCGGGGTCCCTCGGGGACAGGACCGGCTGTGTACAGTGTGTGGTCAGCCCCATGCTGATGCTGACAGAGCACGGGTCTGCGGACCGTGTGCTGAACAGGCACTGGCCCTGCAATCAGGTTTGCCAGTGGCTGCACCTCACTTCAATACACCTGTCTCCCCGTGCTTAAATCTCACTCCTGATGAGTCGCACTCGAGCAGGGAAGACCAGCTAGTCGTGCCGCGCAGGCTGCCCTTGGCTGAGCAGGTGCTATCTAGTTTGGTGGAGCACTTGGGCCCTGGAAAGAAGCCTCCTGGTTCTCTGGTTCCTAATGAAACTGATGAATCTGCTGCTATGCAGGACCTTGATCCTTCTGATGAAGGTGAGCTATTCTCCGATTCGGGCTCCTCGGATGAGATGCCCTGGAGCTGTGATGATTCTGGACCCGGTCCTGTGTGACACTGATGAACTACTTATTAAGATCTTTGAGGTTTTGTCAATCTCCTCTCCTGGAGAGGCTCCCAAGCCTAAGAAGGAGAGTTTCCACAGAGCGACACCGCGCTTGGAATTTCTGGAACAGGAGCATTTCCAGGCTCTTATATCCAAAGAATGGGAATCGCCTTGTAAACTTAAAGGGGTTCCGGGGGTCTGGGATTGGAAGTACCCTTTTCCCCCTGATGTGGTTAACTTTTGGTCAGCACCTCCTGTGGTGGATGCACCGATTTATAGGGGTTACTAACCCCCCCTTCATGACTGCTCCTCATTACTGTACCCTTCGGGATGCTGAGGACCGGCGCATTGACAGACTGGCTTCCCACGCCTTTTCGTGTGCAGGGACGGCTCTGCGCCCGGTCTGTGCCGCGGCCATCACTGCGGTGGCCGCCAGGACACTTATTAGAAAGCTACTTGATCACCAACCTGAGGATCTCCCCTGGGAGGTCTTTAATGCACTCTCAGATTGGGATGTGTTTGTGAGGTTTATCCTCTCAGCACTGGATGACACCATTAAGATGTGTGCTAGAACCTCTGCCCTTGTGGTAGCTATTCGCCACCTGGTTTGGCTGAGACAGTGGGGTGCTGACGATGATACGAAAAAGGCTCTCACTGGCCTTCCCTTTAGAGGACGGCGCCTATTCGGAGCCAGTCTGGACCTTTTTGGAAAAAAGGGTAAGGCACCCCTACGCAGAAGGCCGTCTTGGCCTCCTCGGGGCAGGAACACCCCTCCCCCTCCCTACGTTAGTGTCAAGCACGAACCTGAGGTGTGCTTCCAACTTTTTGGAGTAGATTACCACTCCAGGGTGGGCAGGCAACGCCCTGTGCCCTCTGGCAGGGCTAAGCCCCAATCTGCCAAGAACTCCCAAGCATGAAGGGACGCACTCGCCCTTCTGGGCGAGGGAACTGCCACAGGACCTGGCTCCTATCTGGGAGCGTATCGTCTCCTTCTGGTGGATCCAGGAGATAGTTCCCCTGGACACAGGATAGAATTTGCTGGGCGGTCCCTTTCAGAGGTTGTTGGGGTGCTTCTAGCCCCTGTTTTCCCCTCAGGAGTTGGTGCAGGCCGTACTCGGCCTGCAGAGTCTGGGCTCACTTGCAGGTTGCCCTTAACAGGCTGGGGCGATGGCCTCTAAGTTGTCCTTCCTTCAAAATGACGAGGCAGTCTGGGCCATGCTGGCCTATTGTAGGATTGGCGATTCTACACTCACAGGTAGTCCCCGCATGATATCTCTGCCCTGTGCAAGGGGGGGCTTCTGGCCTCCTGTGGAGATCTAGATCCTTTTAGTTTCCCCTGGCTCTTCTGGACACCAAGACCTTTACTAGTCAGTGTTGAAGGACCAACCCTGCGGATTGGGGCCTTGTTTTTGGCCTCTCTTCTGCTCCCAGGCTACTCGCCAAGGCACGGATGGGGGTGATGTCTCTGACATGCCTGTGGGGCGTCCGCACTAGGACCTACCGGATCGTCCTTCCTTACTTCCTCAATCTCTACGTCAGGCCGAGTGGGTTAGTCGACCGTCGGTGTCCTCTGGGAGTTATTTGAATGGGTGCTCAGTCACCTCAATCCCTCATTGTCCCTTATTCGCTATCTCCTTTCCCTGGATTCGGTTCAGGCTTGAACCTTCTTCCTTGGCAATAAGTGGACTCCTGGTTACATGGGCTCTGTCCCTCTTTGCTGACACCTTACTTTCACCAGGCAGGATTGCAGCTGGTGGGCCCGTTGGTGGCGGATCAGATGATGTCCCTTATATACAGAGCCCTTGGGCTCTTCGGCACAGTAGGTTATTAATCCTGGATGGGGTTCCAGCACCCCTGGAGCTAGGTCTGTGCTCATTCCCCCTTGGTACGGTGGTTCCTCTTGAGCTGGTGAAATTCAAGGACCCTGTCAGGGGGCACCCCCTTCTTTGCTTGCATCTTCCTGTGGATGGTCACCTTGGGTGCCAAGTCTCGCAGGTTGGCGGGGGGATTTTCTTCTAAAATCCCCCACGGCTCCTAGGTAGGGGCCCTTAGAGGGTCAATTTTCCTACTGATTTTGTTAAAACTGTGAGCCTTCAGTTGGCTCTATCTTGCTGGACTACTCCTCTTCAGGACCTGTCTGTTTGGGGACTCTTGGCCTTTCGGAGGACAGTGGCCTGTATTTATTATCAGTCTGGAACCATGGAGCAGGATGATTCTCCTGGTAGGTGTCTGATCCTGATCTAGGTGGGGGTCAACCTTTCCTGCATCTCAGGGGTATTCGCTCCAATGGATGTCCTTCAGTGGCAGGTTGTGCCTTCCTGGTGTCCCTCTGAGAGCCAGCTAGGGTGGCTCTGTTGGGTCCCGTTAATATCACAGGGGCTCTGCCCTTGTATTTACTGCCCCAGAATATTCTGACTCTGGTCATGGGGGCTTAGTAATTTTATGTCTGGACATTCTATTTTATGTCTTTTCTTCGTTCATCCTGCTAGGCGGGGTTCTGCGCAAGATTGCGCTGATAAGGGGACCCGTGATACTGATGGCCCCTGGGTGGCCTAGTGGACTGTGGTTCGGAGATGTTTCTGCTGAGGACAGCGGACCTGTACGCTCTCTCAGGAGTGCGGTTCTGCCCTTTTTTCAGGCTCCTTATTATGTCGCCCCAATCTACAGGCTCTAGTCTGATGGTTTGACAGTTGATTCATTCACCCTTTCGGAGACGGGTTATCTTCTGGGTGACTTTGTCTATGGGGGGCTAGGAGCAAGCTGCTTCTTCTTCTCCGTCTATTATAGGGTATGGCGTACCCATATTGATTGGCATGAATCTTGGTCTCTCCCCTGTTGGACGCTCTCTGTTCCCAGGGTTCTAGAGTTATTACAGCATGGGTTGGGGTTGGCTCCCCATCTTGGTACTCTGAATGTTCAGGTTCTGTCCTGTCTGCCTTCCTGTAGAAGTCTTGTTCAGTCTTCCTTGTTAAGCGTTCTCTTGGGGATTGCTCACATGCATCTCCCAAGTAGTTCTATGGTCCCTGTTGGGATCAATTTTCATTCTGCCTTGCGGGTTGTTTCCCTTGGGACTTATTCCGGATGCTGTCTGAGCTGTTTCGTAGTTCAAGTTGCCCCTCCGGGGGCTGTTGCTTCATTCAGACGTGTGCCTGAGAAGGTGGCTCTGTTTAGTTAGCCCTCGTTCATTTTATATATATATAATATATATACACACACACCATGATGTGGTGGTATTCCACCTTACGCCGGACCTTTTTCCCAAGGTTGTGTCTTATGATCATTATTTAAGTCCTTTTAGTCTGCCCATGGGCCTTATTCTTAGTAATGCTGAAGTAAGGGGGTCTACATTCCCTCATCAGGTGTTGGAAGTTTTCCTGGTTGTTTCTTGTCCCTTAGGGGGACTGATGCCCCTTGGGGTCTGCGGGCACCTCCATATGTATGCGCCTGATCTCGTTTGCTTCCAGGGCCTATGCGCCCTTTGGACTGATCTTACTTGGATGGTTTGCCTTCCTGGTCCTGAGTAAAGGTTTCGGCTTCTTGCTGATCCTTGTTAGTGTAGGGGTCAGTATCCCCGCCTGTCTTGCGGGAGACCAGTTTTCAATTTCCCGTTGGGGAGAGTTCTAAGTTTTACCGAGGCTCCTGTTGCATTTGGGCTGGTCAGGCCGTTACTCTGGCCTATTCCTTTAAGGGGAAGAATCTTCCTCTCTTTTTATTCTGTTCTACTTGTGCTTGGGTACCTTTGGCCCTTCAGCACCAGGTTTTCTGTTAAACAGGTTTGCTAGACCGCTGCTTGTTTTCTGTTCATACCTTTTCAAAAGTTTTGTTATGGGAATGACGTTAGAGCCTTTGCTCATGTCGTACTTGGTAGCAAGGTTTGCAGGTGACAGCGCCTTTACTGTCTGCTGTGCCTTTTTTGATGGGGATTCCACCCTACTTTATGGACACTGCTATTGGATGTCCCACGTGTAAGTATTATATATGGAGCAGGACGTACTGTATGCTTAGAATAATACAATTCTGTGAAATACTCACCTGTAGAATTGGTATTATACGCATACAGTACGTCCTGCTCCACCCCACCCTGGTTTTACATTTTTCTGGATCCCCTGTATGGTGATTGTTATCATTGCTATTGTTACCAGTTTGGTGGTTGGTTTCTCCCGGCTTCTTTTCTCACTGCTTTTCAATGCTGGGGATTTGCGGGAGGTCCCTGGGTATATGAAGGGCTGGGAGGAGCCTGTTTTTGCATGTCTGCAGTGAACAGCGCCCTCTGGCGGAGGATTACCCACGTGTAAGTATTATATATGGAGCAGAACATACTGTATGCGTATAATACCAATTCTACAGGTGAGTATTTCACAGAATTGTATTTTTTCCCATCACAGCAAGATTTTTAGTAACACTGTCCACCAACCAGACTTATTTAGGCAATGGCAATTGTTTCGAGCGACACTTAGAACTGTCCTAAACTTTTCTGTATTTAAATTGAACATGAAGTGGCCGATATATCAAGGCTTTCAGTTTCACCTCATGATTTCTTTTGAAGTGAGTGAGTGTGGCCTTTGGAGCTGTGATGCTGCATAATTGGCATAATTGTCGGGGTCTGTAGGAGATCGAGAACTTGCTTTAGACTCCCTGGCTGTGCTCCATTCCTCTCTCCTTGTTTCTAGACCAGCACCCCCAGACCAACTTGGGGATATCATGCATGCGTGCACTGCACAGACTCCCAAACGCACCTAAGTGCCCCCGCAGATGCATGTGTGCGCACTGCCAAACGCTTCCAAATACACATTCATCTGCCGCACTGCGGGAGTGCACACCTGTGTCTCCCAAATGCACACGTGCACACACGCAGATGCATATACCTGTCCCTTAGGCGCACCTGCTTGCATTCCCAAATGCACATAAATGCCCCTGCAGTTGCACGTCCCCACAGATGCACATGCACACGCCCCTGCAGACAATCTGCTGCACTGCATTTTGCAGTGTGCAAGTGGGTCTGCGGGGACATGCATGTGTGTTTGAAAATAAGTGCTTGTGCGTCTGCGAGGGCACGCTTGGGAGTTTGGGGGGGGGGGGCATATGCATCTGTGGCACATGCATGCGCATTTAGGAGTGTACATCTGCAGGGAGGAATTCTCAATAAGGTAGTGTCAAGCATTCCACATGAACCAAAAATCATCATTAGTCCCCACCCCTTCCCCCCCAGTCCTCAGTATAACACATGTAAACCACCAAAACCGAAGGACCTATTTTACATGGGGGGTGTATGGGACGTCCTGAGGAACTCGTAGAAATACTGTTACCAGGAAGACTGGACATGTCCAAGGATGAGCAAGAAGTTCAATTTAAGGGTGGGGAAATGTCTGCAACACCTTTATATCAAGGATTGTTGGGAGTCCTTTAAGAGATCTAACCTAGAGTTTTTTTAAAAAGGTATGTGAAGAAGACCAGGTAGCTGCTTTGCAAATCTCTTCTATGTATGTCCCTGCTATTCTAAGTATGTCACACACCCCGCTTCAGATAGTCATTACACTTGGGTTATACTGACCTGTAGATGGCGATCTTGCAGAGATGTCAATAAAAAAAGGAAGACCCTCCCGGTCCATAAATACCTGGGACCTCCCACTCATTCCCCAGTCTTTCATCTCTGCAGACGGCGAGCAAGTCAGAAGATGGATGTCTCCTCCTTGCAGGTAGCCAGGATGACTCCCGGCCCTTTATTTTATCTATTTCTGCCCAGATTCTCTTATTGAATTACCTTGCCTCCCAGCCTAGGCTGCTGGTCCGGGCAAGGGTAGATGGCACTCTAGGTGCTTAGGAGCTACGCTCCACCGTGAGACCCCATACCAAGGGGTAGGCGGATAACCGGGTTGGTGACCCTGGTTTGGGATGCCCTGTCCCTTGGCCTTCCACCCTAGCGTGGTTTTCCCCTCTCCCGGATACCCTTAGAGGGGGGGCCTTGTCCCTTGTAGATGTTGGTGTTTGGGTCAATATTCCTTCCCCCCCCATCTTGACTCAATTGTAGTATGTGTGGTGTTTGTGTGGGCACTGTTCACTGTGTGCGTGTGTTTCACTGTGCTTTTACTGTATTTAGCAGGCGGTACCGCGGTGCCGGCCTCTTGTCAGCCATGGCGGCGGGGGAGCTTCTTCCACTCAGGTGAGGGGGGCGGGGCCGGGCGTTCGCGCGATTGCCTAAGGCCCGCCCCCGGGCTGCTGGCGCCGCTGTTAGTTCCGCCTGGCGCGTGTGTGTCGGTCGGCTGACTGTGGTTGGTGAATGGCCTTCTGGGCCCCATTTGCCTTGTAATTATCCATGCCCCTCTGTGTGATTGTCGGCAATGCTTGTTTTTTGACATGTTGGACATTTTGCTGTATAATGAGGGTCTGATTGCTGTGTCTGTCTTTTGTGTTCCAGGTGGACCATTGTTTTCTATTAAAGGGGGGTTCTCCCAGTCCTAGGGTCCCTGGTTAAAATTGGGTTCTGTAAATTCCTCCCACGTGGGACTTAAAGGGGCATCCCGGGTAGCATTTACTGTGACTTACTTTTTTAAAAAAATCACCTTATGGAGGCTTCCCGGATACTGGGCTTGTGCTCCCCTCGGGGCAATCCAGGCAGTGTTTGGGGTGTGGGGTATCCCTTGCGGGGGATGATGTATTTCTTTGTGTACCATGTGCGCAGCGGACTATTACGCGGCAATCCGGATCCCCGGCGTGTGGTTCTGCTCCGACAGTCCCTTCTCCTACTCCCTACTCCCCCCCCCCCCCCCCCGCCTGATACATACCCCATGTGATGTGGTCATGGGTGGGGAGTCGCAATCTGAGGTGTGTGCCAGATTGGCCAATCTTGAAAAATTGTTTTCTAGTGCTGTTGCCAAAAAGGTCCCGGCTAAGAGAAAACATTTGTATACAGCCACGCAGGCCCTTGATTTGGATGAGTTTGACTCTCTGGATTGGTCCGATTGTTCCCCGCTAGAGGAAGGAGTCGGATGGGTCTGATGATCAGCAGTTTGTTGGTGCTGATACCGAGTTGGGTCGGGGATTCCTTGGATACCTCTAAGGTCCTGGCTCATATGTTTGAGGTTTTGGCTATTTCTCCTCCTGAAGCGGCTCCTCCGCAAAAGGGGGAGTTCTTTGAGGTGACTAAGCCGCTCTTGGAATTCCCTTATCAAAAGCATTTTGATGGCATTATTCTCAAGGAATGGGAGAGGCCTACTCGACTTCCAGGTGTTCCGCTGGGTTGGGACAAAAAATATCCCTTTCCGGTGGACGTGGTGAAGCACTGGTCATCCCCTCCCGAGGTGGATGCTCCTGTTTTGGGGTTGTCCATTCTCCGGAGTGCACTACTCTCAAGGATGGTGAGGATAAACGCATTGACCAGATGGCTTGTCATGGTTTTGCCAGTGTTGGGTCGGCCTTGCGGCCTGTTTGTGCCTCAGCACTTTTATTAGTAGCTGCTAGGTCGGTTGTTAGAGGACTGTTGACCTCTTCCGAGCTTGACCCGGCTAGTGAGGAGTTCACCGCCCTTAAGCGATGTGAGTTGTTTTTGTCATTTGTGCTGGCCACCTTGGATGACACAATGGTGATATGTAGTAGAACTTCGGCCTTGCTTGTGGCTATCCGGCGGTCGGTTTGGTTGCGCCAGTGGGCGGCTGATTTTGTGTCCAAAAAGTCGCTTATGGCCCTTCCCTTTGTGGGATTGCGGCTCTTTGGGGAAAAATTGGATTCGGTTGCAAAGGGTGGTAAGTTACCTCAGCGTAAGAAGCAGCGTCTTCCCTTTTGGGGGGCAGCTTCCTTATCTTCTTCCTTTCGTAGGGCCAGTGTTGGCAGGGGAGTGGCCTTCTCCTCCTCCAGAGGTGATTCCTGGAACCGGGGCAGGGGCCGTGCCCGTCCTGGACACAGCTGGGGCTCTAAGCCTAAGGCCGCTGCCAAGCCAGCTCAGCAATGAGGGGGCGCCCTCACCCTTGCGGGTGGGGGGACGGCTGCAACTCTTCTCCTGGGTCTGGGACCAAGAGGTCTCGGACAGATGGATTCGGGAAGTAGTGTCTTCCGGTTACAAGCTGGAGTTCGAGCTCCGGCCCCCTCCCAGATTCTTCAGGTCTCGGGTGCCTTCAGATCCTCTGGCCGCGCGGGGGCTCCGGGCGGCTGTAGCAAATCTTCTGGACATGGCTGTCATTTGCCCGTTGCCCCCCTCAGACCGGGGCCTGGGCTACTATTCCAATCTGTTCACGGTGCCCAAGAAGGACGGTTCCGTTCGTCCCATTCTGGATCTGAAGTTGCTCAACAGGTTCGTCCGTCCCCAGAAGTTCCGCATGGAAACTCTGCGTTCAGCCGTCTACTCACTTCGTCAATATGCTTACCTGCATATTCCAATCTTTCCGGCACACCAGAGATTTCTCAGGTTCTTTGTAGAAAATCGTCATTTTCAGTTTGTGGCTCTTCCGTTTGGCCTCACCTCGGCTCCAAGGGTTTTCACCAAGGTGCTGGCGGGGGGTGATGGACCTTCTCAGAGCCCAGGGTATCCGCATCATGCCTTATCTGGACGATCTTCTTATTGTGGCTTCCTCTCTCAGCCAGACGGAGCTAGATACCAGGACTGTGGTAGCCACCCTGGAGAGGTTCGGCTGGGTGGTCAACTATCCCAAGTCCTGCCTTTCTCCCTCCAGGGTGGTGGAGTTCCTGGGAATGTCTCTGGATACTTCTCAGGCCAGGGTGTTCCTCCCCCGGCCCAAGGTTCTTCTGATTCAGGAATTGACTCAGCTTCTCCTATCCATCCCTCGCCCGTCCATCCGGCTGGGGATGCGACTGGTGGGATTGATAATGGCATCGTTCGAGGCGGTTCCCTTTGCCCAGTTTCACATAAGGACGCTCCAGCTCCATCTCTTGGCGGCCTGGGACGGGTCCCCGCTGTCATTGGATCAGTCTTTTCTGATGTCCCCCCGGGTGCGGCGTTCCCTTCGGTGGTGGCTGAAACCAAGCAATCTGACGAGGGGCAGATCCTTTCTGACCCCTCGTTGGGAGACGGTCACCACGGATGCCAGCCTGTCAGGTTGGGGGGGGGGATTTTGGAAGGATCTTCAGTTTCAGGGACTGTGGGGGCTTCAGGAGGCTCACGATCCCATCAATGTTCTGGAGCTGAGAGCCATCAGGTTGGTTCTGGCTCACTTGACTCATCAGTTGCGGGGCCTACCGGTTCAAGTTCGGTCGGACAATCGGACGGCGGTCACCTACATCAGTCACCAGGGAGGGACTCGCAGCAGGCGTGCCCTCAGGGAAGTGTCTTTGATCCTGGCTTGGGCAGAGGGCCATGTCCCATGCATCTCTGCAGTGTACATTCCGGGAGCAGGGGTTCATCTCGCCGGGGGAAATGGTTGCTCAGCCCCAAGGTGTTTCGGTCGCTTTGCCGCCGGTGGGGGACTCCGGAGGTGGACCTCTTTGCCTCTCGTCACAATCACAAGCTTCCGGCATTTGTGTCCCTCTCGCGGGATCCGCTGGCTCTGGCAGCGGATGCCATGTCTCTGAACTGGAGGGATCTGGGGTTTCTGTACCTGTTCCCTCCGTTTCCCATGGTGGGCAAAGTGGTGCGCAAGCTGGCCCTAGAGGGCGCGTCCGCAATCTTGGTGGCTCCAAGATGGCCAAGACAGGTTTGGTTCGCAGACGCGGTAAGGTTGGCAGAGGATCAGTTAGATCTGCCCCTTCTGCCGGATCTGCTCACTCAGGGTCCACTGCTCTACCCCAATTTACCAACTCTGGCTTTGACGGCGTGGCTGCTGAAATCTCCATCTTGAAGGAGGAAGGTCTTTCTGATGCTGTCATTCAGACTCTGGTTAGGGCTAGAAAGAAGTCTTCCTCTGCCATCTACTATAGGATTTGGAGGTCTTATATTGATTGGTGTGAGGTCCGGGCCTTGCCTTGCAGGGCATTTTCTATCCATAGGGTTTTGGAATTTCTGCAACATGGTCTGGATCTTGGTTTGCAGCTTAGTACGCTGAAGGGGCGGTTTTCTTTCAAAAGTCTTTTGCTCTTCATCCTCTGGTTAAGACCTTTTCCCAGGGGGTTGCGCATGTGCGGCCTCCTAGGAAGCCTTTGCTCCCAGTTTGGTATTTGAATTTGGTTCTTTCTGCTTTGCAGGGTCCTCCTTTTGAACCTTTGCAGGATATTGCACTTTCTACGCTTACTCAGAAGGTTGCGTTTCTGGTTGCCATCACTTCCGTTCGGCGTGTATCGGAGTTGGCGGCTTCGTCCATTAAGGCTCCTTACTTGAGAGGCATCAGGACAAGGTTGTTTTCTGCTTCAAGCCAGATTTCCTTCCTAAGGTGGTCTCTGCCTTTCATCTTAATCAGGACATTGTTTTACCCTCCTCGTGTCTTAAGCCCAGCAATGACAAGGAGAGGGTTTTGCATTCCTTGGATGTGGTTCGCTGTGTGAAGTACTATTTGGTGGCTACTTCCTCTTTTCGTAGGACTGACGCCCTTTTTGTGGTGCCCTCCGGGCCTAGCAAAGGTTTGGCTCCCGCCAAGTCTTCTATCAGTAAGTGGATTCGCCAGGCCATTGTTGGGGCCTATTCTGCTAAGGGGAAGGTTCCCCCTTTTCGTGTTACTGCTCATTCCACTCGTGCTGTTGGGGCGTCCTGAGCTTTCCAGCATCAGGCCTCTGTTGAGCAAGTTTGTAAGGCTGCTACTTGGTCTTCAGTTCACACATTTTCCAAGTTTTGCAAGGTTGATATGCTGTTTTTGGCCGCAAAGTTCTGCAAGCTGCAGTGGTTTAAGTTTGTGCATTGTTGCCTTGTTTTGGATCCCCACCCTTTATGGACACTGCTATTGGATGTCCCAAGTGTAATGACTATCTGAAGCGGGGTGTGTGACATACTTAGAATAATACCATTTTGTGAATATTAACCTGTAAAATGGGTATTATAAGTATGTCACACACCCCGCTTCACCCCGCCCTTTGGTATTCTGGATCCTTTATATGGTGAACCCTTTTTACTGTTATTTTGGCTCTTCCTGGTCCCTTTGTTTCCTTACTGCTGTTCTAATACTGGGGAATGAGTGGGCGGTCCCAGGTATTTATGGACCGGGAGGGTCTTCCTTTTTTTATTGACATCTCTGCAAGATCGCCATTACAGGTCAGTATAACCCAAGTGTAATGACTATCTGAAGCGGGGTGTGTGACATACCCATTTTACAGGTAAGTATTCACAAAATGGTATTTTTTTTCTGCTCAGGAGGCAGCAACCGTTCTGGTGGAGTGAGCCCAAATGTCTGGAGGGGGAACGTCCATGCAAGTATAGGCGAGCGAAATGGCCTACCTAATTCGCCCGGCAATCATAGATTTTTAGGCGGCCAGGCCTCTCTGCGTTCCTGAGATGGATACAAACAGGTTACCGGCTTTGCTAAAGTCATTGGTGTGTTCTAAGTAGAGGATTAGGGCTCTTCGCACATTTTGGAGACGTGTCACTAGGAACCCCAGGTTAAGGCAAAATGGGTGGAAGTATGATTTGCTCTGAGTGATGGAAGGCTGGTTTTTGGTTAATATAACGGGTCGGGCTTTGAAATGACCTTGTCTGGCAAAAATGCAGTCAGGATCTCTAATCGAGAGGGTTTGTAGGTCACTCACTCTTCTAGCAGAAGACCTCAAAAGGCTAGTCTTTAGGGAAAAGATCTTGGTGGATTCTTCTTCCAGGGGTTCAAAAAGGTGTCGACAGAGTCTCTTAAGAACCAATACTACGGTGCACCGGTTTCATATGCTCTATAGAGATAATCTATTAACCAATTCCTTTTTCCTTAGCTTTCTGTCTAAAAAAAAATCAAAATGATAAAACCGAAGCCTGAGTTTTCAAAGTACTTATGGCAAGGCCTAACTCGAATCCTTCCTGCAGTAACTTGAGTAACTCCGGCGTAAAATTATTTTCTTCTCTCTTCCATTCCGGGGCACCACTAGTATCAATGCATGGGTTAATCTCAGCTGTAGGCAAGGACTGCATGACAGGAAAAGATAAATGTCTCCTCCTGGCCTATATAAGGCAGGTTCTGGCAGGATATCTTTACAGTCCCTTGCGGCTGCAAAAAAAAGAACTGAAGATGTTGCTGACCGGTATCTCCGTCTGTCTCCCAGATCCTCACCAGCAGCAGTGTTCCATGGGACACCAGTTAGAGGCCTGAAGTCAGTTTCCAAGCTGATAGCGTGAGATCATGTAGAGAGAGGGGAGAGTCCAGGTAAGCGCGACTGGGTCTTAGTCCCGGGGGTCCGGAACTGATCACGTGGGGTACCTGATCATTGGGCCTTGCATGGTGGCCCTGCTGTGTGCCTGTAACCCCTGGGTTATCACCCACCCTGGCCGCTGTCTGGCTTACCTATGGCTGCTGGTGTTGGTTCTGAGCTCCCATGGGTCAGTGTTTGTTTTTTGTGCTTACTACATTCCATGACACCCTGAGAGAGCGAGCCGCCTGCCTATTGGCAGATTTGGGAGAAGGGTGGCATCAGCGGGGGTGGGGGGGGCGTTGCTTTGGCTGCTCTGGCCTGACAGTAAAGCACGGAAGAAGGGGTGGAGTGACCACATTTGCTAGCTCAGTGGCCCTGCCCTCTTTGTCCTCACCAACACCACGAGGCGGTGCCAGAGGTCCTTGCTGCATTCAGAGATTGGCGATTGTCAGCTCCTGCACTGCCTCCCTGTTCCTGGGCTGAGAATCAGTTCCAGTACATCTGCTTCCCCACGGTAGGGCTCCCTGGGGGGGGGGGGGGGGCAAAGCCTTTTTAACTTGTACTGATTCCTTCAGAATCTGACATTTGTTTAAATTTTTTGCAGGATGGGGGTCCAGAAATTTGGATAAGGCAGCAGAAGAGGTGTTTGCTCTTCGCTTGAACTCTGCTATGGAGGTCTTCAGGTACACCGTTCTGGCTATGGACAATATGGTGCGTCTGGTGGCTAGGGGGCTTGCTTTGCTGGTCACCTTGAGGTGCACAGTCTGGCTGAAACAGTGGTCGTCCAACACTGCTTCTGAGAGGACGCTTGCACAGGATCTCGTTTCGCAGGCTGCTGAATTTTCGTCCCTTTAGGAACTTCGGAGATTCAACAGACTCCAGGCGCCATGAGGATTTTTTGGGTAAGCAAAAGCCAGGGGGGGGGGACCTAGACCCCAATTGGCCAATCAGTCTGGACCAGGCCTCCACACAGGTTTGTGGCATCCAAGCCTTCCCATGTTGTGGAAAGGGTGATGGCTCGTGACTGCGGGATAGATGGACCGGGGAGTTTTAGTACCTGTGCCCCCCTCAGAGCAAGGCTGTGGCTTCTACTCAATACTTTTCATTATCCCCAAGAAGGACTGGATCTCTGGAGTCTGAACAGTTATGTTTGGGTGAGGAAGTTCCGCATGGAATCTATTAAGGCTGTCGTGACGTCATTGCAACAGGGGGATTTTCTGGCCATGGTGGACATAAAGGATGCTTATCTGCATGTCCCGATCTTCTCTGGTCACCAACAATACCTGCTATTTGCGGTGGGCTACGGACATTTCCAATTTTTAGCACTGTCGTTCAGACTGTCCATTGCCCCGCGAGTGTTCACGAAAGTCTTGGCGGTGGTGATGGCACTCCTGTGGAGGCAGGGTGTGCACATCACCCCATACCTGGATAACTTGCTCATTCGAGCCCCATCTCTGGCAAAGGCACTGCGGGATGTTCGGCCGGTCCGTGTTTCAAGCCCTTCCGGTCCTGTCTACATTGAAACTTTACAGGTGGGTGATCAACTACCCCAAATCCTGGGTGGTTCCCTCCTATGTGGCGACCTAACTAGGTATGAAAATGGATACTCGACGGGCACAGGTCCTTATTCCAGTGCAGAAGGGCATGGCTCTTCAGGAGGCTGCGGTCGCTGCTGCCAGCCGGTCAGACAGGGCATGTCACTCCTTGACCTGATGGTGTCCACCATCGAGGCAGTCCTGTATGCCCAGTTCCACTCCAGGCCTCTACAAATGCTGCTCCTATTGAAATGGCGAAGGGCTGTGCAGACTTTGAACCGTCATTTCATCTTGACAGACAAGGTGGCACATCCTGACCACAGACGCATATCTGACAGGTTGGAGTGGCGTTCTGGACTACCAGAAGGCTCAGGCTCTCTGGGACCAGCGGAAGTGCAGTCTTCCAATAAATGTGTTGGGCGATTCTGCTGGTTCTCGGGCATTGGTCAGCCCAGTTCCGGGGCCTTCTGTTCAGGGTATAACTGTACAATTCCACAGCTGTGGCCTACATAAACCATCAGGGGGGTACCAGGAGCAGGCAGGCATTTCAGGACCTGCTTCATGAGGTGGGCGAAACTTCACGTTCCATGCATCGCTTCGGTTCACATTCTGGGAGTGGAGAATCTGCAAGCCAATTATTTGAGCAGGATGACGGTGGACCAGGGGGAATGATCCCATCACTAGGACCAGGTGTTTCAAGCCCTCTGTGACCAGGCGGCAGGGAGTGTCTGAGGTGGACCTCTTTGCATTTCTGCACAATCGTAAAGTCCAAAGGTTTGTGTCCAGGGTGCAAGACCCCCCTGGCCAAGGCGATTGACGTGCTGGCCATTCCCTGGTCAGGGTACAGCCTGCTCTACACATTTCCGCCACTGCCACTTCTGTGTTGCATATTAAAGATAGTCAACTGGGAGCAGATTCTTATCATCCTGATCTTACCACACTGGCCCAGAAGGGTGTGGTTCATAGATCTGGTCAGCTTGGTGGTGGAACCCCTGTGGCGACTCCCCAACCACCCAGATCTTCTGCAACAGGGTCCTCTGCGGCACCACAATTCTCCTGTTGCCTGTTAAAATTAAGTCAGTATATTCAAAGAGAGGGGTTTGTCCGCTGCGGTAACTTGGTTTGAGCACAAAAACAATGGTCCTCTAGAATTTACTATAGGACTTGGAAGGGGCCTTCGTCCCTTGGTGCGCGCACTCCAAAATGTTGGAGTTCCTCCATCAAGGCCTGGACGCTGGCCTGTAGTCCAGCAATCTTAAGAGCCAAGTTTCTTGCATATTTTTTTTCAACGGATGATCGGAGCATAGGTTAGTCCGCACTTTCATGCAGGGCACTGCGCATGTTTGGCCTCCTGTGGTTGATAGCCTCACACTGGGGTCTTAATCTGGTCCTATTTGCGCTTCAGGTGCCCCCCTTTGAACCCATGGCAAATACTTCCCTGACGATGCTCATGTTGAAGGGGGCCTTTCTATTGGTGATCACCTCCGTATGACAGGTTTCGTAGCTGGCAGCGCTCTTGATCAGGTAACCCTTTTGGTGCTACATGAAGACAAAATGGTGTTTCATGTGAAGCGCGGCGGCCTAGTCATCTCTCCACACCTTTAGTAGGTTTTACAGACTTGATTCAAGGCATCTGCTAATGCCACTCTGGGGCTTAAGGTGTTGCAGATGGTGGTGGACCCCTCTCCAGGGGTTCTTGGTTATGTTGGTGCAGTCGGTTGTTGGCTGTTTTGGCACAGTCCCACCCTTATTGAGGATACTGCTTCGGGACATCCCACGCGTTGCTGCTAGTGGTGCCCCGGAATGGAAGAGATGAGAGAGAGTAAATGTGTACTCACCGGTAAATTTCTTTTCTCTTCTGTCATTCTGGGACACCACACCCGCCCTACTGTTGTGTTATGACTGTGTCGGTGGCGGCTGATGCCTTCTACATGATTTAAGTTTTGTTGCACTGTTTCTAGTTGCGCGCATTATGTGCAGGCCGTAGGGCTGTGGCTGCACTGCTTATTTAACTGAGAATATCCTGCCATCTTGCAGTCCCCGCCTACGGCAGAGATTAGCCCGCGCTTGCTGCTATTGGTGACCCAGAATGAAAGTAGAAGAGAAAATACTTTCACTGGTGTGTGCACAAATTTCCTTTATTCAGACAGTTGACTTCACAGTATGAATAGAAATGTTTCCACACCACACCTGGTTGTAATTGTCCTGCTGGAGCGTCGTGACAACTCTAGGCGACACACCTTTTGTTGAGTGTTGGATTGGTCTGTAGATCTGGAAGTAGAGGGAGATCCCATGTTTCTT
Source organism: Gastrophryne carolinensis (assembly GCA_027917425.1). Taxonomy (NCBI): domain Eukaryota; kingdom Metazoa; phylum Chordata; class Amphibia; order Anura; family Microhylidae; genus Gastrophryne; species Gastrophryne carolinensis. The sequence goes on along the minus strand of CM051239.1, from coordinate 105,123,504 downwards.
CCAGCACCAACTTCTTTAGGGCAGCAAACCAGCTTCTTCTGGGCTAAAGTGGGGCTATCAGAATGACCTTTGCTGGGTCTGAGGCGATCTTTCCTATTACCTGGGGAAGAATCTGCAGTGGAGGGAAGGCGTAAGCTAGCACATACTGCCAGCTGTGTGCCAGAGTATCCAACCCCAGGGCCCCTATCCCCATGGCATAGGGAAAATAACTTTTTGCATTTCTGAGGCAAAAAGGTCTATGCATGGTAGACCCCACCTCTGAGTTGAGGCACCATTCTGAAGAGCACAGGGGTGTCCTGCTCAAAGAATCTGCCACCCTGTTTAGAAAACCTTTTAGGTGAACTGACGAAAGGGACTTGATTGTATGTTGAAGTGGAGTAAGGATCGAGAGGACCAGGTTTTGCAGACTCTCGGACCTTGTGCCATCCTGGTGGTTTAAATATTCCACTTGTCACATACTTTCATCTGCACATTTCTGTTGATTAACAGAGGCTTGAAATTTCTCAAGGCGTCCTGTCCAGAGTATGTTCCCAGTTCTTTTCTTTTAACTTTTTTTTTTTTTTCTTCAAGAAAATTGTATTGCAGGTTAAAGCCCCATTCCTCATGATTACAACAGTACCACATATGTATTGGTAGACACCCGTAGTAAGTTATCTGCATATGCAAGGGCTATTTCTCTTTTCATTAATGATGATGCCCTGAATATCGCGATGACTATTTGTCTTAGTAAGGTTTCCAGGGGAGGCAGGTAATTGGGGGTGCGGGGGTTAATGGCAAGTCAATGGCAAGTCATTTCAAAGCTAAAGTACCCTCCCTGTTGGAATTTAAGATATTCAGCTAGGTTATTCTCTTAGCAATATATTCAACATAATGAAAAAACAACCTACAAAAATGCCTATTTAAATGTTAAATTGCAGTCTTTTTAAAGTGTGTAACAAGGTTATTAATAAAGTCTTGTTATATGCTGTACGTTATATACTGTACTGGTTTCCTCAAATAAATCCAAAATAAAATCTTTTATTTGAAATTTCAGGTCTCTGGAATTTGGTTTCCCTTTTCTCGAATCTGTGTCTCTTTGTGTTGATGCCATTTGCCTTTTTCTTTCTGGAATCTGAAGGCTTTGCTGGACTAAAGAAGGTGAAGTTTACACACACAGCTTAGACTATATTTCAAGGTTGTTATATTACTATAAAGATAATTCAAAAATCCTGTTACTGAAACAAAAAAACATGAACTACTTCATATCAATACATAACGTAAAGGTGTAACGTCATTTATTAACACGAGAAATTTCAAAAGTTTCTGAAATGCTCACTAGAGGTGTGGTTATTCAAAATGGCGGCATCAGTGCAAGAACAAGCTTGTGTGCTATAATATATAATATATTTGAACCAAATTTGCTAAAGAAGCACCTCACCATGACTACGTCACATGGTGTTTAACCTTTCTAGTGCCAGCTACGTGAGTTTCACGTAGCTGCCTCTACTCCATTTAAGTGCCAGCTACGTGAGACTCACGTTTCTTATGTGTCAGTGTGTTTTTTTAATGTTAACCCTTTGTGAACTGGTAAGGGGTCCACGAGACCCCTGTACCAGTTCACAAGGCTGGGGGCTGGCAAGTCACCTGCAATAAGCGGGTGACTTGCCATTAACCCCCGCACCCCCAATTACCTGCCTCCCCAAAGCCCGGGGGGGCAGAAGAAGCCGGGCCCACACAGGTTATGTGGGCTTGTACGCTGCAGAGTGGGGGGCCACAAAAGCTGGCCCCTCCGCTCTGTTCCTACAAGCCCCCATAGCTGGTCCCCGGCTGGTTATGACGGGTAAGGGGGACCCTACGTCATTTATTTTTTTTTTTTTAAGGGTTAGGGTTAGCCTAACCCTTAAAATTAAAAAAAAAAAAAATGGGTTCCCCCCCCCCCCCCCCCCTACGTTATTTTTATTTTTTTATTTTTTAGGGTTAGCCTAACCCTAACCCCTAAAATTCCAAAAAAATGGGGCCGCCCCTATGTCAATTTTTTTGGATTTGTTAGGGTTAGCCTAACCCTAACCCTTAAAATTCCCAAAAAAATGGGGGGGCCCTATGTCATTTTTTGGGGGAGAGCACTTTATAACATTTACAAATAAAATACAACTACTATCCACACTATAAACATAAGGGGTTAATTAAGAAAAAGGGGGGGGGCTATGTCATTTTTTGGGGATTTTTAAGGGTTAGGGTTAGCCTAACCCTTAAAATTAAAAAATGGGGTCGGTCCCCCCCCTGGGAGGGGGGACCATATGTCTTTTTTTTTTTTTTTTTTTTTTTTTATTTACCCCTTATGTTTATAGTGTGGATAGTAGTTTTATTTTATTTGTAAATGTTATAAAGTGCTCTTTTCAGTTTGGGGGGTCTCCAGGGCAAGAATGCGTGAGCTACCGATACATATGTGGTACCGTTGTAATCGGGAGAAATGGGGCTATCACATGCAATATGATTTTCATTAATAAAACAAATGTTTTATTTAAAATAAAGGAGACAATTGTCTAAAAAAAAATATTTTCTTCATTTTTTTGTTTTTTTACGCAAAAATATTCAAAAAACAGTAGAAAAATTACAAACAAGCCACTTCACGTTAAAGCCTAAACTCTGCTGAAAAAAATATGTATATAATTTTTCTGGAAATTCCAGCAAAAATTACGTTTAAAAATGGCGCCTGTCAAAAATGACCTGTCAACAGAGGGTGACAAAACTTCAAGTAGGCTGGCAATTAAAATGGTTAATAGTACCTATGCATGTTGGGTATTGTTCTGCTCGGGGAACCTTGCACTTTTAGATTTAGCTTATTTTTTCTTGTTTGCATATTGATATTTTAGGAAAACATGATTTTTATACTGCTTTTTTATAATTTTTCTTAGGGAAACCCTGTGCAACCTAAGAATTCTTCAATGGATTTCTTCCAAAAAGATGAGCCCACTACAACAAGCTCAGTACGCTTAGAAAGCTTAACGTGTACTTTCAGGGAATATATGGTTTATGGGGGATATTCCAAATGTAAAGTGTTAAGGTTGAAAAATTGCAAGGTGCGCACTGTCTGCAGAGCTAAAAATTTCAAGTACAATTACCGTTATGCGCACGCTTTACTTTGGGGTGTTTGGCAATTCTGCAATTCTTCCCTTGACAGTAGCTATGCATGTTGGGTATCGTTCTGTTCGGGGGATGTTGCTTTTTCAGATTTTACTTGTTTTTTCTTGTTTGCATATGGTTTTTTTTAGGAAAATGTGGCTTTGATTATTCTTTTTTATTCTTTTTTTAGGGAAACTCTGTGCAACCAAAGAATTGATTGAGGGATTACTTCCAGAAAACTGCGCCATGTCAACTGGTACGCCTAGAAAGCTTGAGGTGTGTACTTCCAGAGAATATATCATTTGTGGGGGATATTTCAAATTTAAAGGGTTTGTTTTTCTGGAAAAACTGCAAGGTGCGCTTAACGCGTAGCATAGTTGTTTTTTATCTGAAAATCTCCTAAAGCGCTGTTTCAGTTTGGTGGAGTCTCCTGGGCAGGAAAGAGTGTCTACTAATACATATGTGGTACCGCTGTGAGCGGGAGAAACTTACATTTTTTTATTACTAAAAACACTACAAATTGCAAAACATGTTTTTTTTTTTTGCACATATTTCCCCCAAAAGTATTGAGAATACACTAAAAAAAGGCCAAACAAGATATTGCATGTTGAAGCTCAGACTCTGCTGAAAAAAAACAATATATAATTTTCCTGGGAAATCCCTGGAAATCCCTTCAAAAATCAAGATTGAGCATATGTAGCGCAAAATAGTAAACGTGGTCTGGCAACAAAGGGTGACAAAAATTCTAGGAAGGCTGGCATTTAAAGGGTTAAAATAGTTTGAGGGGCTGTTCATCAATCAAGGCCCTCTGGGAGAGGGTTTTGACTATTTACAACAACATCTCAGGGGAGTCGGTGCAGAACTCCCCGCAGGTGGCCCTGTTGTCCTTGCTTCCCGGCTCTCTCTCCCGTGGCAAAAACGGGGGTACTGCGGCATTTCCTGACAGCAGTGAGAGCAGTCATCCCGAGACTATGGAAATCCACAGCCGCGACATCTCTTGTTGAATGGGTACAGGAGGTGGAGGCCATTCGTCGTATGGAGGAGTTGATTTCAGACTCCGAAGGCTCCCGGGAGAGCTATAGGATGACGTGGGCCGGTTGGCTGGACTATAGGGACACTCATCTAGACGTGCCCACTGCTGATATGTCATTGATCTGTATGCACATGTGGACCTAGCAGGCGACATGTCCTTGATCTTTTGTCCTTTAGTATTAATGTTCTGTACTGTTTCCTTTTATATGATTTCCTTTTATACGATGTAAACTTAATAAAAAATATATTGAACTAAAATAGTTTGAGGGGAGGGGCTGTTTCTGCTTGAGGAAAAAGCATTGAAAGGCCATTTGTAAATAAAGAAAGGGTGGACACTTGTGCAATGATGCCCCAGGAAGTCAAACTAGCAGAAAACATGCTGCAAGCAACAGTGGTGCGGGTTGCCCCCCCCCTCTCCCCTACTACCACAAGACATAAAGCGGGTAAAACAATGGATAGATGATGCGCTTAACTCAACCGATCAGACATGACTGTAGCAAAAGTGAGAGTATGAGATAAACATCTGCTGTGTCGCAAATTACCTTTTATCAGTATTTGTGAAATAAATTAATTACAGCAGTCGGCATGTTTTTTTTTTCTTTTTGTACCATCCTTCTTTTTTTTTTTTTTTTTTAATTCTTTATTTAGTTTTCAAATACAATACAATAAGGTATCGGAGATACAAGAAGTTCAGAGTATATACAAAGATAACATACAGGTAACAGTGGCGCTGGCCCACCATATGCGTGCCCCACCCCCTGCACTCTTATGATTGTAGTTCTTTTCCAGAGACTTTTTATTTTTGGGATGGCTCAGAAGATCCAGGATTTCGTAGGGGACACTAATAGTATCTCTCCGTTGTCTCCTGCTCCTCTAGAGGTTTGGCTTCTATTCACTTTTCTTTGCTAGAGAAGCAATGACTCGGGTTTCTGTATATCAGTTTGCTGTTTATCCGGATATCTTAATGGTTTCCTTGTCTTCGGATTAAATTTGATTAGCTCCAAACCTAGTGTTTTGATAATTTGGGGGTCGATTTGGGACCCAGGGCCAGGCCAGCTGAAGAGAATGAATGCATAGAGGGAAAAGGGGGAGAAGGAGAGGAGATAAGTATAGGCAAGTGATGGGGGGGGATCCCTAGCTCTCATGTCCCGCCATGCAAGGGGAACACACCCAGGCTGGCGCCATGGGTCATATGACCAACCACCGTCCACTTCAGGTTCGGCACCTGATCTCAGGGTTTCCAGGAGGAGGCGGGACAGGCTGCCGGGGTCCAGAGTAGGCGGGTCTTTTCTTCATTGTCCTGAGCTGCAGCCGTCAGCTCTTACATTTCCCTTTATTTTGTCTACCTCTCTGATCTAATAATTTTCTGTTGGGGTATATTCGGTCTCCCAGAACCTAGGATTCAGCATGTTGGCTGCGTTTATTAGATGCCTCAAAACCGACTTTTTATATGCTTCTACGCTGCTAGTGGTATGGTGTAGTAGCATGAGGGCTGGGCAGAGCGGGATTCCCAATTACTGGGATCAGGGGCGATGGCCAAGGTGAGATCTCTCTACTCTTTCTAGCCCCGTCCCAAACGCTGAGAGCTGCTTTATTCAATAGGTTAGATCCTCCCCATCGGCTTGAGGTATCTGCTGCCCATGGAATCTCTTCCAACGAAGTTTCTGTGCAACCAGCCTCCAGTGCAACCCACTTCTTCTCTTTCCCATTTCTTCCCCAGTCCACTATCCTCTGTAGGTGCGCTGCTTGCCAGCATCTCTTCAGGTTTGGGACCGCCAGGCCTCCTCTTGTTCTTGGCCGCTGTAGAAGTCCAAAACGGATCCTCGGCTTCTTATTACCCCAAATTTAATTTTAAAAATATTGTGTTCAGATTCTTGAAGTAACTTGCCGATATGTGGCACGGGAGGGTTTGGAATCGATATAGAATTCTTGGGAGGATTGTCATCTATATGGTGCTCATCCGTCCCAGCCAGGTAAGCCTAAGGGAATCCCATCCTGCCAAGTCTGCTTTGATATTCAAGGTGTGCCATACACTCCACTTCGATCTTCATGACATGTGGGGTAATCTCCAGTAGAGGGTGAACTTCTGCAGAGATGAATATGCAAAAAAGAAAGCCCCTCCTGGCCCATATATACCTGGGACCTCCCACCAATTTCCCAGTTCCTTCTCTGCAGGGAAGACAACAAGACAGAAGATGAAGACTTCTCTTACTTGCAGGTAAGCCGGGCTCGCTCCCCGCCCCTTTATTCTAAGCATACAGTACGTCCTGCTCCATATATAATACTTACACGTGGGTAATCCTCCGCCAGAGGGCGCTGTTCACTGCAGACATGCAAAAACAGGCTCCTCCCGGCCCTTCATATACCCAGGGACCTCCCACAAATCCCCAGATTTCTCTGCAGTGCTGACTGCGAAGACATGAAGTATCACTCTCTCGCAGGTGAGCGGGGCTTTTACAGCCTGCGGCCCTGCAGGACTATTGCCACCCGTCCTCTTCGATAAAGATGTGCCTCCCAGCCTGGGCTGCGCTGGTCGGGTGAAGGTAGGCAGCACCATGTGTGCTCACGAAGCTACGCTCCACCGCAGTCCCCCACCATAGGGTAGGCAGTTTAGGCCGATGGTGAGCCTTCAATAGATGCCCTTCCCGCATTATTGCCCCGTGCCCCTCGTAGCGTTTCCCCCCGTAGCTCGGGGGAAAAGAAAGGGGGGGTATGCGTGTGCCGGTCTCAGCGTAATGTTGTATTGTCTTTGAACAAGTGGTTTGGTTCAATGGTTAGTGTACTAGTTTATGAAGCAAGGTATTGTGAGTTCATATCCCAGTCCTTACAATTATGGGTGTCAGAGCCGCGCTCCTTGATCCACATAACCCTTGTCAGGTTGCGTGCGTGTGCGTCTTTCCTTTACTGTAGTGTGCGGCCCGGGCGGCATCATCATTCACTAGTTTTTGATGTTTCCCTTAGCTAAACTCTGTGTGTCTTATCCACTGCTTGTCATTTGCGTTACCGGTGGTTGGAGCTTCGCGCTCTTTGGGGGAGGCGGGCCCGCCCCTCGAGGTTTGCTTGGCGCCATTTTGATGGTCTTCGCGCGCGTGTGGTTGCGATCCCCCTCCTCCCTTGGTCATGTAAGTGCCCTCCTGGGCAGTTTTGTTCCTATGATCTTTTGTTCAGCTGCGCATGGCTCTGATACCCCCCTTATTCTCTTTATGTCTTTCAGACGCCAAGATTTCGGTGGCTTTTCCCGGCCTGACATATATTATAGCGGGTTCACATAAAAAATTCTCCCACATTCCTAGCGGGTCTTGGGGCATCCAGGGTTGCCTATTGCTTAAATCCCTGCAGGCATATTGCTCACATAATCACCATATGGAGGCATCTCAGAATTATGTACCCGGGGTCCCTCGGGGACAAGACCGGCTGTGTACAGCGTGTGGACAGCCCCATGCTGATGCTGACAGAGCACGGGTCTGCGGAAAGTGTGCTGAACGGGCACTGGCCCTGCAATCAGGTTTGCCAGTGGCTGCACCTCGCTTCAATACACCTGTCTCCCCGTGCTTAAATCTCACTCCTGATGAGTCGCACTCGAGCAGGGAAGACCAGCTAGTCGTGCCGTGCAGGCTGCCCTTGGCTGAGCAGGTGCTATCTAGTTTGGCGGAGCGCTTGGGCCCTGGAAAGAAGCGGTCCCTGATGCCTCCTGGTTCTCTGGTTCCTACTGAAACTGAAGAGTCTGCTGCTATGCAGGACCCTGCTCCTTCTGATGAAGGTGAGCTATTCTCCGATTCGGGCTCCTCGGACGAGATGCCCTGGAGCCGTGATGATTCTGGACCCGGTTCTTGGGGCCTGTGTGACACTGATGAACTACTTATAAAGATCTTTGAGGTTTTGTCAATCTCCCCTCCTGGAGAGGCTCCCAAGCCTAAAAGGGAGAGTTTCCACACAGCGACGCTGCGCTTGGAATTTCTGGAACAGGAGCATTTCCAAGCTCTTATATCCAAAGAATGGGAATCTCTTAAAGGGGTTCCAGGGGTCTGGGATTGGAAGTACCCTTTTCCCCCTGATGTGGTTAACTTTTGGTCAGCACCTCCCGTGGTGGATGCACCGATTATAGGGGTTACTAACCCCCCCTCCTCATTACCGTACCCTTCGGGATGCTGAGGACCGGCGCATTGACAGACTGGCTTCCCACGCCTTTTCGTGTGCAGGGACGGCTCTGCGCCCGGTCTGTGCCGCGGCCATCACTGCGGTGGCTGCCAGGACCCTCTTTAGAAAGCTACTTGATCACCAACCTGAGGATCTCCCCTGGGAGGTCTTTAATGCACTCTCAGATTGTGATGCGTTTGTGAGGTTTATCCTCTCAGCGCTGGATGACACCATTAAGATGTGTGCTAGAACCTCTGCCCTTGTGGTAGCTATTCGCCGCCTGGTTTGGCTGCGACAGTGGGGTGCTGACGATGATACGAAAAAGGCTCTCACTGGCCTTCCCTTCAGAGGACGGCATCTATTTGGGGCCCGTTTTGGACCTTTTTGGAAAAAAGGGTAAGGCACCCCTACGCAGAAGGCCGTCTCGGCCTCCTCGGGGCAGGGACACCCCTCCCTACGTTAGTGTCAAACACGAACCAGAGGTGTGCTTCCAACTTTTCAGCGTAGACTACCACTCCAGGGTGGGCAGGCAACGGCCTGGGCCCTCTGGCAGGGCTAAGTCCAAATCTGCCAAGACCTCCCAAGCATGAGGGGACTACCGCAGCCCCTGGCTCCTATCTGGGAGCGTATCGTTTCCTTCTGGTGGATCCAGGAGGTAGTTCCCCTGGATACGGGCGAGAATTTGCTGGGCGGTCCCTTTCAGAGGTTGTCGGGGAGCTTCTAGTCCCTGTTTTCTCTTCAGGAGTTGGTGCAGGCCGTACTCTGCCTGCAGAGTCTGGGCTCACTTGCAGGTTGCCCTTAACAGGCTGGGGCGATGGCCTCTATGTTAACCTTCCTCTTTCCCTCAAAATGATGAGGCAGTCTGAGCCATGCTGGCCTATGGTAGACTTGGCAATTCTACACTCACAGGTAGTCCCTGCATGATATGTCTGTGTTGGGACACAGGCGCCCTGTGCAAGGGGGGCTTCTGGCCTCCTGTAGAGATCTAAGATCCTTTTAGTTTCCCCTGTGTCTTCTGGACACAGAGACCTTTACTAGTCAGTGTTGAAGGACCAACCCTGCGGATTGGGGCCTTGTTTTTGGCCTCTCTTCTGCTCCCAGGCTACTCGCCAAGGCGCGGATGGGAGTGATGTCCTCGACATGCCTGTGGGGCGTCCGCACTAGGACCTACCGGATCGTCCTTCTTTACTTCCCAATCTCTACGTCAGGCCGAGTGGGTTAGTCGGCCGGCGGTGTCCTCTGGGAGTTATTTGAATGGGTGCTCAGTCACCTCAATCCCTCATTGTCCCTTATTCGCTATCTCCATTCCTTGGATTCGGTTCAGGCTTGACCCATCTTCCTTGGCAATAAGCGGACTCCTGGTTACATGGGCTCTGTCCCTCTTTGCTGACTCCTTACTTTCACCAGGCAGGATTGCAGCTGGTGGGCCCGTTGGTGGCGGATCAGATGATGTCCCTTATATTCGGAGCCCTTGGGCTCTTCGGCACAGTAGGTTATTAATCCTGGATGGGGCTCCTGCACCCCTGGAGCTCGGTCTGTGCTCATTCCCCCTTGGTACGGTGGTTCCTCTTGAGCTGGTTAATTTCAAGGACCCTGTCAGGGGGCACCCCCTTCTTTGCTTGCATCTTCCTGTGGATGGTTACCTTGGGTACCAAGTCTCGCAGGTTGGCGGGGGGGATTTTGTTCTAAAATCCCCCGCGGTTCCAAGGTAGGGGCCCTTAGAGGGTCCATTTTCCTACTGATTTTGTTAAAACTGTGAGCCTTCAGTTGGCTCTATCTTGCTGGACTACTCCTCTTCAGGACCTGTCTATTTGGGGACTCTTGGCCTGTCGGAGGACAGTGGCCTGTATTTATTATCAGTCTGGAACTGGGAGCAGGATGATTCTCCTGGAAGGTTTCTGATCCTGATCTAGGTGGGGGTCAACGTCCCCTGCATCTCAGTGGTATTCGCTCCAATGGATGTCCTTCAGTGGCAGGTTGTGCTATCCTGGTGTCTCTCTGAGAGCCAACTAGGGTGGCTCTGTTGGGCCCCGTTAATATCACAGGGGCTCTGCCCTTGTTTTTACTGCCCCAGAATATTCTGACTCTGGTCATGGGGGCTTAGTAATTTTATGTCTGGACATTCTAATTTATATGTTTTTTTCTTCATTCGCCCTGCTAGGCGGGGTTCTGCGCAAGATTGCGCTGATAAGGGGACCCGTGATACTGATGGCCCCTGGGTGGCCTTGTGGACTGGTTCACAGATGTTTCTGCTGAAGACAGTGGACCTGTACGCTCTCTCATGAGTGCGGTTCTGCCCTTTTCAGGCTCCTTCTTATGTCGCCCCAATCTACAGGCTCTAGTCTGACGGCTTGACAGTTGATTCATTCACCCTTTTGGAGACTGGTTTATCTTCTGGGTGACTTTGTCTATGGGGGGCTAGGAGCAAGCTGCTTCTTCTTCTTCCTCCGTCTATTATAGGGTATGGTGTAACCATATTGATTGGCGTGAGTCTTGGTCTCTTCCCTGTTGGACGTTCTCTGTTCCCAGGGTTCTAGAGTGATTGCAGCATGTGTTGGGGTTGGCTCCCCATCTCGGTACTCTGAAGGTTCAGGTTCTGCCCTGTCCGCCTTCCCGTAGAAGTCTTGTTCAGTCTTCCTTGTTAAGCGTTCTTTTGGGGATTGCTCAGGTGCATCTCCCAAGTAGTTCTATGGTCCCTGTTGGGATTAACTTTTATTCTGTTTGCCTTGCGGGTTGTTCCCTTTGGTCCTATTCCGGATGCTGTCTGAACTGTTATTACTTCAAGTTGCCCTTCCGGGGGCTGTTGCTTCAGTCACACGTGTGCCTGAGAAGGTGGCTCTGTTTAGTTAGCCTCGTTCATTATATATACACCATGATGTGGTGGCATTCCGCCTTACGCCGGCCCAAGGTGGTGTCTTATGCTCATTTATTCAAGTCCTTTTGTCTGCTTCTGGGCCTTATTCTTAGTAATGCTGATGTAATGGGGTCTACATTCCTTCAACAGGTGTTGAAGTTTTCCTGGTTTGTTTCTTGTCCCTTAGGGGGACTGATGCCCCTTGGGGTTTCTGGGCGCCTCCATACGTATGCGACTGATCTCATCTGCTTCCAGGGGTTATGCGCCCTTTGGTCTGGTCTTGCTTGGACGGATTGTCCTTTCTGGTCCCAGGTAAGGGTGTTGGCTTCTTGCTGATCCTTGTTAGTGTAGTGGTCAGTATCCCCGCCTGTCGTGCGGGAGACCAGTTTTCAATTTCCCCGATGGGGGGAGCTCTGAGTTTTGCCGAGGCTACTGTTGCATTTGGACTGGTCAGGATGTTACTCTGGCCTATTCCTCTAAGGGGAAGAATCTTCCTCTCTTTTTATTCTGTTTCTACTTGTGCTTGGGTACCTTGGGCCTTTCAGCACCAGTTTTCTGTTAATCAGGTTTTTGCTAGACCACTGCCTGTTTTCTGTTCATACCTTTCAAAGGTTTTTTATGAGGTTGACGTTAGAATAATACAATTCTGTGAAATACTCACCTGTAGAATTGGTATTATATGCATACAGTACGTCCTGCTCCACCCCACCCTGGTTTTACATTTTTCTGGATCCCCTGTATGGTGATCATTGCTATTGTTACCAGTTTGGTGGTTGGTTTCTCACGGCTTCTTTGCTCACTGCTTTTCAATGCTGGGGATTTGTGGGAGGTCCCTGGGTATATGAAGGGCCGGGAGGAGCCTGTTTTTGCATGTCTGCAGTGAACAGCGCCCTCTGGCGGAGGATTACCCACGTGTAAGTATTATATATGGAGCAGGACGTACTGTATGCGTATAATACCAATTCTACAGGTGAGTATTTCACAGAATTGTATTTTTGTCCCTATTCCTGGCAGGATTCATTCCAAATTTTCCCCTATTGAGCCTCCCAGCTTAGGCTGCAGGTCCTGGCAAGGGTAGGAGCACTGGGAGGGTGGGTGCATTGGGAGCCTTGCTCCACCGCGAGACCTCATTTGGGGCAGGCGGTAAAACCAGGTTGTGGTGATCCTGGTACGGGATGCCCCCGTTCCTGCTAGCAAGAGGCCTTATTATTGGCCGGGTTTCCCTTCCCCTCCGGGTCCCTTACTCCCTCCGGGAGTGTCCTAACTGGCCTCTCCTTTGCATTTATTAATTGTTTTGGATATGTGTCTGGTCTGTTGTGGGTGCTTCACACACTGTGTGTACGCTTGTGTGTGTGTGTGGTACACCTGGCTGTAATCTCTGATGAATTGGTCGCAGATGGCTTCCTGTCAGCCGGAGTGAGATTCATTCAGGCTGTGTGTGTGAAAAGGGGCGGGGCCAGGCGCTCGGCACGACCGCTGTAGCCCCGCCCCCTCGTCGGCGCGTTTTTATGTAAGGCCTCCCTCTGGCCAGATCCGCGCTGCAGGGAAGGGGGCGTGGCCTGGAAAGCATGCCTGCGGCGCTGGCACGCCCCCCTTCTTCTTCCTGGGTCCTTTTTTCTTCAAGGCCAGGGGCCATCTTGGTGCTTCCTGCGTGGCTGTGACTGTGCCTAGGGGACAGATAGGGGCCGGATGGCCGTTTTTTTCATTGTATTGGGGGTCACTCTCTGGTGGGGTGAGCCTTGGTGTTGGCGATTTTTTTATGTATATTCCTGTATATATATATATATATATATATATATATATATATATATATATATATATGTGGTATGGTTGTACTTTTATTAATTAAGATGCCATTAATAGTAACTGATTTGCCTATTGTGTGTTGCAGATTGCTTATATATTGCTTATGCATATTGTGCATATTAAGGGGTTCCTCCTGGTCCTGGGGTCCCTAGTTTAAAACTGCTCTCCTCTAAATCCTCCCACCGGGACATTTAAGGGGCATCCCGGGTTGCTACTACTCCAACCTTTTCACGGTACCCAAAAAGGAGGGTTGGGTGAGACCCATTCTAGATCTCAAGGTTCTAAACAGGTTTATCAGAGCCAAAAAGTTCCGCATGGAGACTCTGCGCTCCGCTATCATTTCCCTTCAACAGGGGGATTTCATGACATCCATAGACATCAAGGATGCGTATCTGCATGTTCCCATTTTTCCAGCGCATCAGAGATTCCTCAGGTTTGCGGTGGAGGATCAACATTTTCAGTTTGTAGCTCTTCCCTTCGGGCTGACCTCGGCGCCGCGGGTCTTCACCAAGGTCTTGGCGGGAATGATGCCCTGCTCAGAGCTCAGGGCATTCGCATTGTGCCTTATCTGGACGACCTGTTGATCTCAGCTTCTTCCCTCCGTCAGGCGGAGCTGGACACCCACCAGGTGGTGTCGACCCTGGAAAGGTTTGGGTGGGTGATCAACCGCCCCAAGTCTTCTCTCTCTTCGTCACGAGTGATTTCATTTCTGGGCATGAATCTGGATACCATTCAGGCCAGAGTGTTTTCTGCCCCAGACCAAGGTGCAGGGGATTCGGGGTCTGATACGTTTTCTTCTGGCCAATCCTTGTCCATCTATCTGACAGGGGATGAAACTGGTGGGATTGATGGTGTCCTCTTCAACTTCACCTATTGACGCATTGGGACAGGTGTCCGCAGTCATTGGATCAACCTTTCAGGATGTCTCCCAGGGTTCGGCAGTCCCTTCGGTGGTGGCTGGAATCGAGCAACCTGTTGAAGGGCAGATACTTTCTGGTGCCTTGTTGGGAGACGGTTACCACGGATGCCAGCCTGTCGGGCTGGGGAGGTTATTGGAAAAGTCATCAGTTCAGCGGGGTGTGGGGTCCTCAGGAGGCTCACACCCCCATCAATGTCTTGGAGCTCAGAGCCATCCGACTGGCTCGGCTGACCTCACATTTACAGGGTCTACCGGTTCAGGTTCGGATCCTTCGGATGCCCGCGCTGGACGGCGGCGTCGCCTCAGACGCTGCGGCGTTATCATTGGTTGCTGTCTTAGAGCTTCGCGCTCTTCGGGGGGGGGGGGGGTTGGGGGCCTAGCTTGGCGCGCTCCGCGTCACGGCCCGCTCTGGCCCGCCCTTCGAGGTTCGCTTGGCGCCATTTTGATATGTAGTCGCGTGCGTGTGTGGCGGTCCCCCCTTCCGCGGTCTGTAAGTGCCCTCGCGGGCGATCTTTATGCTCATTGCTTACTGTGCATGGTTCTGACGCCCCCTTATTCTCCTTATGTCTTTCAGACGGGTGAATCCAGTGGCTTCTCCCGGCCCGATGTAATTGTCAGTTGGGCCTAGTATAATTACTCCCACTTTCCTGCGGGTCATTGGGGCATCCGGGGTAGCTTACAGCATCAATTCCTACTGGCCTATTGTGCCTATTAATCACCATATGGAGGCATCCCAGGATAATGTGACCGGGGTTCCTTCGGGACAAGCCGGCTGTGTGTAGCTTGTGGGGTCTCACCTGTCAGCGGTGACAATGCACGGGTCTGTGTTCCTTGCGCACAGCAGGCACTAATGGTGCAACCCGCCCCCCCGGTGGCTGGGCCTACACCTCGCCTCACTTCACCTACTCCCCCAAGCCTGAGTCTAACCCCCAATACAAGCGGGGGATCTCATCCTGATGTGGCTACTAGACTGGCCAGTGTTGAAAAATTGATTTCTAATACCTTAGCGCGTAATGCCACTGCTAAAAAGCGTCACTTAACCCCTGATGCCACTCTTTTCCCTACGTAGTCTGACGAGTTGTTGCATCTATATGGCTATACCCCCTCGGACGAAGGGGAGCTGTTCTCTGAGTCGGGGTCATCTGACGAGAGGCCCAGGGATCATGACGATTCTGGCTCTGACCCCTGGACCCCGGATGATACTGACAGGCTGCTGGTTCAGATTTTTGAGGTTTTGTCCATCTCTCCCCCTGTTGCGGCTCCCAGGCAAAGGGGTGAGCTCTTTCATACTGCTAAGGCTCGATTGGAATTTCCTGAGCAAACCCATTTCAATAACCTCATGCTTAAGGAGTGGGAACATCCCAGTAGACTTCCCGGGATACCTAAGAGTTTGGACAGAAAGTATCCTTTTCCTGCTGATATGGTCAAGTGCTGGTCATCGCTGCCCGAGGTCGATGCCCCTATTCTAGGGCTGTCTAACACCTCTATTATGCACTCCCCCGACACTACTACGCTGCGGGATTCTGAGGACCGGTGCACTGACCAATTGGCATGCCATGCCTTTGCATTTGTGGGGGCGGCGCTGCGCATGGTTTGTGCCTTGGCCATCACTTCTGTGGCGCTCAGGGCCCTGGTCAGAAATGTACTCGAAGGCCCAGATGAATTGCCATCTGATACGGTTAATGCACTGTCTAACTGTGATGTGTTTGTTAACTTTATCCTGTCTGCATCGGATAATGCCATTAGGATGTGTGCCAGATCTTCTGCCTTGGCGGTAGCTATATGCCGCGCGGTGTGGCTGCGCCAGTGGGCTGCTGACAATGCTGCTAAGAAAGCCCTTACTGGGCTTCCATTTAAGGGGCTACGCCTGTTTGGGGACCGCCTAGACCTCTTTGCTAAAGGAGGTAAGTTACCCCAGCGCAGGCGGCAGTCTCGGCCCTTTCGGGGCCAGGGCCCCCTTTCACTCCCCTACTAAGGTGCTAAGCAGGGAAAAGGGGTGTTCTTCGCGGGGGCTCGTGCAGATTCCTGGCATAGGAGCAGAGGACGACGTCCTGGCTCCTCCTGGGGATCCAAGCCCAAAGCCCCTCCCAAGACCCCTCAGGCATGATGGGGCACCCTCGCCCGTCAGGGTGGGGGGACGGCTACAGCACTTCGCGCACGTCTGGAGGCGCCAAGTCTCAGACCGGTGGATTCAGGAGGTAGTGTCCTCTGGTTACAAGATAGTTTGCTGTGCAGCCCCCCACAAGATTCATCAGGTCCCGGATCCCCCAGGACCCCGTCTCAGCTCAGGTCTTGATGCAGGCCGTGCAAGGACTTCTGGATCTGGGGGTCATTTGCAGGGTCCCCTTAAGAGAAAGGGGCAAGGGGTTCTATTCCAACCTTTTTACAGTACCCAAGAAAGATGGGTCAGTCAGACCCATTCTGGATTTAAAGCTCCTCAACAAGTTTGTCAAGAACAGGCGCTTTCGCATGGAAACTGCGCTCGGCCATCGGCTCTCTGCTCCCAGGGGATTTTATGACGTCTGTGGACATCAAAGATGCTTACCTTCACATCCCTGTGTTCCCGGGACACCAAAGGTTTCTCAGATTCGCGTTGGAAGATCAACATTACCAATTTGTGGCCTTGCCATTTGGCCTCACTTCAGCTCCCAGAGTGTTCACCAAGGTGCTGGCGGGGGTGATGTCTCTGATAAGGTCAAGGGGCATACACGTGCTGCCCTACCTGGACGACATTCTCATCACCTCTCGGTCTCTACAGCAGGCAGACTTGGACACTTATTTGGTGGTGTCCACCTTGGAGTCCTTCGGCTGGCTGATCAATCACCCCAAGTCCTCTCTGTCCCCTTCTTCGGTGACCCCATTCCTGGGAATGATTCTGGATACGGTTCAGTCAAGGATATTCCTTCCTCAACAGAACGTGGAAGCTCTAACTGCGCAGGTGAGGTTCCTGCTCTCGTGCCCCCAGCCCTCCCTCAGGCAGGGAATGCAGCTGGTGGGTCTGATGGTGGCGTGCTTCGAGGCGGTGCCCTTTGCTCAGTTCCATTTGAGGCCTCTGCAACTTCACCTTCTGTCAGTATGGGACAAGGACCCAACGTCCTTGGACGGGGTCTGTGTGCTTCCCCCCTTGGTCAGACGGTCCCTTTTGTGGTGGCTGGACCACAGGAACTTGCTAGGGGGCAGGTCCTTTCTGGCCCCCTCCTGGGAGACGGTCACCATGGATGCCAGTCTGTCAGGTTGGGGGGGATTCTGGAAGTCCCTGCGGTTCCAGGGGAGGTGGGGCCCTCAGGAGGCCCAATTACCCATCAACATTCTGGAACTACGGGCAATCAGGTTGGTACTGGAGCAGTTGACCAATCACCTGAAGGGTCTGTCTGTGCAGGTGCGCTCAGACAACAGGACGGCGGTTGCCTACATCAACCATCAGGGACCCGGAGCAGGGGTGCCCTCCAGGAGGTGTCGCGGATTCTGACATGGGTGGAGGCCAATGTTCAATGCATTTCGGCTGTGTATATCCCGGGGGCAGAGAATCTACTGGCAGACTCTCTGAGCAGGGGGACTTCCCGTCAGGGGGAGTGGTCCCTCTGCAACAGGGTATTCCAGTCCCTGTGTCACCGTTGGGGTCTACCGGATGTGGATCTGTTCGCATCCTGTCACAATCACAAGCTCCCGGCCTTTGTCTCCCTGTCTCAGGATCCTCTGGCCTTGGCCACGGATGCTCTGTCCATGTCATGGAAGGAATTTCGGCTCCTGTATGTCTTTCCTCCATTCCCCCTGCTGGGCAGGGTCCTGCGCAAGATTGCTCTGGAAAGGGTGCCAGTGATTCTGGTGGCCCCCAGGTGGCCAAGAAGAGTGTGGTTGGCAGACGTGGTACAAATGGCAGTAGACCAGTACGTCCTGCCAGGGGCGCCAGATCTGCTCACTCAGGGCCCCTTACGCCATCCCAATTTACAAACTCTGGCTTTGATGGCCTGGCTGCTGAAACCTCCATCTTGATGGAGAAAGGCTTGTCTGCCTCGGTGGTGGATACCATGGTGCAGGCTAGGAAGAAAACTTCTTCTGCCATCTATTATAGGGTATGGCGTACCTACATTGATTGGTGCGAGTCTAGGTCTCTTCCCTGTAGGGAGTTTTTAGTCCCTAGGGTTCTGGAGTTTTTACAGCATGGGTTGGAGTTGGGTCTAAAGCTCAGTACTCTGAAGGGTCAGGTTTCTGCCCTGTCTGTCTTCTTTCAGAAGTCTTTTGCTCAGCATCCCTTGGTTAAGACCTTTTTTCAGGGGCTCACTCATGTGCGTCCACCACGTAAACCTATGGTCCCTGTTTGGGATTTGAACTTGGTTTTGTCTGCCTTGCAGGGTGCTCCTTTTGAGCCTATTCAGGATGCTGCTCTGGCTGTACTTACCCTCAAGGTTGTCTTTCTGGTGGCTATTACTTCGGTCAGGCGTGTGTCTGAGCTGGCGGCTCTGTCTATCCAGCCCCCATACTTTGAGAGACACCAGGATAAGGTGGTGTTCTGCTTTAAGCCGGATTTCCTGCCTAAGGTGGTGTCTGCTTTCCACCTCAATAAGGATATCATTCTCCCTTCCTTGTGTCCTAAGCCTAACAATGACAAGGAGAGGGTTCTGCACAATTTGGATGTTGTTCGCTGTGTGAAGTACTATTTGGTGACTACTTCTTCCTTCCGCAAGACGGGCGTTTTTTTCGTGGTGCCCTGCGGGCCCAGGTGTCTGAAGTATTACCTGGTAGTCACTTCGGCCTTCAGGAAGACTGATGCTCTTTTTGTGGTCCCTTCTGGTCCTAGGAAGGGTTTGGCTCCTGCCAAGTCTACTATTAGCAAATGGATTCGTCAGGCTGTGATTCAGGCCTATTCTGCTAAGGGGAAGAATCCTCCCTTCCGCCTTACAGCTCATTCTACTCTGGCTATTGATGCCTCTTGGGCATTCCAGCACCAGGCTTCTGTTGAACAAGTTGGCAAGGCCGCTACTTGGTCTTCTGTTCATACCTTTTCAAAGTTTTACAAGGTTGATGTTAGGGCCTCAGCTGATGCTGTTTTTGGCCGCAAGGTTTTGCAGGCGGCAGTGGTTTAAACTGTCTGCTGTTACCTTTTGTTGGGGATCCCACCCTGCTTTATGGACACTGCTATTGGATGTCCCAAGTGTAAGTAATCTATCTGGAGCAGGACGTACTGTATACTAAGAATAATACAGTTCTGTGAAATACTCACCTGTAGAATTGATATTATAAGTATACAGTACGTCCTGCTCCACCCCACCCTGGTTTTTTGCATTATTCTGGATCCCCTGTATGGTGATTGTTAACATTTTCTCCCGGCTTCTTGTTCACTGCTCAATGCTGGGGATTTGTGGGAGGTCCCTGGGTATTTGAGGGGTCGGGAGGAGCCTGTTTTGCATGTCTCTGCAGTGCAGCACCATCTGGCGGAGGATAATCTGGCATCTGGCAGAGGATAATCAGGCGAGGATAATCTGGCCATCTGGCGGCTGCATAGCTCGAGGCATCACCAGTAGGAAGAGGGAGGTTGTGATGCCGCTGTATAGAGCCCTGGTGAGGCCACAGCTAGAATACTGTGTACAGTTCTGGAGACCTTACCTGAAAAAAGACATTATTCAAATAGAACGGGTCCAAAGGCGGGTAACGAAAATGGTGGAAGGACTTAAACTTAAAACTTATCAGGAGAGACTTAAAGAACTTAATTTGTACAGTCTGGAGGAAAGAAGGTAGAGGGGGGACATGATTGAGATCTTTAAATATGTGAAAGGATTGAATAAGGTTCAGGAGGGAAGTGTTTTTAAGAAGAAACTTAATGATAGAACAAGGGGGCACAACCTGAAGCTAGTCGGGGGGGGGAAGATCAGGAGCAATGTTAGAAAATATTATTTTACAGAAAGAGTAGTAGATGCTTGGAACAAACTTCCAGCAGAGGTAGTTGAAAAATCAACAGTCACTGAATTTAAACATGCCTGGGATAAGCACACATCTATCCTAAGATAAAGAGTACATACAGTATACACATAAGGGCAGACTAGATGGACCGTATGGTCTCCTTCTGCCGTCAACTTTCTATGTTTCTATAACCCAAGTGTAAGTATTCTATTTGGAGCAGGACGTACTGTATACTTATAATATCAGTTCTACATGTGAGTATTTCACAGAATTGTATTATTGATTGGTGTGAGGCTAGGGCCTTGCCTTGCAGGATGTTTTCGATTCCTAGGATTTTGGAGTTCTTCAGCATAATCTGGATCTTGGGTTCCAGCTTAGTACTTTGAAAGGACAGGTTTCTGCTCTGTCGGTTTTCTTCCAGAGGTCTTTTGCCTTACACCCGCTGGTTAAGACCTTTTTCCAAGGGGTCGCGCATCTGCGGCCCCCTCGGAAGGCTGTGGTTCCTGTTTGGGATTTGAACTTGGTTCTTTCGGGTCTCCAGGGTCCTCCTTTTGAGCCGTTACAGGATATTGCTCTTTCGGTTCTCACTCAGAAGGTTGCTTTCTTGGTGGCTATTACCTCTGTTCGGCGTGTCTCTGAGTTGGCGGCTCTGTCGATTCAGGCCCCTTACTTTGAGAGACACCAGGATAAGGTGGTTTTTCGTTTTAAGCCAGATTTCCTTCCTAAGGTGGTGTCTGCTTTCCACCTCAATAAGGATATCGTTCTCCCTTCCTTGTGTCCTAAGCCTAACAATGACAAGGAGAGGGTTCTGCACAATTTGGATGTTGTTCGCTGTGTGAAGTACTATTTGGTGACTACTTCTTCCTTCCGCAAGACGGGGGCGCTTTTTTCGTGGTGCCCTGCGGGCCCAGGAAAGGTTTGGCGCCTGCTAAGTCTACGATTAGCAAGTGGATTCGTCAGGCCATTGTTGGGGCCTATTCTGCTAAGGGGAGGACTCCCCCCCCCCCCCCCCCCCCCCCCCTTTTAGGGTCACTGCACACTCTACTCGTGCTGTTGGTGCTTCCTGGGCTTTTCAGCACCAGGCTTCTGTTGAACAAGTTTGTAAGGCTGCTACTTGGTCTTCCGTTCATACTTTTTCCAAGTTTTACAAGGTTAATGTGCGGGCTTCAGCGGATGCTGTTTTTGGCCGCAAGTTTCTGCAAGCTACAGTGGTTTGAGTTGGTACATTCTTTACTGTTTCTGGTTCCCACCCATGACGGACACTGCTATTGGATGTCCCACATGTCATGAAGATCGAAGTGGAGTGTATGGCACACTTAGAATAATACAGTTTTGTGAGTACTCACCTTTAAAACGGGTATTATGAGTGTGCCATACACTCTACTTCGCCCCACCCCCTTTTTTTTCAGGTATTCTGGGGCTTTTATATGGTGAACCATTGGTTTTGATTGTTAAGGTTATAATTGGTTCTTCCTGGTCCCCTTACTGCTTTTTTACACTGGGAAATTGGTGGGAGGTCCCAGGTATATATGGGCCAGGAGGGGCTTTCTTTTTTGCATATTCATCTCTGCAGAAGTTTGCCCTCTACTGGAGATTACCCCACATGTCATGAAGATCGAAGTGGAGTGTATGGCACACTCATAATACCCGTTTTAAAGGTGAGTACTCACAAAACCGGTATTTTTATTCAGCATGGGGACAAAGTTATGTCTAAAGACATCTTTTGATGTCCTTCTGGATATTCGTACCTAGGTAGGTTAGCGTGGGTGATGACCATTTTGAATGGAAAGGAGGACTTAATGGGGGATACTATTGTTTCTGGGAGTCCGACATTGAGCGCTTCTGACTTGTCAAAATTGATATTAATTTGTCAAAATTGATATTAATCCCCCGTGGGGGGTCGGATGGCTCCAGGAGTGCCCCCGGAATAGCCCCCCCCCCCCCCCCCGTTTGTCAGCAGCAGCTGCTAACTGTAAAAAAAAAAAAATAATAAAAATGACATTTACTTACCTGCAGTCGCGCTGCCTCCCTCCAGGTCTCCTCTTCACTGGGGGGGCCTCCGATCGCCCCCCCCAGCCTCTTCAGCTTCAGGGGAGAGCCTGGAAGGGCTTTCCCCCTCCTCTCCCGACGGGCCCCTCCTCTGGCCAGCGATCACCAGGGCATCTGACAGCTGAGCCGAGGAGAGGCAGCAAGACGCCCGGGAGTGACGTCATAAGCCCCGCCCCCAAAGGGGTGGGGCTTAACCGCAAGATGGCGGCCCCTGTCGGGAGAGGAGGGAGGGAGGGACCCTACGTCATTTTTTTTTTTTTTTTTTTTTTTTTAAGTGTTAGGGTTAGGCTAACCCTAACCCTTAAAAATAAAAATGATGTAGTCCCCCTCCCAGGAAGGGGGGGGGGGTGGACCCATTTTTGTTGGAATAACCCTAACCCTTAAAATTCCCCCAAAAATAGCCTAACCCTTAAAATTCCCAAAAAATTACATAGGGTCCCCCCTCCCGGGTGGGGGGGCTCCCCATTTTTTGGGGGGAAATTTTAATTTTTTTATATTTTTTTAACCCTAACCCTTAAAAATAAAAATGATGTAGTCCCCCTCCCAGGAAGGGGGGGGGGGGGGTGGACCCATTTTTGTTGGAATAACCCTAACCCTTAAAATTCCCCCAAAAATAGCCTAACCCTTAAAATTCCCAAAAAATTACATAGGGTCCCCCCTCCCGGGTGGGGGGGCTCCCCATTTTTTGGGGGGAAATTTTAATTTTTTTATATTTTTTTATTTTTAAGGGTTAGCCTAACCCTAACCCTTAAAATTCCCCAAAAAAAGCCCCCCCCCCTTGGGAGGGGGGACCCTATGTCATTTTTGGGGGGATTTTTGAGGGTTAGGGTTAGCCTAACCCTAAACCCTTAAAATTACCCCAAAAATGCCCCCCCCCCCGGAAGGGGGGACCCTATGTCATTTTTATTTTAATTAACCCCTTATGTTTATAGTGTGGATAGTATTTTATTTGTAAATGTAATAAAGTGCTCTTTTCAGTTTGGGGGGTCTCCAGGGCAAGAATGAGGGGGGCTACCGATACATATGTGGTACCGTTGTAATCGGGAGAAATGGGGCTATCACATGCAATATGGTTTTCATTAAAAAAAAAAAAAAGGTTTTATTTAAAATAAAGGAGACAATTGTCTAAAAAATATATATTTTTAGTTTTTTTTTTTGTTTTTTTAAGCAGAAATATTCAAAAAACAGTAGAAAAATTACAAACAAGACATTTCATGTTAAAGCCTAAACTCTGCTGCAAAAAATGTATATGTAATGTATATAATTTTTCTGGAAATTCCAGCAAAAATCACGGTTAATCATGCCGCAAAATGGGGAAAAATGACCTGTCAACAGAGGGTGACAAAACTTCAAGTAGGCTGACAATTAAAATGGTTAATAGTAACTATGCATGTTGGGTATTGTTCTGCTCAGGGGACCCTGCGCTTTCAGATTTAGCTTGTTTTTTCTTGTTTGCATATTGATATTTTAGGAAAACATGGTCTTTATTCTGCTTTTTTTATAATTGTTTTTAGGGAAACCCTGTGCAACCTAAGAATTCTTCAATGGATTACTTCCAGAAAGATGAGCCCACTACAACAAGCTCAGTACTCTTAGAAAGCTTAACATGTGTACTTTCAGGAAATATATGGTTTATGGGGATATTCTAAATTTAAAGGGTTGTTTTGGTTGAAAAATTGCAAGGTGCGCACTTTGTCTGCAGAGCTGAAATTTTTAAGTAAAATTACCGTTATGCGCATGCTTTACTTTGGGGTGTTTGGCAACTCTTCCCTTGACAGTACCTATGCATGTTGGGTATTGTTCTGTTCGGAGGATGTTGCTTTTTCAGATTTTACTTGTTTTTTTCTGTTTGCATATAGTTTTTTTTTAGGAAAATGTGGCTTTGATTCTTCTTTTTTATTCTTTTTTAGGGAAACTCTGTGCAACCAAAGAATTGATTGAGGGATTACTTCCAGAAAATTGCGCCCATGTCAACAAACCTGGTACGCCTAGAAAGCCTGAGGTGTATACTTCCAGAGAATATATAGTTTGTGGGGGTATTTCAAATTTAAAGGGTTCTATTTCTGGAAAGACAGCAAGGTGCGCTTAGCTCGGTGCATAGTTGTATTTTATCTGAAAATCTCCTAAAGCACTGTTTAAGTTTGGGGGAGTCTCCTGGGCAGGAAAGGGTGTCTACCAATACATATGTGGTAACGCTGTTACCGGGAGAAATTGGGGTTTCACATGCAATAAGATTTTATTGACAAACTTACATTTTTTATTACAAAAAACACTACAAATTGCAAAAAATTGTTTTTTTTTATTTTTTTTGCACAAAAGTATTGAGAATACACCTACAAAATTACAAACAAGACATTTCATGTTAAAGCCCAGACTCTGCTGAAAAAAACAATATATCATTTTCCTGGGAAATCCCTGGAAATCCCTTCAAAAATCACATTTGAACATGGGGAGCGCAAAATAGTGCAAAATGGTCTGGCACCAAGGGTGACAAAAACTCCAGGTAGGCTGGCAGCGAAAGGGTTAAGAAAGGTTCTACTACTAGGGCGAAGATGAGGGGAGTTAGTGGGCATTCTTGTCTGGTCTCATTTGAAATCTGAAAAGGTTGAGAGAGCTGACCATTCACTTTTACTCTGGCCTGTGATTTAGAGTATAATCCCAGGATAAACCT
The DNA here is from genome assembly GCA_027917425.1 of Gastrophryne carolinensis. NCBI lineage: Eukaryota > Metazoa > Chordata > Amphibia > Anura > Microhylidae > Gastrophryne > Gastrophryne carolinensis. Next base: position 105,099,036 of record CM051239.1, on the reverse strand, counting down.
TAACGCCCTCTCTTGGAGCCCTATGTGTTTCAACACTTCAAACGCATAGTTTCAGTATACTCGATTAAACGCTTTTTTGGCGTCTGTAGATAGCAACATGATCGGTGAGTTGTTCATTCGTCACCGGTGTATAAGGTTTAGGGTCCTAATCATATTGTCCCTGGCTTCTCTGCCAGGGATGAACCCACATGTACCATTCTTTTTTTAATTAACCTGTATAAGCGAAAGTCCTCTTGCACGTCTGTGCTTATAACCACATTTACTGATAAACAGCTTAGTGACATTTTTTTTTTTTTTTTTTATTTGCAGTATTCTGAATGTTTTCTTGCCTTTTAGAATAAGTGTTTATAGAGCTTGTTTCATCAGTGGCAGATGCTACTTTATAATGGATTTCTATGGTAAACAATTGATTGATGTACCTAGAAATTCCAGCAGGGGGAGCTCAAAGCCAGCTGTTAAAGTGCTGTAATGCTTTAGTTTCTTATCGTATGATTGTATTGGGCCATGGAGTTGGACTTTCAGTTTGCTCAGCAGGTCATTATTTCCATGGTCAACATATTATACTGCTAGACTTGGCAAACGTTGAATACGTTAGCAGTTTTTGTGCTTTTCCCTCCTTTCTATTAGTTGCTAGACAAATTAAAATAAACACTCCAAATTTCAGTAAGCTCACTCTAGATAAGAAAAATTAAAACTTGTATGTGTATGAATATTTACAATGTATCAATATTTACAACTTGTAGATGTTCCAGGCCAACTTATTTTAATACAAACCCGAAATGCAGGTTTTAGAACTTGACCTAAAGCCAAACGACCAACCAGGCATATTTTTTAATCCCTTAAAGTGGACCAACACCCAGGGGGGATCGGCCCGGAAATCTATAAGATTCCCGGACCGATCAGATCCCTCCCCGCGGGGCATCCGAAATCGGGATGTCCCGCGGGGAGGAACCCCCCAGGAGGCCCACAATCCTCACCTTACCTGCGATCCAACGGCGCATGCGCGAGACGCGGCCGCGTCTCTCGCTTCCCTCTAGCAGGGCGCGCTCCCGCGCCAGCCGTTTTGTGAATGGCCGGCGCAGGCGCGCTCCCTGTTAGAGGGAAGCAGCCAATGACAGCGCTCTGGTATGCGCGTCCAAGCGGCTTTGGACGCGCATACCAGAGCTGCTCTGAGCGCTGTCATTGGCCGGACGAGGTCACGTGGGAGCGGGGAGAGGTGAGTTTTTGCGGCGATCGGGGGGGGTTTCAGACAGCGGGGCACCCCCGATCGGGGTTCCCCACCTAAGTGGACCAACACCCAGGATAGTCAAAATCCTGGGTGTTGGTCCACTTTAATGCTCCCCCCCCCCCATTGCTGGCTGACTGATGTTCCATTGGACGGGTTTGCACCTGCCTTGTGCATGCCTGCCACTAGTCACATGGGACATGTGTATGCTGGGATCCAAAGTTGGGATGCCATCCCTGGGGCTATGCATGCCAATTCATAAAGCAGACCACTGCTCCAATTTAAAGCAGATCTAAAACTAAAAAGGCCTCAGGACGACTCTATCCCACATGTTGTCATTTGCATTAGGATGTATATTTACTGGAAATGCCTGAAATGGGCCTTTATTCTCCCTTTTCTGCATTTCCGAATCTTTGCCTGCTGTAACAAGTGCTCAAAGTGAGCCAAAATAGCTCTAGCTCAGTCAGATTGGGTGGAAAGCATTTGTGAAGAGAAATGTGCAAGTCATGCCACAGATTCCCAATGGGGTGTAGGTCTGGACTTTGACTGGATCATTCCAACACATGAATGTGCTTTGATTTAAACCATTCTATTTTATTTTTGGCTGTATGTTTAGGGTTGTTGTCCTGCTGGAACTTGAACCTATGCCTCAGTCTCAAGGCTTTTACAGCCTTGAACAGGTTTTGCTCCAGGATTGCCCTGTATTCCGCTCTGTTCATCTTTTCTTTATTGCATGGCACGGCCTGCTTCGGTATTCATAACAGTTGGGTTATTCCACCACAAGGTGGCGCAGTGTACTGCAGAAGAGCTGTGGCATCTCCCGGCCCCCTATAAAAAGTGGATTAACCATAGAATTCCCAGTGTTTCCTCTGCAGTGAAACTGTGAAGATAGAAGATGGCTCGCTCTCTATGTGCAGGTGAGCGAGGCAACCGAGCCTGCGGCCCTGCAAGTCTATTTCCACCCGTTTCTGGACCCTCACTGCCTCCCAGCCTTGGCTGACAGATCGGGTGAGGGTAGAAGAGCACTAGGGTCAAGTGCTCCTGGAGCGCTGCTCCAAGCCGCAGACCCTGTTCCACAAAGGGTAGCCAGCCGTAGGCTTTATGGTGAGCCTACTAGGGATGAGGAGTTCCTGTCCTGACTTCTGAGGGGTGAGTGTGTTTTGGGGACTGTGTCCCCTTCTTTTCCTTCCCCATTCCACCCCCCCCCCTCCTGGCCTGGATACTCGGCGCTGCCTTCTCGTCTCTCTCTCCCCCCCCCCTCTGACTTTGTTTGGGGGGGGGGGTGGTAGCGGCTAGCGGCTAGTGGTATTAGTTGTGGTGTTTTGCCCGTTAACAGTGTGTTTTTGGCCACCGCGCCGCTTTGTACTGCGCTCCGCGGCTGTGGGCGCTATAACCTGGTGCGTTTTTGCTTAGGCGCCGGCGGGGTCACGTGGGGGGTTACACGTATCACGCTCTTCAGGGGGGCGGGGCCTGGGGGTTACACGCATCGCGCCGTCCCCCCCGCGGCCCGCCCCTCGAGGTATCTCTGCCGGCGCCATTTTGGATTAGCTGCGCATCTGGATTTCTCCCTTCTGGGCTGCAGCGCTGTTTCCTCCGGTGTGTCGCTTCATCCTGCGGTCTGTGCCTTGGTGACCCTGCGGTGTCCTTGGTCCGTGAGTCCCCCTTGGGAGTTTTTTTATAGGTCCTGAGGGATGCTCATGTGTCGTTTTTACTTATGTCTTTCAGGCGGGCTATCAGTGGGTTGTGGTTTCTCCTGGCTCTACTCCTTCCTCCCCCTCATCCCCCCCTTTACTGACTTCTGGGGGCATCCTGTGGGAGGGCATCCCGGATGGCTTTTGTATTAGCCTTTACCCAGTGCTGGCCTATTGCGCCTGTGTCACCATATGGAGTCTTCTCCGGATAGCGTGCTTGGGGGCCCTTCGGGGCAATCCCGGCTGTGTACCGTGTGTGGGGTATCCCCTGTGAGTGACAGTGTCGGGGTGTGCGTGCCATGCGCCCAAAGTGTCCTTGCTCTCCAATCTGGTTTGCCTGCATCGCTTCCCAGCTCTGCACCCCCTTCGGCATTACCTCCCCCCCCCCCCCACTGCTGCAATTAGCTCCCTGTGAGGGGGATAAAAGCAGGGGGTCACAGTTTGATCTGGCACTTCGTGTGGCCAGCATTGAGAGGCAGCTTGCCGGGCCTGTTCCTAGGAAGGCCTCTGGAAAGAAGCGGCACCTGACTTCCACTCTCTCACGCTCCATACAGGAGTATAAGGAGTTTGATGCCACTGGTGGACATTATTCCCTAGAGGAAGGGGAACTGTTCCAGGATTCTCTGGGGACCAGCGGGAGGGTTGCGATAGTGACCCTGGATCTGCGTCCAGGGAGTAATCATGATACCCTGAGGACACTGATAATCTGCTGTCTCACATTTTTGAAATTTTGATCAGGGTCATTTCACTACTATGGTGCTTAAGGGGTGGGAATGTCCTAACAGGCTGCCTGCTGTGCCTAAGGGATTGGATAAGAGGTATCCCTTTCCTGCTGATTTTGTGAAGCGGTGGTCATGTCCCCCTGAGGTGGACGCTCCCGTGCTAGGTCTGTCCAATACTTCGGTCATGCCTTCCCCTGACACTACCACTCTGAGGGACAGCTAGGACTGGCGCATGGATCAGCTTGCCGGCCATGCTTTTACTTGTGTGAGGGCTGGACTGCGCCCGGCCTGTGCTGCTGCCATTACAGCTATTGCTCAAGCGTCTCTGGCCTGGCGCTATGGCTGGTAGGAGGGTGGAGGATTATAGGGCCCTCCTGCTTTGCTCTGACTTTGTTGTATTTACTATTCCATTCTTTTCACGGTCCCCAAAAAGGACGGCTCTCTGAGGCCCATCCTGGACTTGAAGGGCCTCAACAAGTTTGTCAGATTCAAGCATTTTCGCATGGAGACGCTACGCCCGGCTATCGGTACCCTTCGCCCGGGCGACTTCATGACCACCGTGGACATCAAGGATGCTTATCTTCATGTGCCTTCTTCCCAGGTCATCAGAGATTTCTGAGGTTCGCGCTGGAGGATTAGCATTACCAATTTGTAACTTTACCCTTTGGTATCACCTCGGTGCCTCGGGTGTTCACCAAGGTGCTGGTGGGGGTGATGGCTCTGCTACGGAACCAGGGCATTCGCGTCCTTCCTTACCTGGATGACATCCTTATTGTGGCCCAGTCTTTTTATCAGGCCAAGCAGGACACCCAGGGGGTGATCTCCACTCTGGAGTGCTTCGGCTGGGTGATCAATTTTCCCAAGTCTTCACTGTCCCCGTCCTTGGTGAGGTCCCTTCTGGGTATGACACTGGATACCTCTCAGGTCAAGATGTTCCTTCCTCAGCAGAAGGTGGAGGGCATTCAGAAGCAGGCACTGGCTCTGCTCTTGTGTCCTCATCCCTCCATCCGTCTGGGGATGCAGTTGGTGGGCCTGATGGTGTCCTGCTTCGAGGCAGTCCCCTTTGCTCAGTTTCACATGAGACCTCTTCAGTTGCACCTCTTGTCAATCTGGGATCGGGACCCTGTGTCTCTGGTTCAGGAATCTGCTCTGTCTCCTCTGGCCAGGCAGTTCCTTTCGTGGTGGCTGGACTCAAGGAACCTTCTGGTGGGCAGAACTTTCCTACACCTGTGCTGGGAGACGGTCACCACAGATGCCAGTCTGACAGGCTGGGGGGGCTTTTGGAAGTCTCTGAAGTTCCAGGGTCGGTGGGGCCCCCAGGAGGCCCATGCTCCCATCAATGTACTGGAACTGAGGGCAATAAGGTTGGTTCTTTCTCAACTGACCACACACCTTTGGGGGCGGGCTGTTCAGATTCGATCAGACAACCAGACGGCGGTTGCCTACATCAACCATCAGGGAGGGACTCGGAGCAAGCGAGCCTTCAAGGAAGTGTCCCTGATACTGTCTTGGGCGGAACAGAATGTTCCCTGCATCTCAGCGGTATACATTCCGGGGGTGGTGAACCAGGTGGCGGACTCCCTGAGCAGGGAGACGTCTCGTCTGGGGGAATGGTCCCTCAACAACCAGGTGTTTCTCTCCCTGTGTCACCGCTGGGGTCAGCCGGACGTGGACCTGTTTGCGTCCCATCACAATCACAAACTTCCCAAGTTTGTCTCCCTGTCACAGGATCCTCTGGCCTTCGCCACGGATGCACTGGCAATGCCTTGGACGGAGTTTCGTCTTCTCTGTGTTCCCTCCGTTCCCTCAACTGGGCAGGGTCATGCGCAAGATAGCCCAGGAGGGAGTGCCAGCCATCCTGGTGGCCCCCTGTTGGCCAAGAAGGGTGTGGTTCGCAGACGTCGTGCAGTTGGCAGTAGCTCAGTACGTCTTGGCCAAGGATCCAGATCTTCTCACTCAGGGGCAGCTACGCCATCCCAATTTACAAACGCTGGCTTTAACTGCTTGGCTGCTGAAACCTCCATCTTGATGAAAAAGGGATTGCCTGCCTCTGTTGTGGATACTATGATTCGGGCTAGGAAGAAGCCCTCGTCCTTTATCTATTACAGGGTCTGGCATGCTTACATTGCCTGGTGTGAGTCCATGTATTTCCCTGTCGGGTTTTTTCCATCCCCAGGTGTCTGGAATTTTGCAACATGATTTGGATTCCGGCCTTCAACTAAGTACCCTCAAGGGCCATGTTTCAGCTCTGGCAATTTTTTTCTAAAGATCCTTTGCCAATCACCGGTTGGTTAAAACCTTTTTTCCAGGGTGTTACTCATGTGCTTCCACCTCGTAAGCCTATGCTACCAGTCTGGGACTTGAATCTGGTGTTGTCTGCTCTGCAGGGTCCTCCCTTTGAGCCTATTCGTGGGGCTGCCTTGCCCATTCTGACTCTTAAGGTAGCCTTTTTGGTGGCTATCACTTCTGTTAGGCGAGTTTCTGAACTGGCAGCGCTTTCCATCAAACCTCCTTATTTTGAGCGGCATCAGGATAAGGTGGTGTTTCGGTTTAACCCGGTTTTCTTGCCTAGGGTCGTGTCTGCCTTTCATCTAAATCAGGACATTGTTTTGCCTTTATTTTGTCCTAATTCTGCTTATTCCAAGGAGCGGGAACTGCATTCTTTAGATGTGGTCAGGGCTCTGAAATTTTATTTGGTCGCTACTGAGCCTTTCAGGAAATCTGATGCTCTTTTTGTTCTCACTTCTGGACCTAGGAAGGGTTTGCCTCCGGCTAAATCCACTATCAGCAAGTGGATCCGTCAGGCGGTGGTTCAAGCCTATTCTGCTAAGGGGAAGGAACCTCCCTTTAGGGTTACTGCTCACTCCACTCGTGCTATTGATGCCTCTTGGGCTTTTCAGCACCAGGCTTCTGTTGAACAAGTTTGCAAGGCAATAAAGAAAAAAAGCAATTCTGTGAGTACTCACCTGTAGAATTGTTTTTGTTCTTGTATGGCATGGCCTGCTTCGACCCACCCTCGTTATTCTTGGTTGCCTCTTTATGGTGATTGTTCCAAGTTAATTGGGGTTCTTTACCTTTTTTACATTTTCTACCTTTATTCTCTCCCGGCTTCTTGTCTCACTGCTTGTCTACGCTGGGAACTCTATCGTTAATCCCGTTTTTATAGGGGGCCGGGAGATTCCACAGCTTTTCTGCAGTACACTGTGCCACCTTGTGGCTGAATAACCCAACTGTTATGAATACCGAAGCAGGCCATGCCATGCAAGAACAAAAACAATTCTACAGGTGAGTACTCACAGAATTGCTTTTATTCTAAGCATACAGTACGTCCTGCTCCATCTATAATACTTACACGTGGGTAATCCTCCGCCAGATGGCGCTGTTCACTGCAGACATGCAAAAACAGGCTCCTCCCGGCCCTTCATATACCCAGGGACCTCCCACAAATCCCCAGATTTCTCTGCAGTGCTGACTGCGAAGACATGAAGTATCACTCTCTCGCAGACGAGCGGGGCTATTACAGCCTGCGGCCCTGCGGGACTATTTCCACCCCTCCTCTGTGTGATGTGCCTCCCAGCCTGGGCTGCGCTGGTCGGGTGAAGGTAGGCAGTACCATGTGTGCTTAGGGAGCAACGCTCCACCGCAATCCCCCACCATAGGGTAGGCGGTCAAGGCTGATGGTGAGCTTTCAGGGGATGCCCCTCCCGCATCATTGCCCCACGCCCCATGTAGCGGTGGACCCTATGTTAACGGGTTGCCTTCCTCCCTCGTTCCCCCCTTAGGGGGAAAAGAAAGGGGGGGGTTGTGTGTATGGCGGCCTCAGTGTATACTTACACGCTTATGGCTTGGCTGTGCTTCACTGGGAACGGGGATCAGAGCCGCGCTCTTACCTTACTGTTAACCGCAGCACCAGTAGTCTGCTTTCTGGTTGCACCGCACGTACAGCGGCGGCTTGCGGACGCCTCGGCGCCTTCTTCTTCCTTCCTTCACCTTCTTAGCCTTAGTGGCTCTTCCTAGGTTGCGCTGGCTTGAGCGCCTGTCTTATTCAGTATCCTGTCACAGACCAGGGTTCATTCCGCGATGGGGAGCCACAGGAGAGCCCGAGTACTGATCTCGGCTGTTCCTGTCCTGGCTCCGAGCGCCATTTACAATAAACTTTTCTACTTTCTGTACCCTCATTGGCTAGATGCCTTACGAGCTTCGCGCTCGCTGGTGAGGGGCGTGGTTTCGACTTGGCGTGCTACGCATCACGATCGGCTCAGGCCCGCCCTCCGAAGTTCGCTTGGTGCCATTTTCTTCTCCCGCGCGCGTGGTGAAGATCGTCCTCTCTGTATGTAACTTTACTTCTATCCCCATTGCGCATGGCTCTGACATCCTGTTTCCCCTTATGTCTTTCAGACCACGGATTTCACAAGTGGCTTCTCCCGGCCCAGCGTAGCTCCCGGTCGTGACCATAAAAAATTACTCCCACTTCCCCGCGGGTTATTGGGGCATCCAGGGTAGCTTCCAGCGTCAATCCCTACTGGCATATTGTGCCGATTAAATCACCATATGGAGGCATCTCAGGATATTGTGAACGGGTTCCTTCGGGACAAGCCCGGCTGTGTGTAGCTTGTGGGGTCTTACCTAGCAGCGGTGACAGTGCACAGGTCTGTGTTCCTTGTGCACAGCAGGCGCTATCGGTGCTTCCCATCTCCTCTGAGGCTGGGCCTGCACCCCGCCGCACTTCACCTACTCCCCCAAGCCTGAGTCTAACCCCCAATACCAGTGGGGATTCTCATCCTGATCTGGCCATGAGGCTGGCTAGTGTTGAAAACTTGCTTGCTAATTCCTTAGCGCGTAAAGCCACCGCCAAGAGGCGGCACTTGAACCCTGAATCGGCCCTCTTCCCTATAGAACCTGATGATTTGTTGCATTCCTATGCCCATATCCCCTCGGACGAAGGGGAACTGTTCTCTGACTCAGGGTCATATGACGATGAGTCCAGGGGTCAGGAAGAGTCTGGCTCCGAGCATTGGTCCTCGGATGATATTGATAGACTGCTGGTTCGGATCTTTGAGGTTCTGTCCCTCTCTCCCCCTGCTGCGGCTCCCCGACAAAGGGGGATCTTTTCCATACTGCTAAAGCTCGCTTGGAATTTCCCGAGCAAACCCATTTCAATAGCCTCGTGCTTAACCCTTCTAGTGCCAGCTACGTGACTCTCACGTAGCTGCCTCTCCAACCGTTAAGTGCCAGCTACGTGAGAGTCACATAGCTGACTTTAGAGGCCCATAAAACAAAAAGTTAAAAACATACAGACTTACCTTACCCCTCATTTGAAAGGGCCAGCGATTCTGTACAAGAATCCGCTGTTATATTTCCGCCCCCAGGCCTCTGATCTTCAGGAGGGGGCCCGGAATAGCCCCCCCCCCGCCGGCGCCGACATCTAAAAAACAAACAAACAGTAAATGACAGCAGCGCGATGGCTCTCCCCGGGTCTTCTCTTCACCAGGGGGGGCTCCGATCCCCCCCCCCCCTGGGCTTTCCACGCTGCTTGTGAAGGCCCAGAAACGGGCCATCACCATCCTCTTCGGCCGGCGCTGGCCCCGCCCCTAGCCCCACCCCTAACTCCGCCCACTCGATGACGTCATCCCGCTCCTCGGGTTACTGGCACCCGGGCTCCGATCTGTCAGTTGTCAGCAGCGATCGGAGCAGGGAGGGTGGCAGGCAGGGTGGCTCTGATCTCCCTGCCTGCCACCCTCCCTGCTCTGATCACTACCGACAATTGTCATCTGCAGCAGCGTGGGACACTGGATGGGAGGTAAGTATAAGTGAAAATAGAATAATAAAATATTTGTCTGGTGTCTTTTTTTTTTAACTTAACCCTTTGTGAACTGGTAAGGGGTCCATGGGACCCCTTATACCAGTTCACAAGGCTCTGGGTATGGCAGGTCACCTGCGGCAAGCGGGTGACTTGCCATAACCCCCAGCCCCCCATTACCTGCCTCCCCAACGGCCAGGGGGGGGCAGAAGGGCCCGGGCCACGTGGCTATGTGGACTAGTAGCCTGCAGGGCCAGGGGCCACCAACGCTGGCCCCTGCGCCCTGTTCTACAAGCCCCCACAGCTGGTCCGGGTCAGTAATGCTGGGTAAGGGGGACCCTATGTCATTTTTTGGGGGGGATTTTAAGGGTTTTTAACCCTTAGAATTCCAAAAAAGAAATGAGGTCCCCCCCCCTGGGAGGGGGAACCCTATGTCATTTTTTGTTTTTTTTTTATTAACCCCTTACAAGTTGTTTCCTATCTGGAATCTCCTAAACTGCTGTTTCAGGAAAGGGGGTATACCTATACATATGTGGTACCATTGTAACCGGGAGAAATAGGGCTTTCACACGCAATAATATTTTATTAACAAACTTACATTTTTTATTACAAAAAAACACTACAAATTGTAAAAAATAGGTTTTTTTCATTTTTTTGCACATATTTCACCCAAAAGTATTGAGAATACACTAAAAAAAGGCCAAACAAGACATTTCATGTTGAAGGCCAGACTCTGCTGAAAAAAACAATATATAATTTTCATCGAAATCCCTGGAAATCCCTTCAAAAATCAAGGTTGCACACGTGTAGTGCAAAAACGTGAAAAGTCGTCTGGCAACAGATTGTGACAAAAAAATCTCGGTAGGCCGGCACTCAAAGGGTTAAAGAATGGGAACATCCCAGCAGACTTCAAGGGGTCCCTAAGAGCGTGGATAGGAAATATCCCTTCCCTGCGGACTTGGTCAAGTGCTGGTCATCGCCGCCTGAGGTCGATGCTCCTATTCTAGGGTTGTCCAACACCTCTATTATGCACTCCCCTGACACTACTACGCTATGAGACTCTGAGGACCGGCATGTTGACCAACTGGCATGTCATGCCTTTGCATTTGGGGGAGCGACTCTGTGCCCGTTTGCGCCTTAGCCATTACGGCGGTAGCGCTCCGGGCCGTGGTTAGGAGTGCTCTCGATGGCACAGATGAGTTGCCTCCTGATACTGTCAACGCTCTGTCCAGCTGTGATGTTTGTGAACTTTATCCTGTCCGTATCGGACGATGCTATTAAGATGTGTGCCAGGTCATCTGCCCTGGTGGTTGCTATACGCCGCGCGGTCTGGTTGCGCCAGTGGGCCGCAGACAATGCCGCCAAGAAAGCCCTCACGGGGCTGCCATTTAAAGGGCTGCGCTTATTTGGGGATCGATTAGACCTCTTTGCCAAGGGAGGCAAGTTACCCCAGCGCAGGCGGCAGACTCGGCCCTTTCGTGGCCAAGGCTCCCTATCAACCCCCTATCGTGGGGCCAAGCAGGGTAGAGGGGCGTCCTTCGCTGGGGCCCGCGCTGATTCCTGGCTCAGGAACAGAGGACGCCGTCCAGGTTCCTCCTGGGGAACCAAGCCCAAGGCCCCCCAAGCATGAGGGGGCGCTCTCACCCGTCAGGGTGGGGGGACGTCTACAGCACTTCGAGCACGTCTGGCGGCGCCACGTCTCAGACCGGTGGATTCAGGAGGTAGTTTCCTCTGGCTACAAGATAGAATTTGCTGTACGGCCCCCCCACCAGGTTCATTGGGTCTCGAATCCCTCAAGACCCTGCCTCAGCTCAGGTCTTGTTGCTGGCCGTACAGGGTCTCATTTGCAAGGTCCCCCCTGGAGACAGAGGCACGGGGTTCTACTCCAGCCTTTTCACAGTACCCAAGAAGGATGGGTCAGTCGGGCCCATTCTGGATTTAAAAATCCTCAACAAATTTGTCAAGAACAGGCACTTTCGCATGGAAACTCTGCGCTCGGCCATTGGCTCACTGCGCCCAGGGGACTTCATGACATCAGTAGACATCAAGAATGCTTACCTGCACGTCCTGGTGTTTCCGGGACACCAAAGGTTTCTCAGATTTGCACTGAAAGATCAGCATTACCAGTTTGTGGCCCTGCCATTCGGCCTAACGTCTGCTCCCAGGGTGTTCACCAAGGTGCTGGCAGGGGTGATGTCCCTGATAAGGCTAAGGGGCATACGCGTGCTGCCCTACCTGGACGATATTCTCATCACCTCTCGGTCTCTGCGGCAAGCGGAGTTGGACACTCGGCTGGTAGTGTCCACCCTGGAGTCCTTCGGCTGGGTGATCAATTACCCCAAGTCATCCTTGTCCCCCCTCCTCGGTGACTCCGTTCCTGGGAATGATTCTGGATACGGTTCAGTCAAGGATATTGCTTCCTCAACAGAAGGTGGACGCTCTGACAGCGCAGGCGAGGTTCCTGCTCTCGAGCCCACAGTTCTCCATCCAGCAGGGAATGCAGTTGGTGGGCCTGATGGTGGCGAGCTTTGAGGCGGTGCCCTTTGCCCAGTTCCATTTGAGACCTCTGCAGATTCACCTTCTGTCAGTTTGGGACAAGAACCCTGCGTCCTTGGACGGGTTCTGTGTGATTCCCCCTCGGTCAGACAGTCCCTTGTGTGGTGGCTGGACCACAGGAACTTGACAGGGGGCAGGTCTTTTCTGACCCCATCCTGGGAGACGGTCACAACGGATGCCAGTCTGTCAGGTTGGGGAGGATTCTGGAAATCCCTGCGCCTCCAGGGGACCTCCAGGGGCACTCAGGAGGCCCATTTACCCATCAACATTCTGGAATTACGGGCAGTCAGGTTGGTACTGGAGCGTTTGACCCAACACCTGAGGGGTCTGTCGGTCCAAGTTCGCTCAGACAACAGACCGGCGGTTGCCTACATCAATCATCAGGGAGGGACCCGGAGCAAGGGTGCTCTCCAAGAGGTGGGCGGAGGCCAATGTTCAATGCATTTCGGCTGTTTACATTCCGGGGGCGGAGAACCTGCTGGCGGGCGCCCTGAGCAGGGGGATGGCCCGTCAGGGGGAGTGGTCCCTCTGCAACACGGTATTCCAGTCCCTGTGTCACCGTTGGGGCCTACCGGATGTGGATCTGTTTGCTTCCCATCACAATCACAAGCTCCCGGCCTTCGTCTCACTGTCCCAGGATCCTCTGGCCATGGCCACGGATGCCCTGTCCATGTCTTGGGGGGAGTTTCGACTACTGTATGTGTTTCCACCGTTCCCCCTTCTGGTGAGGGTTCTACGCAAAATTGCTCTGGAAGGGGTACCTGTGATTCTGGTGGCCCCCAGGTGGCCAAGAAGAGTGTGGTTCGCAGACGTGGTTCAAATGGCAGTAGATCAGTACGATCTGCCAAGCGTACCAGATCTGCTAACTCAAGGGTCCTTATGCCATCCCAATTTACAAACTCTGGCTTTGACGGCCTGGCTGCTGAAACCTCCATCTTGATGGAGAAAGGCTTGTCTGCCTCTGTGGTGGCTACTATGGTGCAGGCCAGGAAGAAGACTTCTTCTGCTATTTATTATAGAGTACTTAGTAGGGTCAGTACTCTGAAGGGTCAGGTTTCTGCCCTATCTATCTTCTTTCAGAAGACCTTTGCTCAACATCACCTGATTAAGACCTTCTTCCAGGGGGTCACTCACGTGCATCCCCCTCGTAAGCCTATGGTCCCTTTTTGGGATTTGAATTTGGTTTTGTCTGCCTTGCAGGGTGCTCCCTTTGAGCCTATTCAAGATGCTGCTTTGGTCGTTCTCACTCTCAAGGTTGTCTTCTTGGTGGCTATTACTTCGGTTAGGCGTGTGTCAGAGCTGGCCACTCTATCTATTCAGCCTCCATACTATGAGCGACACCAGGACAAGGTGGTGTTCCGCTTCAAACCGGATTTTCTGCCTAAAGTTGTGTCTGCATTTCATTTGAACCAGGATATTGTTCTTCCTTCTCTGTGTCCCAATCCTCGCAACGACAAGGAGCGGGTTCTGCATTCCTTGGACGTAGTCAGGTGATTGAAGTATTACCTGGTTGTCACTAAGGCCTTCAGGAAGACTGATGCTCTCTTCGTTGTGCCTTCGGGGCCTAGGAAAGGTTTGGCTCCCGCCAAGTCTACCATCAGTAAATGGATTCGTCAGGCTGTGATTCAGGCCTATTCTACTAAGGGGAGGACTCCCCCTTTCCGTCTTACGGCTCATTCCACTCGTGCTATTGGTGCCTCTTGGGCTTTTCAGCAACAGGCCTCTGTTGAACAAGTTTCCAAGGCCGCTACTTGGTCTTCTGTTCACACCTTTTCAAAGTTTTACAAGTTTGATGTTTGGGCCTCAGCTGATGCTGCTTTTGGCTGTAAGGTTTTACAGGCGGTTGTAGTTTGAGCTACGTGCCGTTGCCTTTGTTGTTGGGGATCCCACCCTACTTTATGGACACTGCTATTGGATGTCCCACGTGTAAGTATTATAGATGGAGCAGGACGTACTGTATGCTTAGAATAATACAATTCTGTGAAATACTCACCTGTAGAATTGATATTATACGCATACACTACGTCCTGCTCCACCCCACCCTGCTTTCACCTTGTTCTGGATCCCCTGTATGGTGATTGTTATCATTGTTATTATTACCAGTTTGGTGGTTGGTTCTCCCGGCTTCTTTTTCTCACTGTTTTTCAATGCTGGGGATTTGTGGGAGGTCCCTGGGTATATGAAGGGCCGGGAGGAGCCTGTTTTTGCATGTCTGCAGTGAACAGCGCCATCTGGCGGAGGATTACCCACGTGTAAGTATTATAGATGGAGCAGGACGTACTGTATGCGTATAATATCAATTCTACAGGTGAGTATTTCACAGAATTGTATTTTTCAATTCCAGCGCCTTCTTCCATGCGTTTGCTGTGTTCTCTACATGGCCTGAGGCTTTTTGCCACTCTTCCATAAAGACCCTATTTGTGACTATTGTTGTTTTGTGGTCAGATTCTCCCACCTGCGCTGTGAATCTCTGCGGCTCCTACAGAGCGACCCTGGGCCTTTAGCCTTTAGCTGCTTCTCTGTTAAATGCTCTTCTTGTCTGGGCTGTCAGTTTAGGTGGATGGCCATGGCTTACTAGGCTTGTAGCTGTACTCCATCCATGGATTGAACAGTGCTGAACAGTGAGATATTCCGTGGTTGGACTTTAACCTAACCCTGCAAATACACATCACCACAACTTTATTCCTGAGCTGTCTAGTGCAGGGGTGGTACACATTAGCAGTCTGGTTGCCTTCAAAGGGCCAGTTAATAACAAACCCAAAACAAAATGGAAATTCAGTCATTCAAATGTTTAGTTACAGACATTTTACCAACAACAGCTACATAATTATTTTGCCCATGCAGGTCCAAAATTATTTTACCCAGTACAGATGCAGGCACTAAATATTTTTGCCCTAGACAGATGCAGGCACAGAATTGTGCTACAATCTTTTTTTTTTTTGTCCTACCCCACGTGGGAATGCCTAGCAATAACCCCTGCAGCAGCTGCAGTAAGTTAGGTGGTGAGAGCTGGTTGCATAGTGACACAAAACAGTTGCAGACACTTCTACCGTCTCCTCCAGATTATTAAAAACGGGTGAACCAGCTGATTTTATAGGCACTGCATATGGGGACAGGATTACAGGCGGCACTGTGCTCCACAGTGATGCCCAACATAGTCTGGCACTTGCCGGACGGCTGCATACAGCCCCCGGGCCTTGAGTTTGACACATGTGGTCTACTGTGTTCCTCAGTTTTTATCATGATATCTGTTCTCTAACAAACCTTTTGTGGCCTTCACAAAAATTGTAGATCTATTAGGAATAAATTACATACAAGTCGACTCCATTTACTAGTTAAGTTAAGGCCACATGTGTCAAACTCGAGGCAAAAATCGAGGCAAAACTCGAGGCTGAATGTGGCCCTCTGACAGCTGCCAGACAGCAGCAGGTGGACGGCGCCCCTTCTAGGGGAACTTGTCTTCACGACTGTGTGTGGCGCTGCCAAGTGCTGTGCTCCACTGTGGAACACAGTACCGCCGCTTTTCCTGTCCCCAAGCAGAGTACTTACAAAAGTATTTGCAATGGATACGTAAGCATATACCCAGTCTCCACCAGCTATCCTGTGTTCCCCAGGCCTTATGTGCGCTATTGTGAGCTGGAACAGCAACAGTGCTGCATTGGCCAGTACTGCTGGATGGGTATTCTCTTTATCAGCGGTTCTCAACCTGAGGATCGGGACCCCGGGGGGGGGGGGGGGGGGGGGGAATCGAACGACCAAAACACAGGGGTCACCTAAAGCCATCGGAAAAGACATTTCCGATGGCTTTAGCCGCTGAGAAGTTGCACTACCGTCTGCATCAGCGCTATTCAGCTGGAATGCACGCCATTATGGATGCGCGTTCCAAACTGAATGCCTGCGCGCATGCACAGATGTGATTGCATCATCCGTCCGGGGCCTAAGAGGCAGGGGAAAGCGGGGGGAACGCTCCACAGTCCATAGCAGCGCATTACGTGTTTCCGCCGCTTGCTGACATCATCAGTGGGCGGACTCAGCAAGCGCCGGAGGACAGAAGCCTAGGAGGCGGAGAGGCAAGAGAGCCTGCGAGACAGCCTGCTGGTGTAAAAAAGGTTGATAATGTAAAAACAGTACACACACCATACACACAATACTGTGTAAGTGTAAGGTGCTTTGTGTGTATTCATTACACAGTACACAAAGCAGCTTACACTTACACAAAGCACCATACATTTACACAGTGTGAACTACATCGGTCTTATACTATAAGAAACCACTATAAGATGTAGTTCACACTGTTCCCCAATGTATAATTATCTCCTATATCTCCCACTCCCACTATATTCTAAGTATACAGCACGTCCTGCTCCAGAGATAATTCTTTACGTTTGGGTTATACATCCACAAGATGACGCTGGACTGCAGAGACAGCAAAAAAGTGGCTCCTCCCGGCCCCTTATATTCCAGGGACCTCCCACAAAATCCCCAGTTCTTCTCTGCAGTCGGCGTTGCAATGACAAGACGATGACTCTCTACTCGCAGGTGAGCGGGGCTATTAGCCTGCGGCCCTGTAGGACTATTCCCACCAGAGAAATTTGTTGCATATGTCCTCTCTGCCTTGGATGATCCCATTAGATTGTGTGGCAGGGCTTCTGCCTTGGCGGTGGACAACGCTGCCAAGAAGGCCCTCATTGGGTTCCCCTTTAAATGACTGCGTCTATTTGGGGATCGCCTGGACCTGTTTGCTAAGGGAGGCAGGTTACCCCAGCGCAGGAGACAGTCGGCCCTTTTGGGGTTCAGGCTCCTTTCTTCCTTCCCACCGCGGGTCCAGAATGGGAAGGGGAGCTTCGTCTGCAGGGGCCGCACTGGCCCCTCCTGGGGTCCCAAGTCTAAGTCTTCCCCCAAGCCCCCTCAGGCATGAAGGGGCGCCCTCACCCATCCGGGTGGGGGGACGGCTTCGGCTCTTTGCTCACGTCTGGAGCCGTCATGTCTCAGACCGGTGGATTCAGGAGGTAGTGACCTCCGGTTACAAGATAGAGTTTGCAGCCTGGCCGCCCCCCAAGAGTCATCAAATCCCGGATGCCTCAAGACCCCCTGTCAGCTCAGGGCCTGTTGCTTGCTGTGCAGAATCTACTGGAGCTGGGGATCATCTGCCAAGTGCCCTTAAGGGAAAGGGGCAAAGGCTATTATTCCAACCTTTTCACTGTTCCCAAAAGAACTGGACTTAAAGTTTCTCAACAAGTTTGTCAGATCCAGGCGTTTTCGCATGGAGACTCTGCGCTCAGCTGTAAGCTCACTACGCCCAGGGGACTTCATGACCTCTGTGGACATTAAGGATGCTTACCTCCATGTTCCAGTCTTTCCAGGCCATCAGAGATTCCTCAGGTTCGCCCTGGAAGATCAGCATTAGCAGTTTGTGGCATTGCCCTTCGGTCTTTCTTCGGCTCCCAGGGTATTTACCAAGGTGCTGGCAGGAGTTATGGCTCTGCTGAGAGCTCAGGGCATTCGCATTCTTCCCTATCTGGACGACATTCTTATCACTTCTCTGTCCTTCCAACAGGCAGAGCTGGATACTCAGCGGGTGGTGACCACACTAGAGTCATTCGGCTAGGTGATAAACCACTCCAAATCTTCCCTGTCCCCCTCTTTGGTGAAGCCTTTTATGGGCCTGAATCTGGATACAGCTTAGGCCAGGATTTTTCTTCCTCAGCAGAAGGTGGACAGTCTGCAAGCGCTAGCTCAGCTCCTTCTGTCCTGCCCTCATCCTTCCATCAGGCAGGGAATGCAGCTGGTGGGCCTGATGGTGTCTTGCTTCGAGGCGGTTCCTTATGCTCAGTTTCACATGAGGCCTCTTCAACTCCACCTCTTGTCTGTATGGGACAGGGACCCTGTGTCCCTGGATCAGGCGTTGGTTCTGTCCCCCCTAGCCAGGCGTTCCCTCTTGTGGTGGCTGGATTCAAGGAACCTGTTGGTGGGCAGATCCTTTCTGGCCCTTTGCTGGGAGACAGTCACCACGGATGCCAGTCTGACAGGTTGGGGAGGGGCTTCTGGAGATCCCTATCATTCCAGGGGCAGTGGGGCCCTCAGGAGGCCCACACCCCCCTATCATTCCAGGGGCAGTGGGGCCCTCAGGAGGCCCACACCCCTATCAACATTCTGGAACTGAGGGCAATCAGGTTGGTTCTAGCCCGCTTGACCCCGCACCTTCGGGTGGTACGCTCGGACAACCAGGCGGCGGTTGCCTACATCAATCATCAGGGAGGGACCCTGATCAAGGGGGTCCTCAAGGAAGTGTCTCTGATCCTGTCCTGGGCAGAGGACCATGTTCCCTGCATCTCAGCTCTGTACATTCCGGGGGTCGAGAATCTGGAGGCAGACTCTCTGAGCAGGGGGACTTCTCGCCTGGGGGAATGGTCCTTCAGTGTCAGGGTGTTTCGCTCTCTGTGTCACCGGTGGGGTCAGCCGAATGTGGATCTGTTTGTGTCCCATCACAATCACAAGCTTCCAGTCTTTGTGTCTCTGTCCCAGGACCCTCTGGCCTTAGCCATGGATGCTCTGACAATGCCCTGGCAGGGTTTTCAGCTTCTGTATGTCTTTCCCCTGTTTCCCCTGTTGGGCAGGGTTCTGCGGAAGATTGCTCAGGAAGGGGTGCCAGCAATACTGGTGGCCCCTTGTTGGCCAAGAAGAGTGTGGTTCGCAGACATAGTACAGCTGGTGGTAGATCAGTACGACCTGCCCAGGGATCCAGACCTGCTCACTCAGGGGCGGCTACGCTACCCCAATTTACAAACGCTGGCTTTAACGGCCAGGCTGCTGAAACCTCCATCTTAATGGTAAAGGGGCTGCCTGTCTCTGTTAACACCATGATCAGGGCTAGAAAAAAGTCCTCTTCTTTCATCTACTATAGGGTTTGGCGTACCTACATTGACTGGTGTGAGGCCAAGCATCTTCCCTGTCGTGTGTTTTCTATTACTAGGATTCTGGAATTTCTCCAACATGGTTTGGATCTGGGACTTCAACTCAGCACTCTGAAAGGTCATGTGTCTGCCTTGGCTGTTTTCTTTCAGAGGTCTTTTGCTCAGCATCATCTGGTCAAGCCCTTTTTCCAGGGGGTTACTCATGTGCGCCCCCCACGTAAGCCTATGTTACCAGTCTGGGACTTGAACCTGGTCCTATCTGCCTTGCAGGGGCCTCCGTTTGAGCCTGTGAATGAGGTTGCTTTGTTCATTCTTACGCTTAACCCTTTAAGTGCCAGCCTACCTGGAGTTTTTGTCACACTCTGTTGCCAGACCATTTTGCACTATTTTGCGCTCCCCATGTTCAAATGTGATTTTTGAAGGGATTTCCAGGGATTTCCCAGGAAAATGATATATTGTTTTTTTCAGCAGAGTCTGGGCTTTAACATGAAATGTCTTGTTTGTCATTTGTTAGGTGTATTCTTAATATTTTTGGGTGAAATATGTGCAAAAAAAAAAAAAAAAAAAAAAATTTTTACATATTGTAGTTTTTTTTGGAATAAAAAATGTAATTTTGTCAATAAAATCTTATTGCGTGTGAAATCCCAATTTCTCCCGGTTACAGCGGTACCACATATGTATAGGTAGACACCCTTTCCTGCCCAGGAGACTCCCCCAAACTGAAACAGCGCTTTAGGAGATTTTCAGATAAAATACAACTATGCTATGCAATATGCGCACCTTGCGGTTTTTCCAGAAAAACAACCCTTTACATTTGAAATACCCCCAACAAACTATATATTCTCTGGAAGTACACACCTCAGGCTTTCTAGGGGTACCAAGCTTGTGGATGTGGTCATAGTTTTCTGGAAGTAATCCCTCAACGTAATCTTTGGTTGCAAAGAGTTTCCCTAAAAAAAGGATAAAAAAGCAGAATCAAAGCCACATTTTCCTAAAAAAACTATATACAAACAAGAAAAAACAAGTTTAATCTGAAAACGCAACATCCCCCGAACAGAACAACACCCAACATGCATAGGTTCTGTCAAGGGAAGAGTTGCCAAACACCCCAAAGTAAAGCATGCGCATAACGGTAATTTTACTTGAAAATTTCAGCTCTGCAGACAAAGTGCGCACCTTGCGATTTTTCAACCAAAACAACCCTTTACATTTGGAATATCCCCCATAAACCATATATTCCCTGAAAGTACACACGTTAAGCTTTTTAAGGGTACCCAGCTTGTTCTAGTGGGCTCATCTTTCTGGAATTAATTCCTCAAAGAATTCTTTGGTTGCGCAGGGTTTCCCTAAAAAATTTATAAAAAAGCTGAATAAAAAACACCTTTTCCTAAAATATAAATATGCAAACCAGAAAAAACAAGCTAAGTCTGAAAGCGCAAGGTCCCCCGAACAGAACAATACCCAACATGCATAGGTACTATTAACCCTTTTAATTGCCAGCCTACTTGAGATTTTGTCACCCTCTGTTGACAGGCCATTTTCCCCATTTTGCGTCATGTTTTGCGACATGTTTTGCGCCATTTTTGCTGTAACTTTCAGAAAAATTATATATATATTTTTTGCAGCAGAGTTTAGACTTTAACATGAAATGTCTTGTTTGTATTTTTTTTTTTTTTTTTTTACAATATTATTAAGTGAAAAAAAAATAAATAAATAAAAACATTTTTTTAGAAAATTGACTCCTTTATTTTAAATAAAAAATGTATTTTATTAAGGAAAATCATATTGCATGTGAAAGCCCCATTTCTACCGATTAGAACGGTACCACATATTTATCGGTAGCCCCCCGTTCCTGCCCAGGAGACCCCCCTAACTGAAACAAGTATTTTATAACATTCACAAAAAAAATACAAAAACCATCCACACTACAAAGGGTTAAATCGGGAAAAAAAATGACATAGGGTCCCCCCTCCCAGGGGAGGGAGACCCCATTTTTTTTTTGATTTTTAAGGGTTAAAAACCCTTAAAAATCAAAAAAAAAATTGACGTGGGGTCCCCCTTACCCAAAGTAACCAGCCCGGGACCAGCTATGGGGGCTTGTAGGCACAGAGTGGGGGGGCCAGCTTTTGTGGCCCCCCCACCCTGCAGCCTACGAGCCCACATAGCCCATGTGGGCCCGGGCTCTTCTGCCCCCCCCTGGCCTTTGGGGAGGCAGGTAATGGGGGTGCCGGGGGTTAATGGCAAGCCACCCGCTAGCGCAGGTGGCTTGCCATCCCCCCAGCCTTGTGAACTGGTATAGGGGTCATGGACCCCTTACCAGTTCACAAGGGGTTAAATGTAAATAATCACACAGACACAAGCATAGAAAAAATATTTTATTATTTTTTTTTTTTTTTTTTTTTACACTGTACTCACCTCCCATCCATCCTGGAGCCCTCTGTCCCTCGGCGATCACTGGCTTCTGCTCACTTGCTAGAAGCCTTTTATAGCTGCTGGATGACAGAACACAAAGGGTTAATCAAAAAAAAAAATGACATAGGGTCCCCCCTCCCAGGGGGGGGGACCCCATTTTTTTTTTGATTTTTAAGGGTTAAAAACCCTTAAAAATCAAAAAAAAAATTGACGTGGGGTCCCCCTTACCCACAGTAACCAGCCCGGGACCAGCTATGGGGGCTTGTAGGCACAGAGTGGGGGGGCCAGCTTATGTGGCCCCCCCACCCTGCAGCCTACGAGCCCACATAGCCCATGTGGGCCCGGGCTCTTCTGCCCCCCCCTGGCCTTTGGGGAGGCAGGTAATGGGGGTGCCAGGGGTTAATGGCAAGCCACCCGCTAGCGCAGGTGGCTTGCCATCTCCCCAGCCTTGTGAACTGGTATAGGGGTCATGGACCCCTTACCAGTTCACAAGGGGTTAATAGTAAAAAAATGACACACACACAGAGAAAAAAAAATCTTTATTTTTCTTTTTTACACTATACTCACCTCCGATCCGACGTCCCTCGCCGCTGTCCCGCGCCGATCACCTCACTGACAGATGCCGGTGGTGATCGGCGCAGGGCGGGTGACAGGTGAGGGGGCTCCGATCGGAGCCTCCTCACCTGACACCCGCTCTGCTCCGATCACCACCGGCATCTGACAGAGATGCCGGAGCTCGGAGGGGGTATAGGAGGAGCGGGATGACGTCATCCCGCTCCTCCCACAATGGGCGGGGCTTAGCGGCGGCGGCCGTCGCCGCCATTACAAGAGGTGAGGACCCGGAAGAGGGTCCTCACCTGAAGACTGCGCAGCCCAGGGGGGGGATCGGACCCCCCCCTGGTGAAGAGGAGACCCGGACAGAAGGCTCGGGCGCGGAGGTGAGTAAATGACAGTTTTTTTTTTTTTTTTACAGCGGCGATCGGCGATCAGCGCTGGAAACGGGGGGGGGGGCGGCTGGTTTCGGGCCCCCCCCTGAAGACGGAGGACGACGGGGGGGCGATCGGATGCCCCCCCAAGGAAGAGGGGACCCCAGGCTTCACAAGGATACCGGAGGTAAGTGATTTTTTTTTTCTATTTTTTAACTGTTTGGGGGAAATGCCAGGCACGTAGTTTCTACGTGCTTGGCACTTAACGGTAGGAGAAGCAACCACGTAGAAACTACGTGCTTGGCATTTAAAGGGTTAAGGTAGTCTTTTTGGTGGCTATCACTTCTGTTAGGCGTGTTTCTGAGTTGGCGGCGCTTTCCATCAAGCCCCTTTACTTTGAGAGACACCAGGACAAGGTGGTGTTTCGCTTTAAACCAGATTTTCTGCCAAAGGTTGTGTCTGCTTTTCATCTTAATCAACCCTAATACTAGTAACCCTAAGGAGAGGGCTCTACATTCCTTGGATGTTGTTAGGAACCTGAAGTTCTATTTGGTGGCTACTGAACCCTTCAGGAAGACTGATGCTCTTTTTGTGGTCCTTTCTGGTCCTAAGAAGGGTCTGGCTCCAGCTAAGTCTACCATCAGCAAGTGGATCCATCAGGCTGTGATTCAGGTCTATTCTGCTAAAGGGAGGGATCCTCCCTTCTGACTTACTGCTCATTCCACTCATGCTATTGGTGCCTCTTGGGCTTTTCAGCACCAGGCTTCTGTTGAACAAGTTTGCAAGGCCGCTACTTGGTCTTCTGTTCATACCTTTTCTAAGTTTAACAAGGTTGATGTTAGGGCCTCAGCTGATGCTGCTTTTGGCCGCAAAGTTCTGCATGCGGCAGTGGTTTAATCTGCATGTTGTTGCTTTTGGGGATCCCACCCTACCTTACGGACACTGCTATTGGATGTCCCAAACGCAAGGAATTATCTCTGGAGCAGGATATGCTGTATACTTATAATAATACAATTCTGTGATTACTCACCTGTAGAATTGGTATTATGAGTATACAGCACGTCCTGCTCCACCCCGCCCTTGTTATAATTATTCTTAGTGCCTCTGTATGGTGGTTGTTATGGTTAAATTTGTTTGATTATGGGTGTTATTCTCCCGGCCTCTTGCTAACTACTTGTCAATACTGGGGATTTTGTGGGAGGTCCCTGGAATATAAGGGGCTGGGAGGAGCCACTATTTTGCTGTCTCTGCAGTCCAGCGCCATCTTGTGGATGTATAACCCAAATGTAAGGAATTATCTCTGGAGCAGGACATGCTGCATACTCATAATACCAATTCTACAGGTGAGTAATCACAGAATTGTATTTATTCTCAGTGTGCCACACACCCCGCTTCCCCTTTAATTCTTACGATCGGGTTACTCCACCAGCAGGTGGCGACGTTGCAGGGAGAAGTCTTGAAAACGACCTCCCACTTAACACCAGTTTTTTCTCTCTGCTCCCAGGCGATGATGTCATATTATGCGTTCCATGTGCAAGGCAGAACATTGCGTGCCAGTCCGTTGCTCCGGCTTCTGGCTCCTCGCAACTTCCGTCATCTCCTATCCCCCCCAACCTAGTCCGGACCCCGTGTGATATTGTCAAAAATGGGGATTTGCATTCCGGGGTGCATGCGCGGTTGGCCATCCTCGAGAAAATAATTTCCGCTTCAGTGGCTCAGAAGGCTACGGCAAAGCGGAAGCACCTTTCTCCGGCAGTGCCTGCTTCGGAGGATGAGGTACCTGAATTTTTGGATTGGTCCGATTGTCCCCCTGTTGAGGAGGGGGAACTCCTTGAGGAGTCTGATGAGCCTGCAGACCAGCTATTGTTTGACACTGCTGGTGACCAGGCTGTGGGGGTGTCCATTGACACTCCTTCCATTTTGGCTCAAATGTTTAAAGTTTTGGCCTTGGATCCGCCTGCGGTGGTCCCTCTGCCAAAGGGTGAGTTGTTTGACGTACCCCAGCCACGTTTGGTGTTTCCCAGGCAACAGCACTTTGAGAGGGTTGTCCTTAAGGAATGGGAACAACCCGCGTGCCTGTTTGGAACTCCTCCTAATTGGGATAAGCGTTATCCCTTTCCGGAGGACTTGGTGAAGCTTTGGTCAGTGCCCCCCGACGTCGATACCCCGGTGTTAAGGTTGACTCGCTCGGCTGCGTTGCACTTTTCTGGCACCACTTCCATTAAGGATGGTGAGGATCGTCGTGTTGATCAATTGGCTCGCCATGGTTTTATCAGTGCCGGGTCGACACTACGGCCGATTTGTGCTTCGGCGCTTCTTCTGCTGGCAGTTAGATCCATTATTAGGGATCTGCTTGCAGATCTTGATCCCGCTTGTGATATGTTTAGTTCTCTCAAGCAGTGTGAGTCGTTTGTTTCTTTTGTCCTGACTTCTCAGGACGGTGCTCTTGCGACGAGTAGCAGGACAGCGGCATTGCTGGTGGCTATTCGTCGGTCTATATGGCTGCGCCAGTGGACGGCGGACCTTAACTCTAAAAGGGCGCTTACAGCGCTACCTTTCTTAGGTTTACGCCTTTTTGGCGAGAAATTGGATGCTGTTACCAAGGATGGTAAGTTGCCTCAATTCAAGAAGCCTCGTCGCTCCTTTCGGGGTGCGAGTTCCTTTAGTCCCTCCTTTCGAGGAGCCAGGGCGGGCAGAGGGGCTTCCCTTCCCGTTACCGGGGGTGTAGGTTGGTCCCAGGGAAGAGGTCGTGGCCGTCCCAGTCAGTCCTGGGGCGCCAAGCCCAAACCTACTGCTAAGCCCGCTCAGCAATGAGGGGCTGCCCTCACCCGTGCGGGTGGGGGCACGATTGCGACACTTCTCCCTGGTTTAAGGCCGCGAGATTCTGGACACATGGATCTGGGAGGGGGTGTCGCCCGGTTACAAACCGGAGTTCGAGTCTCGCCCTCCTTCACGGTTTTTCCTGGAAATGGCGGGCATCCGGCCGGTGCCGTGCTTAGAGGTGGGCCTCGGTTTTTGCTCCATTCTCTTCGCAGCCCCCGAGAAGTACGGGTCAGCTTGCCCCGTCCTGCATCTGAAGTTTTTCAACCTTCCCAGGTCCTCCCTTGCTCCGGCCAGGGTGGTGTCCTTTCTGGGAATGCGGTTGGATTCCGGTCAACACAGGGTGTTTCTCACTCATTCCAAAATTTGTCTGATTCAGGAGTTGGCTTGGGTCCTTCTTTCCAACCCTCGGCCGTCTGTTCTGGAGCTGAGAGCCTTCCGTCTGGTTCTTGCTCTTTTGTCTCATCAGGGTCTGGGCCTTCTGGTTCAGCTTCGCTCGGACAATCAAACAGCGGTTGCTTACATCAGTCATCAGGGAGGGACTTGCAGTCTGGGTGCCCTCAGAGTGGTGTCCCTGATCCTGACCTGGGCGAAGGCACATGTTGTCTCTCGGCAGTCTGCAGTCCGCTCCGGTGGGGGACACCGGAGGTGGTCCTGTTTCCCTTTCGTCACAATTGCCGGCTCCCGATCTTTGTGTCGCTCTCCCAGGATCCTCTGGCTCTGGCAGCGGAAGCCATATCCCTGAGCTGGGGGCACCCGGGGTTTCTGTACCTGTTTCCTCCGATACCCATGCTAGGCTGGGTGGTACGGAAGCTGGTTCTGGAAAGGGTGTCTGCCATTCTCGTGGCCCCAAGATGGCCAAGACGAGTATGGTGCGCAGACATCGTTTGGCTGACAGTGAATCAGCTCATTCTGCCTCTTCGGCCCGATCTGCTCACTCAGGGTCGACTGTCTTACCCCAGTTTACCAACGCTGGTTTTGATGGCTTGGCCGCTGAGACCTCCATCTTGAAGGAGGAGGGTCTTTCTGACTCGGTTATTAAGACTCTGATCGGTGCCCGAAAGAGGTCTTCTTCTATCACCTACTATAGGACTTGGAAAGCCTATATCGCTTGGTGTGAGGTTAGGTCCTTGCCTTGTAGGGTCTTTTCGGTCTCCAGGATTATGGAGTTTTTACAATCAGGGCTGGACTCCGGTCTTCAGCTGAGTACTTTGAAAGGGCAGGTTTCTGCCTTATCTATCTTTTTTTCAGAAGCGTTTTGCGCTTCTTCCTTTAGTTAAAACTTTTTTCCAGGGGGTTACGCATGTGCGGCCTCCCAGGAAACCATTACTCCCTGTTTGGGACTTGAATTTGGTTCTTTCTGCTCTTCAGGCTCCTCCCTTTGAGCCTTTGCAAGATATTGCTTTGTCTACCCTGACTCAGAAGATTGTCTTCTTGGTAGCTATCACTTCGGTTCGGTGTGTCTTGGAGTTGGCGGCCTTGTCTATTCAGGCGCCCTACTTTGAGAGGCATCAGGACAAAGTGGTCTTTCGGTTCAAACCGGACTTTCTTCCTAAGGTTGTTTCTGCTTTTCATTTGAATCAGGATATTGTTCTTCCCTCCCTGTGTCCTAAGCCTAAGAATGACAAGGAGAGGGTTTTGCATTGTTTGGATGTAGTACGCTGTGTTAAGTACTATTTGATTATTACTTCTCCTTTTCGTAAAACTGATGCCTTTTTTGTTGTGCCCTGTGGGCCTAGGAAGGGTTTGGCGCCGGCCAAATCTTCCATTAGCAAATGGATACGTCAGGCCATTATTGCGGCCTAAGGGGAAAGTTCCCCCTTTTCGTATCACTGCTTATTCTACTCGCGCCGTTGGAGCGTCTTGGGCTTTTCAGCACCAAGCTTCTGTTGAATAGGTTTGTAAGGCCGCTACTTGGTCTTCTGTTCATACTTTTTCTAAGTTTTACAAGGTTGATGTGCGGGCCTCAACGGATGCTGTGTTTGGCCGCAAAGTTCTGCAGACTGCAGTCATTTAAGTTATGCTTCACTTTGCCTTCGGATACCCATCCCTTGTGGACACTGCTT
This sequence comes from Gastrophryne carolinensis, assembly GCA_027917425.1. Taxonomy (NCBI): domain Eukaryota; kingdom Metazoa; phylum Chordata; class Amphibia; order Anura; family Microhylidae; genus Gastrophryne; species Gastrophryne carolinensis. The sequence goes on along the minus strand of CM051239.1, from coordinate 105,071,904 downwards.
TTGGATGTCCCAATCGTAAGAATTAAAGGGGAAGCGGGGTGTGTGGCACACTGAGAATAATACCATTTTGTGAGTACTCACCTGAAAAATGGATATTGTCAGTGTGCCACACACCCCGCTTCACCCACCCTTTTTGGTATCCTGGATCCTTTATATGGTGAAGCTTTTCTTTATTTTGAGGTTACCGTTGGATTTCCTGGTACCTTGTCTTTCTGCTTTTTAAATCACTGGTGTTAAGTGGGAGGTCCCAGGTATATATAGGCCGGAAGGGGCTCGTTTTCAAGACTTCTCCCTGCAACGTCGCCACCTGCTGGTGGAGTAACCCGATCGTAAGAATTATAGGGGAAGCGGGGTGTGTGGCACACTGACAATATCCATTTTTCAGGTGAGTACTCACAAAATGGTATTTCTGCATCTTGAGCCAAAGCCCTGTATCCATTTTTTTTTATATATGGATATACTGTAATTGTATCAAGAAGTATGTATGAAGTTGCAATACATTTTCTTATTTGCAAAAATGTATTTGTGTGGTGTGCATTGATCCTTACTTCACATTTTATGATTTTATGGGAGGTGTAGAGTGGTAAGACACATCAGGGTTGAACTGCACCCACCTACTACAGGGTTTTCTATACAACTTATGGTGTGCCAGTACTTAATGATTATCGAATGACTCTGAATTTGTTCCCCATCAGATTTGTCAATCCCACAAGATCCTAGGGGCTTGTAGATTGTCCTTCCTGGGATTTATTGTTTGTTCCTAAAGGGCGCTCAACTTAAGATAACATCTTAACACTTGAATCTAGTTTCAGGTTTACGGTCGCTTCATCATTCGGACGTTTGGTGATTGCTGTCCTGTTCTGAGATACTGTTCCATCCTCCTGAATTAAGTTTTATTCTTAGTATACAGTACGTCCTGCTCCAAATAGATTACTTACACTTGGGTTATCCTCCGCCAGATGGCGCTGCACTGCAGAAACATGTAAAAACAGGAACCTCCCGGCCCCTCAAATACCCAGGGACCTCCCACAAATCCCCAGATTTCGCTGCAGTGCTGACTGCGAAGACATGAAGTATCACTCTCTCGCAGGTGAGCGGGGCTATTAAAGCCTGTGGCCCTGTTGGACTATTCCCACCCGTCCTCTTTGTGATGTGCCTCCCAGCCTGGGCTGCGCTGGTTGGGTGAAGGTAGGCAGCACCTTGCGTTCTTATGGAGCGCTGCTCCACCGCAGTCCCCCACCAAAGGGTAGGCGGTATAGGCTGATGGTGTGCCTCTATGGGATGCCCCTCCTGCATTATTGCCCCGTGTAGCGGTGGGCCCTGTACAAAGGGCCGCCATCCTCCCTCGTTCCCCGTAGCTCGGGGGGAAAAAGAGGGGGGGTGTGCTTGGTGTCACTGTATTGTGATTCAGGCAATGGCCTTTGTAATGTCTTTTGGACTTGTAGTTGTGGTGTCAGACGCTGATGTGTATTTTTAGCTTTGTGCAGAGGCAGTATCATAGCACGAGGTCTACCTCGTGTAACTGCCGCTGCCGCGCGCGCTTTTTCCTCCCTTGGATGTTCCGCGCCGGGCGGCGGCATTACCTCAGACGCCTCGGCGTCCTCATTGGCTGCTTGTGGACTTCGCGCCCATCGGGAGGGAGGGGCCTGGCCTGGCGCGCTCCACGTCATGGCGCGCTCTGGCCCCCCCTTCGAGGTACTCGGCACCATTTTGCCAGTTCGCGCGCGCGTATGACGTTCTTGCCTGCCGTGGTCCGTAAGTGCCCTCACGGGCGGCTTTTATACTCATTGTAGTGTTTCGGTTCTGACACCCTTTTCCTCTCATTGTGTCTTTCAGACGGGCGAATCCATTGGCCTCTCCCGGCCGGTATAATTCATAGTTGGCCTTGTAAAATTCTCCCACTTCACTAGCGGCTCATTGGGGCACCCAGGGTTGGTTTATAGCGTCAATCCCTACTGGCATATTGTGCCTAAAAATCACCATATGGAGGCATCTCAGGATAATGTGACGGGGTCCCCTTGGGACAAGACCGGCTGTGCATCGCGTGTGGACAACCCCATGCTGACGCTGACAGGGCACGGGTCTGCGTACCCTGTGCTGAGCAAGCGCTGGCCTTGCTTTCTGGCCGGCCAGTGGCTGCACCTCGCTTTACTTCACCCACTTCCCCAGGCTTAAATCTCACTCCTGCTGAGTCGCACACAAGTGGGGATTCTCAGCCTGAATTGTCTCATAGACGGCTTACGGCTGAACCGATCATTGCGAGGTCCTTAGCACGTAAGGGCCCTGGTAAGAAGCGGCACTTGACGCCTAATGTTACTGTTTTCCCTATGGGATCTGAGGAGTTTATGACTCTGTGTGGCTATACCCCTTCTGATGAAGGAGAGCTCTTTTCTGACTCAGGTTCATCTGATGAGACGGTCATGAAGTCTCTGGCCCTGACCCCTGGGTCCAGGATGACACTGACAGATTGTTGATCCAGATCTTTGAGGTTCTGTCTATCTCTCCCTCTGGTGAGGCTCCCAGGCAAAGAGGGGAGCGTTTCCATACAGCGACTTCACGTTTGGAATTCCTGGAGCATGCACATTTCCATACCCTTGTGCTCAAGGAATGGGAGTGCCCCAGTAAACTGCCCGGGGTCCCAGGGGATTGGGATGAGAAGTATCCTTTCCCCCCTGAGGTGGTTAAATGTTGGTCATCCCCCCCCCCGAGGTGGATGCCGCTAGAACCCTCATCAGAAAGATGCTTGATCGTCCCCCTGATGATCTCCCTTGGGATGTGTTTAATGCACTCTCCAGTTCTGAGGTGTTTGTAAAATTTATCCTATTAGCATTGGATGACACCATCACAATGTGTGCAAGAACTTCTGCCCTTGTGGTGGCTATACGTCGCTTGCTCTGGCTGCGACAGTGGGGTGCTGACGATGCGGCAAAGAAGGCTCTTACTGGGATGCCTTTAAAAGGGCGACCTCTGTTTGGGGCCCGTCTTACCTGTTTGGTAAGAAGGGTAAGTTACCCCAAGGCAGGTGGCTGTCTCGGCCCCTTCTGGGCCAGGGCACCCCTTCTACCCCCTACCAGGGTGTTAAACAGGAACCAGGGGTGTCCTTCGCGGGGGCTCGCGCAGATTCCTGTCCCAGGAGCAGCAGACAACGTCCTGGCTCCTCCGGGGGGGCTAAGCTCAAATCTTCCCCCAAGTCCCCTCAAGCATGATGGGGCGCCCTCGCCCGTCTGGGTGAGGGGACGGCTGCGGCACCTTGCTCATGTCAGGAGGCTTCTCGCCTCAGACTGGTGGATTTAGGAGGTAGTGTCCTCCGGCTACTAGATAGAGTTTGCTGTGCGGCCTCCCCCAAGATTATCAGGTCCCGGGTATTCCTGGTCCCTGCCTCTGCTCAGGTGCTGGTGCAGGCCATGCAAGGCCTGCGGGGTCTGGGGGGTCACTTGCAGATTGCCCTTAACAGACAGAGGCAGGGGACGCTACACCAACCTTTCCACAGTCCCCCAAAAGGATGGGTCAGTCTGGTCCATTCTGGATTCACAGATTTGCAACATTGCGTCAATTACAGGCGGTTTATGCATGGAAACTCTGCGCTCGGCCATCAGCTCCTTGTGCCCCGGGGGCTTATTGCCGTCTGTGGGGATCAAAGATGCTTATTTTCACATCCCTGCATCTTCAGGACAACAAGGTTCTTCAGATTCGCGTTGGAAGACCAACACTGCCAATTTGTGGCCTTGTCATCTGGTCTCTCTTCAGCTCCCAGAGTGCTCACCAAGGTGCTGACGGGGGTGATGTCTCTGATGAGACCATGGGGCGTCCGCTTGATGACCTACCTGGCCGTCTCTACGTCAGGCTACATTGGATACTCGGTTGGGGGTGTCCATTTGGGAGTCATTTGGAGGGGTGATCAAACACCCCAAGTCCTCATTGTCCCCTTCATTGGTAATTCCATTCCTATGAATTAATCTGATACAGTTAAAGCAAGGATCTTCCTTCCTCAGCAATAAAGTGGACAATCTGGTTGCCTGGACTCAGTCCCTCATAGCTGTCCCCATCCCTCCACCAGGCAGGGGATGCAGCTGGTGGGCCCGTTGGTGGCGTGCTCCGAAGAGGCCCCTTATGCTCAGTCCCCCTTGGGGCCTTCTGCAACTTCTCCTATTGTTTGTAGGGGACAAGGACCCAGCATCCCTGGAGCAGGGTCTGTGGGCCTCCCCCCTGGTGAGGAGGTCCCTCTTGTAGTGGATGAACTCAAGGAACCTGTCTGGGGGCAGTTCCCTTCTTGCCCCTTCCTGGGAGACGGTCACCATGGATGCCAATCTATCAGGTTGGGGGGGGGTCTTCTTCTGGAAGTCCCTGCGGTTCCAGGGGAGGTGGGGCTCTTAGGAGGCCCATACACCTATCAATGTTTGAAACAGTGAGCGTTCAGGTTAGTTCTAACTCGCTTGACTACTCCTCTTCAGGGCCTACCTGTTCGGGGGTGCTAGGTCTCTCTGACGGCATTGGCCTACATTAATAATCAGGGAGGGACCCGGAGCAGGAGGGTCCTCCAGGAAGTGTCTCTGATCCTTATCTGGGTGGAGGACAATGTTCCCTGCATATCAGCGGTATACGCTCCGGTGAGGGTCCCTCTGCAACAGGGTGTGCCAATCCCTGTGTCACTATGGGGAACAACCAGTTGTGGATCTGTTTGTGTCCCGTCATGTTCGCAAGTTCTCGGCAGGCTTATCTGCCTCGGTGATTGAGACTATGGGAAGACTAGGAGCAAACTTCTCCTTCCATCTATTATAGGGTATGGCGTACCTATATTGATTGGTGTGAATCTAGGTCTCTTCCCTGTAGGGTGTTCTCTGTCCCCAGGGTTCTAGAGTTATTACAGCATGGGTTGGAGTCAGGTCTCCAACTCAGTACTCTGAAGGGTCAGGTTCTGCCCTGTCCGTCTTCTTTCAGAAGTCTTTTGCTCAGCTTTCCTTGGTTAAGACTTTCTTTCAGGGGGTTACTCATGTGCGTCCCCCACGTAAACCTATGGTCCCTGTTTGGGATTGAACTTGGTTTTGTCTGCCTTGCAGGGTGTCCCCTTTGGACCTATTTAGGATGCTGTTCTGGTTGTACCTACCTTCAAGGTTGTCTTTCTGGTGGCTATTACTTCGGCCAGAAGTGTGTCTGAGCTGGCGGCTCTGTCTATCTAGCCCCCATTCTTTGAGAGACACCAGGATAAGGTGGTGTTCCGCTCTCTGCCTAAGGTGGTGTCTTCTGTTCATTTGCTTAAGATATTGTCCTTCCTTCTTTGTGTCCTATTCCTTGCAACGCTGAGGAAAGGGTTCTGCATTCAGGTGTTGGAAGTATACCTTGATAGTCACTGCGTCCTTTAGGAATACTAATGCTCTTTTGGGCCTACGGCCACTCCATCCTGAATGCGTTTGATCTCTGGGGCTAAGTAGCGTTGGGCCTGGTCATTACTTGGAAGGGATGGTCCCTTCTGGTCCTAGGGTTGGTTTTTGGGTCTGGCCAAGTCTACTTTTAGCAAATGGATTCGTCAGGCTGTGACTCGGGCCTATCCCTCGTGCTATTGGTGCCTCTTGGGCCTTTCAGCACCAGGCTTCTGTTGATCAAGTTTGCTAGGCCGCTACTTGGTCTTCTATTCATACCTTTTCAAGGTTTTGCATGGTTGATGTTAGGGCCTCAGCTCATGCTGTCTTGGCCGCAAGGTTTTGCAGGCGACAGTGGTTTAAACTGTCTGCTGTTGCCTTTTTTGTTGAGGATCCCACCCTACTTTATGGACACTGCTATTGGATGTCCCAAGTGTAAGTAATCTATCTGGAGCAGGACGTACTGTATACTAAGAATAATACAATTCTGTGAAATACTCACCTGTATAATTGATATTATTTGTATACAGTACGTCCTGCTCCACCCCACCCTGTTTTTTGCATTATTCTGAATCCCCTGTATGGTAATTGTTATCATTGTTATAGTTACCGGTTTTTGGTGGTTAAATTCTCCCGGCTTCTTGTTCACTGCTTTTCAATGCTGGGGATTTGTGGGAGGTCCCTGGGTATTTGAGGGGCCGGGAGGGGCCTGTTTTTACATGTCTCTGCAGTGCAGCGCCATCTGGCGGAGGATAACCCAAGTGTAAGTAATCTATTTGGAGCAGGACGTACTGTATACAAATAATATCAATTCTACAGGTGAGTATTTCACAGAATTGTATTTTTCCTTAAAGCGGACCTTCACTCTGAATAAGAGTCTATCTTATATGTTTCCCACACCCTGTACATATACTGTAGATTGTCCACATTAAAAATCATCCTACCTGCATCTACTGCATGTTATGAGCCTTCAAACATCCAAGATGGCGGCTTATGGAAGCAGCCATCTTATCAGGCAGCCTGCAAACAGGAAGTGCCTCCTGACTGTGCTGCTCTGCATTCTGGGACTGCTGACCTTTACCTGACCCCAGCTCTGCTCTGTCTGAGCAAAGCACAGCTATAACCCGCCCCCCTGTACCTTATCCCACTCTCCTCTCCTCAGTAAGTGTGATGCTTCTGAGTCAAGATGGTGGCGCCCGTATCCTAAATTCCTGAACAGAGTTGCAGCCCAGTGGGGGAAAGAATAAGAAGTTAGTGACTAAAAACGTAAAATATATTAATTTTAGATGCTGGGGAACCATTTTATGAGAGTTTGGGCTTTTCATTAAATTACGCTGAAGGTCCGGTTTAAGTCCAGATCCCCCTTTTCTGCTTAAAACTGCAGTCTCTGCCTGGCACACAAGAGCTAGTTATCCTGTCCTCTGTGTCCTTGGTTTTCGTAGAAAATGTTGTTTTATAAGGCACACTCAGGTTTTCTTCACCGATCACCTGTTAGTCGCCTATTTCTTTCTGAATAGGAAATAATCTGCTTCTAAGGCACTATAGCTATTGAATATACAGGCTAGATCCTGGGCCTACACTTGTATGGATGTTTCTGCTCCATATATTCTTAGTATACAGTACGTCCTGCTCCAGATAAGATTCATAACGCTTGGGAATTACTCCGCCAGATGGCACTGGACTGCAGAGACAGCGAAATTGGCTCCTCCCGGCCCCTCAAATACCCGGGACCTCCCACAAATCCCCAGATTTTCTCTGCAGTCTGGACTGCGAAGGACAAGAAGATGGCTCTCTTCTCGCAGGTGAGCAGGGCTATTAGCCTGTGGCCCTGTAGGACTATTCCTACCCGTTCCATTATTAATGTGCCTCCCAGCCTTAGCTGCGCTGGTCGGGTGATGGTAGGCAGCACCGCTATCAGGTGCTTAGGCGCGCTGCTCCACCGCAATTCCCCACCAAAGGGTAGGCGGTATAGGCATATGGTGAGCCTCTATGGGATGTCCCTCCCGCCCTATTGCCCCTTGCCCTTGTCTATTGGTGGGCCCTTTGTTAAGTGGCCGCTGTCCTCCCTCGCTCTCCCTTGTAGCTCTTGGGGGGGGGGGGGGGGGTGTATGTGAATTTGCCTTGGTGCTTCACTGTATTTTGTTTTTGTCTGGTTGGTGTCAGTTGCCGCGCTGACTTGGTTGCACTGGTTGCTTTTTTAAATTTGCCGCCGCCGTGCGCGCTTCCACTGTGCTCCATGCCTGTTGGCGGTGTTACCTCAGCCGCTGGTGCGCCATTATTTGCTGCTCGTCACGTGTGCGGCTTTGCGCTCTTCGGGGGGGCGGGGCCCGTGGTTGGCGCGTTCCGCGTCACTGTCTCTGCGGCCCGCCCCTCGAGGTATACCCGGCGCTATTTTGTCTGGATCCGGCTGCTGCGTGACTGGCATCTACCTACCCCGGTCCGGGAGTGCCCTCGCGTGCGGCTTTATTTACCCTATGTCATTTTACATGTCACTTACGGGGTCCCCTTTGCTTATGTCTTTCAGACAGGCCGACCTCTATTGGTTCCCTTCACTTCCTATTCACTTCCCTAGCGGGCTATTGGGGCATCCCGGGTTGTTTTTATAACGTGAATCTCTATCGGCCTATTGTGCCGCTATAATCACCATATGGAGGCGTCTCAGGATAATGTGCTCGGGGTTCATTCGGGACAAGCCCGGCTGTGTGTAGCTTGTGAGGTGTCCCCAACCAGTGCTGACAATGTGCGGGTCTGTGTACCTTGTGCCCAGCAGGTGCTTGCGCTGCAGCCTGGTTTACCAGTAGCTGGGCCTGTGCCTCGTATGGCTTCACCTACTCCCCCAAGCTTAAATTTGACTCCCATTGAGTTGCAAACAAGTGGGAATTCTCAGCCTGATGTGTCTTCTAGACTGGCTAGTGTTGAGAAGTTGCTTGCTAATACCTTGGCGCGTAAGGCCTCTGCTAAAAAGCGGCACTTTTCCCTATGGAAGCTGATGAGTTTTTGGCTATACCCCTTTGGAAGAAGGGGAGTTATTCTCTGACTCAGAGTCATCTGATGAGAGGCCCAGGGGTCATGATGATTCTGGCTCTGACCTCTGGGCACCGGATGATACTGTTAGGCTGTTGGCTCAGATTTTTGAGGTACTGTCTATCTCTCCCCCCGGTTGCGGCCCCAGGCAACAGGGGGAATGGTTTCATACTGCTAAGCCACGTTTAGAATTTCCAAGCCCATTTTAATAATCTTGTGCTCAGGGAATGGGAGCGTCCCAGCAGGCTTCCCGGGGTACCTAAGAGTTGGGATAAGAGTTATCCCTTTCCTGCTGATGTGGTGAAGCGTTGGTCATCCCCTCCTGAAGTGGAAGCCCCGGTCCTAAGGTTATCTAACACCTCTGTCATGCACTCCCCTGACTCGGGATGCTGAGGACCGGCGCATTGATCAGCTGGCGTCCCATGCCTTTGCATGTGTGGGGACGGCGCTGCGCCCGGTCTGTGCCTCTGCCATTACGGCTGTGGCTATTAGGACCCTGCTTAGAAGCATCCTAGATGGTGCCCCTGATGATGTGTCTAGTGAGGAGTTTAATGCACTCTCTCGTTGTGAGTTTTTTGTGACTTATGTCCTCTCTGCCTTGGATGATACCATTAGGATGTGTGGCACAACCTCTGCCCTTGTGGTGGCTATACGCCGCTCGGTTTGGCTGCGCCAGTGGGCTGCTGACAACGCTGCCAAGAAAGCTCTCACTGGTTTTCCCTTCAAAGGACTACGCCTGTTTGGGGACCACCTGGTTACCCCAGGCAGGTTACCCCAGCGCAGGCGGCAGTCTCGGCCCTTTTGGGGTCAGGGCTCCTTTTCTTCCCCCTACCATGGTGCCAGACAGGGGAGGGGGGTTTCCCTTACCGGGGCCCGAGGAGATTTCTGGGGTAGGGGCAGAGAACGTGGTCACCCTGGCTCCTCCTGGGGCTCCAAGCTTAAGTCTTCTCCCAAGCCCGAGGAGATTTCTGGGGTATGGGCAGAGGACGTGGTCGCCCTGGCTCCTCCTGGGGCTCCAAGCTTAAGTCTTCTCCCAAGCCCCCTCAGGCCTGAAGGGGCGCCCTCACCCATCCGGGTGGGGGGACGGCTTCAGTACTTTGCTCATGTCTGGAGGTTTCATGTCCCAGACCGGTGGATTCAGGAGGTAGTGTCCTCCGGTTACAGGATAGTTTGCTGCCTGGCCCCCCCCAAGATTCATCAGATCCCGGATTTCTCAGGACCCTGTGTCAGCTCAGGCTCTAGTTCTGGCGGTGCAAAGCCTTCTGGAGCTGGGGGTCATCTGTCGGGTCCCCTTACGAGAAAGGGGCAAGGGCTTCTATTCCAAACTTTTCACTGTGCCCAAAAGAGATGGGTCAGTCAGGCTCATCTTGGACTTGAAGATCCTCACCAAATTTGTCAGGTTCAGGCACTTTCATATGGAAACTCTGCGCTCTGCCATCAGTTCCCTGCGTCCAGGGGGCTTCATGATGTCTGTGGACATCAAAGATGCTTACCTTCATATTCCTGTGTTTCCAGGTAATCAAAGGTTCCTCAAGTTCGCTCTGGAGGATCAGCACTACCAATTTGTGGCATTGCCCTTCGGTCTCAGTTCAGCTCCCAGAGTATTCACCAAGGTGCTGGCAGGAGTGATGTCTCTGCTCAGGGCATCCGCGTGCTGCCCCACCTGGACGACATTCTCATCACTTCCCAGTCCCTACAACAGGCAGAGTTGGATACTCAGCTGGTAGTGGCTGGGTGATCAACCATCCCAAGTCTTCCCTGTCTCCCTCCTTGGTGACTCCCTTCCTGGGAATGAATCTGGATACAGTTCAGGCAAGGATTTTTCTTCCTCAGCAGAAGGTGGATAGTCTGCTAGCGCAGGTTCAGATCCTGCTATCTTGGCCTCATCCCTTCATCAGGCAGGGTATGCAGCTGGTGGGCCTGATTGTGGCGTGCTTCGAGGCGGTCCCTTATGCCCAGTTCCACATGAGGCCTCTGCAACTCCACCTGTTGTCAGTATGGGACAAGGTCCTTGTGCTCTCCCCCCTAGTCAGGTGGTCCCTCTCGTGGTGGCTGAACTCCAGGAACCTGTTGGTGGGCAGATCTTTTCTGGCCCCCTGCTGGGAGACGGTCACCACGAATGCCAGTCTGACGGGTTGGGGGGGGGTTCTGGAAGTCCCTATGGTTCCAAGGGCGGTGGGGCCCTCAGGAGGCCCACGCACCTATCAACATTCTGGAACTGCGGGCGATCAGGTTGGTTCTGACTCATTTGGCTCATCACCTTCGGGGCCTGCCTGTTCAGGTACGCTCGGAAAACCAGACGGCGGTTGCCTACATCAATCATCAGGGAGGGACCCGGAGCAAGGGGGCCTTTAAGGAAGTGTCTTTGATCCTGGCCTGGGCGGAGGACAATGTTCCCTGCTTATCAGCTGTGTACATTCCGGGGGTGGAGAATCTGCAGGCAGACTCTCTGAGCAGGGGGACCTCTCGCCTGGGAGAATGGTCCCTCTGCAACAGGGTGTTTCAATCTCTGTGTCACCGTTGGGGCCAACCAGATGTGGATCTGTTTACGTCCCGTCACAATGACAAGCTCCCGGCCTTTGTCTCCCTGTCCCAGGATCCTCTGGCCTTGGCCACGGATGCTCTAGCAATGTCATGGCAGGACTTTCAGCTCCTGTATGTGTTTCCTCCATTCCCTCTGTTGGGCAGGGTTCTGCGCAAGATAGCTCAGGAGGGGGTGCCAGCAATACTGGTGGCCCCCAGGTGGCCAAGAAGAATGTGGTTCGCAGACGTGGTGCAGCTGGCAGTAGATCAGTACGCTATGCCCAGGGTGCCAGACCTGCTCACTCAGGGTCACTTATGCCATCCCAATTTACAAACTCTGGCTTTGACGGCCTGGCTACTGAAGCCTCCATCTTGATGGAGAGGGGGCTGTCTGCCTCTGTTGTTGATACCATGATAAAGGCTAGGAAGAAGTCTTCTTCCTTTTACTATAGGGTTTGGCGTGCCTACATTGACTGAGTCTAAGTCTCTTCCCTGTCGTGTGTTCTCTATTCCCAGGATCCTGGAGTTCCTGCAGCATGGGTTGGAGCCAACTCGGTACTCTGAAGGGTCCTTTGCCCAGCATTCTCTGATCAGGAGGGTTACTCATGTGCGTCCCCCACGTAAGCCTACGTTGTTACTAGTTGGTTCTGTTTTAATTCTCTCGGCTTCTCGTTAACTGCTTTTCAATGCTGGGGATTTGTGGAAAGTCCCGGATATTTGAGGGGCCGGGAGGAGCCAATTTCACTGTCTCTGCAGTCCAGCGCCATCTGGTGGAGTAATTCCCAAGTGTTATGAATCTTATCTGGAGCAGGACGTACTGTATACTCATATTTTACAGATGAGTAATCACAGAATTGTATTTTTTCAGCTCATTACATAGCCGTCCTGAAGGACGATGGGTTGCAAGTTCTTCAGGACGGCCTTTACAACCCCCCCTTAAATGTTTTCTTGTTCCTTCAGTTTAAAGTGGACTAAAACCCAGCATGATCGGCCCAGGGATCTATAATATATAATCTATAAGGCCAATTGATTCCCTCCGGGGTATCCAAAATCTGTAAAAATGTCTTCCTCCAGGAGATCTTACATCCTTGTGCTCCCACAACAATCTGCTTTATACTACATTAAGCTTAGGGGTTTATATAAGTGCCCATACGAGTCAGAGTGTTACCCTTGCACTCGACAGGTCAAATAGCATCTTTACTTCAATGGTAGGCAGTCTAGAAAGCTTGTCCCACCCCATGTGCCCTTCCACAGCACATTCCTCCATCTGATCAGAAGAAAAGTAACCCTTCCCTCCATAATGATGTGGAGTGGAGGGGAGGGCAACTCAGTCTTTGAGGGGTCAGCACCGAGAGGTGCCTACATCCCAATCTCCTGACAAGCATTGAGGTGGGGAGTAAAGAAAACACTCACCTGACCCCTTGTTTGAACTGGCAGGGTCTTCCCTTCGCCTGAGGGACCTCTAAATCTCCCACGGGCTCCTCTGGCTTCAGGAGAGGTCCTGGAATAGCCCACTCCCCTTCAGTTGGGGGGGGGGGGCTCTTCAGTCTAGGCTAGACCCGCTTCCGCAGTCGCCACCGCCGTCTTCACCACTAGCCTTAGATTATGTCATCATGCTGACGTCATCCCGCTCCTGGCCTGACAGTTGTCCGATACAGGGATGCTGGAGAGAGGGGGATCCCCTGTCCTTCCCAGCGATCACCGCTTCTGTCATCAGATCCTCAAGGGACACAGGAGATGGTGATCGGAGGTGAGTACAGAAAAACATTATTTTTATTTATTTTTTTAATAGTCCAAAAAGTCATTTTTTGATGTGTGTCTTTTTTGCAGTTAACCCTTTGTGAACTGGTAAGGGATCCATGAGACGACTATACCGGTTCACAAGGCTCTGGGTCTAGCAAGTCACCTGCGGTTAGTGGGTGACTTGCTATTACCCTAATCCCCCCCCCCCCCCCCCCATTACTTGCCTCCCCACAGCCTGGAGTGGGGGAGAAGAGCCCGGGGCCATTTAGGCTTTGTGCACATGGGGGGCTACCAAGACTGGCCCCTGCGACCTGTTCTACAAGCTCTGCATAGCTGGTCCCTGGGCTTGTTATGCTGGGTAGGGGGAACCGCGCTTCATTTTTGGGGGATTTTTAACCTTTAAAAAAGCCCCCCCTCCCGGAGGTGGGCCCTATGTCATTTGTTTACCAGTTCAAGTAGCTCGGGGTCTGGCAAGTCACCGCGGCTATCGGGCGACTTCTCATTAAACCCCCCCCCCAGCTCCGGCATTACCTCCCCCTCTAAAGCTCATGGGCGGCAGAAGATCCCGGGGCCGCGACTGCTGTGCAGTCTTATTACCAACTGTTCTACGTTTTTGTCGTTGGTTAGAGCTTCGCGCTCTTTGGGGGAGGCGGAGACTCGGCATGACGCGCTTCGCGTCACAGCCCGGCCTGGCCCACCCCTCGAGGTTCGCTGGCGCCATTTTCTCTGTCTTTGCGCGCGCGTGTGGTGCGGTTCGCCTCCTCCCTTGGTCATGTAAGTGCCCTCCGGGGCGGCATGGTTCTATGTCTTTCAGGCTGCGCATGGCACTGACTCCACCCCTCTTGTCCCATTATGTCTTTCAGACGCCAGGACTTCGGTGGCTTCCCCCGGCCTAACATATATTACAGCGGGTCCACTTTACAAATTCTCCCTTCTTTACTCCCGTCTCCCCGCTCCCAAATATCACTCATGACGAGTCCCACTCGAGTGGGGATGACCTGCAATCAGTGCCACGCGTGTTGCCCACGGCAGAGCAGGTGCTTTCTGGATTGGCGGAGCGTATGGGCCCTGGTAAAAAGCGGTCCCTGACGCCTCCTGGCTCCCCGGTTCCTGACGATACTGATGACTCTGCTGATATGCAGGACCCTGACCCTTCTGAGAAAGGTGAGCTATTCTCAGATTCCGGCTCCTCGAACGGGATGCCCGGGGGCTGCGATGATTCTGAGCCCGGTTCTTGGGGTTTGTGTGACACAGATGAAATTCTTATTAAGATTTTTGAGGTTTTGTCAGTCTCCCCACCTGGGGAGATCCCCAATCCTGAGAAGGAGAGTTTCCATACAGCGCCGCCGCGCTTGGAGTTCCTAGAACAGGAACATTTTCAGAATCTTATATCCCAAGAATGGGAATCGCCTTGTAAGCTTAAAGGGGTCCCAGGGGTCTGGGAATGGAAGTACCCTTTCCCTCCTGATGTGGTTAATTTATGGTCAGCTCCCCTGGTGGTGGATGCACCGGTTATAGGGGTCACAAACCCCCCTTTCATGACTGCTCCTTTTTACCATACCCTTCGGGATGCCGAGGACCGGCGCATTGACAGACTGGCTTCCCACGCCTTCTCCTGTGCTGGGACGGCTCTGCGCCTGGTTTGTGCCGCGGCCATCACTGTGGTGGCCGCCAGGACCCTTGTCAGAAAAGTACTAGATCACCGCCCTGAGGACCTCCCTTGGGGGGTGTTTAATCAGACTGTGAAGCGTTTGTGAAGTTTATTCTATCAGCACTGGATGACACCATTAAGATGTGTGCTAGAACCTCAGCCCTTGTGGTAGCTATTCGCCGCCTGGTCTGGCTGCGACAGTGGGGTGCTGACGAGGCTACAAAAAAGGCTCTCACTTGCCTTCCATTCAGAGGACCGCGGTTGTTTGGGGCCCGTTTGGACCTTTTTGGTAAAAAGGGTAAAGCACCCTTGCGCAGAAGGCCGCTCCGGCCTCCACGAGGCAGGGTCACCCCTCCACCTCCCTACGTTAGTGTCAAACGCGAACCTTAGGTGTGCTTCCAACTGTTCGGTGTGGATTTCCACCATGGGGTGGGCAGGCAGTGCCCTGGGCCTTCTGGCAGGACTAAGTCCAAATCTGCCAAGACCTCCCAAGCATGAAGGGGCGCCCTCGCCCTTCTGGGCGAGGGTACTGCTGCAGCAGCTGTCTCCCATCCACGAATATACCTTCTCCTTCTGGTGGTTCCAGGATGTAATTCCCCTGGACACAGGATGGCTTTTGCTGGGCGGTCCCTCTCAGTGATTGTCAGGGTGCTTCTAGCCCCTGCTTTTCCTTCAGGAATTGGCGCAGGCCAGACTGGGCCTACAGTGTTTGGGCTTACTTACAGGTTGCCCTTAACGGTATGGGGCTATGGCCTCTATATTATCCTTCCTCCCTCCCTCAACAGTATGAGGCAGTTTTGGCCACGTTGGCCTATGGCAGGCTTGGCAATTCTACCTTCACAGGTAGTCCCTATATGACACCTCTGTCTTGGGTCACGGGCCCCCTGTACGGGGGGGGCTTCCGGCCTCTTGTGAAGTACTAGATCTTCCTAGTTTCCCTTGTGTCTGCTGGACACCAAGACCATTTCTAGATAGTGTTGCAGGACCAACCCTGTGGATTGAGGCATTATTTGGGGCCTCTCTTTCGTTCCCAGGCTACTCGCCATGGCACGAATGGGGGTGATGTCTCTGACACACCTGGGGGGGGGGGGCATCTGCGTTAGGACCTACCGGGTCGTCTTCCTTACCCCCCAGTCTCTGCGTCAGGCCGAGTGGATTGGTCGGCCTGCGGTGTCCCCTGGGAGCTACTGGATGGTTGCTCAGTCACCTCAATCCCTCATGGTCCCCTATCCGCTATCCCCCATTCCTGGGATCCGGTTCAGGCTTGAAGCCTTCTTCTCTGGCAATAAGGGGACTCCTGGTTACGGGGGCTCTGCCCCCCTTTACTGGCGCCTTACCTTCACCAGGCGGGATGGCAGCTGGTGGGCCCGTTGGCGGCACATCAAGATGATGTCACTTATATACCGAGCCCTTGGGCTCTTCGGCACAGTGGGTATTGAGCTTACATATGTTCCAGCACCCTGGTGCTTGGTCTGTGCTCATGCCCCCTTGGTAAGGTGGTTCCTCTTGAGCTTCTCATATTTAAGGGCCCCGTCAGGGGGCACCCCCCTTCCTTACTAGCATCTTCCAGTGAATGGTCACCCTGGGTACCAAGTCTCGCAGGTTTGGCGGGGGAGGGGAATTTCTTCCACAATCCCCGTGGTTTCTAGGTAGGGTCCCCTAGAGGGTCCATCTTACCTGCTGGTTTTGTTGAAACGATGTGCCCCCCGTTGACTCTATATGGCTGAACTTCTCCTCCTTTAGGATCGGTCGGTTTATTGGGGGACTCCTGGTCTGTTGAATGACAATGGCCTGTTTTACTACTGGTCTAAAGATTGAGGCAGGATGCTCCCTCTGGAGGGTCCCTGATCCTGCCTTGGGCGGGGGTCTACTTCCCCTGCTTCTCAGCGGTATTCGCTTCAATGGATGCTCTTAGCGGCAGGTTATGCTATCCTGGTGTCGCCCGGGGAGCCTAGCGTGGCTCTGTTGGGTCTCCCTCCTAACACAGGGGCTCTCCCCTAGTTTTTGCTGTCCCAGAATATTCTGATTCTTTTCTGGGGGGCTGAGTATTTTAGGCATGGACTTGTTATTTATATGCCTTCCCTTCATCACCCTACTTGGGGGGTTCTGTGCACGGTTGGCCTGATAGAGAGTCCCGTGAGATGGATGGCCTGGGTGGCCTTATGAGCTGTGGCTCGCAGATGCCTCTGCTGAAGTCTGCTGACCTGTTCGCTCTCTCAGGAGTGCGGTTCTACCCTTGTCAGGCCCCTTCCCTTGTCCCAATATAAGGTTCCTGTCTGGGGATTGACAGCTGATTCATTCACCCCTTGGTGACGGGCTTATCTTCTGGATGACTTAGTATGAGGGGGGCGGGGAGCGAGTTCCCCAGCTTCCACTTCCTCCGTCTATGGGTTTTTTTTGTGGTAAACCATGTTGATTGGCATGAGCCTTGGTCTCTTCCCTGTTAAACGTTCTCGGTTCCCAGGGCCTTTAAAGTCATTACAGCGTAAGTTGGGGTTGGCTCCCCATCTGGGGACTCTGAAGGTGCAGGTTCTGTCCTGGCCTTTCCTGCAGGAGTCTGGTTCTGTCGCCCTCGTGGGGAATTCCTTTGGGGATTGCTTAGCTGCACCTCCCAAGTAGTCCCATGGTCCCTGTGGGGATCAATTTTCATCTTTACCCTGCGGATTTTCCTGGGGATTTTTGCTGGACGCTGTCTGAGCTGCCTGGTAGTCCAGGTCGCTTCTCTGGGGCCTCCTGACTCCGTCAGACGTGTGCCTAAGAAGGTGGATCTGGTTACTTAACCTTGGCTCGGTATATATATATATATATATATATATATATATATATATATATATATAGCTACAGGCACCCCATACCTTGGGGGTGTTCCTTCTTACGACGGGCCTCCGGTCCAGGTGGTCTGTAGGATCAGCGTTTTAGTCCTTTAGTCTAACTGGCCTTTATTCTTAATAATACTTATATGAGGGGCTACATTCCCTCTACAGGTGTTGCACTTTTCCCCATGAGGGTTTTCATGGCCCTTAGGGGGGACTGATGCTCTTGGTGTCTACGGGCGCCTCTTTATGTATGCGCCTGATATCTCCTTCCAGCGCCATTGTGCCCTTGGATTAATCCTTCTGGATGTTCCCTGATCCTGAGTGAAGCCTTGGCTTCGTGATAATTAGGGGTCAGTATTCCCGCCTTGGTCGGGTGACCTGTTATGTTTCCCTTAGTGGGGTGTTACAAGTTTTGCCACGAGGCTTCCTGGCCTGTGGGCTGGTTGGGTCATTGCAGTGACCTATATTTCTCTTTAGGGGAAAGATTCTCCCCTTTTTCTGTTTATTCCGTTCTATTGGTGCCTGGGTACCACTGGCCCTTCAGCACCAGGGTTTTTTCTGTTGATTAAGTTGCTAGACTTATGGCTTGTGTCTGTTCATACCTTCTGGTCTGGTTATGAGACTGACGTTAGAGCCTTTGCTCATGTCATGCCTGTTGCAAGTTTTGCAGGTGACAGCGCCTTTACTGTCCGCTGTGCCTTGTTTTTTCCTGGGGATCCCACCCTGCTTATGGACACTGCTATTGGATGTCCCACATGTTATTACTATCCTGGAGCAGGACGTGCTGTATGCTTAGAATAATACAACTCTGTGAAGTACTCACCTTTGATATTATATGCATACAGCACGTCCTGCTCCACCCCACCCTGGTTCACTTGTTCTGGATCCCCTGTATGGTGATTGTTATCAATAGATATTATTACCAGTTTTTCTGGGTGGTTGTTCCTCCCGGCTTCTCTTCTCACTGCTTTTCAATGCTGGGGATTTGTGGGAGGTCCTTCGGTATATGTAGGGCCGGGAGGAGCTTGTTTTCTATATGTCTGCAGTGCACGGCGCCTGGGGCGGAGGATTACCCACATGTTATTAGTATCCTGGAGCAGGACGTGCTGTATGCATATAATATCAACTCTACAGGTGAGTACTTCACAGAGTTGTATTTTTTGCATCTTTGCAGTGTCTTTAGGGTGATGCCACAGCTAGTAAGCAGCCATCTTCCCCGCTGGCCAAGCCAGGCCCCCCATTTTTTTCTTCTTGGTGTACAATGCCAATGGCAACGTATTGCAGGTAGTTAAAACTGCTTCCATAAAGTCCATTGAATGGACTTTATGGAAGCAGTCTCAGTTGGGTCCTCTCTCTCCCTTCTTTCCTCCAGACTGTACAAATAAAGTTTGTCTCTCCTGATAAGCTTTGGGATTAAGTCCTTCTACCATTTTTGTTTTCTTTGGTTTTAAGAAGAATAATGGCATGAAAGTGATTAAGTGGCCAAGTATACCCCCCTTAACTCTGACTTGTTCACAGTTGTTCTTTAGTAAGATTAAAATATTTTTAAATGGAATGGACTGTGCATGGACCCCTTACCAGCTCACAAAGGGTTAAATATAAACACGCACACACTAAAATTTATTTTTATTTTTAATACATACCTCCCATCCATCCCAAGCACTCTGTCCGACGCCGATCACTCTGGCTTCTGCTCTCCTGCTGGAAGCCTTTTATACCTGAGTGATGGGACCTAAAGGGTTAATTAAAAGAATAACAAAAGGGGGGGGGGCAGGTTTCTTGGAATTTGTAAGGGATAAATCCCCTAAAAATCTGACTTGCCAGACCCCAAGCCTTGTGAACTGGTATAGGGTCTCATGGATCCCTTACCAGGTCACAAAGCATTAGCTGTAAAAAAAAAAAATGTGATAGTTCGGGATCCAGGTAAGTAAATGTTATTTTCTTTTTCTTTTTTTCTATAGATGTCAAGAGGGAGGAGGGACTCTTTCGGGCCTTCTCCTGAAGCTGGAAGAACCCCGGGGAGATGTCCCATCTGTGTTTTTTTTTTTAATGGTTATTGTTGTGTAGAATAGTCTTTATCTTAGTTTTAAATTGCAGATGTCCTCTTGTTGTTTTTATTTTATCTTTATCATTCTCCTTTAATACTGAAACTTGCATTGTAGGCTGGATGAACTCCTGATCAGTTTATTGCACGTCTAGTATATTAAACCTGTAAATTAGCAGCTTTCTTCACAAAGCTTTCCTGAGTCATCTCTCTCTGACCTCTGCTGTAAACATTTAATTTCTAACCAACCTGCCCCTTCTCCCCAGGCACCTATAATAACCTCCTAACTAATGCACTTGATTATGAGTATTGGATTTGTGCCATATGACAGTACCTAGAACACAGGCCACTCTGCTTAGTTTCTAATTAAACATGTGCATTAATGTAACTGGACATCTAGGCCTTCAGGGGCTGACTACGAGCTTTTAAATGGCTGAGGCTGATTTGTTTCCAGCATCCAGTGGCTGCTTTTTATAGCCTCCATCACCTCTTTATCCTTCTCCTCTTACAGTAACTATGAACCTTGGGAAGAAGTGGTAGAAATATAAGGATTGCATTACAGATAATGGTAAATATTGGATTTTGTTTTGAGAGGTGACCAGTGTTCAGAAGACACTGTTAAAATGACTGCTGGAATAAAAGCTTCAAGAGATTCTTAAAAAGTACAGTAGATCCTTTTTAGCTATGTGTTTGGTGTTTGGATCCACCATCAACAAGGGTAACTTCAGGGCCAATTCCCCACTGTGTAAAAAAAAAAAATTGATCAGCGGTTTCTCTCACGTGCTCTGAGCCCTCGCCACGTGTCTGCGCTGCAGCTGCAGCATGAGCCCCGCTCACTGCTCATACCCGCATAAGGCCTTTCCGAATGGCAGACGTGGGCACGCCACAGCTAGCAGCTGAGTGGGGGGATGCGGCCAGTGGCGCAATCGGCTCTGCTCAGCTGCTTAGCCTTTCAGGTGGCTGAGCTGCCAGCAGAGCCTTCTGGTTAGCGTCTTGAATTATTTTTACTCCCTAGCTCCCTGCCTATTTTTTTTTTACTTAACACCCGCTGGGCACTAGTGTCCAATCAATCTAGATAATAGTTTCCAATCAATTTGGACACTAGCAAGCTTTCTTGCACATATTACCTAGATCCCCGGAGTTCCTGTAAGTGAGAAGATGGACTACTCTGTTGCTAAGAAGGGGTCTGGTCTGGATGCCCCCCATTAGGCATATTTACTCCTCTATAGGGTTGACCACCAAGCCAATTTTTGCATCTGCACTGGTGGGTATAGGAACAACATAGCAAATGGGGGGCTTATTAATTGCAGTTTATCCTCTAAAATGCCACTGGTTCAGTTCTCTGAACATTTTGATGCTCTCACAGAATCCAGCTGTTTATTCTTAGTGTAATTCCACTTTTCATGGCATTTTTTAAAATGATCATTATTGTGCACCAAAATGATGTCTTCAGTATGCTAAGTTTATCTGTTTTTTTATTTATTATTTTCTATTTGTTTGCAGCTTGATGTTATAAAAGAAAACCATTTAGCCTAGCAACAATATGTTTACCTTAGAAACATACATCAACTGGTGCGTTAGATGCACAGATCATATACTTCCTCACGCCTGGCTTGCTAATCATCTGATTGGCTAATACAGGATTACCCCATTCTGCTGAAATTCAACTATGGGGAAGATCACAATCTTGTGTTTCTGTAGCTAAATGGGTTACTGGCAGCATTGACACCTGAAAAGGTCATTAGGCTGCTTAGACTTAGCCAAAGCTGCAGATTAGCTCACCTGTTACATTGGAAGGATTGTGGGACTTGAAAACCGCTCCCACTGTAGCAAGACAGAGCACGGGAGTATGAGAAACTTGGAAGTAGCGTGTTGATCAGTAAATCACATGTATGAGGGCACACTCCTAACACAAATTATTTTTTTACATTTCAAAACAGGTACACAAGGCTGAACACCAAAACCATGCATGTGCGGTCTCCCGTCCAATCAGGGCCACTTGCTGAAATGATTAGATTTGGCAAACCGCTATGATTGTTGACAATGGGGAGCTTGCGCTCCCGCATCCCCTGCTTTCCTGGCATTGTGCGCGCGCTCCCCTTTTCTTTTACAAAATGTTTATTGAAGTTTGCATAAGATACACAGTATACATATAGAAAAAAAAGCATACTGGAAAACATAGATGAGATGCATACTAATAGAGTTAAACAGCTTCTTCCAAATACACAGTATTGTAGTCTGCTTAATCGTATAATATATCCAGAGCAAATGAATAAAACATATCTAATGTAACAGATTGTACACTTAACAGAACCTAATAAGGTCTCATGGGTTGATAAGCCATGTGCTTATTAAATATTGTCATGGGAGCATGAGGTATACCTACAGAGATTACTTCCTGAAAGTTCCAGCGCTCAATGATTATTTAGAGCAAGAACTTCTATTTTGGGGCATATGTAACTGGGTGGGGGTAGGGCAGGAGAAAACAGGGAGTGGAGCGGGGTGGACCTAAGCCAAAGTATATATAGAGATAATGAGCTTAAAGTTTAGGGGTCAATTACCAAAGAGGGGACGCGTGGATCTATCAAATTGAAAACACGGGGTCAGTCTGGTTATTGATCAGCCTGATATGCTCCAGCCATGGGTTCCAGGTCTCATAGAACATGTCATATTGATCATTCACTATTGCTGTTATTTTTTTGTTACACATAATATCTGATATCCTGTTCTGGAGTTCAGGCCAAGGTATGGTGGGGGACTTCCAGTTTCTGGCCATGGTTGTCTTTACAGCTGAGAGGATGTGCTGAGTTAGCCGCCATCCTAGTTTAGTGTATTGACCTATCTTCAGTGAAAGAATTGCTTCCCAGGGGCCTGCCACCTGCGGGATATGTAAGATGTCAGAGATCAACTTATAGGTTCTGTTCCAGGTGGCACAAGTGACCGGACAACCCCACCATATGTGATACATAGTTCCTCTCTCCCCGCAACTTCTGAAACACAGGGGGGAGTCCGAAGAGGAAAATCTATGAATTCGGTTTGGAGTATAGTACCACCAGAACAGGACCTTGTATGCATTTTCGAAGATTAATGCATTTCGTGAGGTTTTGCTTATGTTTTTCTCCAGATACTCTGCCAGGTATTCAGTTCTTTTTCTGCCCCCATTTCTAGCTCCCATCTCAACATATAATTATGCTTGACTGAAGAGGGGGGGTCACTAGGGAAGAATATAGGCTGGATATCAAGCCAGCAGCGAAATGGTCGCGTATGCACCTGTCTTCAAAGTCGGTTTTCTTGAAGGGTGGGGAGGATTTTCTGAGTAAGCCTGTTATAAAATGCTGCACCTGGAGCCACCTAAAAGATTCAGCAGGGGGGAATTCCCCACCTGGAGACATATCCTGGGGAGTCCTCATCCCAGTCGGAGTACAGAATTTATCTATTCTAAGTATATAGCACGTCCTGTTCCAGAAGATATTCCTAACTCTTGGGTAATACATCCAGTAGATGGCGCTGGACTGCAGACAGAAAAGTGGCTCCTCCCGGCCTCATATATACCAGGGACCTCCCACAAATTCCCCAGCAGTCTGGGCTGCGATAACTAGAAGATGGCTCTTTCTACTCGGAGGTGAGTGGGGCTTATTAGCCTGCGGCCCTGTAGGACTATTCCCACCTGTTCCTTTTCACTGCCTCCCAGTTTAGGCTGCGCTATTCGGGTGATGGTAGGCAGCACCGCTGCCAGGTGCTAAGGAGCGCTGCTCCTACCGCAGTCCCCCACCAAATGGTAGGTGGTACAGGCCCTTGGTGAGCCTTATGGGATGCCCTTCCCGCGGCCGTTTGCCCTTCGCCCCCTGTCCCCTCAGTTAGGCTCCTCTTAGGTCATCCGCTGCTTCCCGATCTCTCCCCCTGGGTAGATCTCGTATGTATTTACTACCGTATGTGTATCATGTTTTGCCTTGGTTGCACTGGTTTTGATTATTGCCGCCGCCGCGCACTTGTACTCCGCTCCGCGGACGGCGGCGACATCGCCTCAGGCGCTGTCATTGGCTGGCCTTGTCACGGGGCGCGTTTTCGCACTCTTCGGAGGGGGCGGGCCTTGCCGGATGACGTTTTCCGCATCACTTCTCCGCGATCCACCCCTCGAGGTATATGCGGGCGCCATTTTGGAGCTCCTGTGCTGCGTGTCTGGCGTCTCCCTATCGGGGCCGGTAAGTGCCCCTGCGGGCTGGTTATTCTAAGTATACAGTACTTCCTGCTCCAGATATAATACTTACACTTGGGTTATCTTCCGTCAGATGGCGCTGTGCACTGCAGACATGCAAAAACAGGCTCCTCCCGGCTCTTCATATACCCGGGGACCTCCCACAAATCCCCAGATTTCTCTGCAGTGCTGACTGCGAAGACATGAAGTATCACTCTCTCGCAGGTGAGCGGGGCTGTTACAGCCTGCGGCCCTGTTGGACTATTCCCACCCTTCCTCTTTGTGATGTGCCTCCCAGCCTGGGCTGCGCTGGTCGGGTGAAGGTAGGCAGCACCATGCGTGCTTAACGGAGCCATGCTCCACCGCAGTCCCTCACCAAAGGGTAGGCGGTTTAGGCTAATGGTGAGCCTCTAGCGTCACGCCCAGATTAGGCCCGCCCTTCGAGGTTCGGTTGGCGCCATTTTGTTGATCTTCGCGCGTGTGTTTGTGGTCCTTCTCCTCCCCAGGTCGGTAAGTGCCCTCGCGGGTGATTTTATCATTAGTATTTTTTTCTGCTCCGCATGGCCCTGACACCTATTATTCCCTTTCTGTCTTTCAGACGTCAAAGACTCCGGTGGCTTCTCCCGGCCTAACATATATTGTAACGGGCTTACAAAAAATTCTCCCACATTCATAGTGGGTCTTTGCAGGGTTGCCTATTGCATAAATCCCTACTGGCATATATTGCATTGATAATCACCACATGGGGGCATCTCAGAATTATGTGACCGGGGTCCCTCCGGGACAAGACCGGCTGTGTACAGCGTGTGGACAACCGCATGCTGATGCGCACAGAGCACGGGTCTGTGGACCCTGTGCTGAACAAGTACTGGCCCTGCAGTCAGGGTTGCCAGTGGCTGCGCCTCGTTTCAATACACCTGTCTCTCCGTGCTTAAATCTCACTCCTGATGAGTCGCACTCGAGCGGGAATGACCAGCAAGTCGTGCCGCGCAGTCTGCCTATGGCTGATCAGGTGATTTCGAGGTTGGCGGAGCGGCGTGGGCCCTAGTAAGAAGCGGTCCCTGACACCTCCGGTTTCCCCCATTCCTTCGGAAACTTAGGAGTTCACTACTCAGCGGGGTTTTGCTCTTTCTGATGAAGGTGAGCTGTTCTCTGACTCAGGCTCATCTGACGAGGGGCAGAGGAGTCATGATGATACGGGCCCTGGTTCCTGGGGCCTGTGTGACACCGATGAATTGCTGATAAAGATCTTCGAGGTCTTGTCTATCTCTCTCCTATGTGAGGTTCCCAGGCCTAGAAGGGAGAGTTTCCATACAGCGACGCCGCGCTTGGAATTTCTGGAGCAGGATGACTTCCAGGCTCTTGTACTCAAAAAATGGCAATGCCCTAGTAAACTTCCAGGGGTTCCAGGGGACTGGGATTGGAAATAACCGCATCAGGGGGAAAAGGGTAACTGTTGGTCATCACCTCCTGTGGTGGATGCACCGATCATTGGGGTTCTTAACCCCCCCCTTTATTGCAGCCCCTACTTACCGTACCCTTCGGGATGCTGAGGACCGGCACATTGATAGGCTGGCTTCCCACGCCTTTTGTTGTGCAGGGACGGCTCTGCGCCCGGTCTGTGCCACGGCCATCGCTGCAGTGGCTGCTAGGACCCTCATCAGAAAGATGATTGATCATCAACCTGAGGATCTCCCCTGGGATGTGTTTAATGCACTCTCCAGTTGTGATGTATTTGTAAGGTTTATCCTTTTAGCGCTGGATGACACCATTAGGATGTGCGCAAGAACTTCCGCCCTTGTGGTAGCTATACGCCGCTGGTCTGGCTGCGACAGTGGGGTGTTGACTATGCTACAAAAAAGACTCTTACTGGGCTTCCCTTTAGAGGGCGACGCCTATTCGGTGCCCGTCTGGACCTGTTTGGGAAAAAGGGCAAAACACCCCTTCGCAGAAGGCTGTCTCGGCCTTCTCGGGGCAGGGTCTCCCCTCCCCCCCCCCCATGTCAGTGTCAAACCCGAACTGGGGGTGTCCTTCCAGCTTTTTGGTGTAGATTCCTGCCCCAGGAGTGGCAGACAACGCCCTGGCCCCTCCGGCAGGACTAAGTCCAAGTCTTTCACCAAAACCCCCCAAGCATGATGGGGCACCCTCGCCTGTCTGGGCGAGGGGATGGCCGCAGCACCTTGCTCCTATCAGGAGGCGTCGTGCCTCGTTCTGGTGGATTCAGGAGGAAGTTTCCTCTGGATGCAGGATAGTGTTTGCTGGGCGGCCCCTTCCTGAGATTGTCAGGATGCTTCTGGTCCCTGTCTCTCTTCAGGTGTTGGCGCAGGCCATGCACGGCCTGCGAGGTCTGGGGTCACTTGCAGGTTGCCCTTAACAGGCAGAGGCAGGGGCCTCTACACCAACCTTTCCATATTCCCCCAAAAGGATGAGGCGCACTGCCCATTTTGGCCTTCCATAGGTGCGGCAATTTGCATTTACAGGCGGTTTCTGCATGGTTTCTCTGAGTTGGGCCGCCAGTGCCCTGTGTCCAGGGACCTCTTGCCGTCTGTGGAGATATAAGATGCTTATTTCATTGCCACTGTGTCTTCTGGACACCGAGGATCTTACAGGTTAGTGTTGGAGGTCCAACACTGCTGATTGTGGCCTTGCTATCTGGCCTCTCTTCTGCTCCCAGAGTGATCACCAAGGCGATGACGGGGGTGATGTCTCTGATGAGACCAAGGGGGCGTCCGCGCGAGGAACTGCCTGGTTGTCCTTCTTGCTTCCAAATCTCTACGTCAGGCCGAGTTTTTTACTCGGCTGGTGGTGTCCTTTGGGAGTCTTGGGATGGGTGATCAATCACCTCAATTCCTCATTGTCCCCTTTTTTGGTATCTCCATTCCTAGGGTTAAACTTGGATTCCGTTCAGGCGGGAACCTGCTTCCTTGACTATAAAGTGGACAATCTGGTTACAGGGGCTCGGTCCCTCCTTGCTGTTCCCGTCTCTTCACCAGGCTGGATTGCAGCTGGTGGGCCTGTTTGTGGCTGCTCAAAGGTTGTCCCTTATGCTCAGTGCCCTTGGGCTCTTCTGCAGCTTATATTGTAAATGCTGGACTGGGTTCCAGCTTCCCTGGAGCTGGGTCTGTGTACCTTTCCACCTTAGTATGGTGGTTCCCCTTGAGACAGTTTTACTCTAGGAACCAGTCAGGGGGCACCCCCTTCCTTGCGTCTTCCTGTAGATGGATACCAAATCCATCAGGTTGACGGAGGGGGGGTCTTTTTCTTCTAAAATCCCCATTTTTGAAGCGGTAGGCTTCCAGGTTGGCTCTATCTCGTTGGACTTCTCCTTTGCGGGATCTGTCTATTTGGGGGGGCTCCTTGGTCTGTCTGACGACAGTGACCTGTATTAATTATCTGTGTGGACTTGGAGCAGGATGATCCTCCAGGAAGGTATCTGACCCTGATCTGGGTGGAGGACAGTGTTCCCTGCATATCAGCGATATTCGCTCCGGTGGATGTCCTTCTGTGACAGAATGTGCTAATTCTTGTGTCTCTATGTGATCCTTCTAGTGTGGATCTTTTTTGGGCCTCGTCACTATCGTAGGTTCTTGGCCCTTGTTTCCCTGTCCCAGTTTGTTCTGACCTTGGTCATGAGGCTTAGTAACTTGATGGCTGGACATTCTACTCTGTATGTCTTATCTTCATTCACCCCGCTAGGCGGGGTTCTGCACAAGTTTGCTGTGGAAGGGGGAACCAGTTATACTGGTGGCCCCTGGGTGGCCTAGTGGAGTGTGGTTTGCAGATGTGGTACTGAGGACAGCGGACCTGTACGTTCTGTCAGGAGTGCTGATCTGCTCACTCAGGCCCCCTTTTTTATTTCACCCCAATCTACAGGCTCTGGTCTGGATGGCCTGACGGTTGATTCATCCACCTTGATGGAGATGGGCTTATCTTCTGGGTGACTGTGACTTCTGGAAGCCTAGCAGTTGGCTTCTTCTTCTCCTTCCATCTATTGTGGGGTATAGCATACCCATATTGATTGGTGTGAGTCTTGGTCTCTCACCTGTTGGGCGCTCTCTGTTCCAAGGGGTCTAGAGTTGTTACTGCATGGGTTGGAGTTGGCTCTCCTACTCGGTTCTCGGGAGGTTCAGGTTCTGCCCTGTCCGCCTTCCTGTAGAAGTCTTTGCTCAGTTTTTATGCCTTGGTTAAGCGTTCTTTTGGGGATTGCTCAGGTGCATCCCCCATGTAGTTCTAGGGTCCCTGTTGGGATTTGAATTTTATTCTGTTTGCCTTGCGGGGTGTTCCCCTTGGACCTATTCCGGATGCTGTCTGACTGTTCTTATCCACGAAGTTGTCCTTCCGGGGGCTGTTGCTTCAGCCAGACGTGTGCCTGAGCGGGCGGCTCTGTTTAGCTAGCCCTCGTTCTTGATATATACACCAAGATGAGGTGGTGTTCCGCTTTACGCCGGATCTTCTGCCTAAGGTGGTGTCTTAGGCTCATGTATTCAAGACATTTGTCTCTCTTTGGTGCTTTATTCCTAGTAACGCTAAGGCAAGGGGATCAACTTTCCCTCAACAGGTGCTGGAATTTTTTCCTGGATTGTCTCTTGTCCCTTAGGGGGACTGATGCCCCTTGGGGTTGTGGGTGCCTACATCTGTATGTGCCTGATCTCGTCTGCTTCCAGGGGTTAAGCGGCCTTTGGCCTAGCCTTTACTGGGATGGCTGTCCCTTTTGGTCCTAGGGAAGTTTTGGCTTCTTCCTGGGCTACTGTTAGCATTTGCTCTTGTCAGGCTGTTACTCAGGCCTATTCCTTTAAGGGGAAGAATTTTCTTCACTTTATTTCTGATTCCACTGGTGCCTTGGTATCTTTGGGCCTTTCAGCACCAGGTTTAGTTGCACAAGTTTGCTAGACCGCTACTTGTTTTTTTGTTCGTACCTTTTCAAGGTTTTTTTCTGATGTTTACGTTAGAGCCTTTGCTCATGTCGCTCTTGGTAGCAAGGTTTGCAGGTGACAGTGCTTTTCCTGTCTGCTGTGCCTTTTCTGTTGGGGATCCCACCCTACTTTATGGACACTGCTACTGGATGTCCCAAGTGTAAGTATTATTATTATTATTATCTGGAGCAGGACGTACTGTATACTTAGAATAATACAATTCTGTGAAATACTCACCTGTAGAATTGGTATTATACGTATACAGTACGTCCTGCTCCACCCCACCCTGGTTTTTGCATTGTTCTGGATCCCCTGTATGGTGATTGTTACATTGTTATTACCAGTTTTTGGTGGTTGGATTCTCCCGGCTTCTTTTTCACTGCTTTTCAATGCTGGGGATTTGCGGGAGGTCCCCGGGTATATGAAGGTCCGGGAGGAGCCTGTTTTTGCATGTCTGCAGTGCACAGCGCCATCTGGCGGAGGATAACCCAAGTGTAAGTATTATTCTGGAGCAGGACGTACTGTATACGTATAATACCAATTCTACAGGTGAGTATTTCATAGAATTGTATTTTTATGCTTATGGGTTCTTTGCTTTATGTCTTACAGGAGGGTCAAACTTTTTTGTGGTTTCTCCCAGTCCTACCCCCTTTTAGCGTTAACTCCTTATTGGGGGGCTATTGTATTTGTATATCTCCCACTTCCCTAGCGGGCTATTGGGGCATCCCGGGTAGCCTTATTGGCGTCAATCCCAATTGGCCTATTATGCCACAATAATCACCATATGGAGGCTTCTCAGGATAATGTGCTTGGGGTTCCTTCAGGACAAGCCCGCCTGCGTGTGGCATGTGGGGTATCCCCTATAAGTGATGATGTCAGGGTGTGTACCCTGCGCCCAGCAGACGCTTGCGCTGCAGTCTGGGTTACCGGTGGCTGGGCCTGTGCTCCCTCTGGCTTCGCCTAGCCCCCACGCTTACATCTGACTCCTAGTGAGGTACATACCAGTGGGGAGTCTCAACCTGATTTGGCTGCACGAGTGGCCAGCATTGAGAGACATATTGCTGGCTCTGGTCCACGTAGAGCTTCTGCTAAGAAGCAGCATTTATCACCTGATATTTCCCTCTTTCCTATGGAGGCTGAGGAATTTTTTGACATTACCGGTTATACGCCCCTGGAAGAGGGGGAATTATTTTCTGGTTCAGAATCATCTGAGGATCAGCCTAAGGTTTATGGTGCCGATTCTGGGTCTGACCCATGGGCTTCAGAGGGTACTGACAGGCTTTTAGCTCACATTTTTGAAGTACTCTGTATCTCTCCTCCTGCCGTGGCTCCACGGCAGCAGGGGGAGCTGTTTCATACTGTTAAACCACGCTTGGAGTTTCCTGAAAAAACTCATTTTAATAATTTGGTGCTCAAAGAGTGGGAACGGCCTAGCCGGCTTCCCGGGGTGCCAAAGAGTTGGGATAAGCGGTATCTCTTTCCTGCTGAGATGGTTAAACGGTGGTCATGTCCTCCCGAGGTGGATGCACCAGTTCTGGGGTTGTCCAACACATCCGTCATGCATTCCCCTGACTCTACTACACTGAGGGATGGGGAAGACAGGCGCATAGATCAGCTGGCTTGCCATGCCTTTGCCTGTGTGGGGACCGCGCTGCGTCCGGTCTGTGCCTCTGCCATTATGGATGTTGCTATTAAAAGCCTGCTCAGGGGTCTCTTAGATGGGGCCCCTGATGATGCAGGTATTGAAGAGTATAGAGCTCTTCTGCGTTGTAAGGAATTTGTTGCATATGTTTTCTCTGCCTTGGATGATACCATTAGAATGTGTGGCAGGGCATCTGCCTTGGTGGCGATACGCCGCTCGGGCTGGCTGCGCCAGTGGGCAGCTGACAGTGCTGCTAAGAAGGCTCTCACTGGTTTTCCCTTCAAGGGCTGCGCCTCTTTGATGAATGTCTGGACTTGTTTGCTAAGGGAGGCAAGTTACCTCAGCATAGAAGGCAGCCCCGGTTCTTTCGGGTTTAGGTGCCTTTCTTCCTTCCTTCCGTGGCTCCAGAATTGGACGGGGAGCTTCCTTTGCTGGAGCCCGCTGAGATTTTGGGGCAGGGGCAGAGGACGTGGCCGCCCTGGCCCCTCCTGGGGTCCCAAGCCTAAGTCCTCCCCAAGCCCCCTCAGGCATGAAGGGGCGCCCTCACCCATCCGGGTGGGGGGGTGGCTTTGGCTCTTGGCTCATGTCTGGAGGCGTCATGTCTCAGACCGGTGGATTCAGGAGGTAGTGTCCTCCGGTTACAAATATAGAGTTTGCAGCCTGGCCGCCCCCCAAGAGTCATCAAATCCCGGTTAGCTCAAAACCCCCTGTCAGCTCAGGGTCTGTCCCTGGCTGTCCAAGGCCTTCTGGAACTGGGAGTCATCTGCCGGGTGCCCTTGAGGGAAAGGGGCAAAGGCTATTATTCCAATATTTTCATTGTTCCCAAAAAGGATGGGTCCATCAGACCCATCCTGGATTTAAAGCGCCTCAACAAATATGTCAGATTCAGACACTTTCGCATGGAGACTCTGCGCTCAGCTGTGAATTCCCTACGCCCGGGGGACTTCATGACCTCTGTAAATAACAAGGATGCTTACCTTCATATACCTATTTTTCCAGGTCATTAGAGATTCCTCAGGTTCGCTCTGGAGGATCAGCACTACCCATTTGTTGCTTTGCCCTTCGGTCTCACCTCGGCTGGCAGGAGTGATGGCTCTGCTGAAATCTCAGGGCATTCGCATTCTTCCCTACTTGGACGACATGCTTATTGCTTCTCAGTCCTTCCAACAGGCAGAGCTGGATACTCAGCGGGTGGTGTCCACACTGGAGTAATTCGGCTGGGTGGTCAACCACCCCAAATCTTCCCTGTCTCCTTCCATGGTGAAGTCTTTTCTGGGCATGATTCTGGATTTATCTCAGGTCAAGATCTTTCTTCCTAAGCAGAAGGTGGAGAGTCATCAAGAGCAAGCACAGTCCCTTCTGTCTTGTCCTCATCCGTCCATCAGGCAGGGAATGCAGCTGGTGGGCCTGATGGTGTCCTGCTTTGAGGCGGTTCCATATGCTCAGTTTCACATGAGGCCTCTTCAGCTTCACCTTTTGTCAGTATGGGATCAGGACCCCGTGTCCTTGGATCAGGTGTTTGTCCTGTCCCCTCTGGCCAGGCGGTCTCTATCGGGGTGGCTGGACTCAAGGAACCTGCTGGGGGGCAGATCCTTTCTGGCCCCCTGCTTGGGAGACTGTCACCACGGATGCCAGTCTGACAGGTTGGGGGGGCTTTTGGAAGTCCCTGAAATTCCAGGGTCAGTGGGGCCCTCAGGAGGCCCATGCCCCTATCAACATTCTGGAGTTGAGGGCGATCAGGTTGGTTCTCGTCCACTTAACCCCACACCTGCGGGGTCGGGCTGTTCAGGTCTGCTGGGACAACCAGACGGCGTTTGCCTACATCAATCATCAGGGAGAGACCCGGAGCAAGAGGCCCCCAAAGAAGGATCCCTGATACTGTCCTGGGCGGAGGTGAATGTTCCCTACATCTCAGCTGTGTACATTCCGGGGGTGGAGAATCTGGAGGCAGACTCCCTGAGCAGGGGGACCTCTCGTCTAGGAGAATGGTCCCTCAGCAGCAGGGTGTTTCGCTCCCTGTGCCACCGCTGGGGTCAGCCGGATGTAGATCTGTTTGCATCCCGTCACAATCACAAGCTTCCAGTCTTTGTCTCTCTGTCCCAGGATCCTCTGGCCTTGGCAATGTCTTGGACAAGTTTTCAGCTCCTTTATGTTTTTCCTCCGTTTCCCCTGCTGGGCATGGTGCTGCGCAAGATAGCTCAGGAAAGGGTGCCAGCCATACTGGTGGCCCCCTGTTGGCCAAGAAGTGTGTGGTTCGCAGACATCGTGCAGCTGGAAGTAGATCAGTACGCCCTGCCCCGGGTTCCAGATCTGCTCACTCAGGGGCACCTACACCACCCCAATTTACAAACGCTGGCTTTGACGGCCTGGCTGCTGAAACCTCCATCTTGATGGAAAAGGGGCTGCCTGCCTCAGTTGTTAATACCATGATCAGGGATAGGAAAAGGTCCTCTTCTTCCATCTACTATAGGGTTTGGCGTACTTACATTGACTGGTGTGAGTCTAACTCACTTCCCTGTCGTGTGTTTTCTGTTCCTAGGATTCTGGAGTTTCTGCAACATGGTTTGGATCTGGGTCTTCAGCTCAGTACTCTGAAAGGTCATGTTTCTGCCTTGGCCATTTCTTTCCAAAGATCCTTTGCTCAGCATCCCCTGGTCAAGACCTTCTTCCAGGGGGTTACTCCCGTGCGTCCCCCACGTAAGCCTATGTTACCAGTCTGGGACTTGAACTTGGTCTTATCTGCCCTGCAGGGGTCTCCCTTCGAGCCCTTGCAGGGGGCCCCTTTGTCCATTATTACGCTTAAGGTAGTCTTTTTGGTGGCTATCACTTCTGTTAGGTGTGTTTCTGAGTTGGCCGCGCTTTTCATCAAACCTCCTTATTTTGAGAGACACCAGGACAAGGTGTTTCGTTTTAAGCCAGATTTTCTGCCTAAGGTTGTTTCTGCCTTTCATCTCAATCAGGACATTGTTTTGCCTTCTCTGTGTCCTAATCCTAGTAACTCTAAGGAGAGGGTTTTACACTCTTTGGATGTGGTTAGGACTCTGAAGTTCTATCTGGTGGCTACTGAACCCTTCAGGAAGACTGATGCTCTTTTTGTGCTCCCGTCTGGACCTAAGAAGGGTCTGGCTCCAGCTAAGTCCACTATCGGCAAGTGGATCCATCAGGCTGTGATACAGGCCTACTTTGCTAAGGGGAAGGAGCCTCCCTTCCGCCTTACTGCTCATTCTACTCATGCTGTTGGTGCCTCTTAGGCTTTTCAGCACCAAGCTTCTGCTGAACAAGTTTGCAAGGCCGCCACTTGGTCTTCTGTTAATACTTTTTCTAAGTTTTACAAGGTTGATGTTAAGGCCTCAGCTGATGCTGCTTTTGGTCACAAAGTTCTGCAGGCAGCAGTGGTTTAAACTGCTGTTACTTTTGGGGATCCCACCCTACCTTACGGACACTGCTATTGGATGTCCCAAGAGTAAGGAATATCTTCTGGAACAGGACGTGCTGTATACTTAGAATAATACAATTCTGTGATTACTCACCTGTAGAATTAGTATTATACGTATACAGCACGAACTGTTCCACCCCACCCTTGTTATCATTATTTTTAGTTACCTTTTTATGGTGATTTGTTCTTATGTTTAATTTTTTATATAATGGTTATAGTTCTCCCGGTTTCATTTTAACTGCTTTCCAATACTGGGGAATTTGTGGGAGGTCCCTGGTATATATGGGGCTGGGAGGAGCAACTTTTCTGTCTCTGCAGTCCAGCGCCATCAACTGGATGTATTACCCAAGAGTAAGGAATATCTTCTGGAACAGGACGTGCTGTATACGTATAATACCAATTCTACAGGTGAGTAATCACAGAATTGTATCCACCATTTATAGCCGGTGGGATGTGAGATTTATGAGGGGAACGCAGGGTTCCCAATTAAGGGGGAAGCGGGTAGATGAGAAGTGAATTTATCCGCAACTGAGTCCCACATTGAGAGAAGTTTAGAATGGGTGGTATCTGCTTCGGTCTGTGGGGTTAAGGGGTCCACAGCAATGAAGCCGGGGCTACTGGGGAGCAGCTGGCTATGTCGTTGAACACCCATATAGGCTTGTATCGCGGAGCATGTAGCAAGATCAAAGGCTATTCCTCCCTGTTCTTTTTTACAGTATAACGTGGTCTTCTTGATCCTAGGTTTAGTTTTGTTCCACGTGAAGGATAGAATTTTACGCTGTAAGATATCTAGGGTACGTCTCGGGATAGGGATTGGGAGGACTCTAAACAGATATAATATCTTGGGTAAGTAAGTCAATTTAAGGGCAGCAATACATCCCAGCCATGACAGTCGCACGTACTGCCAGGATTGCAGCAGTTTATCTAATGATTTAAACATTTCAGGATAATTAGCTTCATACAACTTATGGCTGGGCGTCAGCTTGATTCCCAAGTATGGCAGCTTCTGGATCCAGGACCATGCAAAAAGATGGGCTAGAGTCTGTTTTGCCTTAGTGGAAAGGGAGATGTCAAGAGCCGTGGATTTGGAGGCATTCAATTTAAGGCCCTAGATCTGGCTGAACAGCGTAAGTTGCTTCATGGCATTAGGGACTGAGATATGTGGGGAAGTGAGCATGAGTAGCATATGGTCCGCAAATAGGGAGATTTTATGGTCTCACCCCCCCCCCCCCCCCCCCCAAGGAATTACCTTAGTTGAAGGGTTTTGTCTAATCTTTTCAGCCAATGGCTCCCGGGCTAAAACGAATAGAATAGGAGACAGCGGGCAACCTTGTCTGGTGCCCCTATGGATCTGAAATTCCGTGGAGTTAAACCCTGCATATTTGACATGAGCTGTTGGTTTACCATACAGTGCGGAGATCCAAGAGAGGAAGCCAGGTCCAAAACCCCACTTCTCCAAGGCTGCACGGAGTCAAATGCTTTTTCCACGTCAAGTGAAAGAAGCATCGCCTCAAGGTTTCTGGTTTGAGCTCCCTCCACCAACTGTAGGATCCTACGGATTCTGTCTCCGGCTTGTCTCCTGGAGACAAAACCCACCTGATCCTTATGAATCACATCTCCTAAAAATTAATTTATTCTACTCGCTAATATTATAGTGAGGATTTTCAAGTCAAGATTCAACAGAGAAATTGGCCTGAAATTCGCCCAGTTCTGGGCGTCCTTCCCTGGTTTTGGTATCATTACTATGGAGGCTTTAAGCATTTCAGGGTCCATGGGGTTTCCACCTCTAATATGATTATACACTCTGGCTAGCCGTGGAGCCAGAATGGGGGCCAACTTTTTATAAAATAGGGCGGTGAAGCCGTCTGGGCTGGGTTTCTTACTAGATTTTAGGGACTTAATTGCTTTAAAGCGGTCCTTCACTCTGAATAAGAGTCTATCTTATATGTTTCTCACACCCTGCACATACAGATTGCCTACATTAAAAATCATCCTACCTGCATCTACTGTATGTTATGAGCCTTTAAACATCCAAGATGGCGGCTCATGGAACATCAGGCAGCCTGCAAACAGGAAGTGCCTTCTGACTGTGCTGCTCTGCATTCTGTGACTGCTGACCTTTTCCTGACCCCAGCTCTGCTCTGTCTGAGCAAAGCACAGCTATAACCCGTCCCCCCTGTACTTTATCCCACTCTCATCTGCTTAGTAAGTGTGATGCTTCTGAGTCAAGATGGCGGCGCCGTATCCTAAAGTCCTGGACAGAGTTGCAGCCCAGTGGGGGAAAGAATAATAAGTAAGTGACTAAAAACTTAAAATATATTAATTTTCAATTCTGGGGAATCATTTTTTAAGGGTTTGGGCTTTTCCATAAATCAAGGTGAAGGTCCGGTTTAGGTACTTCATCTACTCTTATAGCCTCGTCCATGCTCTGACTGGGATGTTACTTTCCCCAAGAAAGGTCTTAATTTGGGAGTCATGCGGAGGAGGGGGGGGGGGCATCATATAATTTAGATAAACCAGTTGAAAATTCCTCAACAACCGCAATGGGGTTACTGGTTAGCAGACCCTTCCCTGTTTTAAGCCTTATGGGTTTCACCAAATGATCCTGACATTTTAATTGGGTCGCAAGCGGCATCCCCGGTTTGTTCGCCGATACATATTTATGTTTAGCCCTCCTGTATCTTCTCTCAGCTTCCTCTGTCTGGAGAAGGTTACGTTTGGTCCTGGAAGATTCCAGGTTCGTTAGGCGCTCAGTAGTCTGGTTAGATTTAAAGGCGGCAGCATCCAATTGATATTGTGACTGGAGTTTTTTAGCCATAGCTGTTCTCTCCTTCTTTTTCCTAGAGGCCAGGCTGATGAAATGACCCTGCATTACTGCTTTAAATGCTCCCCAAACCATGGTCGGTGGGACCTCCGCAGTGTCATTTGTTACAAAATACTCGTTAGCTGCTTTTTCTAGCTTCCTCCACCAACAGGCTTGAGGAGAGCAAGGAGTCATTTAAGATCCATGCAGAAGGTTTGGGTTTAATAAGCAGCGATTTGCAGGAGATTGCCACCAAATCGTGGTCCGACCAGGGGATAGGGTGGATTTTGGTCTGCGCTACCTGGGGGAGAAATGTTGTCAATACAAATATGTCAATCCTCGTTGATAGTTTATGTGGCGCTGAATAATGGGTATAATCCCTTGTATGGGGGTGTCTGTCCCTCCATGGGTCGGCTAATGGAGCGTTATTTATCAGGTCAGTAAAGAGGCCACTATCCTTAATTATGTCAGGTTAGAGTCGCCGAACACAGACTCCCTTAGTGTGAACCTGAAGGAGAGAACATATAAGAGCCAAAAATGGAATCTGTCTGGTGTTCGGGGCATAATATGTGAGGAAAGTCACCTTGGCAGCTTGGAGTATTCCTTGAAGCAGCAAAAATCTACCCCCCGGGTTCGATATTTGTTTGTGACAGGTGAAAGAGGTGCCGTTCCGGGAGGCAATAAGGACCCCTCTCTGTTTGCTCTGGCTGGTGGCCTGGAAGAACATGGAATATCTATGATTAAGTTGTTTTGGTGAGGAACTGGAGGAAAAATGTGTCTCCTGAAGACAGACTACATCAGCATGAATGGAGTTAAAAAAGTTGAAAGCTCTGGATCTCTTGTTAGGTGAATTCAGACCATGTACATTAACTGAAATTATATTAAGTGACATGATATAATTTAAGGAGGCTCATCAACTGGTGTAATTTTTCCCCAGATGGTCCAGGGTCCCGCTCAGGAGGGAGGGAGGTGGAAGGAGAGATGCTAAAAGGGAGGATGTACATATAGTCGAGGTAAAGGGGAGGGTGTAGCTAGGTACATAACCTATTGTAGAGTTTCTTATTACAAGTAAACTTGTGATGGAGGTATCCAGTGGATGGGGACTGTCCCTGGACTGGACGATAGTGGGCGCTCGTGTAGTGTCGGGAGGCCAGAGGCAAAGCTAACGAATGGATGGTGCTAAGAGAGGAAAAAGTGCGAACCCACATAAGAACAAGAACCATGTAAAAAGCATAACAATCATTGTCTGCCGCGCCACAGCCCCCCCCCCCCCCCCCCGGTCCACCAATAGAGGTGAGCCGAGACCCCCCCATAGGGGAGTGGGCCCCACATCGTAGGGCCAGAGAGAGCCGGGGAGAAGCAGGACTAGGTCACCCCAATGCCACATCCCAGGCAAAAGGCCCTGGGCCTGCAGTACCAGACAACCTTTAGATGACTGCATCGCGAATGATCCAAAAGAAAAAGGTTTAATCAAAACCACAACATTATGGGCCCCATACGGGGAGAAAGCATAAATATTAAGCCGATAAT
The DNA here is from genome assembly GCA_027917425.1 of Gastrophryne carolinensis. NCBI lineage: Eukaryota > Metazoa > Chordata > Amphibia > Anura > Microhylidae > Gastrophryne > Gastrophryne carolinensis. The sequence continues at coordinate 105,034,227 of CM051239.1, read as the reverse complement.
AAAAAAAAAAATAACACTGACCAGGGGAACTGATGGTTCAGGCGTAATGTGCCTAAAGCAGAAATTCCCTGGGCGTCCTCCGCGGACCATCAGGACTCGTAGACCAGGGTCTATCTCAAAGGTGACTGAGGAGCCTGCCCCTTTATAGCCAACGGGGAAGGTGTATCGCCGGTCTGGGAGGCGTCCAGGGGGCTATAAGCTACGGAGGGGTCCTCTAGCGTCCCGCCACCCGGTACTACCACCGTGGTCCAGTAGCTCCAGGCAAATCACCGTCTCCCCCCTGGAAGAGCTAGGTGCCCAGTATTCACATAGTTTAGGCAGGGCCACAATGGGAGAGCCAGAGGAGGTCTCAAACCAATAAGAACAGATGAAAATACAAAGCATTCAATAACGGCAATTAAATGATAAACATCAGCCTAAGATAAAGAACAGTGAACATTCAAGTAACATTGTACCGCAAGGCGGGCAGCCGAGTCAATGCTGCGGGCGTTTCATATGGAGAGTCCCTGGTCAGCAACAGGTAAGCATGTCCCAGCGTCAATGCCTGGACATACAGTCACATAAACAACGTAGGGGTCCGCGGACACCTCCAATTACGGGGATGACGCCCCCCCGGCAAAGGGGGAAAGTGCCTGGAGGATCCTCAAGATGACAGGGGACCATCCCACGTGGGGTGCCGGGCCTCACAGGTTTCTCAGAGGGTAATAAAGTGGAATTAGACTGTGGCGTATGGCTCAGTCGTTTGGAACCGGATGGAGCATCTGCGAGAGCAGCCGTTTCATGGTTTGGGATTTCTGTGGTTGTCTGTTCACTTTTGGAGAGGGGGTTGCTTGTGGTATGTTTCTCTGGACGGGTCTCGGTGTTCTTGGCGTAGAGGGGAGCGAAGGAGCTGCCATGTCCGTCTCAGGGAGGCGAAAATCCAAGACTTTGAATTTGTCCATTAATTCTGGGAGAGAGGTGGCTTGAAACTGCTTTCCTTGGTGGGGGTTTCCCTTTAAGCTGTCTTTCTCCCATCTATACCGTATGCCACGTGCCTGGAGGGCCTGCAGATAGGGCCTAAAGGATATTCTCCTGAGGATAGTGGTTTGAGACAGGTTCGCGAAGATCTGGTAGCTATGGTTTTGAAACATGAGGGGTGATTTTTCCCTGGAGGCTTTAACTATAATGTCACGCGGCGGGCCCTTAGCGGGTCTTCTGGTCAGGGCCCTGTGTGCCCTATCTAGCTCCAGTCTTTCCACTGGGATTTCTGGGACTAGTTCCTGCAGGAGGGCAGTGATGGTCCCCAGAGTCCTACATTGGGGTTCGGGTAGCCCCCTAAATCTTAAATTGGACCTGCGGTTCCTGTTTTCCTGATCCTAATTTAGGCCCTTTAGGGAGATGATTTCCTCCTGCATTTGCTCGAGAGTTCCCTGGCTGTAACCACTGTAACATCATCCATTCTGGATTTTAAGGCGTCTCTCCTCTCACCTAGGTCCCTGGTTTCATGCAGCAGGGTTTCAGTATGTTTGGCTGGCACAGCAGTGACCTCCTCATGCATGAACTATGATTCTGAGCTGTGAAAGAATGTCATAGCTAATGGAGGGAGCCTGCACTGTGAGGTGAGGGGAGGGGGGGAGGTCTGCGGCCAGCTATCTGCTGAATCCAGGGACAGATCCTCGGTCAGGCATGGCCTCTCTCCCCCAATTCTGCCAGGGTCCTCCTGGGGGAAGCCCTCCCCAGCTCTCCCAGGGGCTGCTGTTACTTCTGTACATTCAGCTGCCTCCGCCGCCGCCGCCATTTTAGGCCCTGCTGCTGCTGTTCTGCGAGCCTCCTTTCCTCTTTTCTTACTGCTGGCAGGGTGCATTGCGCCTATGACCCGTCCATGCGGGGTCTCCGTTTCCTGGGTCTCTGGGGCTGGTTTCTAAGTGTACCCCCGTGCTGCTGATTGCTCCAGGCCTCCCTTCACTGCAGAGACCCGAGCTCTCAAGCAGCCATACTGCTCGACCACGCCTCCTAACTCCTGAGCGCTCCCCTTTTCATCCCAATTAGATCTGCTTCCCGAATTACATCATCAAAGCAAGCTCCTCTGATTGGACGGGAGCCCGGAGCCCGGTCCCGGTTGGGCCGAAGTAAGTAGAGCGGGTGGTTTGCAGGGTTTCACACAGTGGTTTGAGATGCTCCGAGCAATGAAACCTGGCAAGGAAAACAAACCCAGGTTTTGTTCCTATTTAAGGGAGCTAAATAGATTTTTCTAGCTCATTTTGCTATAATTGTGAATAGCAGTGTAGCTTCTAAGTTTTTGCTAGTCAAGTCTTTATTGCTTACATTCTGTCCCCTGATACATGTAGGGAACAGATATCTGAACATGTTTAAGTGCTCACGGAAGCCAGGTTTATTTATAAGACTGTTAGGGATGTAGGAAGGATGATGTCTAGATTCTGAGCCCTAATTGTTTCTGGATGCATCCTCTGGCTGAATAACTATATGTTGGGTGTGGGGGACCAGGTAGACCATGTTTTTTTTTTCTTTTTAAAGTTGGAATCTCTTTGGCAAAGACCTTTAGGAGGAGGAGCTAGGAGTCAATTAATTTCTCTTGTGCCCTGGCCAAAGTGTGGCTCATGGTTTTACTTCAGTCTATATGTCATGGCCAAGAAGCATGGCTTTGTCCACCATGTACTTGATCTCTTAGCAGGTGTGTGTATGTGTGTGTGTGTGTGTGTGTGTGACCATGTTCATTATGGGATTTCTCGCTGCTTATTGTTCTGCTTATTCTCAGACAGGGGTTTCTGGCATTTTGTCAGTAAGGGTGTTGGGCTTGATGGTATCTTGCATTGTATGCCCAATCTTCAACCAGAAGCCTTCAGCTCCAGAACAGGCCTCCCCTGTCCTTGGCAAAATTAACAAGTCTCTCCTGTCCTTGGACAGAGCCTGAAAGCCCCCCCCCCCCAGGCCACATTAGGCCTGCAGAGTCCCGGTGTTACCCTTTCTGACAATTCAGTGAAAGAGTCTGACCAAAGCTGAGAAGTACACACTCTCTAGTTATGAAATTTGTCAGTACTATGTGGAGCAGCCTCAAGGCAAAACTGCTTCAGCTTCTTAAAAGCCTTGTAACGCCAATCACTTATAATTTGCGTGGCTGGCGTTTAATGGTAGGACAGACAGCCACGTAAATTTTACGCGCCTTGCTTTCCCCTGCTGGCAATAAAAAGAAAAACGACTCACCTGACCGGTCCACAACCCCCCCCCCCCTTGTGCTCTTCCAGCTTTCGGGAGAGGGTCCGGAATAGCCCCCCCCCCCCGTGCTTCTGCCGCCACTTAGTCGCTGAAAAAAAAAACATTACTTGCCTCTTTGCACAATCCCTCCTGCCTGGTCTCCTCCTCTGACCCCCCCCCCCCCCCCCGGTCTTCAGTTTTAAGTAGAGGGCCCTCCTACCTCCCCGCTTCTGCCGTCACTGCCACCACTGTCTCTAGCCCACCTTTTTGCGATCCGGGGCCTGGCAATTTTCAGATGTGGTGAGGGGTGGAGGGGCAGGGAAATCTGATCCCACCCCCCTCCACCGATAACCGCATCTGTCATTGGATCAGCATGGGACATTGAAGCTGAGGTCCACTGTTTTTTTTTTTTTTTTTCATGAGAGCCCTATACCAGTTCACAAGGCTTTGGGGGGGGGGGGGGGTTGGCAATTAACCTTCAGCAATCGGATGACTTGCCATTAACCCCCAGCTTCCATTACCTGCCTCCCCAGAGCCCAGAGGGGAGGGGCAGAAGGGCCTGGGGGCTGTGAAGGCTGTGTGAGCTTGTAGCCTCCAGGGCCGGGGTATACTGAGGCTGGCCTCTATGCACTGGTCTACAAGCCCCATAGCTGGTGCCCAGGCTGGTTATACTGGGAAGGGGGAACCCCATGCAATTAAAAAAAAAAAAAAATGGTTTTATCCCTTAGAAAAAAAGTGTCCCGCGCCAATTTTTATTTAACCCTTTATAGTGTGGATAGCAGTTGTATTTTATTTGTAAATGTTTTAAAGTGCTCTTTTCAGTTTGGGGGGGGGGGGGGGGCTACTAATACATATGTGGTACCGTTGTAATCGGGGGGGGGGGGGGGAATAGGGCTTTTAAATGCCATATGGTTTTCTTGAATACATGACATTTCTATTTAAAGTAAACAAGGCATTTTAAAAATCATATTTTTTTAACATAGCGTGAAAAATGACCTGTCAACAGAGGGTGACAACATCTCAAATAGGCTGGCAGTTAGAAGGGTTAACCCTTCTAGTGTCAGCTACGTGACTCTCACGTAGCTGCCTCTCCAACCGTTAAGTGGCAGCTACGTGAGAGTCACGTAGCTGACTTTAGAGCCCCATAAAAAAGTAAAAAAGATACAGACTTACCTGACCCCTCATTTGAAAGTGCCAGCGATTCTGTACAAGAACCAAGAGTAGATTTTCGCCCCCGGGCTTCTGATCTTCAGGAGGGGGCCCGGAATAGCCCCACCTCCCCCACCCCGCCGGCGCCGACATCTGAAAAAAAAAAAAAAGTAAATGTCATTTACTCACCTCGCAGCGCGATGGCTTTCCCCGGGTCTTCTCTTCACCAGGGGGGCTCCAATCCCCCCCCCCCGGGCTTTCCACGCTTCGGGTGAGGGCCCAGAAACAGGCCCTCACCATCCTCTTCGGCCGGTGCTGGCCCAGCCCCTAGCCCCGCCCACTTGATGACGTCATCCCGCTCCTTGGGTTACCGGCAACCGGGCTCCGTTCTGTCAGTTGTCGGTAGCGTTCGGAGCAGGGAGGGTGGCAGGCAGGGAGGCTCTGATCTCCCTGCCTCCCTCCCTCCCTGCTCTGATCACTACCGACAACTGTCATCTGCAGCGGCGTGGGACACTGGATGGGAGGTAAGTATAAGTGAAAGAAGAATAATAAAGAATTTTGTGTCTGTGTCTTTTTTTTTTACTTAACCCTTTGTGAACTGGTAAGGGGTCCATGAGACCCCTTATACCAGTTCACAAGGCTCTGGGTATGGCAGGTCACCTGCGGCAAGCCCCCATAGCTGGTCCGGGTCGGTAATGCTGGGTAAGGGGGACCCTACGTAATTTTTTTTGGGGGGGGATTTTAAGGGTTTTTAACCCTTAAAATTCCCTTCAAAAAATGAGGTCCCCCTCCCTGGGAGGGGGGACCCTACGTCATTTTTTTTTAAGTTAACCCCTTACAACTATGCAATCATATTGCATAGTTGTATTCTATCTGAAATCTCCTAAACTGCTGTTTCAGTTTGGGGAGTTTCCTGGGCAGGAAATGGTGTCTACCAATACATATGTGGTACCATTGTAACCGGGAGAAATAGGGCTTTCACACGCAATGATATTTTATTAACAAACTTACATTTTTTATTAGAAAAAAACACTACAAATTGTAAAAAAATTTTTTTTTATTTTTTTGCACATATTTCACCCAAAAGTATTGAGAATACACTAAAAGAAGGCCAAACAATACATTTCATGTTGAAGCCCAGACTCTGCTGAAAAAAACAATATATAATTTTCCTGGAAAATCCCTGGAAATCCCTTCAAAAATCCAGGTTGAACACGTGTAGCGCAAAAACGTGAAAAGTAGTCCGGCAACAGAGTGTGACAAAAAATCTCGGTAGGCTGGCACTCAAAGGGTTAAAAGTAGTTATGCATGTTGGGTATTGTTTTATTCAGGGGGAACTTGTGCTTTCAGACTTAGCTGTTTTTTTATGTTTGCTTATTAATATTTTAGTAAAATGTGTTTTTTATCCTCCTTTTTATTATACATTTTGTAGGGAAACCCTATGCAACCAAATAATTTTTTGAGGATTGATTACATCTAAAAAGATGAGCCCACTGCAACAAGCTGGGTTCGCCTAGAAAGCTTAAGCTGTGTACTTTCAGAGAAAATATGGTTTGTGGGGGGGTATTCCAAAAGTAAAGGGTTGTTTTGATTGAAGGTGCACTCAGAGCGTTGTTGTAAATGGCGTGCAATCTGAACAAAGGCGAGTTACAAGTGGTGTGCCGCAGGGCTCTGTCCTGGGCCCCATTCTTTTTAATATATTTGTAAGTGACATAGGAGAAGGCTTGGTAGGAAAAGTTTGTCTGTTTGCTGATGATACAAAGGTTAGTAATAGGGTGGATATTCCTGGAGGTGTCTGCAACATGGAAAATGATTTAGCTTTACTGGATAGATGGTCAAAACTGTGGAAACTAGAGTTTAATGTCTCTAAATGTAAAATCATGCACTTGGGTAGAAGGAATCCCTGCTCTGAGTACCGTATGGGCAGTACTGTGTTAGCCAGGACCTCGGAGGAGAGAGATTTAGGGGTACTGATTACTGATAGCTGCAAGATGAGTGGACAGTGTAGCCAGGCAGTGGGAAAAGCAAGCAGGATGCTCGGCTGCATAGCTCGAGGCATCACCAGTAGGAAGAGGGAGGTTGTGATGCCGCTGTATAGAGCCCTGGTAAGGCCACAGCTAGAATACTGTGTGCAGTTCTGGAGACCGTACCTGCAAAAAGACATTATTCAAATAGAACGTGTCCAAAGGCGGGCAACGAAAATGGTGGAAGGACTTACACTTAAAACTTATCAGGAGAGACTTAAAGAACTTAATTTGTACAGTCTGGAGGAAAGAAGGGAGAGGGGGGACATGATTGAGACCTTTAAATATGTGAAAGGATTGAATAAGGTTCAGGAGGGAAGTGTTTTTAAGAAGAAGCTTAATGATAGAACAAGGGGGCACAACCTGAAGCTAGTCGGGGGGAAGATCAGGAGCAATGTTAGAAAATATTATTTTACAGAAAGAGTAGTAGGTGCTTGGAACAAACTTCCAGCAGAGGTAGTTGAAACATCAACAGTCACTGAATTTAAACATGCCTGGGATAAGCACACATCTATCCTAAGATAAAGAGAACATACAGTATACACATAAGGGCAGACTAGATGGACCGTATGGTCTCCTTCTGCTGTCAACCTTCTATGTTTCTATGTTTCTATGTTTCTTTGTCTGCAGGGCTGAAATTTTCAAGTAAAATTACCTGCATGCTTTAATTTGGGGTGTTTGGCTACCCTACCCATGAAAGTAGCTATGCATGTTTTGGGTATTGTTCTGTTCGGGGGACCTTGTTTTTCATATTTAACTTGTTTTTTCTTGTTTATAAAAATGTGGCTTTGATTCTGCTTGCACAGGGGAAACCCTGTGCAACCAAACAATTCACAGAGGGATTCCAGAAAACTGCGTCAACAAGCCTGGTACACCTAGTACCCATAGTGTGTGGGGGTATTTCAAATGTAAATGTTTGTCTTTTTTTTATTACGAAAAAAAATACAAATTGTAAATATAGTTTCTTTGCACATATTTCACTCAAAAATATTGAGAATACACTCTGCCCTTTACCCTCATGTTTGACCCCCCTACGATTGCAGTTTGATCTATCCACATTTTAATCTAGGCATGGAGGAAAGGAGGTGTTGCAACCTGTCAACTTCTTTCCCAAAAACATTTCTGGCCTGAATGGAACTATGATGTGGGAGATTGGGAGCTCCTTTTCGTAAAACTGGCACTAGAGGAATAAAGATACTACTTGGAAGGCCCATAGCACCCATTCTCATCCTGACTAATCACAGTAACTTGAATACCTGCAGTCTGCCTTGTGGCTGAAGCACAGACCGACACGTTGGTCACTTTTCTTCTCCCAGTAAAAAATTCACCTTCAGGCCGGATAGTAAAAACAGCAAGCCCAACGGCTTGTTTCACATTTACCTGCAAGACCAAGCCACCAGTCAGTCAGAAGAATCCCTTCTGGCTGATCATTATTTTACTGAACATTGAATCTAATTTTATAGGCTAGATAAAAAGTTAGACAAAAGCCTTTACACCTGCAGGTAGGAAGGATTAGACTGTGTTGTACGGGCTTGGCAATCCATAAAGTGACGCATGAAAGTATTCAAACTGAGACCCTAGCCCTTAGCCACAATCACCCCTTAGCAGGGCACATCAACAAGCTCCATTCTCTGGAACTAGTTCAGACACTTCTGGTGGCCCAGGATGAAGGGCAATTATTTTCGCTTCGTCCAGAACTCTGGGACATGTGTATTGTCTACATCTTCTGAAATTGCATCAATAAAACAAGCCATTTCATTCCACTGTATCATTCACTTCATAACACACTTGAGTTCTGAACAGTAGTCTCTATGTCCGTCCCGCCAGCAGTGGGAATCTGGTCACTTTATCATCAGCTTAATATACTCTTATCACAACTTTGTATCACAGCTGACCAACATTTATTTACAGTCTGACTGTAACATATATGGTTAGCCTAAACCTCAGGTCAAGTATATAGCCCCCCTGTTTTTTTCCCTGTACACAAAGGTTGTGGAATCACAAGCACTGCGTTCATCCAGACACTGTTGGCAAGGCTTTTTACAGATTACTATGGGCAGCTTTTCACAGGCGACTGCTTGAAAGTATGAACGTCCCTCAGCCGCACTGCTGTGAAACCAGCCAGATGGCTAGTGATTTTCTAAAGTTCAACACGAAATATACTTTGTTAGCCTACAAAAGGAATATCCAACCAAGTACATCATTACTACTTGCTACTGTGAAGTTTGGGTTGAATTGGAGGCTGAGTTTTGCCCCGCTGGTTATTGTCTAACTTTAGTTAGCTGGAGGGAACTTTCTATATGCCCATTGTTGACCATAAACTGGCTGCCACAACCCCTCTTACTAAATCTGAATATGCTATAGTTTATCTCTCACTTGGTCAGCCATAATTTAGAATTCTGATTCCACCTTTATGACAGGTGGGGGAAAAGCATAAAACAGATGTGTCCCAGCCATGTGTGACATTTTGAAGTGCACCTGACCACAACTACAAATAATCTCCGAAATAGCAAACCTGTAGAAAAAACCTCAACAGTGTAAACATGAAGCCCAGGACTCAAAAATACATAGTTGGGGTGGCTTTTTCAAATAGGGGAAGGTGGGTTTCCATTTTAAGCAAATATAAATTATTTTGCCTAGGAATACCCAGATATGAAAAGGTATTTATACACATAATAATTTAAATACTAATTTAACAGATTGTACCTAATTTGTATATTAAACTGCTGTCCTGTATGGTTGCTAAGTCCAGTTTTTTTAAAGCTTTAAATATTAGACATCATATGGTAAGTTGTTGCATAAAATTTAACATGAGTGGCAGAGACATCCTGACCAATTACACAAACGAACCAGACATCCCCAAAATGTTTAGTGGGATTAAGAGGTTAATTTCTAAGACATCAAACAAAACGTCTGATAATAAAAGCAAACAGGACTAAGGAAAAAATGTAAGGTAACTTCCTTGCTTAATTAATTAGATGGGCCAGGTGGAAATCGAAGAGGTCGGGTCTCCTGTTTGCAAGCTCTATAAAGCTAAGTAACATGACAGCACAATGTAGAAGAAAGCAAGATTTTTTTTTAATATGCTTCTATCCTGTGTCACAGTTTGAAATTGTCCTGGTTTTTGTCGCTTTTGGCAAACTTACATAAAAGTGACCCAGTACTGTATTTTATTGCCAGACTACCCCTTTTATTCAGAAGAAAGTTAATTTGGATCAGGTCTTTATTTTAAAGTCACAGCAAAATAGGTAGGAAGCTAAAGTCTCTGTGGCTCAATTGCCTTCCATTGAAATTCTTTCATTATGTTTTTTTTGCCACTGATCATCCATAAATTGTTTGAAATGAGTGATTAAGGAAGTGCTGCTCAGTGTTACCAACACCATGCAGGTTCTCTGTATGGCTTTTTGTGGGTGAGAGGAAACCATGTACTTCACTGAGATGAAGGAAGGACCCCGCTGGGATCCTTCCCGGAGAATTTGGCTTACACATTGGTTTGATAATGGTGCCTTTTTACAGATATGAGGGATTGTTATTTCTTTAACAGCTGTTGTTATGAACGTGTCACCAACTCAAATAATATATTGAGGTTTGGTAAATTAAAGTTGACAGGTAATTCTCACGTAAAAAAAATAGTTTAAATCCAAATAAAATATTTTATATTTATCATATACGTGCCACATTTTAATCAGTTGTATTTATTTTCTTTGAGTTACTTTAACTGTAAAATGTAACCATAAATCTCGAAAAGGGGAGCAGGGGTGGATGGGATCGACAGTAGTTTGCATAACCCATTCATTCAACACATTTAGAAAAAGATGCGACTCACATCACAAGACAGACACAAAATATTTGACATATTTGACCCCATCTGCATTATTTCAATCTGTTCCAATAGGGGAAATCAGTCTTGTGTTCCAGAAGCTAAAGGGTTACTAGTAGCCTTCTAAGGTGAACAGGGTGATTGCTGCTGCTTTCTTTAGCCAAAGCTGCTAATAAACCGACCTAATACAGTTGAAGGATTCTGGGATTTGTAGTGTAAAAAGGATACTAGGAGCTTTACTGAAGGTCTAGAAAGCCACTCCTAATTTACCAAGACAGAAACACGAATATAAGAAATGTGTAAGCAACATGTTGATAAGTAAATGACAGGTATGGGGCCACAATCTTAGAACAAATGTTTATTTTACATCCCAGAAAATAGCAACAATAGCAGCAATAAGGGAGAGCACAAAGAACCTGATAAAAATGGAGCTTTCCTTTTTAATGTCCTACTTCAGGTTTACTTTTTTTTTTTTTTTTTTTAAGTGTTTCGCAAAATATAATTGTATATATTTATATATTTACTTTATAAAGCCATTACATTTCTATGCAATAACATGGATATCATAGTGATGCTATTTGTGGTGTGGGCCTCCTGGCTCTGTCCAACAAAAGAACCAAAGTGTATTTTCTAAATATTTTCAGTCCAGTCACTACACAGGTTTTAAAAAAGCAGAATAGAAAAAGCATTTTCCTAAAATATCAATATGCAAAAAAGAGCAAACAAACCAAATATGAAAGCGCAGGCCCCCCCCCCCCGAACAGAACAATACCAAACTTAGCTATTTTTAACCCTTTTAACTGCCAGTCTACTTGAGATTTCTCAAATGCGACCATCCAGCCCCCTCCTCCTGTCCGAAGCTACCCCCTGCCCGCGAAAAGCAGTGGGAGAAACCAGATAAACTTCCATCTCTTCCTAAGGTCCTGGATGCCAAGTACCCCTTTCCAGATGAGGTGTTCAGGGTTTTATCTTCGCCACCTGAGGTAGACGAACCGGTGTCAGTTCTGTCTCGGCACACCATTATCCCTACTTTGGATAGTGCATCCTTGAGAGACCCTGTGAATAGGAGGTTGGACCAGCTGGCCAGGCATGCATTCTCCATGGTGGGGTTGGCCATGCGCCCAGCTTGTGCCATGGCTACAGCAGGCAAGGTCCGGATGAAGCAGCAGAGGAGACGTTTTCAACATGGAGGTTCGTGTTCTTCTGCACTTTGTTTGAACTTCTTCGCTATAGGTCTTCAGATACATGGTGCTGGCTATAGACTTCTTGGCGCGTCTGGTGGCTAGGAGGCTGACTTGCGGATCACCTTGCGGCACACAGTCTGGCTGAAACAGTGGTGGGCCGATACTGCTTCTAAGAATATGCTCACTGCCCTCCCCTTTTCTGGGTTTTTTTGTTGGTGAACCTCTGGATGACCTGGTCCGGAAGGCCATGGAATCTCTAAGGTCGGTCGTGAGGTCCCTGCAACAGGGGGATTTTCTGGCCACGGTGGACATAAAAGGATGCTTATCTGCATGCCCTGATCTTCCCTGGTCACCAACAATACCTGCGCTTTGCGGTGGGTGCCCGACATTTCCAATTTTTGGTACTGCCATTTGGATTGTCCACTAAGGTCTCGTAGGTGGTGGTTGAACTTCTGAGGAGGCAAGGTGTGCACCCCATACCTGGATGACTTGCTCATCTGAGCTTTATCTCTGGCTGAGGCAATGCAGGATGTTCGGGCGGTCCTGTCCACGTTAGAACTTTTCATGTGGGTGATCAACTACCCCAAGTCCCAAGTGGTTCCCTTGGTGGTGACTTATATAAGTATGACATTGGATACTCAACGGGCATGGGTCCTTCTTCCGGTGCAGAAGGGCACGGCTTTCCAGGAGGCGGTGAGGTCGCTGCTTACAGGCGCTGCTCCTATCGATATGGCACAGGACTGTGCAGACGTTGAACCTTCGCTTCATCTTGATGGGCAATGCCCGGTGGCTCCTGAATTGGTGGCTGGACCAGCAGTGAGTCGGTCTTTCCTGTTGGCCTAGTGGGTTATCCTGACCATAGATGCCAGTCTGACAAGTTGGGGTGGCGTTCTGGACAACCAGACGGTGGGGCGAGCACAGTCTTGCAATCAATGTGTTGGAACTGAGGGCGATTCTGCTGGTTCTCAGGCATTGGTCTGCCCAGCTCCAGGCTTTCACTCAGGGTGCAGTCGAACAATTCCACAGCTATGGCCTACATAAACCATCGGGGGTACCAGGAGCTGGCAGGCATTCCAGGAAGTGAATTGCATCATGAGGTGGGCAGAACTTCATGTTCCGTGCATCTGGGCAGTTCACATTCCGGGGTGGAGATTCTGCAATCTGATAATTTGAGCAGGGAGAGGGTGGGCCAGGGGGAATGGTCTCTTCACCAGGATGTTGTTTTAAGTCCTCTGCGACTGGTGGGGAGTGCCGGAAGTATATCTCGAAAGTTTGCCGCGCGGGCCGTTCTCTGGTGGAGATACAACCTGCTCTACACATTCCCACCACTGCCACTTCTGGGTCGGGTGTTAAAGAAAGTCAACTGCTAGCAAATTCCTATCACCCTGATCGCCTCACACTGGCCCAGAAGGGTGTGGTTAGCGGATCTGGTAGGCCTTGCAGTGAAGCCCTCGAATCGATTCTCACACTGCCCCAATCTTCTGCAACAGGGTCCTCTGCGGCACCCCGATCCTCAAGTGCTGGCTTTAGCGGAAGCATTTGAGCATAGAAATGGTCGTCCTCCTAGAATGTACTATAAAACTTGAAAGGCCTTCTTGGTGCGAATCTGAGGGCCACCTATGTAGAGGTTCTCGGTACTCAAAATTTTGGTGCTCCTCCAGCAAGGCCTCGGGCGGGCCTACAAAACAGCATCCTTCAGGGCCATTTTCTTTTTCCAACGGTTGATCGCGGAGCATCGGTTAGTCTGCACTTTAATGCATTGGTGCTGCATGAACACAAAGCAGGGTTTCAGGTTTAGCAGGAATTTTTGCCCAGGGAGGTCTCTCCCTTCCATCTTAATCAGGAGATAGTGCTACCCTCCTTGTGTCCACGCCCTGCTCGCCTTGAGGAACAACTCCTGCATTCCCTCAATGTGGTTATAGCATTAAAGTATTACTTGGCTGCTACTCGAGAGGTACGCAAGACGGATGTCTTTTTCGTGATCCCGGAAGGGCCAAGAATACTGCCTTGGTTTGCTCTTTGCAGATGGATCAGGCAGGCGTCATACAAGCCTACGCCTGTAAGGGGAAGGAGCTGCCCTTCCAAGTCAACTCTCACTCCACGAGGGCAATTCCCTTGTCTTGGGTCTTCCAACACCAGGCTTCGATGGAAAAGGTCTGCAAAGGTGGCAACCTAGTTTTTTCTTCTTGCAGTCCCCGCCTATGGCTGAAATTAATCCACACGTTGCTACTAGTGGTGCCCTGGAATGGAAGCAGATGAGAAGAAAACGGTGAGTACACAAATCACACTGTGTAAAAAACCCCCAGGTCGCCGAAACAAACCAACTCACCTCTTCCCGGTCTTACAGTGCATGCACGGGCGCTCTTCCAATCAACGCGCTCAGAGCCGCTGACGTCATGTCATCTAAGCCTTCAGCTAAGGCCAGCAGCTCCAAGCATGCTGACTACAGTATTCCCCAGCCAATCAGCATAGGTTTTGGTCCACTTTAAGGGGGCCCATACCCTCAAGTTTGTATCTTTTACTGTTTGTGTAGCTAAAGAACATTAGTTTTTAACTCACGGCGAAATCCTTTCTACTTGTTTAACTGGCATCCATGCTTTTGACAGTTCATTTTTGTACTCGTGCTATACCTCCTGCTGTCTGTACAAGTAAAGAACATTGGTAAAGAGTCAGATCAGGAAGGAAAGAGGTTCCCTTTGATTTCAGATTTGCTGTGTAATATATTTTTTTAGAAAGAGGCCAACATTAAACCTAAATGAGTCATTTCGGGGCATCTCAAAATCTCTGATTATACGTAAATACCTATTATTCTAAGCCAAGCCACTTAACTTGCTGCCATTTCTGGGCCCATGGCTAAGCTGGGAAGAGTGGGCCATGGCGCAGCTTTCAATTATGAGCATGCTCTGATGTGGTCTGAGAAAGCTGTGGGACTGCTGTGGCTTTCCAGATTCGCTCATGCTGAGAGCTCCAAGGGACAGAGTGGCTGTTTGACCACTGGCCCACAACCTATACTTCCAGGCTTGCTGCATCGGTGTGCGTTAGTTAATGGCTATCAAGACCACGCAACGCGTCGGTGCTGCGGATCTGGTGGGGACGTGATGCTGAGCTCATACATACATTGGTGATGTTATTTTGTACTTAATTACTCATTGTTTATTCATTGTTTATCCTTGCCCCCATATTATTTATTTATTATTAGTATTACTGGTTGCCGCACTTTTCCTCACGTTGGTGTTTGATTATTTTGGGTTTTCTTATGGTGTGGGGTTTGACTGTTTAGCTATTCTTTGGGTTACATTATACCCAGCACGTTTTTGTAATTGAGAATATTCTCAGTGTACTATTTACTCTGAGTTCACTTGCACACATGTACATTTTTCTTTAGGTAGCCCCACTCAGTTTGATATTTGTATTTCTTAGACACACTTTTTCACTTTATTAGTACTTCTTATGTTTATTTCTAGGCACATGCACAATTAAATGGTGGCTGTAGTGATAGTCACTTTGCATTTCCTGCTGTGGTGACACTATTATGATTTTGTTGGTCTATATTCACACAGTAATTTATTGAAACATAGGGGACATTTATCCTCTTAGTTAGGGGTTCTATACATGCTTTTTCAAATGATTCCAATAATATTAGAGTACAATTGACTAATATTTATATTTAGAGCTATTCCCAGCTCACCCACCAGTACCTTTTGTTTTGTTTTAATTGGTTTTAAATGTCTGTCTAATTGTATGTATGTGGGCCAATTGAATTGTATATATGTATAGTTTTTCTATTTTTGAATAAATTTGACTATATATTACTGTGGTGGGTGTGCGGTCGTATAATTGGCCCCATTAGGGACCCTCTGGTGGTCCGGTCGACTTAGTGCTTTGCTTTACTCCTTTGTGAGTAAGGGGCCTTTATGTCCTGCACCCCTTCTTACTCTATTTTACCCTATAGGGATCACAGTGGTGCGGAGTATCGTTCTTTTATTCATTTACAATAATTCAGCATACACATAATGAAGAAACTCTGGGTTAACATGCAGACTTAGGAGGGAGCTGTGGTCAAAATTGGTGTGATATATAGACACCCTGGAGGATTTAGATAATCTGTTAATAGATGAAATCAGTGGAATGGTAGTGAAGGGGGACATTGTAGTTATGGGTGACTTCAACATGCCTGATGTAGACTTGAATATCCCAAGTGCATCTCTAAAACAACTTGTGACATTACCATAACATACTGGACTTAGTTCTGACCAATGGGGATATGATGTCTGGGCTCAGGGTAGAAGAAATGCTGGGGTCCATCTATGCATATGGTTCAGGATAAAAACCAACATTGTGCAATCCCACACTAAACTAAAGTGCTAGACTTTTGGAAAACAAACTTTAAGGAAATTAAGGAAATTGCAGACTATGTAGAAAGGGCATTAGGTGAGTGGAACAGCATAGCAGAAGTGAGTGCCCAGTGGTCACTATTAAAAATGTCCATATTAAGGGCAACAGAAGAAAAAAACAATGCAGTCTCAAAAATTAGAAGTATGGAAAATTATTAAAATGACATAGATAAGACTGTGGCTGACCATCTGAATAGCTACTTTATTTCAGTATTTTCAGATACTGGCTTTCAAACCCATAGCAGGTACGGCCATAGCATGGAATCCAGCTGGGAGGGCCCAGCTCTGTAGTTTTTGGAGGCTGATGTTTTAGCCGAGCGGGAACATCTAAAGGTAAGTAAGTCCAGATAGAATCCACCACAAAATTCTAGGAGGACTCAGATTTGTGATTGCAGCCCCTCTGAATGATTTACTAAACCATTCCCTTTCAACTGGTGAGGTAAAGAGCTCATAGACAAGTTATTGACGTTACCCCTGGATAGTTCAATGGATTTCCAGCTGGCTGAAGCCAGTTGTTGCTAATGGCAGGCAATCTGAACAAAGGTGAGTTACAAGTGGTTGTGCCACATGGCTCTGTCCTGGGCCCTATTCTTTTTAATATGCTTGTAAGTGACCTAGGAGAAGGCTTGGTAGGAAAAGTTTGCTTGTTTGCTGATGATAAAAAGGTTAGTGGACACTTGTGGATGTGTCTGCAACATGGGAAATGATGTAGCTTTACTGGATAAATGATCGAAACTGTGGAAACTGGAGTTTAATGTCTCTAAGTGTAAAATCATGCAGGGTAGAGGGAATTCCTGCTTTGAGTATCGTATGGGCAGTGCTGTGTTAGCCAGGACTTCGGAAGAGAGATTTAAGGATACTGATTACTGAAAGCAGCAAGATGAGTGGACAGTGTAGCCAGGCAGTAGGAAAAGCAAGCAGGATGCTCGGCTGCATAGCTCGAGGCATCACTAGTAGGAAGAGGGAGAGTGTAATGCCACTGTATAGAGCCCAGGTGAGGCCACAGCTAGAATACAGTGTGCAGTTCTGAAAACCCTACCTGCAAAAAAACATTCAAATATAACAGGTCCAAAGGCTGGCAACAAAAATAGTAGAAGGGCTTAAACTTAAAACTTATCAGGGGAGACTTAAATAACTTAATTTGTACAGTCTAGAGGAAAGAAGGGAGAGAGGGGACATGATTGAGACCTTTAAAGCGGCCCAAAACCCACATTATTCTTAGTATACAGTACGTCCTGCTCCAGATAGATTACTTGGGGCTATCCTCCGCCAGATGGCGCTGCACTGCAGAGACATGCAAAACAGGCTCCTCCCGGCCCCTCAGATACCCAGGGACCTCCCACAAATCCCCAGATTTCTCTGCAGTGCTTACTGCGAAGACATGAAGTATCACTCTCTCGCAGGTGAGCGGGGCTATTAGCCTGTGGCCCTGTTGGACTATTCCCACCCATCCTTTGTGTGATGTGCCTCCCAGCCTGGGCTGCGCTGGTCGGGTGAAGGTAGGCGGCACCATGCGTGCTTATGGAGCGCTGCTCCACCGCAGTCCCCCACCAAAGGGTAGGCGGTATAGGCTGATGGTGTGCCTTTATGGGATGCCCCTCCCGCATTATTGTCCCATGCCCCGGTAGTGGTGGGCCCTGTACAAAGGTCCGCCATCCCCCCTCGTTCTCCCTGTAGCCTTCGGGGGGAAAGAAGGGGGGGGTGTGTGTGGTGTCAGTGTATCGCGATTACGTGCATATGGCCTTTTATAATGTCTTTTGGACTAGTATATGTGGTGTCAGCCGCCGCGCTGACTTGTCTTTTTACTCTTGTAAATGCCACCGCCGCATTTTCCTTCATTTGGATGTTCCGCGCCGGGCGACGGCGTTACCTCAGACGCTTCTGCGTTCTCATTGGCTGCTTGTTGGACTTCCCGCCCATCGGGAGGGCAGGGCCTGGCCTGGCGCGCCCCGCGTCACGGCGCGCTCTGGCCCGCCCTTCGAAGTACTCGGCGCCATGTTGTCAGGTCGCGCGCGCGTGTGACGTTCCCACTTACCGTGGATCGTAAGTGCCCTCGCGGGCGGCTTTATACTCATTGTAGTGTTTTTCGGTTCTGACACCTTTTCTTCTCATTGTGTCTTTCAGACGGGTGAATCCATTGGCTTCTCCCAGCCCGGTGTAATTGATAGTCGGGCCTTGTAAAATTACTCCCACTTCCCTAGCGGGTCATTGGGGCATCCAGGGTTGCTTTATAGCGTCAATCCCTACTGGCATATTGTGCCTAAAAATCACCATATGGAGGCATCTCAGGATAATGTGACCGGGGTCCCTTTGGGACAAGACCGGCTGTGTATGGCGTGTGGACAACCCCATGCTGACGCTGACAGGGCGTGGGTCTGCGTACCCTGTGCTGAGCAAGCGCTGGCCTTGCAATCTGGCCTGCCAGTGGCTGCACCTCGTTGCACTTCTCACTCCTGCTGAGTCGCATACAAGTGGGGATTCTCAGCCTGATTTGTCTTCTAGACTGCCTACGGCTGAACACATTATTGCGAGGTCTTTAGCCTTATGTTACTGTTTTCCCTTTGGGATCTCAGGAGTTTATGAATCTGTGTGGCTATACCCCTTCTGATGAAGGAGAGCTCTTTTCTGACTCAGGCTCATCTGATGAGAGACCGAGGGGTCATGACGATTCTGGCTCTGACCCCTGGGCCCCCGGATGACACTGACAGATTATTGATCCAGATCTTTGAGGTTCTGTCTATCTCTCTCCCTGGTGAGGCTCCCAGGCAAAGAGGGGAGTGTTTCCATACAGCAACATCACGTTTGGAATTTCTAGAGCAGGCACATTTCCATACCCTTGTGCTCAAGGAATGGGAGTGCCCCAGTAAACTTCCCGGGGTTCCAAGGGATTGGGATAGGAAGTATCCTTTTCCCCCTGAGGTGGTTAAATGTTGGTAATCCCCCCCCCCCGAGGCTGATGCCCCGATCATAGGGCTATCTAACACCCCTGTCATGCATCCCCCTGATTATACTACCCTTCGGGATGCTGAGGACCGGCGCATTGACCTGCTGGCCTCCCACGCCTTTGCATGTGTGGGGACGGCACTGCGCCCGGTCTGTGCCTCTGCCATTACTGCTGTGGCCACTAGAACCCTCATCAGAAAAATGCTTGATAGTGCCCCTGATGATCTCCCTTGGGAGGTGTTTAATGCACTCTCCAGTTGTGATGTGTTTGTAAAATTTGTCCTATTAGCATTGGATGACACCATCAGAATGTGTGCAAGAACTTCTGCCCTCGTGGTGGCTATACGTCGCTTGGTCTGGCTGCGACAGTGGGGTGCTGACAATGCTGCGAAGAATGCCCTTACTGGGCTTCCTTTTAAGGGGCTATGCCTGTTTGGGGCCCGTCTAGACCTGTTTGGTAAGAGAGGTAAGTTACCCCAGCGCAGGCGGCTGTCTCGGCCCCTTCGGGGCCAGGGCCCCCCTTCTACCCCCTACCATGGTGTTAAACAGGAACCAGGGGTGTCCTTCGCGGGGGCTCGTGCAGATTCCTGCCCCAGGAGCAGCAGACAACACCCTGGCTCCTCAGGGGTGGCTAAGCCCAAATCCTCTACCTGGTCCCCTCAAGCATGATGGGCGCCCTCGCCCTCATGTCTGGAGGCATCACGCCTCAGACCGGTGGATTCAGGAGGTAGTGTCCTCTGGCTACAAGATTATCAGGTCCCGGGTACTCCTGGTCCCTGCCTCTGCCCAGGTGTTGGCGCAGGCCGTGCAAGGCCTGCGGGGTCTGGGGGTCATTTGCAGGTTTCCCTTAACGGACAGAGGCAAGGGATGCTACACCAACCTTTTCACAGTTCCCAAAAAGGGATGGGTCAGTCTGGCCCATTCTGGACTTACAGATCTTCAGCAAATCGTCAAGTACAGGCGTTTTCTGCATGGAAACTCTGCGCTCGGCCATCAGCTCCTTGTGCCCCGGGGGCTTCATGCCGTCTGTGGAGATCAAAGATGCTTATTTTCACATCCCTGTGTTTCAGGACACCAAGGTTCCTCAGATTCGCGTTGGAAGACCAACACTGCCAATTGGTGGCCTTGCCATCTGGCCTCTCTTCAGCTCCCAGAGTGCTCACCAAGGTGCTGGCAGGGGTGATGTCTCTGATGAGACCAAGGGGCGTCCGCGTGCTGCCCTACCTGGACGTCCTCATCACTTCCCAGTCTCTACATCAGGCTAAGTTGGATACTCAGCTGGTGGTGTCCATTCTGGAGTCATTTGGATGGGTGATCAACCACCTCAAGTCCTCACTGTCCCCTTCCTTGGTATCTCCGTTCCTAGGAATGAATCTGGATACAGTTCAGGCAAGGATCTTCCTTCCTCAGCAGAAAGTCGACAATCTGCTTGCACCGGCTCAGTCCCTCCTAGCTGTCCCCGTCCCTAGACCAGGCAGGGGATGCAGCTGGTGGGTCTGATGGTGGCGTGCTTCGAAGCAGTCCCTTATGCTCAGTCCCACTTGGGGCTTCTGCAACTTCTTCTATTGTTTGTATGGGACAAGGACCCAGCATCCCTGGACAGGGTCTGTGTGCCTTCCCTGGGCCGGTTCCAGGGGAGGTGGGGCCCTTAGGAGGCTCATACACCTATCAATGTTTTGAAACTGTGTGCGATCAGGTTAGCTCTGACTCGCTTGACTACTCATCTTCGGGGCCTGCCTGTTCAGGGTCGCTCAGTCAATCTGACAGCAGTTGCCTACATCAATCATCAGGGAGGGACCCGGAGCAAGAGGGTCCTCCAGGAAGTGTCTCTGATCCTGACCTGGGTGGAGGCCAATGTCCCCTGCATATCAGCGGTATGCATTCCAATCTCTGTCACCGTGGGGACCAACCAGATGTGGATCTGTTTGTGTCCCGTCACAATCGCAAGCTCCCGGCCCTTGTCTCCCTGTTCCAGGATCCTCTGGCCGTGACCACGGTTGCTTTAAGTAATGTCATGGCAGGACATTCTGTTCTGTACGTCTTTTCTCCATTCCCCCTGCTAGGCAGGGTCCTGCGCAAGATTGCTCTGGAAGGGGTGCCAGCGATTCTGGTGGCCCCCAGGTGGCCAAGAAGAGGGTGGTTTGCAGATGGCAGTAGATCAGTACGTTCTGCCAGGAGTGCCAGATCTGCTCACTCAGGGCCCCTTACGCCATCCCAATTTGCAAACTCTGGTTTTGGCGGCCTGTCCGCTGAAACCTCCATCTTGATGGAGGAAGGCTTGTCTGCCTCGGTGTTTGAGACCATGGTGCAGGCTAGGAAGAAAACTTCTTCTTACATCTATTATAGGGTATGGCGTACCTATATTGTTTGGTGTGAGTCTAGGTCTCTTCCCTGTCGGTGTTGTCAGTCCCCAGGGTTCTGGAGTTTTTACAGCATGGGTTGGAGTCGGGTCTCCAACTCAGTACTCTGAAGGGTCAGGTTTTCTGCCCTGTCTGTCTTCTTTCAGAAGTCTTTTGCTCAGCATTCTTTGGTTAAGACTTTCTTTCAGGGGGTTACTCATGTGCGTCCCCCACGTAAATCTATGTTCCCTTTTGGGATTTGAACTTGGTTTTGTCTGCCTTGCAGGGTGCTCCTTTTGAACCTATTCAGGATGCTGCTCTGGCTGTACTTACCCTCAAGGTTGTCTTTCTGGTGGCTATTGCTTCGGTCAGGCATGTGTCTGAGCTGGCTGCTCTGTCTATCCAACCCCCATACTTTGAGAGACACCAGGATAAGATGGTGTTCCGCTTTAAGCCAGACTATCTGCCTAAGGTGGTGTCTGCTTTTCATTTGAATAAAGATATTGATCTTCCTTCGTTGTGCCCTAATCCTAGCAACGCTAAGGAAAGGGTTCTGCATTCCTTGGATGTGGTCAGGTGTCTGAAGTATTACCTGGTAGTCACTGCGTCCTTCAGGGAAACTGATGCTCTTTTTGTGGTCCCTTCTGGTCCTAGGAAGGGTTTGGCTCCTGCCAAGTCTACTATCAGCAAATGGATTCGTCAGGCTATGATTCAGGCCTATTCTGCTAAGGGGAAGAGTCCTCCCTTCCGCCTTACTGCTCATTCTACTCGTGCTATTGGTGCCTCTTGGGCTTTTCAGCACCAGGCTTCTGTTGAACAAGTTTGCAAGGCCGCTACTTGGTCTTCTGTTCATACCTTTTCAAAGTTTTACAAGGTTGATGTTAGGGCCTCAGCTGATGCTGTTTTTTTTTGGCCGCAAGGTTTTGCAGTTGGCAGTGGTTTAAACTGTCTGCTGTTACCTTTTTGTTGGGGATCCCACCCTACTTTATGGACACTGCTATTGGATTTCCCAAGTGTAAGTAATCTATCTGGAGCAGGACATACTGTACTCACCTGTAGAATTGGTATTATAAGTATACAGTACGTCCTGCTCCACCCCACCCTGGTTTTTGCATTATTCTGGATCCCCTGTATGGTGATTATCATTGTTATAGTTACCAGTTTTTGGTGGTTGAATTCTCCCTGCTTCTTGTTCACTGCTTTTCAATGTTGGGGATTTGTGGGAGGTCCCTGGGTATTTGAGGGGCCGGGAGGAGCCTGTTTTGCATTTCTCTGCAGTGCAGCGCCATCTGGTGGAGGATAGCCCCAAGTGTAAGTAATCTATCTGGAGCAGGACGTACTGTATGCTTAATGGAGCCATGCTCCACCGCAGTCCCCCACCAAAGGGTAGACGGTTTAGGCTGATGGTGAGCCTTTAAGGGATGCCCCTCCCGCATCGTTGCCCCACGCCCCGTGTAGCGGTGGACCCTGTGTAAAGGGTCGCCATCCTCCCTCGTTTCCCCCCTAGCCCAGGGGGAAAGAAAGGGGGGGGGGTTTGTGAGTATGGCGGCCTCAGTGTACTCTATTACACGATTATGGCCTTAGTACCGCGTTTGACTGGGAATGGGTGTCAGAGCCGCGCTGTGTACCTTTTACTTTTACTTGTATGATCACCGTCGCGCCCTTCCTATATGGCTGTACTGCACGGGCGGTGGTGGCTTTACAGATGCTGTGGCGTCCTTTTTTTCTTAGCCTGTTATGGCTCTGCTGCGGTAATCCACTTGATCAATTCCTTCAGGCGTCACTGCCCTGCTTTCTCTTTTGGCTACGCGTTTTTGAAGCTTCGCGCTCTCCGGGGGGGGGGGGGGGTCTCTAACTTGGGCGCTCCGCTTCATGGTCAGCTCTGGCCCGCCCTTCGCGCGCGTGGTGAAGAACGTCCTCCCCCCTCTGTCTGTAAGTGCCCTCGCGGGCAACTTTGTATTACCCTTATTACTCCTTGCGCATGGCTCTGACATTCTTGTTCCCCTTATGTCTTTCAGACCGTGGATTCCGGTGGCTTCTCCCGGCCCGGTGTATCTCCCGGTTGAGACTATTAATATACTCCCACTTCCCCGCAGGTTATTGGGGCATCCAGGGTAGCTTACTGCGTCAATCCCTACTGGCCTATTGTGCCGATATAATCACCATATGGAGGCATCCCAGGATATTGTGATCGGGGTTCCTTCGGGACAAGCCCAGCTGTGTGTAGCTTGTGGGGTCTTACCTAGCAGCGGTGATAATGCATGGGTCTGTGTTCCTTGTGCACAGCAGGCGTTATTGGTTCTTCCCGCCTCTTCAGTGGCTGGGCCTGCACCTCGCCTCACTTCACCTACTCCCCCTAGCCTGAGTCTAACCCCTAATACAAGCGGGGATTCTCATCCTGATGTGGCTACTAGACTGGCCAGTGTTGAAAGATTGCTTGCTAGCTCATTAGCGCGTAAGGCCACTGCTAAGAGGCAGCATTTAACCCCCGACTCTGCTCTTTTCCCTATGGAATCTGATGACTTGTTGCATCCTTACGGCCACCCCCCCTTGGACGAAGGGGAGCTGTTCTCTGACTCGGGGTCATATGAGGAGTCAAGGTGTCATGACGAGTCTGGTTCCGAGCACTGGACCTCGGATGATATTGACAGACTGCTGGTTCAGATATTTGAAGTTTTGTCCATCTCTCCCCCTGTTGCGGCTCCCAGGCAAAGGGGTGAACTGTTTCATACTGCTAAAGCTCGTCTGGAATTTCCCGATCAAACCCATTTCAGTAGCCTCGTGCTTAAAGAATGGGAACATCCCAGCAGACTTCCGGGGATCCCTAAGAGTGTGGATAGGAAGTATCCCTTCCCGGCTGACTTGGTTAAGTGCTGGTCATCGCCCCCCGAGGTCGATGCTCCTATTCTAGGGTTGTCCAACACCTCTATTATGCACTCCCCTGACACTACTACGCTACAGGACTCTGAGGACCGGCGTATTGATCAATTGGCATGCCATGCCTTTGCATTTGGGGGAGCGACCCTGCGCACGGTTTGCGCCTTAGCCATTACGGCAGTAGCGCTCAGGGCCATGGTCAGGAATGCACTCGATGGCACAGATGAGTTGCCACCTGATACTGTCAATGCACTGTCTAACTGTGATGTGTTCGCATCGGACGATGCTATAAGGAAGTGTGCCAGATCTTCTGCCCTGGCGGTAGCTATACGCCGCGCGGTTTGGTTGCGACAGTGGGCTGCTGACAATGCCGCTAAGAAAGCCCTTACTGGGCTTCCATTTAAGGGGCTGCGCCTGTTTTGGGGACCATCTAGACCTCTTCGCCAAAGGAGGCAAGTTGCCCCAGCGCAGGCGGCAGATTCGGTCCTTTCGAGACCAGGGCACCCTTTCAATCCCCTACCGTGGGGCTAAACAGGGAAAAGGGGTGTCCTTCGCTGGGTCCCGCGCAGATTCCTGGCACAGGAATAGAGGACGCCGTCCCGGTTCCTCCTGGGGGCCCAAGGCCCGTCCCAAGACCTCTCAGGCATGAGGTGGTGCCCTCGCCCGTCAGGGTGGGGGGACGTCTGCAGCACCTCGAGCATGTCTGGAGACGCCACGTCTCAGACTGGTGGATTCAGGAGGTAGTGTCCTCCGGCTACAAGATAGAATTTGCTGTACGGCCCGATTCATTGGGTCCCGGATTCCTCAGGACCCTGCCTCAGCTCAGGTCCTGTTGCTGGCCATGCAGGGTCTCCTGGATCTAGGGGTCATTTGCAAGGTCCCCCCTGGAGACAGGGGCACGGGGTTCTACTCCAACCTTTTCACAGTACCCAAGAAGGATGGATCAGTCAGGCCCATTCTGGATTTAAAAATCCTCAACAAATTTGTCAAGAACAGGCACTTTCGCATGGAAACTCTGTGCTCGGCCATTTGCTCCCTGCGCCCAGGGGACTTTATGACGTCCGTAGACATCGAGGATGCTTACCTTCACGTCCCGGTGTTTCCAGGACACCAAAGGTTTCTCAGATTTGCACTGAAAGATCAGCATTACCAATTTGTGGCCTTGCCATTTGGCCTCACGTCGGCTCTCAGGGTGTTCACCAAGGTGCTGGCAGGGGTGATGTCCCTGATAAGGCTAAGGGGCATACGCGTGCTGCCCTACCTGGACGATATTCTCATCACCTCTCGGTCTCTGCGGCAGGCAGAGTTGGACACTCAGCTGGTAGTGTCCACCCTGGAGTCCTTCGGCTGGGTGATCAATTACCCCAAGTCCTCTCTGTCCCCCTCCTCGGTGTTTCCGTTCCTGGGAATGATTCTGGATACGGTTCAGTCAAGGATATTCCTTCCTCAACAGAAGGTGGAAGCTCTGACTGCACAGGCCAGGTTCCTGCTCTCGTGCCCACAGCCCTCCATCAGGCAGGGAATGCAGCTGGTGGGCCTGATGGTGGCGAGCTTAGAGGCGGTGCCCTTTGGTCAGTTCCATTTGAGACCTCTGCAGCTTCACCTTCTGTCAGTTTGGGACAAGAACCCAGCGTCCTTGGACCTCGGTCAGACGGTCCCTTGCGTGGTGGCTGGACCTCGGGAACTTGATAGGGGGCAGGTCTTTTCTGGCCCCCTCCTGGGAGACGGTCACAACGGATGCCAGTCTGTCAGGTTGGGGGGGATTCTGGAAGTCCCTGCGCTTTCAAGGGAAGTGGGGTCCTCAGGAGGCCCATTTACCCATCAACATTCTGGAATTGCGGGCAGTCAGGTTGGTACTGGAGCGGTTTACCCAACACCTGAGGGGTCTGTCGGTACAGGTACGCTCGGACAACAGGACGGCGGTTGCCTACATCAACCATCAGGGAGGGACCCGGAGCAAGGGTGCGCTCCAGGAGGTGTCTCAGATTCTGACATGGGCGGAGGCCAATGTACAATGCATTTCGTCCGTTTACATTCCGGGGGTGGAGAATCTGCTTGCAGATGCTCTGAGCAGGGGGACGTCTCATCAGGGGGAGTGGTCCCTCTGCAAAAGGGTATTCCAGTCCCTGTGTCACCGTTGGGGTCTACCGTCACAACCACAAGCTCCCGGCCTTCGTATCCCTGTCTCAGGATCCTCTGGCCTTGGCCACGGATGCCCTGTCCATGTCATGGAAGGAGTTTCGGCTCCTGTATGTGTTTCCACCATTCCCCCTTCTGGGCAGGGTTTTGCGCAAGATTGCTCTGGAAGGGGTGCCTGTGATTCTAGTGGCCCCCAGGTGGCCAAGAAGAGTGTGGTTCGCAGACGTGGTTCAAATGGCAGTAGACCAGTACGATCTGCCAGGGGTGCCAGATCTGCTAACTCAGGGCTCCCTACGCCATCCCAATTTACAAACGCTGGCTTTGACGGCTTGGCTGCTGAAACCTCCATCTTGATGGAGAAGGGTTTGTTTGCCTCTGTGGTAGGTACTATGGTGCAGGCTAGGATGAAGTCTTCTGCGGCTATCTACTATAGAGTATGGCGTACCTACATTGACTGGTGTGAGTCTAGGTCTCTTCCCTGTAGGGAGTTCTCTGTCCCTAGGGTTCTGGAGTTCTTACAGCATGGTTTGGAGTTAGGTCTAAAACTCAGTACTCTGAAGGGTCAGGTTTCTGCCCTGTCCGTCTTCTTTCAGAAGTCCTTTGCTCAACATCATTTGGTTAAGACCTTTTTTCAGGGGGTCACTCATGCGCGTCCCCCTCGTAAACCTGTGGTCCCCGTTTGGGATTTAAACTTGGTTTTATCTGCCTTGCAGGGTACTCCCTTTGAGCCTATTCAAGATGCTGCTCTGGCTGTGCTTACTCTCAAGGTTGTCTTTTTGGTGGCCATAACTTTGGTTAGGCGTGTGTCGGAGCTGGCTGCTCTATCCATTCAGCCTCCGTACTATGAGAGGCACCAGGACCAGGTGGTGTTCCGCTTCAAGCCGGATTTTCTGCCTAAGGTTGTGTCTGCCTTTCATTTGAATCAGGACATTGTTCTTCCTTCATTGTGTCCCAATCCTAGTAATGACAAGGAAAGGGTTCTGCATTCCCTGGATGTGGTCAGGTGCTTGAATTATTACCTGCTTGTCACTGTGGCTTTCAGGAAGACGGATGCTCTCTTCGTTGTGCCTGCTAGGCCTAGGAAGGGTTTGGCTCCTGCCAAGTCTACTATCAGCAATTGGATCCGTCAGGCTGTGATTCAGGCCTATTCTGCTAAGGGGAAGAGTCCTCCTTTCCGTCTTACTGCTCATTCTACTCGTGCTATTGGGGCCTCCTGGGCCTTCCAGCACCAGGCTTCTGTTGAACAAGTTTGCAAGGCCGCTACTTGGTCTTCTGTTCACACCAAGTTTCCAAGTTTTACAAGGTTGATGTTCGGGCCTCAGCTGATGCTGTGTTTGGCCGCAAGGTTTTGCAAGCGGCAGTAGTTTAAGCTGCGTGCTGTTGCCTTTTTTTTGGGGATCCCACCCTACTTTTATGGACACTGCTATTTTATGTCCCAAGTGTAAGTATTATGTCTGGAGCAGGACGTACTGTATACTTAGAATAATACAGTTCTGTGAAGTACTCACCTGTAGAATTGGTATTATACGTATACAGTACGTCCTGGTCCCCCCACCCTGGTTTTTGCATTATTCTGGATCCCCTGTATGGTGATTGTTACCATTGTTGTTGTTACCAGTTTCGGTGGTTAAATTCTCCCGGCTTCTTGTTCACTGCTTTTCAATGCTGGGGATTTGTGGGAGGTCCCCGGGTATATGAAGGGCCGGGAGGAGCCTGTTTTTGCATGTCTGCAGTGCACAGCGCCATCTGGCGGAGGATAACCCAAGTGTAAGTATTATGTCTGTATACGTATAATACCAATTCTACAGGTGAGTACTTCACAGAATTGTATTTTACAGAAAGAGTAGTAGATGCTTGGAGCAGAGGTAGTTGAAAATTCAACAGTAAGTGAATTTAAACATGCCTGGGATATAAGCACACATCTATCCTAAGATAACTACCATATTATTCCAAGTATACAGCACGTCCTGTTCCAGAATATTCCTTACACACGGGGTAATACATCCACAAGATGGCGCTGGACTGCAGAAAAAGACTTGTGGCCACTCCCGGCCCCTTAAATAGCCAGGAACCAGGAAGTCTTTCTGCAGTCTGGGCTGCGAAGATGAAGATGGCTCTCTTCTGCGCATGGAGTGGGCTTTGCATAGGGCCCTGCAGGCTTGTTTCCACCCGTTCTGGACCCATTGCCTCCCAGCCACGGCTGACGGTTGGGGTGAAGGTAGGACTGCATTAGGGTCAGGTGCTGAAGGAGCGTTGCTCCGGGCCACAAGACCCTGTACCAAAGGATAGCCGGCGACAGGCTTTTTATGGTGAGCCTCATTGGTATCCCTCCTCCCCCCCCCCCCCTCCCTTTTCACACTGTTGGTTGTGCAGGACCCCCTCATTGCATTCCGCGTGATCGGCAGGGGACGCCCGGGGAGTACACTTTTGTGTTTTTACTACGGTGTTTTTTGTCACTTCGTGTTTGGTGTGTGTGGAGGCTGTTGTACGGCGCTCCGCGGTGGTTGGCGCTTTTACTGTGTTTTTTTGTTTAACTGTCATGGCGCTGGCGCGTCACGTGATCTTGATTTCGCGCTCTTCGGGGGGGGGGGGGTACCGCAGTTTGACGCGTTTCGCGTCATGCGCCCGCGTCCCGCCCCTCTAGGTACTGCCGTTGGCGCCATTTTGTGGCCCTTCCATTGCGGTGCTGCGACGCGGTTGGTGATCGGCTTATCTGTGCGCTTGACGGCTTGGTCCGTGAGTCCCTTACAGGGTTTTTTATCTTTGGTTTATTATTGTATGGCTAGGGATGCTTATGGTGTACATTATTGTGTCTTGCAGGCAGGTCCCTTGACTGTGGTTCTCTCGGCCCTGCCTATTGCCAATCTCCCACTTCCCCTAGTGGGTTTCGGGGGGAATCCCAAATAGGGTGGCTGTTTAGCTGTGTCCCTATTGTGCATACTTTTTGTAAAAATCACCATATGGAGGCTTCTGGGGATAATGTGCTTGGGATTCCTTTGGGACAAGCTCGGCTGTGTGTTGCGTGTGGGGTTTCCCCTATAAGTGAAGATGTCAGGGTATGTGTAACCTGCGCTGTAGTCTGGGTCGCCTGCTATGGGCCCTGGTGTGGCGCTCCCTCTGACTTCACCTACCCCCCCACGCTTGCATTTGACCCCCAGCGAGAGGCATACTAGCGGTGAGTATCAATCGGATTTGGCTGCACGGGTGGCCAGCATTGAAAAGCATATTGCTGGGTCGGGCCTGCGTAAGGCTTCTGCCAAGAAGCGGCATCTATCCCCCGCTGTTTCCCTCTTCCCTGTTGAGGCTGAGGAATTTTTTGACATCTCAGGTTATGGTCCCCTTGAGGAGGGGGAACTATTCTCTGATTCAGAATCATCTGATGAACATCCTAGGGTGTATGGTGATACCGGGTCTCCTTTTGGAGAAGACCAATGGTCCTCAGATGACACTGATAGGTTGTTGTCTCACATTTTTGAAGTGCTTTGTATTTCCCCTCCTGCAGTGGCTCCGCAGCAGCAGGGTGAGCTTTTTCATACAGTGAAGCCACGCTTGGAGTTCCCTGAGCAGACTCACTTTAATGATCTGGTGCTCAAAGAATGGGAACGGTCTAGCAAGCTACCTGGGGTGCCCAAGAGTTGGGACAAGAGGTATCCCTTTCTTGCTGATGTGATTAAGTGTTGGTCATGTCCTCCCGAGATGGACGCGCCCGTTCTGGGGTTGTCAAATACATCTGTCATGCATTCTCCTGACACTACTGCCCTGCGGGATGGTGAGGACCGCCGCATGGACCAGCTGGCTTGTCATGCCTTTGTGTGGGGACCGTGCTGCACCCGGTTTGTGCCTCTGCTATTACGGCTATTGGCATTAAAGGGGTGCTTAAGTGTCTCTTGGACACGGGGCATCTGAGGATGCGGGTAGAGAAGAGTATAGATCTCTCCTGCTTTGTGAGGAATTTATTGCATATATTCTTTCTGCCATGGGTGATGCCATTAGAATGTGTGGTAGGACTTCTGCCCTGTTGGTGGCTATACGCCGCTCTGTCTGGCTACGTCAGTGGGTAGCTGATAATGCTGCTAAGAAGGCTCTCACTGGTTTCCCTTTCAAGGGCCTGCGCCTCTTTGTTGAACGCTTGGATTTGTTTGCCAGGGGCGGTAGGTTACCTCAACGTAGGAGGCCGTCCTGGTCCTTTTGGGGGATAGGTTCCTTTCTCCCATCCTTCCGTGGTTCCAGAACTGGCCAAGGAGTCTCCTTTACTGGGGCTCGTGGAGATCACTGGGGAAGGGGCAGAGGACGTGGCTGTCCTGGCCTCTCCTGGGGTCCCAAGCCCAAATCCTCCCCTAAGCCCTCTCAGGCACGAGGAGGCGCCCTCACCCATCCAGGTGGGGGGACGGCTTCGGCTCTTTGCTCACGTCTGGAGGCTACGCGTCTCAGACCGGTGGATTCAGGAGGGGGTGTCCTCCGGTTACAAGATCCTTCTGGGATCATCTGCCCTGTACCTTTCAGGGAAAGGGGCAGAGGCTTCTATTCCAATCTCTTCACGGTCCCCAAAAAGGATGGGTCCCTCAGGCCCATCTTGGATTTAAAGTGTCTCAACAAGTTTGGCAGATTCAAGCATTTTCGCATGGAGACTCTGCGCTCAGTCAATTCACTGCGCCAGGCGACTTCATGACCTTCGTAGACATCAAGGACGCTTACCTTCATGTACCAATCTTTCCAGGTCATCAGAAATTCCTCAGGTTTGCTCTGGGAGATCAGCATTATCAATTTGTGGCACTGCCTTTCGGTATCACCTCGGCTCCCAGGGTATTCACCAAGGTGCTGGCGGGCGTGATGGCTCTGCTGAGATCTCAGGGCATCCGCATCCTTCCTTATCTGGACGACATTCTCATCATGTCTCAGTCCTTCCATCAGGCCGAGCTGGTTACCCAGGTGGTGGTGACCACACTAGAGTCATTCGGCTGGGTGATCAACCATCCCAAGTCTTCTCTGTTCCCGTCTCTGGTGAGGTCCTTTCTGGGCCTGACACTGGATACATCTCAGGTCAAGGTGTTTCTCCCTTAGCAGAAGGTGGAGAATCTTCAAGCTCAGGCCCAATTACTACTGTCTTGTCCGTATCCCTCCATTCGGCAGGGGATGCAGCTGGTGGGCCTGATGGTGTCCAGTTTCGAAGCGGTTCCCTATGCTCAGTTTCACATGAGACCTCTTCAACATCACCTACTGTCGGTATGGGAACGGGACCCTGTGTCCCTGGATCATGACTTTGTTCTGTCCCCCCTGACCAGGCGGTCCCTCTTGTGGTGGCTGGACTCAAGGAATCTCTTGGTGGGCAGGACCTTTCTGTCACCTTGCTGGGAGACTGTCACTACAGATGCCAGTCTGACCGGTTGGGGAGGCCTCTGGAAGTCCTTTAAATTCCAGGGTCAGTGGGGCCCTCAGGAGGCCCATACCCCTATCAACATTCTGGAACTGAGGTAGGTGAGGTTGGTTCTCACACAATTGACCCCACACCTTCAGAGTCGGGCTGTTCAGATCCGCTCGGACAAACAGATGGCGGTTGCCTACATCAATCATCTGGGAGGGACCTGGAGCAAGAGGGCCCTCAAGGAAGTGTCTCTGATTCTGTCCTGGACGGAGGAGAATGTTCCCTGCATCTCGGCGTGGAAAATCTGGAGGCGGATCTGTTTGCGTCCCGTCACAAGCTTCCAGTCTTTGTCTCTCTGTCCTAGGATCCTCTGGCCTTGGCCATGGATGCACTAGCATCGTCTTGGAAGAGCTTTCAGCTCCTCTATGTGTTCCCTCCGTTTCCTCTGCTGGGCAGGGCGCTGCTCAAGATAGCCCAGGAGGGGGTGCCAGCCATCCTGGTGGCCCCCTGTTGGCCAAGAAGGGTGTGGTTCGCAGACATCATGCAGTTGGCAGTAGATCAGTACGTTCTGCCCAAGGACCCAGATCTGCTCACTCAGGGCCAGCTACGCCATCCCAATTTACAAACGCTGGCTTTGACGGCTTGGCTGCTGAAACCTCCATCTTGATGGAAAAGGGGTTGCCTGCCTCTGTTGTTGATACCATGATTAGGGCTAGGAAGAAGTCCTTGTCCTTTATTTATTACAGGGTCTGGCATGCTTACATTGCCTGGTGTGAGTCCAAGTCTTTTCCCTGTAGGGTGTTTTCTATTCCCAGGATTCTGGAATTCTTGCAGCATGGTTTTGATTTTGGCCTTCAACTTAGTACCCTCAAGGGCCATGTTTCAGCCAAAGGTCTTTTGCCAACCACCTTTTGGTTAAAGACTTTTTCCCAGGGGGTTACTCACGTGCGCCCGCCACGTAAGCCTTTGTTACCAGTCTGGGATTTGAATTTGGTTTTATCTGCCATGCAGGGTTCTCCTTTTGAGCCTATTCGTGAGGCTGCCTTGCCTATTTTGACTCTTAAGGTAGCCTTTTTGGTGGCTATCACTTCTGTTAGGCGTGTTTCTGAGTTGGCGGCGCTTTCCATTAAACCTCCTTACTTTGAGATACATCAGTATAAGGTGGTGTTTCGGTTCAAGCCAGATTTCTTGCCTAAGGTTGTGTCTGCTTTTCATCTTAATCAAGACATTGTTTTGCCTTCCCTGTGTCCTAATCCTAGTAACTCTAAGGAGCGGGTCTTACACTCTTTGGATGTTGTCAGGACCTTGAAGTTCTATTTGATAGCTACTGAGTCTTTTAGGAAGACTGATGCTCTTTTTGTTATCCCTTCTGGACCTAGGAAGGGTCTGCCTCCGGCTAAGTCCTCTATCAGTAAGTGGATCCATCAGGCTGTGGTACGAGCCTATTTTGCTAAGAAGAAGGAGCCTCCCTTCTGCCTTACTGCTCATTTCACTTGTGCTATTGGTGCCTCTTGGGCTTTTCAGCACCAAGCTTCTGTTGAACAAGTTTGCAAGGCCGCTACTTGGTCTTCTGTTCATACTTTTTCCAAGTTTTACAAAGTTGATGTTAGGGCCTCAGCTAATGCTGCTTTTGGCCGCAAAGTTCTACAGGCGGCAGTGGCTTGAACTGCTCGCTATTGCTCTTTGGAGATCCCACCCTACCTTACTGACACTGCTATTGGATGTCCCATGTGTAAGGAATATTCTGGAACAGGACGTGCTGTATGCTTGGAATAATACAATTCTGTGAGTACTCACCTGTAGAATTGGTATTTTAAGTATACAGCACGTCCTGTTCCATCCCGCCCTTGTTATCATTATTCTTGGTTACCTCTGTATGGTGATTGTTCAGTTTATGTTTATTGATTCTCCCTGCTTCTTGTATAACTGCTTGTCAACACTGGGAATTAGTGGGAGGTTCCTGGCTATTTATGGGGCCGGGAGTGGCCACAAGTCTTTTTCTGCAGTCCAGCCCCATCTTGTGGATGTATTACCCCGTGTGTAAGGAATATTCTGGAACAGGACGTGCTGTATACTTATAATACCAATTCTACAGGTGAGTACTCACAGAATTGTATTATTCACCCTATAAGCCGCATCTACCCATAAGACGCACCTAGGATTTTTGGGGAGGAAAATAAAAATATTATTTTTAACCAAATAATAGGCAAAGTGCAGAATCCTCCAATTACAGGCAGAGTGGCAATCCCCCCACCCCATTCCTATAGGCAGTGTGGCATTCCCCCATCCCATTCTCATATAGGCAGTGTGGCATTCCCCCATCCCATTCTCCATATAGGCAGTGTGGCATTCTCCCCTCCTATTTTCATAGGCAGTGTGGCATTCCCCCTCCCATTCCCAATAGGCAGTGTGGCATTCCCCCTCCCATTCCCAATAGGCAGTGTGGCATTCCTCCTCCCATTCCCATAGGCAGTGTGGCATCCCCCTCCCATTCCCCGTATAGAAAGTGTAGCACCCCCCTCCTATTCCCCATATAGGCAGTGTGGTACCCCCCCTTCTATTAGCCATAAAGGCAGTGTGGCATCCCGCCTCTCATTACTAATATAAGCAGTGTGCCCCCCCCCCTATTCCCCATATAGGCACCCTGGGAATCCCCCCTTCTATTCCCATATAGGCAATGTGCCATTCCCCTCCTCTCATTCCCATAGGCAGTGTGGCATCCCCCCTCCCATACTACGTATAGGAAGTGTGGTACCCCCCCTTCTATTAGCCATATAGGCAGTGTGGCATCCCGCCTCTCATTCCTAATATATGCAGTGTGCCCCCCCTCCTATTCCCCATATAGGCACCCTGGGAATCCCCCCTCCCATTCCCCATATATGCAGTGTGGCACCCCTCTCCCACTCATTAACTCACATTAAACAACAATACATTTCAATATGTATCTGTATCAGTGCATACTGTTGTCATCATTTGACAGACACGCAGTAGAACAACAGTTTTGCTTAAAGACGGGTCATAGTCATGATAAGCAAAATAGCAATATATAAACATGTAATGGCAGTAGCATTGTACAAACAGAACTCATATGTGTTCTGTTTGTACATTGCTACTGCCATTACATGTTTATATATTGCTATTTTGCTTATCATGACTATGACTGGGCGTCATGATTAGACCCGTCTTTAAGCAAAACTGTTGTTCTACTGCGTGTCTGTCAAATGATGACAACAGTATGCACTGATACAGATACATATTGAAATGTATTGTTTAATGTATATATATACACTGATGCTTTGACCTTAATCATGGTGATATATTAGACACCTAACCTTGTATGTGACTTTACTGGGGATCTCTGTATTGGCACCGGACTAGTATATACTGAGGTAACATTTTTACCTTCTATATAGTTCTCTGATTACTGTTACTGCTAAGGATAATCTATATTTATACTTTATAGTACTCTGGTACATACAGCCCCCCCAGGACAACATATATGGCACTGTTGGAATAGTGTATCCTTTTCTTGAAAGATATATACATTTTGAGCATTCTTTCTCTCTTTTTTTGATTTTTGATTAAGTTTGTTGTCACCATTGTAATTGTATATAATAGTGTAAATTTCTGCTAGTATTTTCTCTCTTTTTTATGAATTAAAATCTGTTTTTTGCATATGAATATATTGGGTGTGCTTCGCTTCCTTATATTTGAAATTGGTTTATGTACCCCTCTCCCACTCCCCATATAGACAATGTTGCACCCCCCTCCCATTCCCCATATAGGCAATGTGGCACCCCCATCCCATTCCCCATATAGGCAGTGTGGCACCCCCTCCCATTCCCCATATAGACAGTGTGGCATTCCCCCCTCCCATTCCCCATATAGGCAATGTAGCACCCCTCCTCCCCATATAGGAAGTGTGGTACCCCCTCCAATTCCCCGTATAGGCAATGTGGCACCCCCTCCTATTCCCCATAGAAGCAGTGTGGCACCCTCCTCCTATTCCCCATAGAAGCAGTGTGGCAACCCCCGTTCCCAATAGAAGCAATGTGGCATCCCCCCTCCTATTCCCCATAGAAGCAGTGTGGCAACCCCCCCCCCCCTGTTCCCCATAGAAGCAATGTGGCATCCCCCCTCCTATTCCCCATAGAAGCAGTGTGGCAACCCCCCGTTCCCCATAGAAGCAGTGTGGCAACCCCCCCGTTCCCCATAGAAGCAGTGTGGCAACCCCCCCGTTCCCCATAGAAGCAATGTGACACCCCCTCCTATTCCCCATAGAAGTAGTGTGGTAACCCCCTTTCCCCATAGGCACACAATGATAAAAAAAAAAATCAACTCACTGGCGCTCCCGCGTTGCTGGCTGGGCTGCCACACTGGGACACCAGAAGAAGATGGAGGAGTGTCCCCGCTGCTCCTTCCTACTGGCCGGGCCGCACAGACACCCGGCCCAGTGAATCAGGTGGGCATGGCCTGCACCGAGTGTGGCGCAGGCCACGCCCACCCATTCTATGGAGCCGGGTGTCTGCGCGGCCCGGCTAGTAAGAAGGAGCGGCGGGGACACGGACAGCTGCTCCTTTTTCTGCTCTGCTGCCTCTTCCTGCCCTTGCCGGAAGAGGCAGCAGCTGAAGGGCAGGAGATGATGGCGGAGCGACAGGCGCTGCCTCCGTCCCTGTTGCTGCTGGCGCTGCTGCAGCAATAGCAGGGATGGGGACAGAGCCCGCCGCTCCTCTGACGTCTTCTGGCCTCCCGCAGTGTGGCAGGCAACGCGGGAGCGCCGGTAACGTGAGTTTACATTTTTTTTTACATTCGCCCGATAAGGCGCACTGACCTTTTCCCCCCACTTTTGGGGGGAAATAAGTGCGTCTTATAGGGCGAAAAATACGGTAGTACATACAGTATAAACATAAGGGCAGCTTGTGGCTTAGCGGTGGCTTTTGCGAGAGACGTTGCAGCCAGCAGGTTTGAAATCTTTGGCCAAATTAGCCGTGATGTTGGAGGGTATCCTGTTGATGCAGGTTCTGATGCTGTATTGTGTCCTTGTGAGAGCCTCGCTGGTCTGCAGCGCTCAGGAAACCCTGGAGACCGCACTCTCAACCACCCTGGTGTGGGGGTATTTAAAACGCTATATACTAATGTGTCCGGTACGATTCTGCCAATCCGGGACGAGATGGAACATACTGAGGTGTGGAACGCTATTTTCATTATTGGGCTATTGGGCCGAGTGGCTGCGTCATGATGCTTGCGCCCGCTAATGGCGTAAGTGGCTCAGCGTCATGCCGCCCAGAGCGGAAGGTGTGCCGCCGGAATGCAGACTGCAAAGTTCCTATCGTGTTCCACCATGTTTGTGGAGACCATAGTAGATACTTTTATTAATTTTTGAGTGGGAAACCTAACTGGTCGGAAGACTAAAATATTGGTCAGAAGAAATGAAACTGAAATAAATAAAATGCATGTCATTGGGAGCACCCATCACTAATCACTATCTATATCTGTTGTAAATGTATGAGTTAATTTGCCTCATAGTGCTAGCTTATTACCTTATTGATAGTGTACACTGTTACATGGACACCATAACACATGAAAATATCTCCATGCAGTGCACCTAATGAAGACTATAAAAAGTATACTTATTTTGCCTGCTGCACAGTCAACAAAGGCACATAAGGGGAGGAGAAACATGCTGAAGCCAGCCTAGAAAGCATGTGCTTCTCAAAAACAGACAGACCTTCTGCAGACAGCTCAGCAGTTTACCGTCTTTAATTATTACTGAAGTGTGATTAGATTTTCTGATATGCTAAGATAACCATCATAGGATTCTTTCAGTACCCTTTCATCTGGGTCAGTGGAGTTTGTAGAAAATATGGTCTTCTGTGTAATTATGATTTGAAATGGGCATGTTAAACTTGTTTCCTACTACTATAAGACACATGTGAGCCAGTGTGAAGGCCTAAGTACCAGAACAGTGTGTATCACAAATCCCAGGGAGTTAAGTGTATGTCTCATACCTCGGTAAGTGTGTGTTCATAGCCGCAGGCATTGCAGGTCATACAATACTAATACAGCGTGTTTGTGTAGATGAAAAAGAAGTTGTGTTTATTTGGCATTTAAGAGTATATTTATTTGACTATAAAGTAATTTATTCACCATGAACCAAAAGTTCAGAGCTTATGTCTCGGTGAAATGTTTGCCAGGGCTCAAGTGAGTTATTATACATTATATTACCGCTGTTTTACTTGTTCCATTAGGTTTCTTTCCAGAGACAAAAGTTGTTTAATCAGTAACATCAAAGGCAATAGTTTGGTTTCTTCGGATTTTTGACATGAACCAACATTTTAAGAGCAAGAAATAAGGTCATTTTATTCTTTGAGAAACCAGATCATTAATCAATCTCCCTCACTTAAAAATGTATTGCTTTCAACCTGAGCTTTTGAGCCTTTTTTTACTGCAGTTGACTTCTTTAGAGCAGTTGTGCTTCAATAGACTACAGTTATGTTTTTTAACATACTTTATATGTTATACTTCCTGTTGGTCTACCCTTCACCTAATCATGGCATGGCAGCCCACAACAGCGGTCGCACTATTTTCCCAAGCAGCAGAAATACTCCTCCCATCATCTTGGAGAAGTATTTTCAGTCACAGAGGAGTATGCAATTTGCAGGAATTAAATTCATCCCGCATTATTGCCCCATACCCCGTGTAGCGGTGGGCCCTGTACAAAGGGTCGCCATCCTCCCTCGTTTCCCCCGTACCTCGGGGGGAAAGGGGGTGTGTGGTGGTCTCAGTGTATTGGGTTTACACGCTTATGGCCTTAGTATTGTCCTTTGACTTATATTCCTGGTGTCAGAGCCGCGCTGTTTGCATTTCTATTGTGTATCGGCCGCCGCCGTGCGCGTCTCTTGCCTTATTGGATGTACTGCGCCGGGCTGCTGCGGCGTCTTCATTGGCAAATCATCTATTCTAAAGTGTGTCATACACTTCGCTCCTCATGACAAGTTGACTACTGTCTTAGAGTTTCGCGCTCTTCGAGGGGACGGGGACCTGGCTTGGCGCGCTCCGCATCACGGGCCTGCCCTTCGAGGTTCGCTTGGCGCCATTTTG
This sequence comes from Gastrophryne carolinensis, assembly GCA_027917425.1. Taxonomy (NCBI): domain Eukaryota; kingdom Metazoa; phylum Chordata; class Amphibia; order Anura; family Microhylidae; genus Gastrophryne; species Gastrophryne carolinensis. Next base: position 104,995,703 of record CM051239.1, on the reverse strand, counting down.
ATGGTAGTCGCGTGTGGTAACGGTCACCCTCCTTCCTTGGTCTGTAATTGCCCTTGCCGGCGATTTTCATACTTCTTGCTTACTGCGCATGTTTCTGACACCCCTTATTCTCATTGTGTCTTTCAGACTGGTGAACACCATTGGCTTCTCCCAGCCCTGTGTAATTTATAGCGGGCCTTGTAAAATTCTCCCACTTCCCTAGCGGGTCTTTGGGGCATCCAGGGTGGCCTATAGCGTAAATCCCTACTAGCATATTGTGCCTAAATAATCACCATATGGAGGCATCTCAGAATTATGTGACCGGGGTCCCTCTGGGACACGACCGGCTGTGTGTAGCGTGTGGACAACCCCATGCTGATGCTGACAGGGGACGGGTCTGCGGACTCTGTGCCGAGCAAGCACTGGCCCTGCACTCAGGCTTGCCAGTGGCTGCACCTCGTTTCAGTTCACCTATTTCCCCATGCTTAAATCTCACTCCTGCTGAGTCTTATACAAGTGGGGATTTGCAGCCTGTTGGGTCTTCCAGACTGCCTACGGCTGAACAGATTATTGCGAGGTTGTCGGAGCGCAAGGGCCCTGGTTAGAAGCGGCACTTGACGCCTCATGTTACTGTATTCTAAGCATACAGCACATCCTGCTCCAGACATATTCATAACGTATGGGTATACCTCCGCTTCAGCGACGTGCACTGCAGGTCATGAAGAAAACAAGCTCCTCCCGGCCCTACATATACAGGAGGACCTCCCACAATCCCCAGATTTCTCTGCAGTGCTGAAACTGCGAAGACATGAAGTATCACGCTCTCGCAGGCGAGCGGGGCTTTACAGCCCGAGGCCCTGCGGGACTATTCCCACCCGTCCTTTTTGAAATTCACAATGCCTCCCAGCCTGGGCTGCGATGGTCGGGTGAAGGTAGGCAGCACCTTGTGTGCTTACGGAGCTAGTCTCCACCGCAATTCCCCAACCATAGGGTAGGCGGTTTAGGCCGATGGTGAGCCTCTAACGGATGCCCCTCCCGCATTACTGTCCCATACCCCACTTAGTGCTGGACCCTATCACCGGGTCGTCATTTTCCTTCTTTTCCCCGTCCACTTATTAGATCAGAGATGTCAGAGCCGCGTTGCTTGCTCCTTAATTCGGCTGCGCTGTGTGTGTTTTTACGTTGCTTGACATATAATATTTTTCTGCGGTGCCTGCATTTAGTGTGGGTTCCGGCTCTGTAGCGCGGTTAGGCCTATGGTGGCTTCTTGGCCTTACTTTTACCTCAGAGCTTCGCGCTCTTTAGTATGGGCGGGGCCTTAGTTCGGCGCGCTACGCGTCACGGCGGAGTATTTAGCCCGTCTTTCGGGCTTGTCCGGGCGCCATTTTGGTTAGCTTCATGCGCACGCATCGTGACGGTCTCCTCCTCCACTTGAGCTGTAAGTGCCCTTGCGGGCGAATCCCTCTGATTGTCTGTCCATCTGCGCATGATCCTGACATCTCTTTCCCTTTGTGTCTTTCAGACGCTGAGTTCCCGACGGCCTCTCCCGGCCTCATATCCATTTATAGCCATATACTTTTCATACTATAATATACGTATATATTGCTATACGCATACGTATAAGGAGCGGGCCTTCCCAAAAATCTCCCACATTGATCAGCGGGTAGTGGGGCATCCAGGGTTGCTTATTGCATAAATCCCTACTGGCATCCTGTCTTTAAACAATCACCATATGGAGGCATCTCAGGATAGTGTTACCCTCTGGGACAAGACCGGCTGTGTATCTCGTGCGGTCTCCCCCATGCTGGGGCGGATGGGGCACGGATCTGCGCGTCATGTTCTGAACAGACGCTGGAATTGAGAGCGACGCTTGCGGTTGTACCTCGCTCCTTCTCGTCCCTTTCCCCCTCACTAAACCTCACTCCTGTTGAGTCTTGTACAAGTGGCGAGTTGCAAATAGACCTTTCCCCTAGACGGCCCATGCTTGGCCAGATTGTGGAGGGCTTGTCCGGCCGGACGGGTCCGGATAGACAACGGCCTTGGACCCCCGCGGCTTCGGCCTGTGCTATGGGCTCAGAGGAATCTTTTTCCACACGTGCTAGCGCCTCGTCGGAAGAGGGGGACCTGTTCTCTGACCTAGGCTCCTCTGACAAGAGGCCGGGGGGTCAGAACGATGCTGGTCAGGCTGATTGGGATCAGATTGATATTGGCGGAATGTTACTCAGGATTTTTAGTGTTCTGTCCGTTTCGCCTCCGGGCCGAGAGGGGGGCGTTTCCACACTGCACCTGCGCGCTTGGAATTCCTCGAGCAAGCCCACTTCCATTCTCTTGTACTCAAAGAGTGGGAATGTCCAGCTGCTCTTCAAAAGCCCCCGGAAGACTGGGTTTGGAAATACCCTTTCCCCCCTGAGATGGTAGATATTTGGTCTTCGTCCCCGGTAGTGGACACACCGATTATTGGGGTTCCTAACCCCCCCTTCCTTACAGCTCTGGCTTACAGCTCTCTGCGGGACGCCGAGGATCGGCGCATTGATAGGCTGGCTTCCCACGCCTTTACCTGTGCAGGCACGGCGCTGCGCCCTGTCTGTGCCGCGGCTATCACGGCAGTGGCCGCTAGGACTCTTATAAGAAAGTTGCTGGAGCAGCAGCCTGAAGACTTACCCTGGGAGGTGTTTTACAATCTCTCTAGCTGCGATATTTTTGTTAAATTTATCCTTCTGGCTCTGGATGACACCATCAAAATGTGTGCGAGGACTTCTGCCCAAGTGGTGGCTATACGTCGCCTGCTCTGGCTTCGTCAGTGGGGAGTGGACGATGACGCTAAGAGGACCTTGACGGGGATTCCCTTTAGAGGGCATCGCCTGTTTGGGGCTCGTCTGGACTTATTTGAGAAACAGGATAGTCCACCCAGTCAGAGGCCTCCGTTGCGCCCCCCGCGGAGAAGGGATACCCCTCCCCCTCCATATCATACTGTTAAGCAGGAACCAGGGGTGCCCCTTGCAGGGTCTGGTTCGGTGTCCGGTCCCAGGACTGACGTTCAATGCCCAGGGCCTTCTGGCCGGCCTAATTCTTTTTCCTTCCTTCCTTCCCTGAAAACCCTCACGCATGATGGGGCGCCCTCACCCATCCGGGGTAAGGGGATGACCACAGCACCTTACTCCTATCAGGAGGCATCCTGCCTCGTCCAAGTGGCTTTAGGAGATAGTTCCTCCAGATATGGGATAACGTTTGCTGGGTGGTCCTTCCCTGAGTTCGTCAGGAGGACTTTGGTTTCATGCCTTTCTTCAGGTATGTGCGCAGGCTTAACTAGGCCTGTCAGGTATGGCCTTCTTGAAGAACGCCTTTATCATATACAAACGGGGACACCTTCGCGGGTCTGCCTCTTCCTCCCCCCAAGGACAAGGGAGCCTAGTTGCCTAACCCCTAGGGGGGTAGGGTATCTGTTTCCATAGGCATTCAGCCTGGCGCCCTTGACAGGGCTGTTTGTGCACCAGGTACCAGGAGGTCCATTGACCGCCGTGGAAGCCCCGGCTGGGCCCTCTGTTGCGCCCATGTACGCACTAGGTTCCAAAGGGTCTGATGACTCATACTGCACCAGGGGGCGTCTACCAGGGGACCTATCAGGCCCTACTGTGCTTTCACGAAAGCTGCTGTGGGATGGAACCTGGCGAACTCGGACTCCACTCCACTGGATCAGGCTTCACTTAGTGTCTTTTTCCTTGGCTATAAGGTTTTACTGGTATGAGGCCGCTGGTCCTCCGTCCTGTACAGTTTTTTCCAGACGAAATTGCCGTTGGCGTGCTGTTTGGTGACTGTCTTTTGACATCTCTTAGCGCTGTGATCTTTGGCTCTGAGGCGCCTTAGCTGCTAGCCCTGGAAAAGGGGGTTTGCAACCTGGGTCTAGGATGGCTTACTGTACTCCTAGTGGAGGCAGTTATTCTCCTACTATTTGCTGGAGAGTACTGTGGGGGAACATTACACTCCTCTCTCTATTTTGCCCTGCTGTTGGTTACCATGGTACCTATTCTGACAGAAGGTCAAAGGGAGTTTATTCTTCTGAACCCCCAAGGGGGTCCTAGGAAGGGACCTTGAAGGTTCAGATCCCTAGCTGTTTTTTTGGTCATATTATGCATTAATGGTCCTAGTGGGAACTACTCCGCCTTAGCATCTGTCCATTGGGGGACCTTTTTGTCCATGGTAGGACAGTGGTTGCCCCTTCGCAGCTCATTGGGCCTGGTTCTATTCCAGGGCAGCACTGATTCCTTGGGGGGACTTAATAGTCCTTGCCCCTCCGGTAGTATCCCTCTCCGGGGAGTTTCTCTGTGTGCCTGGGTGCTCACCCTAGCAGGGTTCTGTGGACTCCGTCTCTTTCGCAGAGTTCTACTACTGTTATTGGCCAGCTTGGTCTGCCCCGGTCGGGGTTAGTGGTTCTGGCTGGTTAGTTTACCTGTGAGACATTATTCCCTTGCCCTTTCGGGTGTGGGGAGAGCTTGCGTCAGTCTCTGATGGCAAGCAGCACCTTATGCCAGGGGCCTGGGTGGCCCAGTGGGGTGTTGGTCCTCAGGGAGTTCTGTTTAGAACAATAGGACTGTATGTCCCCTCATGAGGCCTATTTTTATCATATTAAGGTGCCTGTGCCTTAGGCATACTTTAGCGTTGGCAGATTTTGTGCTTACCCTGTGGGAGATGACAGATCTCGGGGTGTCTTGTTCCTTGGAGGCTCTGGACTTGTTCTTCCTCTTTACCTTCTTCTTTCTGCCACGCTAGGTTAGGTAATGTTGGACTCACGCTGTTCCGCTGGCTCTAAGCTCCTTCCCTTGCGGGATGATATCTGCTCCTGGGACTAGGGTCCTATAGGCAGTGTTTGGTGTTGGCTCACAACTTGACTCGGTCTATGGTTGGGGCCTGCCCCGCTCTTCTATTGCCTGATCCAATCTTTTGTTTGCGTTCTTCAGGGTCTGCTCAGGTGCATTCCTGGGGGATTCCAAGTTCCCCTTCTTAGGAGATGACTTATTCTGGTGCCCTACCAGGGTTTCCATGGGTCTTATTCAGGTCCTTAACTGACCTGTTCCTTCCATCAGGCTACTCTTCTGGGGAGCTTGCTCCAGTCAGATTTGTGCCATAAGGAACGGCTCTATTGCCGGTCCTAGTCATTATATATATATATATATATTTATATATATTTCTATATACATACATACCTTGTGTATAGCTGTATACCATGAGGTAGGGTGCCCGCCTTTCACCTTTTTGGATCCAGGCGTTATTTTGCTTCCCTTATGCCTTGCCGGATCCTCTGGTCTCTGGGCTATTGTCTCCATGCTACGAGATATTAGGGATCTGTGCCCCTCTACTGGGCTTAGAGATCCGCCTGAACGGTCTGGCCCCTGATTGGCATTTTATTTTCTGGGGACTACCGGTGCCCCCTTATAGTTGTGCCGGTTGATCGTTTCCATGGGCTAAGGGCCCTCTGGCTTGGTCATATTCTGTTGGTCGTCCTTCTGGACCTGTAGTACTCTTTTGGCTTCTGCAGAGTATGGTTGTTAGCACTATTGCTGGTTCCGCCTGCGACCTGGACATTTATTTCCTGCGGGGAAAGTTTTGAGTTGCCATGGCTACCTTCTAGTGTAGTGGCATGGTTAGGCTGTTGCTTGGCCTATTCCCTTAGGGGAAGGACTCTTCCTTCCTATTGTATTTTCATTTTCTTACTATATGTGCTTGGCTTGGGCCTTTTTAGCACTATGCTCTGGTTGACAAGCTGGCTAGTCCACTGTTGTGTTCAGGCCGAGGGGTCATGACGATTCTGGCCCTGAATACTGGGGCCAGTGTGACACTGACGATCTGTTGATTAAGGTCTTTAAGGTTCTGTCTATCTCTCTCCCTGGTGAGGCCCCCAAGCCGAGAGGAGAGCGTCTCCATACAGCGACAGCACGCTTGGAATTTCTAGAGCAGGCTCATTTCCATGCTCTCGTGCTCAAGGTGCTGATGGGGGTGATATCTCTGATGAGACCGAGGGGCGTCCGCGATATGACCTACCTGGACGTCCTTTTTCACTTCCCAGTCTCTACGTCAGGCTAAGTTGGTTTCTTGGCTGGTGGCGTCCACTGGGAGTCATTTGGATGGGTGATCAATCACCCCAAGTCCTCATTGTCCACTTGATTGGTAACTCCATTACTTGGAATGAATCTGGATTCGGTTCAGGCGAGAACCTTCCTTCCTCAGCAATAAAGTGGACAATCTGGTTGCAGGGGCTTAGTCCCTCATGGCTGTCCCCGTCCCTTCGCCAGGCAGGGATGCTGCTGGTGTGCCTGTTGGCGGCTTGCTCAGAAAAGATCCCTTATGCTCAGTTCCCCTTGCGCCCTTCTACAACTTCTATTGTTAGTACTGGACAGGGATTCAGCTTTCCAGGAGCAGAGCCTGTGTGCCTTCCCCACTGGTGAGGAGTCCCTCTTTGAGTGGATGAACTCAAGGATCCTGTCTGGGGGCAGTTCCCTTCTTGCCCCTTCCTGGAAACGGTCACCATGGATGCCAATCTATCAGGTTACAGGGGGGATTTTCTTCTGAAACTCCCTGCGGTTCTGGGGGAGGTGGGGCCTTTAGAGGGTCCATACGCCTATCAATGTTTGAAACCGTGAGCGTTCAGGTTGGTTCTATTTCGCTTGGCTACTCCTCTTCAGGGCCTACCTGTTCGGGGGCGCTCGGTCTGTCTGATGACAGTGGCCTACATTAATCATCTTGGAGGGACCTGGAGCAGGAGGGTCCTCCAGGAAATGTCTGTGATCCTAATCTGGGTGGAGCACTATGTTCCTTGCATATCAGCGTTTTTTGCCCCGGTAGGTTCTCTCTGTGACAGGATGTGCTAAATCCCTGTGTCACTATGGGGTCCAACCAGTTATGGACCTGTTTGTGTCCCGTCGCTATCACAAGCTCTCGGGCCTTGTTTTCCATGTCCCAGGATCTTCTGGCCGTGGTCAGGATACATTCTGTTCTGTATGTCTTTTCTCCATTCCCCCTGCTAGGCAGGGTTCTGCGCAAGATTGCTCTGGGCGACCTAGTAGAGTGTGGTTCGTAGACGTGGTACTGGGGGCAGTAGCTCTTTACGTTCTGCCAGGAGTGCCAGCTCTGCTTACTCAGGGCCCCTTTACGTCACCCCAATCTACAGACTCTGGCCTAGATGGCCTGACTGCTGAAACATCCATCTTTATGGAGACAGGCTTATTTGTCTCGGTTTGAGACTATGGGAAGACTAGGAGCAAGCTTCTTCCTCTTCTTCTTCTTCCGTCTGTTATAGGGTATGGTTTACCCATATCGATTGGTGTGAGTCTAGGTCTCTTCCCTGTCGGGCGTTCTCGGTTCCCAGGGTTCTAGAGTTATTACAGCATGAGTTGGAGTTGGTCTCCAACTCAGTACTCTGATGGTTCAGGTTCTGCCCTGTCTGCCTTGCCTTAGAAGTCTTTTTATTCAGTCTTCCTTGGTTAAGACTTCTTTCAGGGGGTACTCATGTGCGTCCCCCATGTAATCCTATGGTCCCTGTTGGGATTTGAATTGATTCTGTCTGCCTTGCTGGGTTTTTTCCCTCTGGTTCTATTCAGGATGCTGTCTGGCTGTTCTTACCCTCAAGGTTGTCCTTCTGGTGGGTGTTACTTCGGTCAGACGTGTGTTTGGCGGCAGGCTCTGTCTACCTAGCCCCCATTCTTTGAGATACACCAGGTTATGGTGGTGTTCCGTCTGAAGCCGGACTCTCTGCCTAAGGTGGTGTCTTATGTTCATTGATTCAAGATATTGGTATTCCTTCGGGTGCCTTATTCCTAGCAGCGCTGAGGAAAGGGTTCTGCATTCCTTGAACAGGTGTTGGAAGTTTTTCCTTGGTAGTCCCTGTGTCCTTTAGGAGAAATGATGCTCCTTTGGACCTACGGTCTCTCCATCCTGAATGTGCCCGATCTCGTCTGTTCTCGGGGAGTTGGGCGGCCTTGGCCCTGGTCTTTTCTTGAAGGGGATGGTTCCTTCTGGTCCTAAGAAAGGGTCTTTGGCTTCTGCCAAGCCTACTGTTAGCTATTGGATTCGTCAGGCTGTTACTCTGGCCTATTCCAACAAGGGGAAGAAGCTTCCTTTTCTCTCCTCTTCCTTTTCGCTTTGCTTCTTATTCTACTCGTGGTTTGGTGCCTCTTGGGCTTCTGTTGAACTGGTTGCTAGGCCGCTATTTGGTCTTCTGTTCATACCTTTTCAAAGTTTTACAAGGTTGATGTTAGGGCCTCAGCTCATGCTGTCTTGGCCGCATGGTTATGCAGGTGGCAGTGGTTTTAACTGTCTGCTATTGCCTTTTTGTTGGGGATCCCACCCTACTTTATGGACACTGCTATTGGATGTCCCAAGTGTAAGTACTATATCTGGAGCAGGACGTACTGTATACTAAGAATAATACAATTCTGTAAATACTCACCTGTAGAATTGATATTATTTGTATACAATACGTCCTGCTCCACCCCACCCTGGTTTTTGCATTCTTCTGGATCCCCTGTATGGTGATTGTTACCATTGTTATAGTTACCAGTTTTTGGTGGTTAATTCTCCCGGCTTCTTGTTCACTGCTTTTCAATGCTGCGGATTTGTGGGAGGTCCCTGGGTATTTGAGGGGCCGGGAGGAGCCTGTTTTGCATGTCTCTGCAGTGCAGCGCCATCTGGCGGAGGATAACCCAAGTGTAAGTACTATATCTGGAGCAGGACGTACTGTATACAAATAATATAAATTCTACAGGTGAGTATTTCACAGAATTGGATTTTTTCAAATGAGGCTCCATCCCTTTTAGTATGTTGAGCCTTCTTGGTGACAGATACACTTTAGGTTTTGGTCCTTGCCCCCAGAGCACCCCGATCGGGGATGCCGTGCTATGTGAAGCCCCCCAGATTGCCTGATCGCACTCACCCTTCCCCGGTCCTTCGGCGCATGCGTAGCCTTTTGTCCAGTTAGTGGACTCTGATCAGCTCCGTCCTAGAGTGCGCTGGTGGCCACATCCCCCACTACCCTTTAACAGGGAGCGTGCCCGCGACAACTTTTCACAAATGCCTGGAGCGGGCATGCGCCCTGCTAAAGGGATAGCAGGGGGTGCGGCCATCGTTCGCGCATGCGCAGTTGCACCCAGGGGGAGTGAGTAATGGACTAGGGTAGGTTTTGGTCCACTTTAAAAAGGGAGCCCAGTCATTCACTGCACTTCTTTAATTTAACCACAACTTTTACTGCACTATTATTTTCTCTGTACATAATAATCAGTTAACCTTTTGTATGCATCAGCTGGCAAGTATTATAACCAGAGAATTATAGACTGTACTTAAACCGGACCTTCACCATGATTTATTGAAAAGCCCAAACCCTTAAAATATATTAACTTTAGATGTTGGGGAGTAGTTTTTACGTTTTTAGTCACTGGGCTGCAACTCTGTTCAGGACTTTAGGATAAGGGCGCCGCCATCTTGACTCTGGAAGCATCACACTTACTGAGGAGAGGAGAGTGGGATAAAGTGCAGGGGGCGGATTATAGCTGTGCTTTGCTCAAACAGAGCAGAGCTGGGGGTCAGGAAAAGGTCAACAGTCTCAGAATGCAGAGCCACAGTTAGAAGGCACTTCCTGTTTGCAGGCTGTCTGTCCCATGAGCCGCCATCTTGGATGTTTAAAGGCTCATAACATACAGTAGATGCAGGTTGGATGATTTTTAATGTGAGCAATCTGTATGTGCAGGGTGTGGGAAACATATAAGATAGACTCTTATTCAGGGTGAAGGACTGCTTTAAAGAGAAATGTCCTTTTCATGATATACTTTATATAAACAGCAGTTTATAATTCTATTTAGTAACATAATTTCCCTACATCAGTGTGACCCTTCAGTCCATATTCTAAGTATACAGCACGTCCTGCTCCAGAGATAATTCCTTACGTTTGGGTTTTACATCCACAAGATGGCGCTGGACTGCAGCGACAGCAAAAAAGTGGCTCCTCCCGGCCCCTTATATTCCAGGGACCTCCCACAAATTCCCCAGTTCTTCTCTGCAGTCGGCGCTGCGAAGGCAAGAAGATGGCTCTCTCTACTCGCAGGTGAGCGGGGCTATTAGCCTGCGGCCCTGTAGGGCTATTCCCACCCGTTCCTTTTTTATTCTGATGTCCTGAGGAAGTGACGCTTGTGACGTCACGCAACGCGTAGACGCAGGGGTCGGGGGCTTGGTGGGCTGTTGGCAGTCTTTTATGTAAGTTTATTTTGCTTGATAACTGTATTTCTTGTGTTCCTCCCGGCTGGTTCTCACTGGTTGTTTAGTATGCATATATTTTCATTTAGGTTAGAGGGTAATTCATATTAGCATTTGCACTTTAAGTAGGTAGGTGATATTGTGACACTGTGGCCCCCATTGAATAGGGAGGCTGATAAGCACTACAGCACTTTTTTCACACCAGCTAGTTAATATATTTATTGATACTTATAATATAGATTAATATTGTATTTATTAGTGTATCACCCGCCATCTCCCCCCCCCCCCCTCCTTTTTAAAACTGGGTTTTTTTCTTCCTTTTGACTATGTAATGTCTTCTGTGTTTTTTAATTGAGTCTTAAATGTGTATACTTCTTTATCTTTATTTTTGTAAATAAATATTCAAACTTTGATACATGCAGCAGTGGTGCCTTATATTGTAGTTGGGGCGGTAGAAGGTGTGGGACCTTCAGTTTGCTTTGAGTGTCTAGTGTTTGCCCCCTTGTGCACACTGCATGGTATACAAAGATTCTTAGCCGAGTGCGGTCTCAACTTTTCTGTCTTTAACCTTTTTTATTCTTAGTATACAGTACGTCCTGCTCCAAATCTAATACTTACACTTGGGATATACTCCGCCAGATGGCGCTGGACTGCAGAGACATCGAAAATAGGTTCCTCCCAGCCCCTCAAATACCCGGGGACCTCCCACAAATCCCCAGAATTTCTCTGCAGTCTGGCTGCGAAGGACAAGAAATTGGCTCTCTACTCGCAGGTGAGCGGGGCTATTAGCCTGCGGCCCTGTAGGACTATTCCCACCCGTTCCACTAGTAATATGCCTCCCAGCCTTGGCTGCGCTGGTCGGATGAAGGTAGGCAGCACCGCCGTTAGGTGCTTAGGAGCGCTGCTCCACCGCAATCCCCCACCAAAGGGTAGGCGGTTCAGGCTTATGGTAAGCCTCTATGGGATGCCCCTCCCGCACTAGTGCCCACTTGCCCCTGCCTATCGGTGGGCCCTGTTTATGTGGCCGCTGTCCTCCCTCATTCTCCTTGTAGCCTTCGGGGGAAAAGGGGGGGGGGGTAAATGTGTATGCTATGCATTCTGTGTTTTACACTCTCTTTCCATTCTGTTTAGTCTTGTGTCAGCCGCCGCGCTGACTTGCCTTTACTGTCTTTATAAAATTGACGGCGCTGGTGCGCCGTCATTGGCTGCTTGCTTGTTCTGGCTTTGCGCTCTTCGGGGAGGCGGGGCCCGTTTATGGCGCGCTCAGCGTCTTCGCTGGTACCGGCCCGCCCCTCAAGGTATACCGACGCCATCTTTAACCTGTTTGGTTGGCCCATGCGCGACGGACCCCTACCTACCGCGGTCCGCAAGTGCCCTCGCGGGCGGCTTTATATCTTTCACTTTTGTATACTGTGTGCTTACAGGTCTTGTCTGCTTATGTCTTTCAGGCGGGGCAAACCCTTTTGGCTTCTCCCGGTCCTGTATTAGTATATAACTTGTAGGCCTTGTAAAAATAATACTCCCACTTCCCAAGCGGGTTATTGGGGCATCCGGGGTTGCTATATAGCGTTATTCCCTATCGGCGGATAGCGGCGCTATAATCACCATATGGAGGCATCCCAGGATAATGTGACCGGGGTCCCTTCGGGACAAGACCGGCTGTGTGTAGCGTGTGGGCAGCCTCATGCTGACGCTGACACGGCACGGGTCTGTGTAACCTGTGCTGAGCAGGTGCTTGCATTGCAATCTGGCCTGCCAATGGCTGCACCTCGTTTCACTTCGCCTACTCCCCCAAGCTTAAACCTCACTCCTACTGAGTTGCATACTAGTGGGGATTCTCAGCCTGATGTGTCTTCTAAACTGGCTACTGTTGAGAAATTAATTGCTAATACCTTGTCGTGTAAGGCCCCTGCTAAGAAGCGGCATCTGACGCCTAATGTCACTGTTTTCCCTATGGGAACTGAGGAGTTTTGGAACCTTTGTGGCTATACCCCGTCTGATGAAGGGGAGCTGTTTTCTGATTCAGGCTCATCTGATGAGAGACCAAGGGGTCATGACGATTCTGGCTCTGACCCCTGGGCCCCGGATGACACTGACAGATTATTGACCCAGATTTTTGAGGTTCTGTCCATATCTCTCCCTGTTGCGGCTCCCAGGCAAAGAGGGGAGCTTTTCCATACAGCAAAATTACGTTTGGAATTTCCTGAGCAGGCACATTTCCATAACCTTGTGCTCAAGGAATCGGAGCGCCCCAGTAAACTTCCCGGGGTTCCAAAAAGTTGGGATAGGAAGTATCCCTTTCCTGCTGAGGTGGTTAAATGTTGGTCACCCCCCCCCCCCCCCCCCGAGGTGGATGCCCCAATCCTAGGGCTATCTAACACCTCTGTCATGCATTCCCCTGACTCCACTACCCTGCGGGATGCTGAGAACTGGCGCATTGACCAGCTGGCATCCCATGCCTTTGCATGTGCGGGGACGGCGCTGCGCCCCGTCTGTGCCTCTGCCATTACTGCTGTGGCCACTAGAACCCTTATCAGAAATATGCTTGATAGTGCCCCTGATGATTTGCCTTGTTGTTCAATGCACTCTCCAGTTGTGATGTTTTTGTAAATTTTGTCCTCTCAGCATTGGATGACACCATCAGAATGTGTGCCAGAACTTCTGCCCTTGTGGTGGCTATACGCCACTCGGTTTGGCTGCGCCAGTGGGCTGCTGACAACGCTGCCAAGAAGGCCCTCACTGGGTTTCCCTTTAAAAGACTGCGCCTGTTTGGGGACCGCCTGGACCTTTTTGCTAAGGGAGGCAGGTTACCCCAGCGCAGGCGGCAATCTCGGCCCTTTCGGGGTCAGGGTTCCTTCTCCTCCCCTTACCGTGGTGCCAGACAGGGGAGGGGGGGTTTCCTTTCCTGGGGCCCGGGGAGATTTTTGGGGTAGGGGCAGAGGACGTGGACGTCCTGGTTCCTCCTGGGGTCCCGAAGCAAAATCCTCTCCCAAGCCCCCTCAGGCATGATCGGGCGCCCTCACCCATCCGGGTGGGGGGACGACTGCAGCACTTCGCTCACGTCTGGAGGCTTCATGTCTCAGACCGGTGGATTCAGGAGGTAGTGTCCTCCGGTTACAAGTTGGAGTTTGCGGCCTGTCCCCCTCCAAGATTCATCAGATCCCGGATCCCTCAGGACCCTGTGTCAGCTCAGGTGCTAGTGCAAGCAGTGCAAGGCCTCCTGGAGCTGGGGGTCATCTGCCAGTTCCCCTTAAGAGAAAAAGGCAAGGGCTTTTATTCCAACCTATTCACAGTACCCAAAAAAGATGGTTCAGTCAGGCCCATCCTGGACTTGAAGATCCTCAACAAGTTTGTCAGGGACAGGCGCTTTCGCATGGAAACTCTGCGCTCTGCCATCAGTTCCCTGTGCCAAGGGGATTTCATGACTTCTGTGGACATCACAGATGCTTACCTTCATATTCCTGTGTTCCCAGGTCATCAAAGGTTCCTCAGGTTCGCTCTGATGGATCAACACTACCAGTTTGTGGCCTTGCCTTTGGCCTCACTTCAGCTCCCAGGGTGTTCACCAAGGTGCTGGCTGGCGTGATGTCTCTGCTCAAATGTCAGGGCGTCCGCGTGCTTCCCTATCTGGATGACATTCTCATCACTTCCCAGTCTCTACATCAGGCAGAGTTGGATACTCAGCTGGTGGTGTCCACTCTGGAGTCATTTGGATGGGTGATCAACCACCCCAAGTCCTCACTGTCCCCTTCCTTGGTAATTCCATTCCTAGGAATGAATCTGGATACAGTTCAGGCAAGGATCTTCCTTCCTCAACAGAAGGTGGACAGTCTGATTGCACAGGCTCAGTCCCTCCTAGCCCAGGCAGGGGATGCAGCTGGTGGGCCTGATGGTGGCATGCTTCGAAGCGGTCCCTTATGCTCAGTTCCACTTGAGACCTCTGCAACTTCACCTATTGTCAGTATGGGACAAGAACCCAGCATCCCTGGACAGGGTCTGTGTGCTCTCCCCCCTGGTCAGGAGGTCCCTCTCGTGGTGGATTGACTCAAGGAACCTGTTGGGGGGGAAGATCCTTTCTTGCCCCTTCCTGGGAGACGGTCACCACGGATGCCAGTCTATCAGGTTGGGGGGGGGGTTTCTGGAAGTTCCTGCGTTTCCAGGGGAAGTGGGGCCCTCAGAAGGCCCACACACCTATCAATGTCTTGGAACTGCGGGCGATCAGGCTAGTTCTGGCTCACTTGACTACTCACCTTCGGGGCCTGCCTGTTCAGGTGCGCTCGGACAACCAGACGGCAGTTGCCTACATCAATCATCAGGGAGGGACCCGGAACAAGGGGGCCCTCCAGGAAGCGTCTCTGATCCTGACTTGGGCGGAGGCCAATGTCCCCTGCATATCAGCTGTGTACATCCCGGGGGTGGAAAATCGCCTGGCGGACTCTCTGAGCAGGGGGACCTCTCGCCAGGGAGAATGGTCCCTATGCAGCAGGGTGTTCCAATCCCTGTGTCAACGTTGGGGCCAACCAGATGTGGATCTGTTTGCATCCCCCCACAATCACAAGCTCCCAGCTTTTGTATCTCTGTTCCAGGATCCTCTGGCCTCGACCTCGCATGCGCTAGCAATGTCATGGCAGGACTTTCTGTTCCTGTATGTCTTCTCTCCAATCCCCCTGCTAGGCAGGTTTCTGCGCAAGATTGCTCTGGAAGGGGTGCCAGCAATTTTGGTGGCCCCCAGGTGGCCAAGAAGAGTGTGGTTCGCAGACGTGGTGCAGCTGGCAGTAGATCAGTACGCTCTGCCCTTGGTGCCAGATCTGCTCACTCCGGGCTCACTGCGCCATCCCAATTTACAAACTCTGGCTTTGACGGCTTGGCTGCTGAAACCTCCATCTTGATGGAGAAGGGGCTGTCTTCCTCGGTTGTGGATACTTTGATTAAAGCTAGGAAGAACTCTTCCTCTTCCATTTATTACAGGGTTTGGCGTGCCTACATTGACTGGTGTGAGTCTAAGTCTCTTCCCTGTCGTGTGTTCTCTATTCCCAGGATTCTGGAGTACCTGCAGCATGGGTTGGAGATGGGGCTCCAACTCAGTACTCTGAAGGGTCAGGTTTCTGCCCTGGCTATTTTCTTCCAGAGGTCCTTTGCTCAGCACCCTCTGATCAGGACTTTTTTCCAGGGGGTCACTCATGTGCACTCCCCACGTAAGCCTATGATGCCTTTTTGGGATCTGAACTTGGTTCTGTCAGCCATTGCAGGGTGCTCCCTTTGAACCTGTGCAGGATGCTGCCTTGGCCATTCTTACTCTCAAGGTTGTATTTCTGGTGGCTATCACTTCTGTCAGGCATATGTCTGAGTTGGCGGCGCTTTCCATTCAGCCCCCCTACTATGAGAGACACCAGGACAAGGTGGTGTTTTGTTTCAAACCTAAGGTAGTGTCTGCCTTTCATTTGAATCGGGATATTGTTCTTCCTTCTTTGTGCCCTAATCCTAGCAATGTTAAGGAGAGGGTTTTGCACTCTTTGGATGTGGTTAGGTGTCTGAAGACTATCTGGTGACTACTGCATCTTTCAGGAAAACTGATGCTCTTTTTGTGGTCCCTTCTGGTCCTAGTAAGGGTTTGGCTCCTGCCAAGTCTACTATCAGCAAGTGGATGCGTCAGGCTGTGATTCAGGCCTACTCTGCTAAGGGGAAGAATCCTCCCTTCCGCCTTACTGCTCATTCCACTTGTGCTATTGGTGCATCTTGGGCTTTTCAGCACCAGGCTTCTGTTGAACAAGTTTGCAAGGCTGCTACTTGGTCTTCCGTTCATACCTTTTCAAAGTTTTACAAGGTTGATGTTAGGGCCTCAGCTAATGCTGCTTTTGGCCGCAAAGTTCTGCAGGCGGCAGAGGTTTAATCTGCATGTTGTTGCTTTTGGGGATCCCACCCTACCTTACGGACACTGCTATTGGATGTCCCAAACGTAAGGAATTATCTCTGGAGCAGGACATGCTGTATACTTAGAATAATACAATTCTGTGATTACTCACCTGTAGAATTGGTATTATACGTATACAGCACGTCCTGCTGCACCCCTCCCTTGTTTTCATGATTCTTAGTGCCTCTGTATGGTGGTTGTTATCATGGTTAAAATTGTTTGATTATGGGTGTTATTCTCCCGGCCTCTTGCTAACTGCTTGTCAATACTGGGGAATTTGTGGGAGGTCCCTGGAATATAAGGGGCCGGGAGGAGCCACTATTCCCAGTATGTCACACACCCCGCTTCCAAATATTCATGACACTTGGGTAACTGTCCTGTAGAGGGCGATCTTGCAGAGATGACATGAAAAAAGGAACCCCTCCCGGTCCATAAATACCTGGTACCTCCCACCATTCTCCAGTGTTTCATCTTTGCAGTCGGTGAGCAAGTCAGAAGATGGTTGTCTCCTCCTTGTCTCCCCCCGGCCTTTTGTTTCTATTGCTGCCTGAACCTTTTTTAATTTAAACTATAGCAGTATGCCTCCCAGCCTAGGCTGAAGGTCCAGGCAATGGTAGGCTGCACCTTATGGTGTATATGGGAGCTTGCTCCCCCGTGAAACCCAATACAAAGGGGTAGGCGGTGTCCGGGTTGGTGATCCCGACTTGGGATGCCCCGTCCCTCTTACCCTTTCACCTATTGGTGTGGGTTTTCCCCTCTACCATGTCCCTCTGTGCCCCTTGGGGGGGGGGGAAAGCCTTTTCTCCTGTGGGTTGTTTTACTTTATTCAGGGGCAAAGGTGTGTGGATTGTGTGTGTGTGTGTGTGTTTGTATGTGTTTTTGTGGCCGTTATTGCTGGGCCTGTTTCACTTTCAACAGGGGCAGTTAAGGAGGGGGCGGGGCCGGGCGCTCGGCGTGCTTGTTGTGGCCCGTTCCACCCCCACCCCCCCCCTCGAGGCCGGCTTTTCTTAAGCACTCTTTCCGGCCTCGCTGCCTGCCTTGCTGCTCTCCCTCTCATTCCCTTGCTGCTGTGAGGGTTGACGGTCGCTGCTTTGCTGCGGTGATTGGATCTTTTTTATTTTACAATTTTTAACTGCTATGGTGGGTGATGTGCACTTATGTCTGTTCTCATGTCTTCTAGGTGGGATCCCTTCTTTTAAAGTTTAAAGAGGGAGTTCTCCCGGTCCTAGGGTCCCTTAGAGTTTAATTTAGGGTTTCCAAAAAAAAAAAAAAATCCTCCCACTTGGGACCTGAAGGGGCATCCCGGGTTCCCGGCCTCATTTCCTTCGCCACCCTGCCTTATCCGTACCCCTAATGATGTTGTTACAGGTGGGGAGTCGCAATCTGATGTATGTGCCAGACTGGCTAATATTGAGAAATTTATTTCTGGCTCTGTTGCCAGAAAGGCCTCAGCTAAGCGAAAGCATTTGTCTCCAGCCGCGCCGGCCTTTGAATTTGATGATTATGATTTTCTTGACTGGTCTGATTATTCCCCGCTAGAAGAGGGGGAATTATTTGAGGATTCTGAGGGTTCTGACAATCAGCAGTTTGTTGGTGCTGATACTGAGCAAGGGCAGGGGGATGCTGTGGATCCCCCGAAGGTCTTGGCTCACCTTTTTGAGGTTCTGGCAATTTCTCCTCCTGATGAGGCCGCTCCTCAAAAAGGGGAATTCTTTGGGACTTCCAAGCCACGCCTGGAGTTCCCAAATCAAAAGCATTTTGATGGCATTATTCTTAAGGAACGGGAGAAGCCTACTCGGCTTCCAGGTATTCCTCAAGGTTGGAATAAAAAGTGTCCCTTTCCGGTGGACGTGGTAAAACGATGGTCGTCCCCTCCCAAGGTGGATGCCCTGGTGCTCGGATTGTCCAATACTTCTATTTTGCACTCTCCTGACTCCACCACTCTCAAAGATGGTGAGGATAAACTCATTGATCAGATGGCTTGCCACGCGTTTGCTAGTGTCGGTTCAGCCTTGCGGCCTGTTTGTGCTTCGGCGCTTTTGGCAGTGGCTACCAGGTCTGTGGTTAGAGACCTGTTGAGTACCTCCAGGCTTGACCCAGCTAGTGATGAGTTCGCCGCCCTTAAGCGATGTGAATTGTTCATGTCCTTTGTGTTTGCCGCCTTAGATGACACCGTGGTCATGTGTGGTAGAACCTCGGCCTTACTTGTAGCTATTCGGCGGTCGGTATGGTTGAGCCGGCTGATTTTGTGGCCAAAAATTTGCTTACAGCACTTCCCTTTGTGGGATTGCGGCTCTTTGGAGAAAGATTAGATTCTGTCACGAAAGGAGGGAAGTTACCTCAGCGTAAGATGCAACGTCGTCCCTTTCGGGGGGGCGGCCTCCTTTAACCCTTCCTTTCGTGGTGCCAGAACTGGCAGATTTTTGGCCTTCTGTACCCTCAGAGGTGATTCCTGGAGTAGAGGCAGAGGTCGTGCCCATCCAGGTCACAATTGGAGTTCCAAACCCAAGCCCGCTGCTAAGCCAGCTCAGCAATGAGGGCGCCCTCACCCTTGCGGATGGGGGGACGGCTGCGGCACTTCTTCCAGGTCTGGGACCAGGAGGTCTCAGACAAATGGATTCTGGAAGTGGTGTCTTCCGATTACAAGCTGGAATTCGAGATCCGGCCTCCTCCCAGATTCTTCAGGTCTCGAGTGCCTTCGGATCCACTGGCCGCACAGGGGCTCCGGGCGGCAGTAAGTTATCTGCTGGACATGGCTGTCATTTGCCCAGTGCCTTTCGCTGGAAAGGGGCTTGGGATTGTATTCCAATCTATTCACGGTGCCCAAGAAGGACAGCTCAGTTCGACCCATTTTGGATCTGAAGCTCCTCAATCGGTTTATCCGCTTCAGGAAGTTTCGCATGGAAACCTTGCGGTCAGCCGTCGATTCTCTGCATCAGGGGGACTTCATGACGTCCATGGACATCAGGGATGCTTATCTGCATGTACCTATCTTCCTGGCACACCAGAGATTCCTCAGGTTCGTGGTAGAAGATCAGCATTTTCAGTTTGTGACCCTTCCATTCGGGCTTACCTCGGCTCCGAGGGTGTTCACCAAGGTATTGGCGGGGGTGATGGCCCTCCTCAGAGTCCAGGGCATTCGCATTGTACCATACCTGGACGACCTTCTTATTTTGGCGTCCTCTCTCAGCCAAGCGGAGCTAGACACCAGAGTGGTGGTATCCACGCTGGAGAGGTTCGGTTGGGTGATCAACTATTCCAAGTCCTCCCTCTCCCCGTCCAGGGATGTTTCGTTTCTGGGCATGACTCTAGATGCCTTTCAGGCCAGGGTGTTCCTTCCTCAGCCCAAGATTCTTCTGATCCAAGATTTGGTTCGGCTTCTGCTTTCCAATCCTCGCCCGTCTATCCGGCTAGGGATGAGATTGGTAGGTCTGATGGTGGCTTCCTTCGAGGCAGTCCCTTTTGCCCAGTTTCACATGAGGACGCTTCAGCTTCATCTTCTAGCGACTTGGGACAAGTGTCCGCTGTCATTGGATCAGTCTTGTCTGCCCCACACCACCTCACGTCCCTCAAACCACGTGCTACTAGTTACCGGCTTTCCAGCGTGTTGTTGTTTTTGGAGCACCGCCAGCCCAGACAGGACGGAGGCGCACCTGCGTGGCAGACGGCGTTATCTTTGCAGCTATACAGCTAAGTACCATAGGCACAATTGAATGACTGTGCTTGCCTGAATATAATTACCTGTGATTAACAGTGAAAAAGGACTGGCAGATCACGCAGCAATTTATGTGCCCTGGTGGAGTGCCGGTGCTGGCTTGGAGTGGTGCATTGCAGTGGATAACACTTGTGCTATGCCAGCAGGTTATGGGGACATTGAAGTAGTGCCGGCTGATATGAGACCGCTGGCCGAGTGATGTCTCCCCCAGCAGCTGCATATGGTCCAGTCCTGGTCTGATGAATCCAGCTCCTGGAGAGCGATTGGATGCTGTCTGATGTGAATTTTACTATATGATTTCCAATCATTGAACCAATTGACTTACAATCATGGCGCCCAACAATCACAGCTGTGTATATACATGCTAGACTAGCTAGCGGGACGGCATAGGCAGCAACGTGTGTTTGGTAGTGGTTGTGTTATAAGGTGTTGATGCATGTGCATGGGGGGCCCCCAAGTCTTAATGTCACAACGTTGTGATTTTTTATCTTT
Organism: Gastrophryne carolinensis; assembly: GCA_027917425.1. NCBI lineage: Eukaryota > Metazoa > Chordata > Amphibia > Anura > Microhylidae > Gastrophryne > Gastrophryne carolinensis. Next base: position 104,975,370 of record CM051239.1, on the reverse strand, counting down.
GTGCACTTTGTGTGTCTGATGGGTTGGTGCAATACTTTGTTCAATAAAGTTATTTTTGTAATTTAAATAACCCTGTTCCTTATCTGGTTCCATTGAGACAGTGCCCACCTAGAACCAGTTGTGTTTTGTGTTTTTTGTGTTGATTCTATTTAGGTTAGTGGGACGCCTTACAACTCATGGCAGTTCTCATGGTGGTATTACCTGGAGTCTCCCTGCTTTTTTTATGTGTTTTGTCTGCTGTCTCCCTGGGCTCAGCAGTCCCTTCAGTGGTGGCTAGTGTCAAGCAATCTGTTGAAGGGCAGATCCTTTCTGACCCCTCGTTGGGAAACGGTCACCACGGACGCTAGCCTGTCGGGCTGGGGGGGCTTCTGGAGGGAACATCAGTTCCAGGGGGCCTCGGGAGGCTCATACCCTTATCAAAGTTTTGGAGCTACGGACCATTTGGTTGGTTCTGTCTCGCTTGACTCTTCTATTGCAGGGATTGCCAGTTCAAGTCCGATCGGACAATCGGACGGCGGTCGCTTACATCAATCACCAAGGAGGGACTCGCAGCAGGAGTGCCCTCAGGGAGGTATCTCTGATCCTTGTTTGGGCAGAGAGCAAAGTCCCATGCATCTCAGCCATTTACATCCCGGGAGTGGAGAACACGAAGGTGGATTCCCTGAGCAGGAGATCCTCTCGCCGAGGAGAATGGTCTCTCAGTTCCCCGGGATTGCCTTCCCTTTGTCACAAGTGGGGGACTCCGGAGGTGGATCTTTTTGCCTCTCGTCACAATCACAAGCTTCCTGCCTTTGTGTCTCTGTCTCAGGATCCTCTGGCCCTGGCAGTGGATGCCATGTCCCTGGCTTGGAGGGAACTGGGGTTTCTGTACCTCTTCCCCCCCTTCTCCATGGTGGGCAAGGTGGTGCGCAAGCTAACTCTAGAAGGGGCACCATCAATTCTGGTGGCTCCAAGGTGGCCAAGACGAGTTGGTTCGCAGACGTCGTGCGGCTGGCAGTAGATCAGTTTTATCTGCCTCTTCTTCCGGATCTTATCACCCAGGGTCAGCTACGCTACCCCAATTTACCAACGCTGGCTTTGACAGCATGGCTGCTGAAACCTCCATCTTAAAGGAGGAAGGTCTTTCTGATGCGGTGGTTCAGACTCTTGTTAGAGCTAGGAAGAGATCTTCCTCTAACGTCTACTATAGGACTTGGAGATCTTATATTAACTGGTGCGAGGCTAGGGCCTTGCCTTGTAGGATGTTTTCTATTCCCAGAATTTGGAGTTTCTTCAACATGGTGTGGACTCGGGGTTCCAGCTTAGTACTTTGAAAGGGCAGGTTTCTGCCCTGGCGGTTTTCTTTCAAAGGTCTTTTGCCCTTCATCCCCTGGTTAAGACATTTTTCCAGGGGGTTACTCATGTGCGGCCTTCTAGAAAGCCCTTGCTGCCCGTTTGGGATTTAAACTTGGTTCTGTCGGCTCTCCAGGGGCCCCCTTTTGAGCCGGTGCATGATATTGCTCTTTCTCTGCTCACTCAGAAAGTTGCCTTTTTGGTGGCCATTACCTCTGTTCGGCGTGTCTCTGAGTTGGCGGCCTTGTCTATTCAGGCTCCTTACTTTGAGAGGCACCTGGACAAGGTAGTTTTCCGCTTTAAGCCGGATTTCCTTCCTAAGGTGGTTTCGGCCTTCCACCTCAATCAGGATGTAGTTCTCCCTTCCTTGTGTCCTAAGCCTAGTAATGACAAGGAGAGGACCTTACATTCTTTGGATGTGGTTCGATGTGTGAAATATTATTTGGTGGCTACTTCTCCTTTTCGTAAGACGGACGCCTTTTTTTCGTGGTGCCCTCCGGGCCCAGGAAGGGTCTGGTGCCCGCTAAGTCTTCCATTAGTAAATGGATTCGACAGGCCATTGTTGGGGCCTATTCTGCCAAGGGGAAGGTTCCCCCTTTTCGTGTTACTGCTCATTCTACTCATGCTGTTGGAGCATCTTGGGCTTTTCAGCATCAGGCTTCTGTTGAACAAGTTTGCTACTTGGTCTTCTGGTCATACTTTTTCTATGTTTTATAAGGTTGATGTGCGGGCCTCAGCGGATGCTGTTTTTGGCCGCAAAGTTCTGCAAGCTGCAGTAGTTTAAGTTTGCATTATTGCCTTTTTGGGATCCCCACCCATTATGGGCACTGCTGTTGGATGTCCCAAGTGTCATGAATATTCGGAAGCGGGGTGTGTGACATACTGGGAACAATACCATTTTGTGATTACTCACCTGAAAAATGGTTATTACAAGTATGTGACACACCCCCCTTCATCCCGCCCTTTTTTGTTTTTTCTGGGATCCTTTATATGGTGAACCTTTTTCTTTGCTGTTTACATTTGGCTCTTTCTGGTCCCTTTACTGCTGTCTTATACTGGGGAATGGTGGGAGGTCCCAGGTGTTTATGGACCGGGAAGGGTTCCTTTTTTTCATGTCATCTTTGCAAGATCGCCCTCTACAGGACAGTTACCCAATTGTCATGAATATTCGGAAGCGGGGTGTGTGACATACTTGTAATAACCATTTTATAGGTGAGTAATCACAAAATGCTATTTTTTTGCTGCCACTGCAGTCCAGCGGCATCTTGTGGATGTATAACCCAAACGTAAGGAATTATCTCTGGAGCAGGACGTGCTGTATACGTATAATACCAATTCTACAGGTGAGTAATCACAGAATTGTATTTTTCTGCCCTGCCAGATGGGGCTGGTTTAGCATTACACTGTCCTTCCTCATGAGAGGATCTATTTCCTACAAATCGGTGCTGCTGCTGGACATGTGTAAGTGTGAGTGAGGTCTCTTATCTCAGCAGCAGCCATAGCAACATCATTTTTGTGTGTGCAGGGCTCTCTTCTCATACATCTGGGTGTACAGACTTGGTAGTACAGTTGCTAATAGCAACAAATTGCCGTTAGTGAAAGCTGCTTCAATAAAACACACATTTGCAAAATTGCTAGATAAGCTTTGCAAACTGAGGACGTTATTTTGGCACCCAAAAACATTCAAAAATACAGTTAAGTGGACTTTCCCTTTATATAAAGGTGCTAAAAATGTTTTAGCGGGGCTTCCATGGTTTACAACATTAATATTTAGCTATAAACCCACTGGCGATGCTCCAGCCTGGCCAGTTTTTCTTTGTGTTTTGCACAAGTTAATTTGACCCATCATGATACATTGACAGCACAGGTCAGACTGCAGAAATTCAGATTGAGAAGCCATTTATAAAATGATGTATATTTGCATGAATAGATTTGTTTGTGTCTCAGAGATATCCTGATTCGAAGCTTTTGTGTGCCGAAAACACTATACATGCATAAAGCTGTAATGTATCAAGAGCAGATTTTTTGGCAGGAAAATTTAGATTTGCTGTGTGAGAGGCACTATGTCCCTTTTGAATAGAATAATCCTACATGGCAGGATGACGTCTTTAACGACTATGGAGTCTTTGACCTGACAGCTGAACATGCAGGCTAATATTCCTCTGTGCTCAGTACGCACTTTTAATCGCTATCTAAAGAAACAGACAGGTGATGAACGTGTCTGTTCTTAGTGCTTTTCTATAGAACAAGCAGCACCTGCCCTTTATTTTTATATTCTCTTTCAGGTTTTACATTTATCTTCGCTAGACGACTGAGCATTTCTTACAGTCCAAGCAATCCTTCACTAAATGTTACCAAGAGACCTCTTTTTGTTGGAGAAACACAATGGCTGGAATATTTATTTTTAACGTGCCATGAGTTCAGACGTTTTTCCCAGGCTTTCTGGATGGGTGGGGGGACATAACGTATAAGGTCCTGTTTACATACCTTCCAAAGGGTCAACATGTTTAAGGCATGCCATATTCCTTGCTATAGAATCACATCACTTTATTATAACTGATTTGTTGTGTTAATAGTTTTGTAATTATACGGTGCTGCAGATGTTTGTACAGCCAGAATGTGTGTTAGTTTTGTCTTTGCCGAATAAACGTCACTGAAAAGAAGATATATATATTTGCATATTGTAGATGCGTACAGTATACCTAACCAGCTTGTTTAGAATCACTTCCATCCAAAGTAGATATTTTAGGTTTTTCCTTCAAACATCCCACATCATTTAAATAAAAAAAGAATGTTTAGGCCCCCTTAGGGAATTCTGATTTGGAATGTCTCTACAGCAAAAGATCATTAGGAAGCTAAAAATTGGGCATAGAAACCCTGTATGACAGTGGCCAGGAAACTCCTGCACACTACATGCCTTCTATTGGATGAGGTGCTACTGCCAAACTGGTGTGTTAGCTGTTTTCTGTCCTTTATTGTAGGGAGCTCTGTTAGTAAAAGATGAGTATCTCTTTTAATACATGGCTCATGGGTGACCTGATTTACCCTACCAGTCTGACTGTTTCTGTGCCAGTTTTGAGTCAGCAATGTGCAGCAGCAGTTCATTTGAATAAAGTTGTTCCACTTGGTAAATGTGACCAAAAATTCCAATGGACCTAGCCAATTTCTGTCAAGTGTCTTTCAAAAATAGATGACAGAGGATGGTCTCTGCAGAACAGAGTTTTTTTTTTTCTTGTGTTGAGCCTAGTTGTGGCCAGAGCCTCTGCTGAGAATCAAGACCTCTTATTGTGCGGCTAAAAGTCGCTGGTCAGTGTTTTACAGTTTGAGGTGGAGTGGTGGGTGGAGCTTGCACCTCCGAGCTTCACCAATTTAGCTATGAATCGGCAAATTGGTGAATTGTAGGTGCATGTGTGCAGCAAGGCTATCCCCCAAGAATGAAACTAACATGTTCGTTAATTTTATATTTTACTGAAATCTGTGGGACTGGTCATATAGTAAAGCAAAGCTGCATACATCACTGTAGCTATTTTAGTATTTTTAAACCGACAGAATCCGGAGTCACATTTACATACCTGTGAAGCACGTAATTAGTGCTAACTGGCATTTTTCTTCTTTCTCAGTATGGCACTTTTCTTTAGATGCAATAGTCTAGACATACAACCCGGCCTGTGCCACCTCACCCCCCCCCCCGACTGCTTTAGCATTTGCCTTCCTTAACTATAGTGGATTTGAATCATAGGTAGAGATGAAGGCATCTCCTCTAGTCACTAATCAAGACTGGAGACTGTTGCCTGCTATAATTCAGGGGCCTCCTTCCCACAGGACTCCAGGCTACCCCCCAAGCACTTTCAGTCCCTGCCCCCAACCACTTTTTCATGTTGAGAGCAGTCCAAAGCTGACCCGGATTATCATGGCTAAATGTAGGGCAGGTTGAGTCTTTATTCTGTGGTAGGATTCACCCTCCTCCAAGGCTGACTACTCCATCTGAAGGAACTAGCAGCACTTGTCCAGGATGATCCACCTGATCGATTCTGTGATCAGACATTTACTGTGTCTCAGGCATTGGATACGGGCACGTGTCAGGTCCAGTCAACAGATGGAGAGGGCTTCATGGGTAGTGGGGCTTGCTCCTGTGCTATGACATGCATCCTCTCCAGCAACACTGGTATAACCGAATTATGTATTCAGGGGGAACCTCCGGATGGTGGGTTGCCGTCGTTGGAGCGTTCCCAGGCGTCCTCTGGGATGAGAGATTCCTTTGCCGAATCCCATGGGTGTTCTCAGATGAGGGGCTTGTCATAGGATGTCCAAGTCTATATCCAGGCTGCATTGGGGGCTTCTGATACTGCCAGGGGCAAGGCGCACAACACCCCCATGGGTAAGAATGTGGCACAAAAACGAAAATGCACAGTGAGCATTTTCTTGGTCGAGTCAGAGGAGGACCTCTTTGATCCTCAGGAAACTGTGAACCGTCTCTTTTTGATAAGGAGGCTGCTCCAGTATTGAAGACGACCGGGGAGAAGAGGATTTGATGAGCAACGATTATTACAGCAGGAATCACGTCTCATATATGAATTAAATACCATGACCCCAATAGGATTAAATACTGATACTGGTCTAAGTGCCTTCTTATAAGATGATCTTATTTTGTATGACCTCTTTTTCTCATTCGGTATGGTCTCTCTCCCTTAGATGTAATCCTAGTCAGTTTGTAATTTTGTAAATAGTTAAATGTGGGTAAGACGGTGAGGATAGTGGTTTGGAGGATCCTCCATTCCCAGCCGGAGGAGTGATTGAATCAATGGTCATCTCATAGCCATGGTGATGCCGAAGGTGATTTGATTGTATATCAAGAATATAGGTCCTTATTGTGCCGTGGAGGGGTGCTGTTCGCCCGGGTGAGTGATTTAGAGAAGGGGCAGTATGGGTATACTGTGCAGAGATATATATTGGTTTTCACTGTGTATGATAAGTATGGCTGCGCTGAGTGGCTGTCAAGGAGTGGTGTGAGTGCGGCTGCGCAATGTTTAGTGAGCTGTGTGTGTAATGCGGCTGCGCAGAGCCGACGATATGCCAACAGATGACGTATTTTATGAATGATAAACATAACCCTGACGTTGCGTAAGGGTGGAGCCCATCTGCTTGATAAGCAGCATCCCTATTGGCCGCGTGTCACCCTGACAACGCCCCGGTGGGCGGGGCGAAACGCGCGTTGGAAGAGGTGAGGCCCCCACGTCACCTCGTATCCTCCCACCACGTGCTGTCTTGTAAACCGCTGCATCTACTCTGCTATCTGGGAGCGCCAATCCTGCTTGGAGGACACCTGCATCATTGCCTGCCGACACTGGTATCCCATGCGGCCATACAGCTAAGTCCCTACATGTTATTTGTAGTTGGTACGTGGGAGCGTGTTAATGGCCAATTGGGTTGGATATAAACGAACTGTGCAGCAAGAGAGTGTTACTGCAATCTTGAAAACGCTCCGGCAGGAGCAATCAAGGCTGGCCAGCATTGGCGGTGACGAGAAGGACTGTGCCCGCTGCTATTACGCTGTCGTATGCATGTATTCAGTGAGTGAAAGTGCTTGAGTCACGTCTCCTTAGATCACACTAGCAGACATGACAAGGGGCGGATATAGCATAAAGAGTGGATAACTTACAAACTTCTCTCCTGGCCATTATCTTTGTCTGGCAGTGACAACGCAGTTTTGCTTCCCATGAACACGCGCATGTTATCAACAGACCAGTTGCTCGGCAACCTCTGTATGCTGGAGGAGCATCTTGATGTCACTGAGTGCGGGAATAGCTGCGCTCCTACTTGTTGTTCTCCGGACAGTTGTCCAATTTGATAAGTACTATAATGGCGCCCAACGCTGGAGTTCTATGATGCTAGCTATGTTAAATTAGCTGTATGGTTTCAGACCTAGTGTGAGCATGTGGTAGTGGAGGTGTGGATGAGGTGTCTATGCATGCGCATGGGGGGGCCCCCCGATTTTTTAGTATCACAACGTTGTGATTTTTTTAACTATTGGTGTATATGTTTCTCTGTGCGTTTTTCTTTGGGGTGTGCAATATTTCCTTCAATAAAGATGTGTTATATAATGTGACAGTGCAGCTGTGTGTTCATGCATATAGTTGCCCAGTGAGCCTGAGCCCTCAATTAACCTTGTGTGTCTGTGTTGGTTCAGGATTCTCCAGTCTCTGACCATGAGGAGGACTCCTCACTGGATCAACAGAGGGACACCATGGATAAACTCATCCAAGCTGTCAGGTAGACCATGAGGCACCAGACTAGGATCCCCAGATATGGGCCCAACCTCCCATAGTGGATGATTCAGTCGCCTGTCTGGGAAAATAGGTAAAGATATGGTTGACTGGCTACTGGAAGCCGTAGCTCGCCATTTGTTTGCAATGGATGGTGTGGCAGGGCCTGGTACCTACAGAATGCCTGTGATGCCGATGCCTGATGAGAGGGAGCTCCTGCACATCCTGATGGCATTGGTCAGGTTTGGTGGCTGTGGATGATGCAGCTAACCTGCTTAGCAGATTCTACTTCCAAGAAGACTTGCCACACTACCCTTTGTCGGTGGTCATTTGTTTGGCGAGAGACTGAATGATTTGGTTAATTTTGCCACGGGTTGCAAAAGTACCAGATTGCCACAGCAGATAAGACCCAGGCAGCAGAGCTGTCAGGGTCCTTTTCATCCCTTTCGCAGATATGGGACCACGATCCTGAAGAAGTCTGGTACTCAATGTGCTTTCAAGAAGAAGCCAGTGAGTAAGTCCCCTTGGGGCCCCAAGCTGAAGTCGAAGTCCAGTCAGGCATGAAAGGACACGTGCGGGTGGCGCATGCGCGTGGCGTGGTGAGATGGTCGCACCTTGATCACGCTCCGCACTCTCGGGAGCCGCCTGCCTACCTGACGGGACCAATCGACGGGCAAACACCTGTTTCAGATAGCTGTGGATCTCAAGCACCCGGTGGATACCCTGGCGGACTACAACATGGGTAATCCGAAGAAGAAAATGGCAAAAGATCCTGGCGGTCAGCATTCCAAAATGGCGACCGGCATGGAGGGTGAGCCGGTGGCACGTGGAAGTGAGCGGGAGGACTCCCGAGACTCCTCAGACAGCTGGACCCAGTTCCCATCTGAAATAGTGGGCTCCGGCCCCTCCACCACACTGGACCGTGCCACCCTTCAACAGATCCGGGAAATGATCAGAGAAGAAATGACCACCGTTTCTACTAAAACAACCGCGGAGTTACTCGGAGGCCTAAAAGACCTAGGCAACCGCACGTCGCAACTTGAAAACCATATTGGCGATGCCACGCTTATTATGGAGGGGCATGAGCAAGAGATTGAACAGCTACATGATCTAGTTCACACTTTACAATCACAGCACGAAGATCTTGAAAACAGGTGCCGCAGAAAGAACTTACGCTTCCGAGGCCTACCGGAGTCCATGGAAGACGCCAGAGGCTCCATTACTGCGCTCATCCAGGAGCTTGTCCCGGACATCCCGCCCGAGAAGCTAGAATTGGAATTGTTAGTTACCGCCTCGCCTCATTATATGGGGAATTTTGATAATGATTGTTGACCTGAGGACGTCAGGCGATCCACAATGTGGGGCGAAGCTAAAATGCCTTCATTTTCTATGACTTAATGCAGAGGGCTGTGAGTTCATTTTTGGCTCCCGAGAGCTACGCAAGAGGTCTGACCCCTCTCCAGCGGGAATCACCCGCTGGTGAGGTGACACTAGTGACAAGAGTCACAATGATGGAGTTATGTGTTAATTCTACAGTACATTGCTTTGCTTTACGTTCAAATTTCTGTGACCCGTATGTTTATTCTCTCACTCAAACTTTTGCTTTATTTCTTAGCCCTACTAGACCTTCCTCAGCCTTTACCAGCCCCCAACCCCAACCATCTTTCCCTTCCTATAGCCTTCCTCGGGGGGGGCGGCACCCAGCCATACTAACACCCAGGAGGTATGTATCATATAGCATGATATGTCTAGTCAATGGTGCTTAAAGTTGTTTCGGTTAATGTGCAGGGATTAAACTCCCCGAATAAAAGATCCAGGGTTTTTAGATACTTTAGCTCCACACACGCAGACATAGTCTATGCTCAGGAATCTCACTTTTCTGTCTCCTCAACCCCTAAAATCCTGAATCCTAAGTATCCACTGGTTTACCACGCTAGGGCCAAAACAAAGCAGAGGGGAGTATTTATTGCTTTTCACTCTCGAACACAATTTAAATGCGCCAAGCAAATTTCAGATCCTGCAGGTAGGTTCCTGTTGCTCCAGGGTACAATACAAGACACAGAAATCACACTCTTAAATTATTATGCGCCAAACTCAGGCCAGACTGATTTTTTAAATAAACTATGCAACCTCCTAGACAAGCATAAGAAAGGGACAGTACTTGCAGGAGGTGACTCAAATCTCACACTAGATCCAGTGCTGGATAGATCTGTCCCGCCAACAGCACAGCACAGAAAAGATGCTCACCAGTTCCAATCTATAATTTCTGGGGCGGGACTGGTAGATGTCTGGAGAGATATGCATCCATTTCAGAGAGACTACACACATTACTCAGCCCCCCATAGCCTACATACCAGGATTGATCATTTTTTTACTCACAAAAACTTCCTTCCCAATATCTCTCGTGCCCATATCCACCAAGTGCCATGGTCAGACCATGACCTAATCAGTGTCACCTGTAGGTCACTGGTAATTAAGCCTGGCCCCTCTGCCTGGGTGCTTAATGATACTCACCTGGCTTCCAAGGAGAAGGTGCTGGAGACTGTGAAGGAAGCGGAGCTCTTTTTTCGCACAACTGTTAATTCAGTACAATCACCGTCGGTTCTCTGGGGAGCATTCAAAGCTGTGATGCGGGGGCACTTTATCTCCAGAGCGGCCAGGGCTAAAAGGGAAAAAGCTCAGCTTATGAGCACATTAGAAAGGGAGTATCTAGCAGCATCCCAGGCATTCAAAACCAAGGACGGTGTAGTTAACAGGCAGAGACTAGAGAAGGCCAGAGTGGAGCTTAACTCGCTCCAGTTGCAGGAGGCTGAGCGTAGATATAAATGGTCAGCCCAAAGGTATTATACCTTGGCAAATAAACCTAATACTCTTCTGGCATCACAGCTACGGTGTCAGGCGAAACCCCACCCATCCATTAAATTAAGGGTAAGGGGCGGGCAGGTCACTAGCAACCCCTGCAAAATCCTAGAAGAATTCAGACAAGGCCTAGCAAAACTGTATGAGACGCACAAGGGATCAGATAAAGGGGCTGTGAAGAAATACCTTGATAATACTATTCTACCCCAGCTGGACTCTGACAGGGCTGAATATGTAGACGCAGATATAACGGTACAGGAGGTGAAACAGGCAATAGCTTCTCTCAAACCTAATAAGAGGCCCGGACCTGATGGCTATACAGCAACTTTCTATAAAAAACTAATAGATGTGATTGCCCCGCACCTCACAACAATGTATAATAGCATTAAGGTGGGTAACCACTTTGACCCGGAGTCCCTGTCTGCTGCCATTGTTATGATCCCAAAGCCAGGGAAAGACCCCCTAGCTTGGCAGAATTACCGCCCTATCTCCCTGTTAAATCTAGATCTAAAAATCTTGGGGAAAATTATTGCTGCCAGAATCAACACCTCTCTTAGCTCCCTAATACACTCTGATCAGGTAGGGTTTGTCCCAGGGAGGCAGTCTTCAGACGGGGTAAGACGTATAACACAGCTTATAGAAGTGGCTAGGTCCACACAACCAGATGCTATGTTGTTATCCCTGGACATGGAAAAAGCTTTTGATTGCCTCTCCTGGGACTACCTGATGCAAGCTCTGGATAGATGGGGCTTTGGACAGGGCCTCAAGTCCTGGGTTAGCGCTATGTACCATACACCAACAGCTAAAGTGAAATATTCTGGTTTTGAATCAGCCTCCTTTTCCATCAATAGAGGCACACGTCAGGGGTGTCCTCTGTCCCCAATATTGTTCATACTAGCCCTGGAGCCGCTAGCTTCCAACATTAGGCATAATCAGGCAATAAGGGGAATTCCCTATGGGAAAGAGGAACACAAATTATCTATGTTTGCAGATGACATGTTGCTCACTATCTCTTCTCCTCATATAACGGCACCTAATCTGACCTCGGAGTTGGAGGTTTTTGGCAATATGTCAGGCCTTAGAATTAATGCTGGGAAGTCACTGGCCATGGGACTCTCTTTAACACAGCAGACCAATACTTTATTAAAGGGCAACATTCCCTGGCTTTGGGTCACGAAGCTTCCATACACATTAACCGCATCCTTTGCAGCATTATATAAAGCAAACTACCCAGGCCTATTTAACCAATTGAGTACCCTTCTGTCACCTTGGCGTCAAGTAAATCTTTCATGGCTGGGGCGCCTGGCAGCGACTAAGATGACTATTCTGCCCAAGTTGTTATATTTTTTTAGAGTCCTCCCTATAAATGTAACCAAAAGTGCCCTCCAGCCATTACAACAAAAGCTTAACAAATACATCTGGGGGACGATTAGACCACGGATCGCTAGGGGAACGCTATACTGTAGAAAGGAGGATGGAGGCTTGGGCGTTCCAAACCTATATAAGTATTACATGGTGGCGCAGCTGGCAGCACTGCTCCCTTTGCATGCTACAAAAAATATTTCTGGTTGGATGCAGATGATGTCTAAGAGCTTGTCTCCAGTTTCTGTGTCATCAATTATCTGGACACCAAAGAAACTTAGACCAGGGACCCTGGCACAGGGCATAGGTCCAGCGCTGGATATCTGGGACAGGAATGCGAAACTCAGGGGGTGGTGCTCGCCACATGTGCCGGCAGCTCCTATCCTGGGAAACCAGTTGTTTCCCCCGGGATTGGAGTCAAGACAGAGATTCAAGTGGTGGGAGGAACAGGGATATCACACGATACAAGACCTGCTCACAGGTTGGAAAGGGGAATCCCCATTCTCACTGACCAATAGAATCGTAACACCCCCCGCTGAAAAATTTAGGGCATTACAACTGGACCACTTCATCAAATCACTGATTCGAGACCTGGATCACTATAGTAAACCTTCGGACTTTGAACAGAGATGCCTATATGACCCACTGGCGAGAGGAGCAATTTCAAAACTCTACGCATCCCTGGTTAAACCTGAGGGGACAAACTCTCACTTATATATGACTAAATGGGAGGAGGATTTAGGGAAAATAGGTGACGAGCTAACCTGGTCAAACATATGGAAATCAGCAGGGAAAGTCTCACACAACACTCTCATTCAGGAGAACTCTTTTAAGGTCCTGTTTAGATGGTACCTCACCCCTGCCAGAATACACAAGTTTGATGCAAATACCTCTCCCTTGTGCTTTAGGGGATGTCAGGAGGAAGGAACTATGCACCACATATGGTGGAGCTGTCCTCATGCCTGTAAGATGTGGAGCAGTGTATATAACCTCCTATCTACGCTCTTTACAGGCACTTTTTTCCCTAGCACATCCTCTCTTATAAGACAAATAATTTTAAATTCACCCAATCGAAATTGGCTTTACATATCTTCTCAGCAACAAGACTGATAATAGCTAGGAATTGGAGAAGTGGGCATTTACCCTGGCAGATGGTGATTACTAAAATTTCTGATATTATGATAATGGAAAAACTGACGGCAATAGCCCATGATGACTATGATCGCTTTAGTGAAATATGGTCCCCATGGATAAACTATATTGGAGTGAGTGGAAAAGTTGGGGACGTCTAGGAACCACGATATGGACGGAAGCTGTTGGTTGGGTCCTCCCCCCCCCCCCCTCCATTCCCTTTTACCCTTCCCCTCTTTTTCTCCTTAATACAACACCCCTCGATCTCTCCTTTTTTTTCCTCTGTTCAGAGTCAGTGGGTTCTCCTTACCCTCACCCCCTCTCTTTGTTCTCACTGTTCGGCTTTCATGTAACTGCATATATATAGGTAGAGGCTATGCCTCGTCATTGACAAAATGATAATAACTGTTTCTTATAATAACCACAGTATACATGTAACATTATGCTTAATTGAAATTTTATATTTTGCACTCTTCTTCTCCTTGGACTATGTAAAGTGAACTTTCTATGCATGCTGGTTTTGTCATTTTACATGTACATGCTGTTACTGACGAAGTCCACAGAATGTCTTTACCCAAACCTTGTATTATCTACTACTGCTTTTCTATAAACAATAAAAATTATTGTAAAAGAAAGGACACGTGCACCAGACTGGGGGGCGAATCTTGATAGATCTTGCAAGCCGAGGTCTCAGATGCCTGGGTCAGGGATGTTGTGACCTTGGGATACAAGATTGAGTTTATGAGGTGACCTTCGCCCAGATTCCTATTGTCCAGACTTACCTACTCGGAGGAAAAGGCATTTTTGCGACCAGATTTTACAGGCTGGACAATTGCCCCAGTGCCGTCTGAAGAGAGATGCTTTGGCTACTATTCCCACCTATTTGTGATTCCCAGGTGGGATTGGTCAGTGTTCCCTATTCTAGACATGAAATGCCTCAACCGATTAGTGTGGAGTTTCGGGTGGGTTATTTGTTACCCCGAATCTTAGATTTCAACAGATGACAGATGGGCTGGGGAGGAACGTGGAACCTGCTGATGGTGCAGGTGCTTGGGCCTTCAAATGTTTCCAGATTTCCCATCAATGTTCAAGAATTCACATCAAACAATCAAACAGGAAGTTGACCCGGTTTGTGAACCACTACCGAGAATCCTCTAGCATTCACAATGGTGCTCTAGTGATTCCATGGGCACAGTTTCAGCTGGTTTGTGCATTTTCACTTCTATAAATTCTTCCTTGAGTATTAAGGAAGGTAAGCCTAGAGGGCATCATGAAGGTGTTGTTTTTTTCATGGCCCTTATATCGGTGATGAGGGTGTCTGGGATGGCGGCTTTGTCATACAAGCTGCCTTTCATAGTCTTTCAAGATGGTTCTGGGATTGTAGGAGTTTTTTTGCCGAAGGTGGATCAGCCTTTCACTTGAATGAGGATAGTGTCCTGTCTTCCTGTTGTCCAAATCTGACCCACAGAGTTTCTGCTAAGACTGACTCTCTGCTTGAGGTTCTGGCTTGACCCAAAAGGGGGTTGACAGTTGCTAAATTCACAGGTGGATTAGACAGCCTATTCTGCCAGGGGTAAGGAACCCCCTTTTCTTGTGGCTGCTTACTCTACTAGAGCTGCAGGTGTGCCCTGGGCCTTCTGTCACCAGGCATCTGTCCACACTTACTTCCTACTGCAAGGTGGACAGGCGAACATCTGCAGTTGGTGAGGGGGGGGGGGGAAGGAAAATGGGCTTTGCTGCTATGGGTAATCTTACGATACTTGATCCCAGTGGTGTAGAGGTATGGCCTCGGGGGCACTGTCAATTAATGGAAGGGGGGGGACCCCCTCTTTTTTCCCGGTGGGGGTTGTGTCCAACCCTGGTCCACACCAGCCGTCAACGAGTTGCGTCGATCACCCAAATGTGGGCCAAGAGGGACCCCCGTCAGAAGAAAGAACATCTGCAGTGTTCGGTAGAAAGGCCCAGGGTCTGACTTCACTTCTTCTCTTTCAATTGTTAAACTGAAGTTTCCACTTGTTGCGCAGTTGCTTGTATGGTTCATAGGATTTACACCCTTGAGGACTGCTTTAAACATCTCTCTCGGAGAACCCGATCGGCTTTGGACTGGAGAGATTCAGGAAGCTGGGTTCATATCCTGCTGATGGAGAAGTTAAAGCTTTTCAGCTCTACTCCCCACTTATCGGGTGCTCAAATACCATGTTGTAATGGATCGGTGTCTCTGGATGGACAACTAAGGGAAAAACATTTTACATGGGAAGTACAAAAATAGTATTTTGTCTACATGTCCTAAATAAAAGTTTTTTTTATCATCCAAGTAATGACTGTGATAAACACAACATGCAGATTTCAAATGATCATTTGATTTATTGAAGAAAAATATTTACTACAAGCCTTTGACTAAAAATAATAGCTTGGCAGGAACAACTGCATTGACATATTTTGAGTTAACTTGTGATAGACCTTCTAAATTGCTGTTAAAGAGTTTGGGCCAACTTTCTATTGCTGAATTGTTTTTAATACATCTACAGTGAAAAGCACAAACTGCTTCTTCAAAGCGGACCAACACCCTGCGCAATGACCACCCCCCCTCGACACATAAATTGGCCGCTAGAGGCCAGAACTTCGCTGCCCACCAGAGCCCTGGGCAGCCAGTCACAGTGCTGGATTCTCAGTACTGGCAGAGGTTGAGGTGAGATTTACAAACATTCTGGGGGTTTATGTGTGGGGGGACTCCAGCATTCTGGATGCTGCACCCAGACTGCCATTTAGTGGCGGGGACCAACACCTGCTCCACACAAGATGTTGGTCCGCTGTAAGTTCTTTAAACAGCCATCAGTGGGATTTCAAGTGAGGATGTTTACCACACTACTACTATAGGACTCCCATGTTTTTTCTTTTGGGCCAGTCAGGGTTTGATCATTTTAATGTTAACCACCTGGGCTTTTAAATCAGAAACTGACAGGTGGGACATTCTTCCTCAGTTCTCCTTCAATTATGATAAGTTGTCCTGGTCCTGCAGACAGGTTTGACTGTTGGTATAATGTGCTTTTTTGTCAAACAGGCAGTTTGAGTGAATAGTTGAGTGAATACTATACTGTTATTTTTGGTTATTGCCATAGTATTATATTACTATTATGGCTTTTAAGCTGTTCTGATACTGTAACCTGGGTTTCATTCCTGTGGCAAATAGGACCCACTCCAAAAATAAGCCCTATATGATTCACACACATATCTAGTAGTTTCACTGGAGTCATGTCACTCCTGGGCATATACAAGAGCATTTTGGTAGTTTCTGGTTACCAGGGGCCACAAACCATCACATTTGCACCAAAATATGCATTTCTTGGCATTGCTGTAGGTGGCCTACATCTTCAGTTTGTGGCCTTTCCCTTCGGTCTATCTTCAGCACCAAGGGTGTTTACCAAGATGTTGGCAGGTCTCATGTTTTCTCTTAAGAAGTCAGGGTATACATATAATCTCTTACTTAGACTATCTGTTAATAAGGGCCCCGTAATGTCAGGGGGCCCAGAAGAATACACAGACTGTCTGATCGACATAGGATAATTGACTATCCAGTCAAATTCTTAAGTCAAATATCATATCATCGCTTCAAGAGTTATTCTTTCTGGGACTGGCATTAACACGTCTCAGACAAAAGTGTTTTTTCCAACACAGAAGTGACTCTTACTCCAGGCCAGGGTACAGGGTCTCTTGTCTTGCCCTCACCCGACGATTTATTAAGGAATATGTATGTTGGGCCAGATGGTATCTTGCTTGAGTCAGTACCTTTTGCACTGTTCTCACAGGACCCCTGCAGATGGAATTGCTCACAATCTGGGATCGAGACCCACACACTCTGATTCACTCTTTTTGCATGGCACCGTCAGCAAGGCAGTCTCTAGCCTGGTCCTCAGTCTCTTCAGACTGGCAAATCCTTCTTTCCAGTACAGAGGGAGATCATCACCATGGATGCCAGTCTATCTGGTTAGGGGAGTGTCATGGAGTCACAAAGGATCCAGGGACAGTGGAGTCCGAAGGAGAGCAGAATCTCCATAAAGATCCTGAAACTGAGAGCTATTCTATTGTATTCAGACATTGGACATCCCATCTGATGGGGCATCTCGTGCAGATTCAAACAGACAATTGGACGGCGGTGGTATATATCAACCACCATGAGGTCATCAGAAGCAGTAAAGCCCTGATGGAAGTGAGCTGGGTTTTTAACTTGTCTTTTGGTGGTACACATACCTGGAGTGGACAACTTGTAGGCCGATCATCTCAGCAGAATGGTCCTGCATCAGAGGGAATGGTCTCTTAGCCAGGGGGTTTTTTAATCCGTATGCATGTGCTGGGAAATCCCAGACGTAGATCTCTTGCATCACGGCTCAGTCAGAAGGTCTGAAGTTTGTCTCAGCCCAGGGATACTCTAACAATAGCAACAGATGTCCTGACTCTTCAGTGGTCAGAATTCAAGCTTCTTTATGCATTTCCCTCCGATTTCACTCCTGGGTTAAGTACTAAAAAAAGTTTCGCTCACAAGGGAGTCCCAACCATTTTGGTGACTCCTCGGTGACGAGAAGAAGCTGGTTCTCAGACATGGTAAGGATGTCACAGGGCAACTTGTGGAGGCGACGATCCAGATCTTCTCACACAGGGGCCTCTAAGGCATCCCAAATCACAGGTTCTGGGTTGGAAGGCCTGGCTATTGAATCCTTTATCTTGGAAGAAAGGGTTATTTTCTGCCAGAATCATCTATGATTCAGGCCAGGAAGAAATCTTTATCAAGAGTCTGGCGAGCATTTATAGCTTGGTGCGAATCCAGGGGTTCGCTTGTAGAATATATTGATTTTTTGCAGAAGTCTTGATGAAGGTCTTCAATTGTGGACAAATATCAATCTGTCTTCTTTCAGAAACCCATAGCTGAGAATGTTTTTATCAGAACTTGTTTTACAAGGAGTCACTCATGTGCAGCCTCCTCTTAATCCACTTCTGCCGGCTTGGGACCTGGACTTGTTTTTTCAGGGTCCCCCTTTTTTTGAACCATGGTAGATGCGTCATTAAAGTGGACCAACACCCAGGATTTTGACTATCCTGGGTTTTGGTCCACTTCGGTGGGGCACCCCGATCGGGGGTGCCCCGCTGTGTGAAACCCCCCAGAAAGCCCTGAAAACTCACCTCACCCCGCTCCCACGTGACAGCTGCATCCAATCCCCGCCGACGTACAAGCGGGAGGCAGCGACAGACAAGCAGAGCGTGTCCGCCGCCGCCTCCCGCGCGTCCCTCTTACAGGGAGCGCACCCGCGCCGGCCATTCACAAATGCCCTGCTAGAGGGACGCGCAGGAGGCGGCGGACGCGCATGCGCCGCTGGAACGGGGAGAAGGTAGGATTGTGGGCTTCCTGGGGGGTTTCACGATTTCGGATGCCCCGCGGGGAGGGATCTGATCGGCCCGGGAATCTTATAGATTCCCGGGCCGATCCCCCCTGGGTGTTGGTCCACTTTAAGTCTAAGAGCGCTTATGGTTATCTCTTAGTGGCAATAACCTCAGCAGGCGGGTTTCTGAATTAGCAGCTTATCACTAAGCCTCGTTATTTGAGTGTTTTAGGATTTTCTTCCTAAAGGTATCTTTTCATTTAATGAAGAGATGGTTTTTGCCTTCCTTATGTCCTGCACCAGTGTCTAATAAGGGAAGGGGTGTTCTTCACTGTTTGGATGTGAGAGCACTAAGGTATTATCTCACTACACAATCTTTCCATAGTTTGGACTTCTTATGTCATACCTGAGGGTCCACGGAAAGGTTTTTCCACCAGCTAAGTCTGCCATCAGTCGATGGATTAGTGGTAAGAGTCTATTCTGCCAAGGGGAAGGAGCCCCTTGTTTGGGTCACGGCTCTTTCCACTAGGGCCATTGGTGCTTCCTGGGCCTTTCAGCATCAGGCCTCAGTGGAACAGGTTTGTAAAGCTGCCACCTGGACTTCGGTTCATACATTTACGAATTTTACAAGGTAGATGTTAGGGACTCAGCTGACGCTGTGGTTTGTCGAAAGGTTCTTCAGGCGGTAGTGAAATAAACTACCTGCAGTTCCGCGTTGGGGATCCCGCCCATAGATGGCACTGCTTTTGGAGATCCCAAGTGTAAGGAGGGTCTGGAATGGATCGGAAGAAAAAACACAATTCTGTGAAACTCACCTGTAGAATTGTTTTTTCTGGGGATCCATTCCAGACCCTCTGGCCCACCCTTTTTGGGTCATGATCTATCTTTGGATGCTTTTTTGATGGTGTTTAGTCCATTTATTATTTCATTGGCATTAAAAGAGAAAAAAAAAAGTATATTTTGAGAGAATTCAAGCGGAGTTCGGTGTGAGGTAACATTGTCTCCTATAAGGGGGCCTCCCAGCCTGCCTCTGGTTTATGATTTACTGCTTTTTAAGTACTGGTTTTGATTAGGAGGCAGCTGCTACTTATGGGCCAGGAGGGGCCACACCTTTTTTGTCTTGCAGTCACACCCTTCGGGCAAGGAAGTAATCCCAAGTGTAAGGAGGGTCTGGAATGGATCCCCAGAAAAACCAATTCTACAGGTGCGTTTCACAGAATTGTGTTTTTTAACTAGCATCCCATGAATTGCCTATTTCTACTGCTCCTGCTTCGCTCTAATCTCAGATAGCCGCCTCTTTTAGCTGTAAAGCTCCGCCTCCTCCATTCACTGCCACTGCTGTGTTCGACAATGATGTCGTTGCCACACCTATGCAATGGCTAATCACCTGCCATCTTACAGAGAGGGTCAGCATAAAATCTGTATTCCAGGACTATTTTTTCTGGGGATCCATTCCAGACCCTCCGGCCCACCCTTTTTGGGTCATGATCTATCTTTGGATGCTTTTTTGATGGTGTTTAGTCCATTTATTATTTCATTGGCATTAAAAGAGAAAAAAAAAGTATATTTTGAGAGAATTCAAGCGGAGTTCGGTGTGAGGTAACATTGTCTCCTATAAGGGGGCCTCCCGGCCTGCCTCTGGTTTATGATTTACTGCTTTTTAAGTACTGGTTTTGATTAGGAGGCAGCTGCTACTTATGGGCTGGGAGGGGCCACACCTTTTTTGTCTTGCAGTCACACCCTTCGGGCAAGGAAGTAATCCCAAGTGTAAGGAGGGTCTGGAATGGATCCCCAGAAAAACCAATTCTACAGGTGCGTTTCACAGAATTGTGTTTTTTAACTAGCATCCCATGAATTGCCTATTTCTACTGCTCCTGCTTCGCTCTAATCTCAGATAGCCGCCTCTTTTAGCTGTAAAGCTTCGCCTCCTCCATTCACTGCCACTGCTGTGTTCGACAATGATGTCGTTGCCACACCTATGCAATGGCTAATTACCTGCCATCTTACAGAGAGGGTCAGCATAAAATCTGTATTCCAGGACTATTCGAAAAGCGCAAATATATAATATATTTCTAGTTCTACAGCCTAAGTAGGGAATATCGACAGGCTTTGGCCAAATGTATTTCACAAGTTCATTGGGTTTTGGTCCGCATTAACAGTTTTGTTTAGTGATGAACATGTATGTAAATCTACAGAAGCTGCATAACTAAAATATCTGGGAGCTTCCTCATTCAGTAAGTGAAGTCACTTGCAGTCAGGCGTTTATAATAAGGTTGTTAACCTTATCAAGAATTTCCGCTCACTTCAAAACTTTGAGACCGAAGGTTGAGTGCTTGGATATGTAACTGTAGACAGTGTGAACAGTCTAATTTATGGAGACCGGTCTGGCTTTAATTTGTCCCTTTTCTTGACTTCTGATGCCACT
This sequence comes from Gastrophryne carolinensis, assembly GCA_027917425.1. Taxonomy (NCBI): domain Eukaryota; kingdom Metazoa; phylum Chordata; class Amphibia; order Anura; family Microhylidae; genus Gastrophryne; species Gastrophryne carolinensis. The sequence continues at coordinate 104,954,626 of CM051239.1, read as the reverse complement.
CAGCTCTACATCGTTGTGATAGCAGCCTTTTGTCTGTACACCTCTGCTATGTATTCCATAATTTCCTCTCTAGTGTCCCATTGTGGCCCAGAGGTACTTGCCACTATGCTATTGCATACACCTGGAGTTTGTAAAGATTCCTAATTTGTCATTCTGCCAAGTGTAATTAAATTCCAATCCGCATACTTCTTATATTGACTTCCTGTGGACAGCTAATGTGCTTGTTGGTGTTTGGTGATAGGAACCTTCAACTTCTACACAGAGCAGTCTTCTCGCCCTCACTACTCAAACCTGCGGTTTAATATGCTGGCCATTTAGGCCGGCTGAACTGCCCAATTTGTACAATATAGGCAGGGGTGGTGGTGGGGGGGGGGGGGGGGGGTTATGATTGATAACTGTTCCAAACAGTGGATACATGACATGTAATTGTGGCCAGGAAAATCTATCCCTGTAAATTCTTCTTCAGATTCTGGTGAGATCCTGTCTTTTTCCCTGGTAGTTTTTTTCCTTGAAAGCAAAAAGAATCTTTTTAGTTTAATATCAAATGATCCTTGTTTTTGTGTTTTTCTTTGTCTCGTGGCAGGTTATCCTCAACATGACAGAATGATTTTCAGTTCCTTTTGCCTTACTGGGATCAGGAAACTCCCTAATAGAAATTAGACGTAAAAGTAGTCCCATTGTGTAGGACCACATTGCAATGTTCTATTTTTATTCCTTTTAAAAAAGTTCACTTCTTGTTGCTGTCCTCTGCTATCCTCGTTGAGATTCTGGGGAGGGCTCAGGGTGGTGCAGATGAGCCTGGCCGGCCATAGCATGGACCTGTTGCTGGCTTTCAGACCTGTGATATAGGGCATAAGGGCTGGTAATGACCTGGACTGGGGGCTACAAGCTGCCCATGGAGTCCTGGCATTACCTACCCCATATGCTTGGTTTGCCAGGTTGATAAGCTTGAGAGTTGGCCATGCATGCTTTTTTTGGGGGTGGGAATATTTTTTTTTAAATTATCCCCTCCCCCCCAAAGCTTAGCAACCCGGCAAACCAGGCTTAGGGGCTGAAGGTCCCCCTTCTTTTCTTTATTGCATGGCACTGCCCGCTTCGGTATTCATAACAGTTGGGTTATTCCACCACAAGGTGGCGCAGTGGTACTGCAGAAAAGCTGTGGCTTGTCCCAGCTCCCTATAAAAATGGGCTTAACCATAAAGTTCCCCAGTGTTTCCTCTGCAGTGGACTGCGAAGTTAGCAGATGGCACTCTCTCTTGTGCAGGTGAGCGGGGCAACCAAGCCTGCGGCCCTGCAAGTCTATTACCATCCATTTCTGGATCCTCACTGCCTCCCAGCCTTGGCTGAAAGATCGGGTGAAGGTAGAAGAGCACTAGGGTCAAGTGCTCCTGGAGCGCAGGAGGGGGTGGTGGCGGCGGCGAGTAGTCATATCTAAGGTGGTTTTACGTTTTTTGGTGTGTTTTCTGGTGTTCTTAGCTGCCGCGCCACTTTGTACTGCGTTCCGCGGCTGTGGGCGCTGTAACCTGAGGTGATTTTGCTTTGTCATGGCGGCTGGCTGGGTCACGTGAGCGCAGTTTTTTGCGCTCTTCGGGGGGGGGGGGGGTGATGACGCGTATCGCGTCGTTCACCTCACGGCCCGCCCCTCAAGGTACCTCTGCCGGCGCCAATTTGAGCGAGCTGCGCGTCTGGATTTCTCCCTTCCTGGCTGCAGCGCTGCTTCCTCCGGCAGGTCCCCTTATTCAGCGGCCTGTGCCTGTGTGACCCCGCGGTATCTTTGGTCCGTGATTTGGGGTATTTTGCTGCTGGATGCTTATGTGTGATTTTACTTATGTCTTTCAGGTGGGATACCATTGGGTTGTGGTTTCTCCCGGCCACACTCCTTTTCTCCCCCTCATCCCCCCCCTTTATTAACTTCTGGGGGCATCCCGTGGGAGGGCATCCCGGGTGGCTTCTGTATTAAGCCTGTACCCACTACTGGCCTATTGCGCCTGTGCTAATCACCATATGGAGGCTTCTGGGGATAGCGCGCTTGGGGTCCCTTCGGGGCAAGCACGGCTGTGTTCCATGTGTGGGATATCCCCTGTGAGTAACAGTGTCACGGTGTGCGTGCCGTGTGCTGAAAGTGTCCTTGCGCTTCAAGCTGGTTTTCCTGCTTCGCTTCCCAGCTCTGCGCCTCACTCGGCTTCACCTACTCCCCCGCTCCTGCAATTGGGCCCCAGTGAGGGGAATGTTGGCAGGGAGTCACATTCTGATTTGGCTATGCGGGTGGCTAACATTGAAAAGCAGCTTGCCAGGAATGCTCCTAGGAAGGCGTCTGGCAAGAAGAGACACCTGGACCCCAGGCCTGCTCCCCTTACTGAGATGTATGTGGGGATTGATGAGCTTGGTGACTGTCGCCCCCTTGAGATGGGGGAGCTCTCCCAGGACTCTGACTCCTCTGGGAACCAGCAGGAGGGTTGCGATAGTGACCCTGGGTCTGCGTCCGGAGAGGAATCATGGTACCCTGAGGACACTGATAATCTGCTGTCAATATTTTTGAAATTTTGCACATTGCTCCCCCTGAGGTAGCTAGAAAGCAGGGGAAGCTTTTCCCCCCTGGTAAACGGCGTCTAGAGTTCCCTGAGCAGGAACATTTTACCACCTTGGTGCTTAAAGTGGACCAACACCCAGGGGGGATCGGCTCGGGAATCTTTAAGATTCCCGGACCAATCAGATCCCTCCCCGTGGGGCACCGGAAATCAGGATGTCCCACGGGGAGGAACCCCCCAGGAGGCCCACAAACCTTACCTCAGCCCCCTTCCATCGGCGCATGCGCGAGTCGCGTCTTGCGCTACCCTCTAGGAGGGCGCGCCCGCGCCGGCCGTTTGTGAATGGGAAGGGAAGCACGAGACGTGGCCTCCAGTGCTCAGAGCCGCTGAGCTGCTATGCGCGTCCAAGCGGCCTTGGACGCGCGCTGTGATTGGCTGGAGCGGTCACGTGGGAGCGTGGTGAGGTGAGTGTTTCTGGGCTTTCGGGGGGGGGGTTTCAGACAGCGGGGCCCGATCGGGGTGCCCCACCGAAGTGGACCAAAACCCAGGATAGTCAAAATCCTGGGTGTTGGTCCACTTTAAAGAATGGGAACGTCCTAACAAGTTGCCTGCGGTGCCCAAGGGTTTGGATAAAAGGTATCCCTTTCCCGTTTATCTTGTTAAGAGGTGGTCATTTCCCCCTGAAGTGGACGCTCCCGTGCTAGGCTTGTCCAATACTTCGGTCATGCCTTCCCCTGACACTACCACTCTGAGGGACGGAGAGGACCGGCGCATGGATCAAGTGGCCTGCCATGCTTTTACCTGTGTGGGGGCTGGCTTGCGCCTTGTATGTGCTGCAGCCGTTGTCTGCTGTCAGTACCCTTCGCCCGGACGACTTCATGACCACTGTGGCAACCAACAAGGATGCTTATCTTCCCAGGTCATCACAGATTTCCAGGGTTCGAGCTGCAGGGTCAGCATTACCAGTTTGTGGCTCTACCCTTCGGTATCACCTCGGCACCTCGGGTGTTCACCAAGGTGCTGGCGGGAGTGATGGCTCTGCTAAGGAACCAGGGCATCCGCATCATTCCTTACCTGGACGACATCCTGATTGTGGCCGAGTCTCTTCCTCAGGCCGAGCGGGACACTCAAATGGTGACATCCACTCTGGAGTCTTTCGGCTGGGTGATCAACTATCCCAAGTCTTCTCGGTCCCCGTCATTGGTGAGGACCTTTCTGGGCATGACTCTGGATACCTCTCAGGTCAAGGTGTTCCTTCCTCAGCAGAAGGTGGAGGGTCTTCAGCTGCAGGCTCGGGCTCTGCTGTCGTGTCCTCATCCCTTCATCCGTCAGGGGATGCAGTTGGTGGGCCTGATGGTGTTCTGCTTCGAGGCAGTCCGCTTTGCTCAGTTTCACATGAGACCTCTTTAGTTGCACCTCTTGTCAGTTTGGGATCAGGACCCTGTGTCCCTGGATCAGGAATTTGTTCGGTCTCCCCTGGCGGACAGTCTCTCTCGTGGTGGCTGGACTCAAGGAACCTTCTGCTTGGAAACGGTCACCACGGATGCCAGTCTGACTGGCTGGGGAAGCTTCTGGAAGTTCCTGAGGTTCCAGGGTCGGTGGGGCCCACAAGAGGCCCATGCTTCCATCAACGTCCTGGAACTGAGAGCGATCAGGTTGGTTCTCTCTTGCCAATCCACTCACCTCCGGCGTCGGGCTGTTAAGATTCGCTCAGACAACCAGACGGCGTTTGCCTACATCAACCATCAGGGAGGGACCTTCAAGGAAGTGTCCCTGATTCTATCTTGGGCAGAACAGCATGTTCCCTGCATATCAGCAGTCTACATCCCAGGGGTGGAGAACCAGGTGGCGGACTCCCTGAGCAGGGGGGACGTCTCGTCTGGGAGAGTGGTCTCTCAACATCCGGGTGTTTCTCTCCCTCTGTCACCACACAGCCGGATGTGGACCTGTTTGCGTCCCGTCACAATCACAAACTTCCCAGATTTGTCTCTCTGTTTCAGGATCCTCTGGCCTTCGCCACGGATTACTTGGCAATACCTTGGACGGAGTTTTAGCTTCTCTGTGTTCCCTCCGTTTCCTCTCCTGGGCAGGGTCATGTGCAAGATAGCCCAGGAGCGAGTACCAGCCATACTGGTGGCCCCTTGTTGGCCAAGAAGAGTTTGGTTCGCAGACGTCGTGCGGTTGGCAGTAGACCGGCACGTCTTGCCCAAGGATCCAGATCTTCTCACCCAGGGGCAGCTACGCCATCCCAATTTACAAACTCTGGCTTTAACGGCTTGGCTGCTGAAACCTCCATATTGATGGAAAAGGGGTTGCCTGCTTCTGTTGTTGATACCATGATTCGGGCTAGGAAGAAGTCCTCGTCCTTTATCTGTTACAGGGTCTGGCATGCTTACATTGCCTGGTGTGAGTCCAAGGCTCTTCCCTGTCGGGTGTTTTCTATTCCCAGGATTCTGGAATTCTTGCAACATGGTTTGGATCAGGGCCTTCAACTTAGTACCCTAAAAGGCCATGTTTTAGCTCTGGCAATTTTTTTCCATAGATCTTTTGCCAATCACTGGTTGGTTAAAACCTTTTTTTAGGATGTTTCTCATGTGCGTCCACCCTGTAAGCCTTTGCTACCAGTCTGGGATTTGAATCTGGTGTTGTCTGCTCTGCAAGGGCCTCCCTTTGAGCCTATTCGTGATGCTAGCGGGACACTCAAATGGTGACACTTTCGGCACTTTCCATCAAACCTCCTTATTTTGAGAGACATCAGGATAAGGTGGTGTTCCGGCTCAAGCCGGACTTCCTGCCAAAGGTTGTGTCTGCCTTTCATCTTAATCAGGACATTGTCTTGCCTTCATTGTGTCCTAATTCTGCTAATTCCAAGGAGCGGACTCTGCATTCCCTAGATGTGGTCAGTGCTCTGAAGTTTTATTTGGTCGCCACTGAGCCTTTCAGGAAGTCTGATGCTCTTTTTGTTCTCACTTCTAGACCCAGAAAGGGTTTGCCTCCAGCTAAATCCACTATTAGCAAGTGGATCCGTCAGGTGGTGGTTCAAGCCTATTCTGCTAAGGGAAAGGAAACCTCCCTTTAGGATTACTTCTCATTCCCCTTGTGTTATTGGTGCCTCTTGGGCTTTTCAGCACCAAGCTTCTGTTGAACAAGTTTGCAAGGCCGCTACTTGGTCTTCTGTTCATACGTTTTACAAGGTTGATGTTAAGGCCTCAGCGGATGCTGCTTTTGGCCGCAAGGTGCTTCATGCGGTAGTGACTTGAACTACTGGCCGTTACTCTTTGGGGATCCGACCCTACTCTGGACACTGCTTTTGGATGTCCCAACTGTTATGAATACCGAAGCGGGCCGTGCCATGCAATAAAGAAAAAAGCAATTCTGTGAATACTCACCTGTAGAATTGTTTTTGTTCTTGCATGGCACGACCCGCTTCGCCCCACCCTTGTTATCGTTATTCTTGGTTGCCTCTTTCTGATGATTGTTCCAAGTCAATTGGGGTCTTTTACCTTTTTCACATTTTTTACTTATTGTCTCCCGGCTTCTTGTCTCACTGCTTGTGTACGCTGGGGAACTCTATGGTTAAGCCCGTTTTTTATAGGGAGCCCAATCTGTACAAATGACCAGCACTCCGTTATATAATTCCACCAAGTGTATCATAGAAAGACAAATGTGGTATGAAAAATCCATCACAAAGTGTCCAAAGTCCATATTAGGTCAAATGGTAAGCAGTGTCCTGAATTCCAACGTTTCGGGGGAGCAGCCCCCTTCATCAGGGACAGACAGACATGTGCCAAGAGGGAGGTCCTTATAAACATTGTAATAAGGAAGTCCCGCCTGACATCATAGTGACGTCAGTGGGAGTTAATAAAGCTCATTCGAAAAAAAAAAATTAAAATGAGCATCATGATCAAAATAACAATGCTGAAGAAGTAACACCTTGCCTGCACCCGTAAGGGTCCCTGAAAGGGTCCCCTTTTATAGGGAGCCGGGACAAGCCATAGCTTTTCTGCAGTACCACTGCGCCACTTGTGGCGGAATAACCCAACTGTTATGAATACCGAAGCGGGCCGTGCCATGCAAGAACAAAAACAATTCTACAGGTGAGTACTCACAGAATTGCTTCACACACCCCGCTTCCATTATTCATGACATATGGGTTATGGTCCAGTAGAGGGCGAACTTCTGCACACATTCCCCAGTTCCTTCTCTCCCATCAAGGGAGATTTCTTTTCTGGGAATGAATCTGGATACCAGTCAGGCCAGAGTGTACCTACCTCAGCCAAAAGTGCAGAGGGTTCAGGATCTGATACGTGTTCTCCTGACCAATCCTCACCCTTCTCTCCGGCTAGGGATGACTCTGGTAGGTTTGATGGAGGCAGTCCCCTTTGCTCAGTTCCACATGAGGTCGCTCCAACTCCATCTATTGCTGAAATGGGACAGATGTCCACAGTCCTTGGATCAGTCTTTTTTCTGATGTCTCCTAGGGTTCGGCAGTCCCTTCAGTGGTGGCTGGAACCAAGCAATCTGATGAGGGGCCGATCCTTTCTGGCCCCTTGTTGGGAGACGGTTTCCACGGATGCCAGCCTGTCGGGCTGGGGAGGTTCCTGGAAGGATCATCCGTTTCAGGGGTTGTGGGGTCCTCAGGAGGCTCACACCCCCATCAATGTCTTGGAGCTCAGAGCTATCCGTGTGGTTCTGTCACGTCTGACACTCCTCCTCAGGGCTTACCAGTTCAGGTTCGATCAGACAATCGAACTGCGTTAGCTTACATCAATCACCAAGGAGGGACTCGCAGCAGGAGTGCCCCCAGGGAAGTCTCTCTGATTCTGACATGGGCGGAGAGCAATTTTCCTTGCATCTCGGCGGTGTACATTCCGGGAGTGGAGAACACGGAGGCAGACTCCCTGAGCAGGGGATTCTCTCGCCGAGGGGAATGGTCTCTCAACAACAGGGTATTTCGGTCCCTGCGTCACAGGTGGGGGACTCTGGAGGTGGATCTCTTTGCCTCTCGGCACAATCACAAGCTCCCAACCTTTGTATCTCTGTCTCGGGATCCTCTGGCCCTGGCAGTGGATGCCTTGTCCCTTGCCTGGAGGGATCTGGGGTTTCTGTACCTGTTTCCCCCCTTCTCCATGGTAGGCAAGGTAGTGCGCAAGCTGGCTCTAGAGGGGGCACCAGCAATTCTGGTAGGAAGAGGTCTTCCTCTACCATTTACTATAGGACTTGGCGGTCCTATATTGACTGGTGTGAGGCTAGGGCCTTACCTTGCAGGGTGCCTGGATCTGGGGTTCCAGCTCAGTACTTTGAAGGGTCAGGTTTCTGCCCTGGCTGTCTTTTTTCAAAGGTCCTTTGCTTTGCATCATCTGGTCAAGACTTTTTTCCAAGGGGTCACTCATGTTCGGCCCCCTAGATTGGGACCTAAATTTGGTTCTCTTGGCCCTCCAGGGGCCTCCTTTTGAGCCGGTGCAGGATGTGGCACTTTCTGTGCTCACTCAAAAGGTTGCCTTTTTGGTGGCTATTACCTCTGTTCGGCGTGTCTCTGAGTTGGCGGCTCTGTCTATTCAGGCCCCTTACTTTGAGAGACACCAGGACAAGATGGTTTTTCGCTTTAAACCAGATTACCTTCCTAAGGTGGTTTCTGCTTTCCATCTCAATCAGGATGTAGTTCTCCCATCCTTATGTCCCAGGCCTAGCAATGACAAGGAGAGGGTTTTGCACTCTTTGGATGTGGTTCGTTGTGTGAAGTACTGTTTGGTTGCTACTTCTCCTTTTCGTAAGACTGATGCCTTGTTCGTGGTGCCCTCCGGGCCCAGGAAAGGTTTGGCGCCTGCCAAGTCTACCATTAGTAAATGGATACGTCAGGCCATTGTTCGGGCCTATTCCGCTAAGGGGAGGGTTCCTCCTTTTAAGATTACTGCTCATTCTACTCGTGCTGTTGGGGCTTCCTGGGCCTTTCAGCACCAGGCTTCTGTTGAACAAGTTTGTAAGGCTGCTACTTGGTCTTCTGTTCATACTTTTTCCAAGTTTTATAAGGTTGATGTGCGGGCCTCAGCGGATGCTGTTTTTGGCCGCAAGGTTCTGCAAGCTGCAGTGGTTTAAATTGGTGCATTTTTTGCTGTATTTGGATCCCCCACCCATGACGGACACTGCTATTGGATGTCCCATATGTCATGAATAGTGGAAGCGGGGTGTGTGACATACTTGGAATAATACCATTTTGTGATTACTCACCTGTAAAATGGGTATTATAAGTATGTCACACACCCCGATTCATCCCGCCCTTTGGTATTTTGGATCCTTTCTATGGTGAACCTTTTATTGTTAAGAATGTTTTATTGTCTCTTCCTGGTCCCCTTACTGCTGTCATATACTGGGGAATGTGTGGGAGGTCCCAGGTATTTATGGACCGGGGGGGGCCTTCTTTTTTGCTTTCATCTCTGCAGAAGTTCGCCCTCTACTGGACCATAACCCATATGTCATGAATAGTGGAAGCGGGGTGTGTGACATACTTCTAATACCCATTTTACAGGTGAGTAATCACAAAATGGTATTTTTTCATTTCAACTTCCCAGCCGTACACTGGATGAAGGCCAAGTGGAGACTGCTTTCATACAGAAGGGCAAAGCCTCCCTGGAATCACCCCCGCATGACTTCGACACGTCACAGGAGGGGAGAGGGAGGGGTATCTCCTCGGGAAACCCCCTCCTGTGATGTATGTAGTCATGAGGGGGGGGTCTCGGTATAAACTGCTGCTCCCTGATGCTCATTAAGTATCCCCTTGTTCTACAACTGGCAGCGGCATTTGACTAAAGAAGATGGCGGGTGAGGCATAAAAAGAGCTCCAAAGATGGTGAAAGCAACCAGGCGCGAGGGACCTTGAACAATGCCGGACCTGAGAAAGACTGAGAATGGTAAGTAGTGTTTTTTTTTGTGTGGCGTGTTTTTTGTTTTACACTTGGGATGAGCTGATAAAGGGTCCTGGGGACCCCAAGGGGGGTTGCATAGAGACTGGACTTCCACTTTGAATGAAAAAAAATATTATCTGCAGATCAAGTCTATACATTACAAAGCATTAGCAGGTAGGAGGTATAGCGCTAATGTTCCTTTGTGACATTGTACCCTACTCGGTAAACTGAAAAAAACTCTGTAAGCTGTGCATGGTTAAAACATTCCACCCCTGTAGGAAAATGGTACTTTTATGTACCTAGAGAGAAGTTTTACTGCAGAAAACATTGAAGGCAATACAGGGGGTGCCTAAACTGTCTTACAAACATCCTGTAAACTTCTTATAAGGCTGTAGGCCAATTGAAGGGAAAGGGAAGTCATATCTGCCCTTTTCTTAAAGGGTAAATCCACTTTCGAGAGCATTCTTAAAAGTTTCCATTATTGACGCCAGTGTGCTAAGGTTATGTTAAAATTTTCTGTTTGTAATGCTGTGTTATAAAAGAAAACCGCTTTACATAGCAACAGTTTGTTTACCATAGCTATGTACACCAATGTGGGAATTTCAAGTACAATAGACTTCCTCCCCCAAGCTTGCTATTCATCTGATTGGCTAAGGCATGGGTGACAGGTTTCACCCATTCTGCTAAAATGCAACTTCAGTTTGGAAGGATCACAGTCTTGTGTTCTAGTAGCAAAAAGGGTTAATGGTCGGGTTCTCAGCTGGATAGATTAGATTAGCCAAAGCTACTAAAAATTTCACCCGTTACATTGGAAGAATTGTGGTACTTGTAGTCCATTGTTTTTACTCAAGACCATGAAAACCACTCCCACTGTAGCAAAACAGAGCCCCGGGAATATGAGAATCATGGAAACGGCATGTTAAGTAAATAACAGGTTAGGATTGTGGGGGCACATTCCCAACACACATGTTTATTTTACATTCCAGAAGAGGAAAACAATAAGGCAGAACACCAAAAACCTGACAGGGAGTTTTCCCTTTAATCTTCAATTTTAAATGATCAAATAGCTTCTGTGGGTATTGTGTGATATATTAACCCTTCTAGTGCCAGCTACGTGAGTCTCACGTAGCTGCCTCTCCAACCGTTAAGTGCCAGCTACGTGAGACTCACGTAGCAGACTTTAGAGCCCCATAAAATAAAAAGTAAAAAAGATACAGACTTACCTGACCCCTCGTTTGAAAGTGCCAGCGATTCCCTACAAGAAGCAGCAACTAGATTTCCGCCCCCGCGCTTCTGATCTTCAGGAGGGGGCCCGGAATTGCCCCCCCCCCCCGCGCCATCTGAAAGAAAAAACAAATGGCACAAACTCACCTCGCAGCCCGATCGCTCTCTCCGGGTCTTCTCTTCACCAGGGGGGGCTCCGATCCCCCCCCCCCCGGACTTACCACTCTTCGGGTGAGGACCCTTTCTGATCTCCCTGCCTCTCCCTGCTCCGATCACTACCGACAAGTGTTATCTGCAGCGGCGCGGGACACTGGATGGGAGGTAAGTATAAGTAAAAAAAAGAATAATAAAATATTTTGTGTCTGTGTCTTTTTTTACTTTTAACTATTTGTGAACTGGTAAGGGGTCCATGAGACCCGTTATACTAGTTCACAAGGCTCTGGGGCTGGCAATCTCCTGCGGCTAGCGGGTGACTTGCCATAACCCCCAGCCCCCCTGTTACCTGCCTCCCCAACGGCCAGGGGGGGGGGGCAGAAGGGCCCGGGCCACTTAGTGGTTATGTGGGCTAGTAGCCCTGTTCTACAAACCCTCGTAGCTGGTCCGGGCCGGTAATGCTGGGTAAGGGGGACCCTACGTCATTTTTTTTGGGGGGGGAGGGTTAACCCTTAAAATTCCAAAAAAATGAGCCCCCCCCCCTTTCCCCGGGAGGGGGGACCCTATGTCATTTTTTTTTTTTTTTTTTTTAAGTTAACCCCTAACAACTATGCAATCGTATTGCATAGTTGTATCCTATCTGAAATCTCCTAAGCTGCTGTTTCAGTTTGGGGGAGTTTCCTGGGCAGGAAAGGGTGTATACCAATACATATGTGGTACCGTTGTAACCGGGAGAAATAGGGCTTTCACACGCAATAATATTTTATTAACAAACTTACATTTTTTTATCACAAAAAAAACTACAAATTGTAAAAAATAGATTTTTTTTGCAAATATTTCACCCAAAAGTATTGACAATACACTAAAAAAGGCCAAACAAGACATTTCATGTTGAAGCCCAGACTCTGCTGAAAAAAACAATATATAATTTTCCTGGAAAATCCCTTAAAAAAATCAAGGTTGAACATGTGTGTTGCCAGACTACTTTCACGTTTTTGCGCTAGAGTGTGACAAAAAATCTAGGTAGGCTGGCACTAAAAGGGTTAAATGCATGTGAGGTTTCTTCTTTTAGGTTAATAACAATTAGCTAAATTTTCTAACCAAAACATTTGAAGGAATGCAGTGGCCATGTAAAACGTTTGGTATTACTACTGTCCACAAGAGGGCTCTGCAGTCTTCAAAAGAATGAGGCAGCTGTGTTCAAGAAAAAAAAATTACCTCAGCATACCTGTGCAGTGCCTGGTCTTGGTTGGGTGCCAAGTTTTGGCTGTCCGCCAGTGTCTTCCATTCGCTTGATTGGAATCGCAGTTACAGTTTTCCAATCCACTTTCTCAGCTTGGACAATAAGTAATGCAATTCATCTTAAAAAAAATGGCTTTTTAAATCTATGACGTTATGAGGATGGATTTATTTAATTATTTTTTGTCAAATTCTGGGCTCAGCTTAGACTGTTTTATATTTTCATATTTGTTTTTTTCAAATAAACTATTGTAAATGCAAATCAATACTAGCTTGCGGAACTGGTATTTATTCTAATGAGTTTTATTTAACAGCTGATATATATTTACTGGGTAGGGATAAGGCATACATTTATATAGCTCACATATATAACTCTTAAAGGGATACAGCAGGCAAAGGCAGTTATTAGCCCATTATGTCGGGCTATGTTTGGCACGGTCCCAAACTGTTTTCCTTTTTTAAATTGAACAAATGGTAGAAAAATCAAGGTTTAAAGTTTCACTTTATGATTTCTTTCCTGAAGGGCGTGTGTGGCATTTGACTCTGTGAGGCAGAATAATAATCAGAATAATGGGAGTGGTCAGTGCCTGATATTCTCATCATCCTGGCTGTGCTCCTCCCTCTCTCCCAGTGTCTACAGTCTGTTCATTAACAGTGAAAGGAGAGGGTGCAGACTCTATTTTGTTCCAAAGCAGTTATTGTGACACCTAGTCAGAACCACAAGAACATAGTCACAGGCGACTCAAATGCTAATCAGGTGCAGTGGTAATTGAAATGCTAATTAGATTAGTAATGTCTAATCCTGTAATGGCTCAGGCTGCATGATACCAGTGTGCTTGTTGCCTTGTTTCTACTTCCTTGTTTCTCACAGGAAGGGAGAGAGCCGCCATGGTGATGTGAGCTGCTGATAGTTTATCCACTTTGCCTACAGTTTCGCTTTAAAGCAGAGCAAAACCCGAGTTTTTTCTCTTTCCCGGGTATTGTTCCGTTACCCAGGGCATCCTGATTGGGGTTGACCCAGCAGAAAGCCCTAAACAACTTGGTGCAGGCACTTAGCTAATGAGAGATGCTCTGTTTACCTCTTTTGCCAAACAGCTCTCATTGACTTTTATGGGAAACATGCGCTGCCGCATCCATTGCATCCCTGGTCGTGCAAAAGCAAAGAGAGACACCTGCTGAATGACATAGTCATAGCGGCATTGAACGAGAGCCTGCTCATGCTTCGTTGTAGTAGGGAAAGGTGAGTGTTTATGGGAAAACTGGGGGGTTTCACACAGTGGGGCATTCAGCTTTGTGATGCTCAGGATTAAAGTCAGTGGCCAGCCCTGGAATCCTTTAGAATCCAGGCCAGACACTGCTGGATTTTGTTCTGCTTTAATTAGATTTTCTGTAATTAGATTTACATGTTCTGTTACACATTCTATTACACAAACTGTACAATGTATGCATTAATTATCAAATATTTGTTGCCACAATGCATTTTGCTGTGTGGCTTCCTCAGAGGGCACTGGACAGTCAGTTGGTTTCCAGATCAAAACAAAACCACTATTTGATACTTAAAGCAGACCAAAACCCACATCTTTAACTAGGATCCCCTGAATTGCTCCCCCCATGAGCATTACCTTTTGCCAATTTTGACTTCTCCTGCTTTACCCTAATCCCAGATATTGGCGCCTATTTTAGCTGTAAAGCTCCGCCTCCTCCATTCATTGCCACTGCTGTGGGTGTGGCAATTATGTCATTGCCAAACCTATGCAATGATTGATCGCCCGCCATCTCACACCAAGTGACAGCAAAAAAAACAGTGTTCCAGGCTGATTTGAAATGCAAGAATATTTATTTCTAGTTCTACCCCATAAGAAGGGAGGATCAGCAGGGGCTTTGGCCCAATGTATTTCACAAGTTCAGTGGGTTTTAGTCCGCTTTAATAACTCCAGACTTTTATTTGGCATTGCTATTCCTTATATAAAGAAATAGCAATGTCCGAAGCTCTGCTGGACACAGAAGCCAATAAAAAGCATTTCATATTTCAAAACAACATCAATAAAAGGGACTTTTAGGACTGCTTTATCTGTAGATTGACTGCAATGAGACCTTCATTGAGGTCCCTCTGCTCTAATCCCTGTCACAGAATAATCGTATTACCCCAAGGGAGACGTTTTTCTTATTATACAGTAGGCAGAAAGCTATGTCTCAGCCCTAATGCCAGTTTTCAATTTAGGGGTGGACTATGTGATAGAAGCCTTGTATGCTGTTAAAGTGGACCAGCACCCTGAGGTGATCGGCCCGGGAATCTATACGATTCCCGGGCCGATCACCTCACACACCGCGTGACATCCGAGATCGGGATGTCCCGCGGGGTGAACCCCCCCCTGAACACCCCAAATCCACCTACCTGGTCTTCGGCGGCGGCCGGCCGCCGCCGCCTCCCTCGCGCTCCTCTAGGCGTGCGCGTGCCCGCGCCGGCCGTCTTTGAATGGCCGGCGCGGGCGCGCACACGTCAAGAGTGACGCGCGGAAGGCGCCGACGGGCAAGCTGCTTGTACGTTGCTGTCAATCAGCTTGTCCGTCGGCGCCGATTGGACGGCGCGGCCACGTGGGAGCGGGGAGAGGTGAGTTTTGGGGGCTTTCTGGGGGGTTTCACACAGCGGGGCACCCCCGATCGGGGTGCCCCGGGGAAGTGGACCAATACCCAGGATAGTCAAAATCCTGGGTGTTGGTCCACTTTAACTGGTGCCACAAACGGGTGGGCCCTGGCCCTTCCTATTTTCAGTTAGATCAGCCACATGTTTCCACATGTGGCCTCCTTGTACAGCCGATAGGTAGACACATTCATGAGCATGGTAAGAGACCTGTAAGCACTGTTGGAGGGTGTTCAGTCTAGTGTATACATTCCTTCTGCTTCCTCTCATTGATGGTGTGGTGTGCAAGATGTGTGTAGAAACTGTTTCAACAACAATTGTGGCCCCAGATTGTCTAAAGAGCCCCTACAGACTTCATCAATTTAGTGGTGGCTGAGACTTAGACTTCCTCAGTGACCAGACCTACATTCTCTCAGCACCCCAGACCCCTCTCACTAATTTATAGTTGCTGGCATATTGATACTGTGCTAGCTAAACTGGCACCTTCTCCAGGTATGACGAGCCTGCTTCTGAGTGCTATCAGAGCACTATCACGAAATTGTGTAATACCCAAAATCCATATAAACATGTTGGCGAATGAGAGGAGGGGCTACTTGTACACCAAAACTGAATACAAGTCTCTTCCTTCCATTAAAATAATAAAAACAAGCCTGACTGGATAGGTCTTGATGCCAAGTGTATAAGTGACCCCTCCTCCCACCATCCAGCATATTTATATGGATTTTTATCATTGGGCCATTTTTTTCACGATAGTGCTCCTTTAAGTGTTGCCAAGACCCTAAGGTCCCACTTAGGGTTTTCTCTCTGTTGTGGGTTATTTGTGGTCAGACCTGGATGTGGACCACATACTACCCTGAAATTAAAGGTTTTGACTAATTCTTTTTAGGTGCCTCTATCTCTTATGTCATTTGTTTAACCCTTTAAGTGCCAGCCTACCTGGAGATTTTGTCATTCTCTGTTGCCAGACCATTTTGCACTATATTCCTAGTATGTCACACACCCCGCTTCCAACATTCATGACACTTGGGAAACTGGCCTGTAGAGGGCGATCTTGCAGAGATGACATGAAAAAAAGGTAGCCCCTCCTGGTCCATAAGTACCTGGGACCTCCCACCATTCCCCAGTCTTTTCGTCTCTGCAGTCGGCGAAGCATTCAGAAGATGACTCTCTTTTTTTCTATTTCTGCCTGAACTCCCTTATTTGTAATGCTTTACTATATGCCTCCCAGCCTTGGCTGAATGGTTCAGCCAAGGGTAGATGCACCTTTGGGTGTGCATGGGACCTTGCTCCCCCCCGTGAGACCTCAAATAAGGGGTAGGCGGTGTCCGGGTTGGTGTTCCCCGGCATGCGATGCCCCGTCCCTTTAAATCTCCCTGTGCCTTATGGGTTTTCCTGTACCTCTCCCCTTTGTCTCCTGGCCCTGCAGGGCTGAAAAGGAGGGGGGGGGGTGCTACTATTGGAAGGGAGTGTTGCTATTATGTCCTATGCATATATATATATATATATATATATATATAAAGAAAAGGGAAATGAAGGAAGATTTTCCTTTTATTTTTGAGTTTGCAGCGTTTGGCATACCTGTTTGTTGTCTTCATTTTTGGTGAGGGATTTGAATTTCCCTCCCTTTTTCGAAGCAGCGTGTGGGTCCCAGTTGTGGGCGTGGTTTGGCGCGCGGAGTCAGGCCTCGCTCTATTGCGTCTTGCTTAGAGTCTCTACGGGCTCTGTCTGGCTCGCCCCTCTGATTCCTTCAGCTCTGCTCAGATTGTGTACGTGGTGGGCGGAGCTAGTCGCCGTCGCATTTATCGGGCATCTCCACTCTTCCCCACGCGATTTGCTGTTTGAGTCCTGTCGCTGGTCTTGTGAGTACCCTTTAGCTTGGCTAAAGGGATGTTTTATTGCTATTTTTCTCTATTGTATTGGTGCATAGGTTTACTTTTATTTTTTATTCCAGGTGGAAACTCTTCAGTTAAGGGGTTTCTCCTGGTCCTTAATCAAATCCTCCCACTAGGGATTCTTAAAGGGGCATCCCGGGTAGCTATTGCATAATTCCCACATACTTGGCGACTATAAATAATTAAGTATCTAAACAGACACCATATGGAGGCATCTCAGGATATTGGGCTTTCAGTTCCCTCGGGACAGACTCGGCAGTGTTTAGGATGTGGGGCATCCCTTGTTGGGGATAATGCATTTCTTTGCATATCCTCAGGGTCAGCGGCTCCTGTCTCTTCTCCTACACCACCTTGTCTTGTCCGTTCCCCCAGTGATGTTGTCATGGGTGGAGAGTTGCTTTCTGATGTATGTGCCGGGTTGGCTCACATTAAAAAATTAATGTCTAGCTCTGTGGCCAAAAAGGCCTCAGCTAAAAGGAAACATTTGGCTCCAGCCGTTCCGGCAAGTGAGTTTGACAGTTGCGAGTTTCTTGATTGGTCGGAAGAAGGGGAATTTTGTGAGGAATCTGATATTTCTGATGCTCAGCAATTTGTGGGTACTGACGTTGAACAAGGAGAGGGGGATGTTTTTGACACCCCTAAAGCTCTTGCTCAATTGTTTGAGGTTTTGGCTATCACACCTCCAGAAGCAGCCCCTCCTCAAAAAGGGGAGTTCTTTGGAGCCTCCAAGCCTCGTTTAGAGTTTCCTAACCAGCAACATTTTGAGGATATCATTCTTAAGGAATGGGAGAAGCCTGCACGGCTTCCTGGCATTCCTTTAGGCTGGGATAAAAAGTATCCTTTTCCAGCAGACACAGTTGAGCATTGGTCATCCCCTCCTGAGGTGGATGCCCCTGTGCTCAATTTGTTCAATTCCTCTGTGTTGCATTCTCCTGAATCCACTACCCTTAAGGATGGGGAGGACAAGCTTATTGATCAAATGGCATGCCACGCTTTTGCTAGTGTTGGTTCGGCCTTGCGGCCTGTGGGTGTTGTTAGAGACCTATTGAATACCTCCGGGCTTGATCCAGCCTCTGATGAGTTTGTCGCCCTCAAGCGATGTGAATTATTTGTGTCTTTTGTACTTTCTGCTTTGGATGATACCTTGGCCATGTGCAGCAGAACTTCCACCTTGTTAATTGCTATTCGGGGGTCTATATGGTTACGCCAGTGGGCGGCTGATATTGTGGCCAAAAAGTCGCTTACAGCACTTCCCTTTGTGGGTTTGCGCCTCTTTGGTGAAAAATTGGATTCTGTCATTAAAGGAGGGAAATTGCCTCAGCGTAAGAGACTACGTCGTTCCTTTCGGGGACTGGCCTCCTTTAACTCTCCCTTTCGTGGGTCCAGACCTGGTAGAGGATTGGCCTTTTCAGTCTCTAGGGGGACTGCGTGGAACAGAGGAAGAGGACGTGGCCGCCCAGGCCAGAGTTGGGGGTCCAAGCCTAAGCCTGCTTCCAAGCCTAAGCCTGCTTCCAAGCCTGCCCAGCAATGAGGAGGCGCCCTCACCCTTTCTGGTGGGGGGACGGCTGCGGTTCTTTTTCCAGGCTTGGGTCCAAGAGGTATCAGACAGATGGATTCTGGAAGTTGTGTCCTCCGGTTACAAACTGGAATTCAAGTTCCGGCCTCCTCCCAGATTTTTCAGGTCCCGGATGCCCTCGGATCCGGTGATCGCGCAGGGGTCCGGGTGGCAGTGGTGAACCTATTAGACATGGCTGTCATCTGCCTAGTGCCTCCAGCGGAAAGGGGTTTGAGGTTTTACTCCAACCTTTTCATGGTACAAGCAACCAGGGGTCCCACAACACCCCAAAAAATCCCAACCTCATAAGCTAAGTGGCATCACTACATTAAGTTTATGAAAAAATATACAATTTTATTATTACAAATTTATACACACAATGACAGGCCAATTAAAATCAGATTAAAAAACATAAACACAATCAATGAATAGAGGGAGGGGGAGACAAAAACATGAAAAGCTGGGAGGGAACCAAATATATATACAGATGGACATATAAGGTGCTGCTGGGCCTAATCTATATAACATGTACACGTCACATTTATCTATATATATAAAGTGGTGTCTGTTCAGGGCTGGTATTGAGAATATTAATATTATTTTAAAGAACAATATAAGAAAGGGAAACAAAACTAATTTTTGTGCAAAAATATCTAGAGAATACCCAGCAATACTAATTGCTAATAATATATAGTGCCCCCATATTCGCTAATCAACATGGGGCAAAACATCAAATTCACTCCGTGCCCCAAATAAAGTGCAATGTGCTGTAGTGATTCTACTCTAAACCTATCTACCTAAATAACAGCTTATTATAACAGTGGGACCAGCCGAGTGAAAAACAGACCGACACACAACATGTAAACAAAATCTTACTGATCCACAGCACGCCAGCAGCAGCCAAGTCCCCAGCCAGCACACGTCTCACCCCCGCCTCACCGCCGACGCGTTGCGTGACTTCAAACGCGTCACTTCATCAGGGCGTGTGTATTCATGGTACCCAAGAAGGACGGCTCTGCTCGGCCTATTCTAGACCTGAGGCGACTCAATCATTTTATCCGCTTCAGAAGGTTCCGCATGGAATCATTGCGGTCAACGGTCGACGCTCTCCATCAGGGGGACTTTATGAGGTCCATAAACGTCAAGGATGCTTATCTGCACATTCCTATTTTTTCCGCTCACCAGAGATTTCTCAGGTTCACAGTAGAAGACCAGAATTTTCAGTTTGTGGCCCTTCCATTCGGTCGCACTTCATCTCCAAGGGTTTTTACCAAGATGTTGGCAGGAGTGATGGCTATTCTCAGGGTCCAGGGCATTCGCATTGTGCCATTTCTGGACGACCTTCTCATCACAGCCTCTTCTTTCAATCAGGCGGAATTGGACACCAGGACAGTAGTGGCTACGCTAGAGAGGTTCGGTTGGGTGATAAACCATTCCAAGTCCTCTCTTTGTCCAGCCAGGGAGATTCCCTTTCTGGGCCTGATACTGGATACCTTTCAGGCCAGGGTATTTCTTCCTCAGTCCAAAATCGTTCTGATTCAGGATCTGATTCGTCTGTCTCTCGCCAGTCTATCCGCCTGGGGATGAGACTAGTGGGGCTGGTGGTGGCCACATTCGAAGCGGTTCCTTTAGCTCAGTTTCACATGAGAGGACGCTTCAACTCTTCCTCTTGGCAAAGTGGGACAAGTGTCCACTGTCTTTGTATCAGATTTGTCTGTTGTCTCCCCACGTTCTGCGGTCCCTTCAGTGGTGGCTGATTTCGAGCAATCTCAAGAAGGGCAAGTCATTTCTGACCCCCTGTTGGGAATTGGTCACCACGTACGCCAGCCTGGTGGGCTGGGGGGGCATCTGGAGGGAACATCGGTTCCAGGGGTTGTGGGGGCCTCAGGAGGCTCACTCTCCAATCTATTGGAGCTGCAGGCCATTCATTTAGTTCTACTTCGACTGACCCATTTCTTGAAGGGTCTGCCGGTTCAGATTCGGTCAGACAATCGAACAGCGGTTGCATACATCAATCACCAGGGAGGGACTCGCAGTTGGGGTGCCCTCCGGGAAGTGTCTCTGATCCTCCACTGGGCAGAGACTAATGTTCCCTGCATATCTGCGGTTTACATTCCGGGGGTAGAGAACATGGAAGCGGACTCCCTGAGCAAAGGATGCGCTCGCCAGGGGGAGTGGTCTCTCAATCCCAGGGTCTTTCAGTTCCTTTGTCACAAGTGGGGGACTTCGCGGTTGGACCTGTTTGCTTCTCGTCACAACCACAAGCTTCCAGCCTTTGTGTCTCTATCCCAGGATCCTCTGGCAGTGGATGCCATGTCTCTGGCCTGGAAGGATCTGGAGTTCCTGTATTTTTTTTCCCCCATTCGCCATGATAAGCAAGGTGGTGCGCAAGTTAGTTCTGGAAGGGGTGCCAGCAATTCTGGTGGCTCCAAGGTGGCCCAGGCGCCTGTGGTTCGCAGACGTCAAAAGGCTGGCAGTGGATCAGTTCCATCTGTCTTTTCTTCCAGATCTCATCGCCCAGGGTCAACTCTGTTACCCCAGTTTACCAACGCTGGCTTTGACGGCGTGGCTGCTGAAATCTCCATCTTAAAGGAGGAAGGTCTTTCTGACGCTGTCATTCAGACTCTTGGTAGAGCTAGGAAGAAATCTTCCTCTGATGTTTACTACAGGACTTGGGGGTCCTATATTGATTGGTGTGAGTCTAGGGCCTTGCGCTGCAGGGTATTTTCCATCCCTAGGGTTTTGGAGTTTTTGCACTGTGGTCTGGATTTGGGGTTCCAGATTAGTACTTTGAAAGGGCAGGTTTCTGCTTTGGCTATTTTCTTTCAAAGATCTTTTGCTCTTCATCCTTTGGTTAAGACTTTTTTCCAGGGGGTCACGCATGTGCGGCCTCCTAGAAAGTCCTTACTTCCAGTTTGGGATCTGAACTTGGTGCTTTCTGTTATGCAGGCTGCTCCTTTTGAGCCATTGCAGGATGTTCCTCTTCATATTCTTACTCGGAAGGTTGCTTTTTTGATTGCTATTACCTCTGTCCGTCGGGTTTCAGAATTGGCGGCCCTGTCAATCCAGGCTCCTTACTTTGAGAGGCATCAGGACAAGGTGGTTTTCCATTTTAAACCGGATTTCCTTTCTAAGGTGGTGTCTGCTTTCCACCTAAATCAGGATATAGTTCTTCCCTCACTGTGCCCTAATCCTAGTAATGACAAGGAAAGGGTTTTACATTCTTTGGATGTAGTTCGTTGCGTTAAATATTATTTGGTTACTACTTCGGCCTTCCGTAGGACGGATGCCTTTTTTGTGGTGCCTTCTGGGCCTAGGAAGGGTTTAGCGCCCGCCAAGTCTTCCATTAGTAAATGGATACGTCAGGCCATTATTGGGGCCTATTCTGCTAAGGGGAAAGTTCCCCCTTTTCGTGTTACTGCTCATTCTACTCGTGCTGTTGTAGCGTCTTGGGCTTTTCAGCACCAGGCTTCTGTTGAACAAGTTTGTAAGGCTGCTACTCGGTCTTCGGTGCATACTTTTTACAAGGTTGATGTGCGGGCCTCAGCGGATGCTGCTTTTGGTCGCAAGGTAGTGTAATTTAAGTTATGCCTTATTTCCTTGTTGGATCCCCACCCTTTATTGACACTGCTATTGGATGTCCCAAGTGTCATGAATGTTGGAAGCGGGGTGTGTGACATACTAGGAATAATACCATTTTGTGAGTACTCACCTGTAAAATGGGTATTACGAGTATGTCACACACCCCGCTTCCCCCGCCCTTTTTGTTCTGGGATCCTTTATATGGTGGTTATTTTCAATTTTGCTATATAATTGGCTCTTCTGGTTCTTACTGCTTTCTTAAGGACTGGGGAATAGTGGGAGGTCCCAGGTACTTATGGACCAGGAGGGGCTACCTTTTTTTCATGTCATCTCTGCAAGATCGCCCTCTACATGCCGGTTTCCCAAGTGTCATGAATGTTGGAAGCGGGGTGTGTGACATACTCGTAATACCCATTTTACAGGTGAGTACTCACAAAATGGTATTTTTGCGCTCCACATGTTCAACTGTGATTTTTGAAGGGATTTCCCAGAAAAATTATATATTGTTTTTTTCAGCAGAGTATGGGTTTTAACATGAAATGTCTTGTTTGTCATTTTTAGGTGTATTGTAAATATTTTGGGGTGAAATATGTGCAAAAAAATAAAAAAAATCAATTTATTTACAATTTGTGGTGTTTTTAGTAATAATAAAAGTTTATCAATAAAATCTTATTGCGTGTGAAATACTAATTTCTCCCGGTTACAGCGGTACCACACATGTATTGTTAGACACCCTTTCCTGCCCAGGAGACTCCCCCAAACTGAAACAGGACTTTAGGAGATTTTCAGATGAAATACAACTATGCTATGTGCTATGCACACCTTTATTCTTAGTATACAGTACGTCCTGCTCCAAATAGATTACTTACACGTGGGTATTTCTCAGCTAGATGGCGCTGGACTGCAGAGACATCGAAAAATAGGCTCCTCCCGGCCCCTCAAATACCCGGGGACCTCCCACAATCCCCAGAATTTTTCTGCAGTCTGGACTGCAAAGGACGAGAAATGGCTCTCTACTCGCAGGTGAGCGGGGCTATTAGCCTGCGGCCCTGTAGGACTATTCCCACCCGTTCCATTAGTAATATTCCTCCCAGCCTTGGCTGCGCTGGTCGGGTTTTATTATTGTGTACTTACGGTCTCCTCCTCTTATGTCTTTCAGGCTGGGCGAACCCTTTGGCTTCTCCCGGCCCTTTATTAGTTATATAAGTTGTAGGCCTTGTGTAATACTCCCACTTCACTAGCGGGTTATTGGGGCATCCGGAGTTGCTGTATAGCGTTAATCCCTATCGGCCTATAGTGCCGCTATAATCACCATATGGAGGCATCCCAGGATAATGTGACCGGGGTTCCTTCGGGACAAGACCGGCTGTGTGTAGCGTGTGGGCAGCCTCATGCTGACGCTGACAAGGCACGGGTCTGTGTACCCTGTGCTGAGCAGGTGCTTGCATTGCAATCTGGCCTGCCAGTGGCTGCACCTCATTTCACTTCTCCTACTCCCCCCAAGCTTAAATCTCACTCCTACTGAGTTGCATACTAGTAGGGATTCTCAGCCTGATGTGTCTTCTAGACTGGCTACTGTTGAGCAGTTGATTGCGAATACCTTGGCGTGTAAGGCCCCTGCTAAGAAGCGGCACCTGACACCTAATGTCACTATTTTCCCTATGGAAACTGAGGAGTTTTGGAATCTTTGTGGCTATAACCCGTCTGATGAAGGGGAGCTTTTTTCTGACTCAGGCTCATCTGATGAGAGACCAAGGGGTCATGACGATTCTGGCTCTGACCCCTGGGCCCTGGATGACACTGACAGATTATTGACCCAGATTTTTGAGGTTCTGTCCATCTCTCTCCCTGTTGCGGCTCCCAGGCAAAGGGGGAAGCTTTTCCATACAGCAAAATCACGTTTGGAATTTCCCGAACAGGCACATTTCCATAACCTTGTGCTCAAGGAATGGGAGCGCCCCAGTAAACTTCCCGGGGTCCCTAAAAGTTGGGATAGGAAGTATCCCTTTCCTGCTGATGTGGTAAAGTGTTGGTCATCCCCCCCCCCCCCAGAGGTGGATGCCCTGGTCCTAGGGCTATCTAACACCTCTGTCATGCATTCACCTGACTCTACTACCCTGCGGGATGCTGAGGACCGGCGCATTAACCAGTTGGCATCCCACGCCTTTGCATGTGCGGGGACAGCGCTGCACCCGGTCTGTGCCTCTGCCATCACTGCTGTGGCCACTAGAACCCTTATCAGAAATATACTTGACAGTGCCCCTGATGATTTGCCTTGTGAGGTGTTCAATGCACTTTCCAGTTGTGATGTATTTGTAAATTTTGTCCTCTCTGCCATGGATGACACCATCAGAATGTGTTGGCTATACGCCGCTCAGTTTGGCTGCGCCAGTGGGCTGCTGACAACGCTGCCAAGAAGGCTCTCACTGGTTTTCCCTTTAAAGGACTGCGCCTGTTTGGGCACCGCCTGGACCTTTTTGCTAAGGGAGACAGGTTACCCCAGCGCAGGCGGCAATCTCGGCCCTTTCGGGGTAAGGGTTCCTTCTCCTCCCCTTACCGTGGAGCCAGACAAGGGAGGGGGGGTTTCCTTTCCTGGGACCCGGGGAGATTTCTGGGGTAGGGGCAGAGGACGTGGATGTCCTGGGGTCCCAAAGCAAAATCATCCCCCAAGCCTCCTCAGGCATGATGGGGAGCCCTCACCCATCCGGGTGGGGGGACGGCTGCAGCGCTTTGCTCACGTCTGGATGCTTCATGTCTCAGACCGGTGGATTCAGGAGGTAGTGTCCTCCGGTTACAAGTTGGAGTTTGCTGCCTGCCCCCCTCCAAGATTCATCAGATCCCGGATTCCTCAGGACTCTGTGTCAGCTCAGGAACTGGTGCAAGCAGTGCAAGGCCTCCTGGAGCTGGGGGTCTGGATCTGCCAGGTCCCCTTAAGAGAAAAAGGCAAGGGCTTTTATTCCAACCTATTCACAGTACCCAAAAAAGATGGTTCAGTCAGGCCCATCCTGGACTTAAAGATCCTCAACAAATTTGTCAGGGGAAGGCGCTTTCGCATGGAAACTCTGCGCTCTGCCATCAGTTCCCTGCGCCAAGGGGATTTCATGACTTCTGTGGACATCAAAGATGCTTACCTTCATATTCCTGTATTTCCAGGTCATGAAAGGTTCCTCAGGTTCGCTCTGATGGATCAACATTACCAGTTTGTGGCTTTGCCCTTTGGTCTCACTTCAGCTCCCAGGGTTTTCACCAAGGTGCTGGCGGGCGTGCTGTCTCTGCTCAGATGTCAGGGAGTCCTTCCCTATCTGGACGACATTCTCATCACTTCCCAGTCTCTACATCAGGCAGAGTTGGATACTCAGCTGGTGGTGTCCACTCTGGAGTCATTTGGATGGGTGATCAACCACCCCAAGTCCTCACTGTCCCCTTCCTTGGTAACTCCATTCCTAGGAATGAATCTGGATACAATTAAGGCAAGGATTTTCCTTCCTCAACAGAAGGTGGACAGTCTGATTGCACAGGCTCAGTTCCTCCTATCTTGTCCTCATCCCTCCATCAGGCAGGGGAAGCAGCTGGTGGGCCTGGTGGTGGCATGCTTCGAAGCGGTCCCTTATGCTCAGTTCCACTTGAGGCCTCTGCAACTTCATTTATTGTCTGTATGGGACAAGGACCCAGCGTCCCTAGACAGGGTCTGTGTGCTCTACGCTCGGGTCAGGAGGTCCCTCTTGTGGTGGATGGACTCAAGGAACATGTTGGGGGCAGATCCTTTCTTACCCCTCCCTGGGAGACGGTCACCACGGATGCCAGTCTGTCAGGTTGGGGGGGGGGGGGGTTTCTGGAAGTCCCTGCGGTTCCATGGGAGGTGGGGTCCTCAGGAGGCCCACACACCTATCAATGTCTTGGAACTGCGGGCGATCAGGTTAGTTCTGGCTCACTTGACTACTCACCTTTGGGGCCTGCCTGCTCAGTTGGGCTCAGACAACCAGACGGCAGTTGCCTGCATCAATCATCAGAGAGGGACCCGGAGCAAGGGGGCCCTCCAGGAAGCATCTCTGAGGCCAATGTCCCCTGCATTTCAGCTGTGTACATCCCGGGGGTGGAAAATCGCCTGGCGGACTCTCTGAGCAGGGGGACTTCTCGCCAGGGAGAATGGTCCCTATGCAGCAGGGTGTTTCAATCCCTGTGTCACCGTTGGGGCCAACCAGATGTGGATCTGTTTGCGTCCCATCACAAGCTCCCAGCTTTTGTCTCACTGTCCCAGGATCCTCTGGCCTTGACCTAGGATGCTCTAGCAATGTCACATGGCAGGACTTTCAGTTCCTGTATGTCTTCCTTCCAATTCCCCTGCTGGGCAGGGTTCTGCGCAAGATTGCCCTGAAAGGGGTGCCAGCAATCCTGGTGGCCCCCAGGTGGCCAAGAAGAGTTTGGTTCACAGACGTGGTGCAGCTGGCAGTAGATCAGTACGTTCTGCCCTTGGTGCCAGATCTGCTCACTCAGGGCTCACTACGCCATCCCAATTTACAAACTCTGGCTTTGACGGCTTGGCTGCTGAAACCTCCATCTTGATGGAGAAGGGGCTATCTTCCTCGGTTGTGGATACTTTGATTAAGGCTAGGAAGAAGTCTTCCTCTTCCATTTATTACAGGGTTTGGCATGCCTACATTGACTGGTGTGAGACTAAGTCTCTTCCATGTCGTGTTTTCTCTATTCCCAGGATTCTGGAGTTCCTGCAGCATGGGTTGGAGATGGGGCTCCAACTCAGTACTCTGAAGGGTCAGGTTTCTGCCCTGGCTATTTTCTTCCAGAAGTCCTTTGCTCAGCACCCTCTGATCAGGACTTTTTTCCAGCGGGTCACTCATGTGCGCCCCCCACGTAAGCTTATGGTACCTGTTTGGGATTTTAATTTGCTCTTGTCAGCCTTGCAGGGTGCTCCCTTTGAACCTGTGCAGGATGCTGCCCTTGCCATTCTTACACTCAAGACTGTCTTTCTGGTGGCTATCACTTCTGTTAGGCTTGTGTCTGAGTTGGCGGCGCTTTCTATTCAAGCCCCCTACTATGAGAGACACCAGGACAAGGTGGTGTTTCGTTTCAAGCCAGACTTTCTGCCTAAGGTAGTGTCAGCTTTTCATTTGAATCAGGATATTGTTCTCCCTTCTTTGTGCCCTAATCCAAGTAATGCTAAGGAAAGGGTCTTGCACTCTTTGGATGTGGTTAGGTGTCTGGATGTGGTTAGGTGTCTGAAGTACTATCTGGTGGCTACCGCACCCTTCAGGAAAACTGATGCTCTTTTTGTGGTCCTTTCTGGGCCTAGGAAGGGTTTGGCTCCTGCTAAGTCCACTATCAGCAAATGGATCCGTCAGGCTGTGATTCAGGCCTATTCTGCTAAGGGGAAGAATCCTCCCTTCTGCCTTACTGCTCATTCCACTCGTGCTATTGGTGCCTCTTGGGCTTTTCAGCACCAGGATTCTGTTGAACAAGTTTGCAAGGCCGCTACTTGGTCTTCTGTTCATACCTTTTCAAAGTTTTACAAGGTTGATGTTAGGGCCTCAGCTGATGCTGCTTTTGGCCGAAAGGTTCTGCAGGCGGCAGTGGTTTAAACTGTCTGCTGCTACTTTTTTCTTGGGGATCCCACCCTACTTTATGGACACTGCTATTGGATGTCCCAACTGTAAGTATTAGATTTGGAGCAGGACGTACTGTATACTAAGAATAATACAATTCTGTGATTACTCACCTGTAGAATTGGTATTATGAGTATACAGTACGTCCTGCTCCAACCCACCCTTGGCTTTGCATTATCTTGGATCCTCTGTATGGTGATCGTTATCATTGTTGTAGTTGATAGTTTTGGGTTGTTTTATTCTCCCGGCTTCTTGTTAACTGCCTTTCAATGCTGGGGATTGCGGGAGGTCCCCGGGTATTTGATGGGCCGGGAGGAGCCTATTTTTCGATGTCTCTGCAGTCCAGCACCATCTGGCGGAGTAATTCCCACGTGTAAGTAATCTATTTGGAGCAGGACGTACTGTATACTCATAATACCAATTCTACAGGTGAGTAATCGCAGAATTGTATTTTTGCAAGAGAAACAACCCTTTACATTTGAAATACCCCCCACAAACTATATATTCTCTGGAAGTACACACCTTAAGCTTTCTAGGCGCACCAGTGTTGTTAACATGGGTGCAGTTTTCTGGAAGTAATTCCTCAATAAATTCTTTGGTTGCACAGAGTTTCACTAGAATAAAGAATAAAAGAAAAAAGCAGAATCAAACTCCTATTTTCCTAAAAAAAAAAAAAAAAAAAAAAATGCAATCAAGAAAAAACAAGTTCAATTTGAAAAAGCAAGGTCCCCCGAACAGAACGATACCCAACATGCATAGCTACTGTCAAGGGAAGAGTTGTAATACACCACAAAGTAAAGCATGTGCATAAAAGTAATTTTACTTGAAAATTTCAGCTCTGCAGACAAAGTGCACACCTTGCACTTTTTCTACCAAAACAACCCTTTACATTTGGAATGCCCCCCACAAACCATATATTCTGTGAAAGAACATATGTTAAGTTTTCTAAGCATACCCAGCTTGTTGTAGTGGGCTCATCATTTTTTAAGTAATCCTTAGAAGAAGATTTAGGTTGCACAGGGTTTCCCTCAAAAAAATTATAAAAAAGCAAAATAAAAAACAAATTTTCTTAAAAAATCAATATGCAAACAAGGAAAAACAAGCTAAATCTGAAAGCTAAAGGTCCTCCGAGCAGAACAATATCCCACATGCATAAGTACTATTAACTCTTTTAATTGCCCGCCTACTTGAAATTTTGTCGCCCTCTGTTGACAGGTCATTTTTCACCATTTTGCACCATGTTTAACCGTGAGTTTTGGAGGAATTTCCAGGAACATTATAGATACCGGTATATTTTTTGCAGCAGAGTTTAGGCTTTAACATGAAATGTCTTGTTTGTAATTTTTCTACTGTTTTTTAAAATATTTTTGAGTAAAAAAAAGCAAAAAAAATAATTTTTTTTTATAAAATTGTTTTTTCTATTTTAAATAAATCTTTTACTTTATTGGAGAAAACCATATTGCACGTGAAAGCCCCATTTCTCCTGATTACAACGGTACCACATATGTATCGGTAGCCTCCCATTCTTGCCCAGGAGACCCCCCAAACTGAAAAGAGCACTTTATAACATTTACAAGTAAAATACAACTACTATCCACACTATAAACATAAGGGGTTAAAAAACAACCATTTTTTTGGATTTTTAAGGGTTAAAAACCCTTAAAAAACAATAAAAAATGACATGGGGTCCCCCCTACCCAGCATACCCAGCCTGGGACCAGCTATGCAGGGCTTGTAGAACAGGGCGCAGGTGCCAGCTTTGGTGGCCCCCTGCCCTGCCATGCTACAAGCCCACATAGCTTCTGTGACCCCGGGCTCTTCTGCCCCCCCCTGACCTTTAGGGAGGCAGGTAATTGGGGTTCCAGGGGTTAATGGCAAGTCACCCGCTAGCTGCAGGTGACTTGTCAGCTCCTAGCCTTGTAAACTGGTATAGGGATCTCATGGATCCCTTACCAGTTCACAAAGGGTTAAGTGTAAAAAAAACACAGGCACAAGAAGAAAAAATATTTTATTCATTGTTTTGTTTTGTTTTTTAATACTATCCATCCTTGGGCACTGTGTCCCATGCTGATCACTCTGGCTTCTGCTCTCCTGCTGCTGCTGGAAGCCTTTTATAACTGCTGGGCGACAGAACATAAGGGGTTAATTAAAAAAAATTACATAGGGTCCCCCCTGCCAGGGGGGGAGACCCCATTTTTTTAAATTTTAAGGGTTAAAAACCCTTAAAAATCAAAAAAAGATGACATGGGGTCCCCCCACCCAGCTTTGGTGGCCCCCCACCCTGCCGGCCACAATCTCCGTGGGCCCGGGCTCTTCTGCCTCCCCCGGGCTTTGGGGAGGCAGGTAATTGGGGAGTCGGGGGTTAATGACAATTCACCCGCCAGCTGCAGGTGACTTGCCAGCCCCCAGCCTTGTGAACTGGTATCGGGATCTCATGGATCCCTTACCAATTCACAAAGGGTTAACAGTAAAAATAAATACACATACACACATTTATTTTACTGACCTCCAATCCTCCTCTGTCCCCCGGCGATCCCCGATGACAGCTGCCGGGTGCTCAGTGGAGGGAGGCTGGGGGGGGAGGGCGAGGGATCACAGACCTCTCCACCCCTACTCCAACCTCTCTCATCCGAGTACCTGGAGCTACTGATCGCCTCGGGGGAGGGTGAGAAAAGCCGGCTGCTGGGTGATGTCATAGAGCCTTGGGGGGGGTGGCGATCGGATGCCCCCCCCAGTGAAGAGAAGACCCGGCGGGAATTATCGCGGCCACAGGTGAGTAATTGTCATTTTATTTTTTTTACAGTTAGCTGCAGCCACTGCCAAAGCGGTGGGGGGTCGCTATTCCGGGGGTTCTCCTGGAGCCATCCATTCACATGACCGATGTACTGGGAAGAGGAAGCTTACTGGAATGTGCTACTGCAGCAAATTCACAGGTGTGGTTGCTGATCAGTAGGTACATAGGAGCAGCATAGTAACATAATTTGTAAAGCCATCCACTTCAGCCTTAAAATTAATAAATTAATATAAATGCCTAAATCCCCTTCTTCTAGTCATCTAGTATCCTAGCTGGTAATTACAGTAGCATGTTGCCTCCATGTTATAGTTACAGTAAATGGTATACAGTAAATAGCTTGTGGGACAGACCTTTGGCCCCGGATCTATAAGTGCAAAGTTATTAAATTACCCTTTGGATATCAGACTTCAGGGGCGTGTTTGCATTTACTGGGTTTCTTGTGGACAGGCATTCTAAATCTGGGGGAAACAACCTTCTGTTGGATGGTGTAGTGACTTTGAGAATGAAATTGAGAATTGTACAGCTTGATCGATAGTAAAGACAGTTTATATTTATAAAAAAGTAAAAATATTTACAAATTGCAAATATCAGTACATCACACCGCGCTCAAGATTTCATAGATATACAAATCCACATTAGTATGTATGGTGCTCAACGTAAAAATGTCCTTATTCCAACAAGAGTAATACAAGCGTAAAAATATATGTATTATACAGAGCACCAAAGCTAGATGATGAATGAAGTCAGAGTCCCACAACACATGCACATCAGATCGTGACTGGATCCAATCCTTTACCAACAATATAAATGCTTACCAGCTATGAGACGGAGTAAGGCTTCTCAAACACGCAACCATAAAAGCTGTAGTCAGTTTCGGGGCGTTTCCTCTTTAAGGCACTGGCTCGCCACAACATATGCAGGTCTAAATCTCAGCAGATTATATGCAAAGAACACAGAACCAGACCAAACATGGTGTAATTCCGTATCATAAGATGTTTAATTAGAAAAAATAGAAATGCACTCACAAGCCAACAAGGGTAAAAACAGCATTCAATTGATTCAAAGTTCAGCCAGCCCTGGAATCCGACAGCTGCAGGGGAGCACAAAATTGTAACGTTGGGTACCTCTATAAAAACGAACTCCGCCACAGGCCACCGCCGACGCGTTTCGTCGCAACTAGACGACTTTGACAAGGCCTTGATATGGAATTACACTATGTTGGTCTGGTTCTGTGTTCTTTGCATATAATCTGCTGAGATTTGGACCTGCATATGTTGTGGTGAGCCAGTGCCTTAAAGAGGAAACGCCCTGAAACTGACTACAGCTTTTATGGTTGCGTGTTTGAGTAGCCTTACTCCGTCTCATAGCTGGTAAGCATTTATATTATTGGTAAAGGATTGGATCCAGTCACGATCTGATGTGCATGTGTTTGGTGCTCTGTATAATACATATATTTTTAAGTTTATATTTATATACAGGGGCAGTTGTGGCCTAGAGGTAAGGGGAGCGTACTGGAGGGTGGCAGATTCAAATCCAGGTCCTGGGACATGACTGAAGTGCTCTTGAGCAAGGCACCTAACTCTGCATGGTACTTCATACATGATACTGAATCATTGTCAACACTTAAATTTTCTCATGCATCCACTCAAAGCTGAAGCCCCGCTTCACAGATTTTCCCCTGGTAGGAGTTATTTTTGAGCTTCCTTCCCCAGCATCCCAGCCATGCCGCTGCCTGAATTCAACTCACATAACCCCCACAATGCACAGCAACAGGAAACTTCCTCTTTGAAGGCAGCCTGCAGCTCCATGAGACAGCAGGGGTTATAAAAAGGTAAATTTTTATGTACAGCAATCTAAATTTTCCTGGGGAGGGAGGCATATGACCACTGTTTCTTGCAAGGTGTTGGTCCTGTTTAAAGCAGAACAAAACCCACCAATTTTGCCAATTTTGGGGCACTCCGAATCGGGAGGCCTGCTGTGTGAAACCTCCCAGGGCGCCCGTAAAACCTCACCTTACCACGGTCCAGTGGCACATCCAGTGAGAGCACGGACATCCAGTGAGAGCTGCCTGCCATGGCTACATCATTCGGGACGGGGCTACCCACCCAACCAGATAGGCTGGCGGGCAGGAAGTCCATGGGAGGCCGTTTGCCAAAGGAGGTAAACATAGCAAACAGATTTCTGGTAAAAAACCAGCACTCTAGACGTGATCAATTTCAAAGAATTGTATTAAAGATCCAAACATGAGCAGAATGCAACATGTGACGCAACGCCAGGGCGCCATCGGATTGGGGGGCCACAGCACACGCTCATCGTGCAGCCTGTCATGGGCTGCAGATGAAGCGTTAGCTTCACAACGCCTGGGAGCCAAGCAGATGGCGCCCTGGCATTGCGTCACATGTTGCCGGGCAGGTTAGCCCGGACATGTGATCTGCGGCCCCGTTTTTCCCCTATCAGGGGACAGCGGTGGAGGTTGCTTAGCAACCTCCCCGCTGACAAGTGCAGCGGGTCCCGACTTGTGGGGATCGCTTCCCCGCATACCAGGGAGTGGTTTGTGAAGGGAGAGTAACTGTGACTTGCTAGCTTTGTTGTTTTTGTTTTTTCAGTATAAGCAAATTTAGCATGTTAATTGTGGAACAAAGATGTCTCTTCTATATGGCTTCTGCATGGTCCCTACCTACCCTATGGATACCTACACACTTAATTACCATATTACAGCGCAGATGAAGTCACTAGTGACGTCAGGCGCAAATTTGAGCTTCCTGGGGCATGCTCATGCCCCTTACTATTTAAAGGGACAAGCATGCAGGTTTCAAATGTTTGTCTTTTTTGCATTCTTGACATGTGGTTAGTCCTGAGGAAGGGGGCCTAAGTGAACCCCGAAACGTTGACTGATAACCTCATGCATTGGACTTATGGACTTTATTGTACATGCTGCTCATGTTTGGATCTTTAATACAATTCTTTTACATTGATCACGTCTGGAGTGCTGGTAATTCAACAGAAATTGGATTGTGTGGCGTCTCCGCAAACCGGGCACCCACCACTGGAGGAATGGTAAGAGTGTGGCAGTCTCCCCCCGAAACATGGCAAACGGCACTTATTGGCTGCGCGCCCCCCTGCATGCGCCGTTGGTACACGGAAGAGATTAGTTGTTTGGTGCTTTCTGGGGGTTTCACAATTTGAGATGACCCTTGGTGAATGGGACAAAACCCTGGAAAGTGAAATACCCAGGTTTTGTTCTGCTTTACCATTAGTAACAGTTCTCAAAGCATCTGAGCAAAGGTCTGTGCTTGTCTGTTCTGCTGATGTCTTCTACAATGTTTTGCAATAATGGGTAAGGGTACATTTTTTCTTTGACCAATAAAATTTGCAGTAAAACCGATTTTATTCAAGTTCCTTAACGCATTTATTTCCATTTGTCTTACAGGGAATTAAAGCTCGGATACTAGAGACTGTTGTCATGCTCATTCTTCTGGCACTCCTCATCTTTGGCATTTTGTGGGTGGCATCTGCCCTGATTGATAACAGTTCTGCAAGCATGGAATCTTTGTACGGTAATGTTCTGTACAGCCACGTCCCACACCTATATTTTCTTGATCCATTTCACTTCTTATTGCTTATCTTGCTGGTTGAGACTAGTGTAAGAAAATCTGGAGCAAAATTGGAGTAGTTGCTTAGAATAATCTGAAAAACTAAACTCCATGTAAAATGTTAATTCTAGTTGTTGCTTGAGTGGTGCAAGGTTAGAACCATTTTTTTGGTTGCCCTAGCATGGAAATCCAGCAAAATAACGGTGTTTCTCACCTTTTGTCCAGCTGGTTATGATAAATTCTGGCCTTTTTAAATTTTTTTTGTGTATACATTTCTCTAGTAGCTTTATGGGGAGTAAGGAAACAACGGATACCCCTGACTGGTAGCCTGTCTGCAAATAAGATTCAAGCCCCTGATACTTAGTGTGAATAGATAAGTACTGAGCAGAGAACAATATAAGCCTATGTAATATGTAGATGTGTTTA
The DNA here is from genome assembly GCA_027917425.1 of Gastrophryne carolinensis. Taxonomy (NCBI): domain Eukaryota; kingdom Metazoa; phylum Chordata; class Amphibia; order Anura; family Microhylidae; genus Gastrophryne; species Gastrophryne carolinensis. The sequence continues at coordinate 104,920,479 of CM051239.1, read as the reverse complement.
TCTTGTAGACTTGTAGAGGAATGAAAGAAGTAAATGATCACTTGGACAGTGCTGTTAGCCATTAGCATGGAATGTACTGTTCTGATATGCTGGAATTGCAAAGTATCTAGTTGATTTACATTTCAGATTCTCAAAGTACCTGTTATTTAAAAGGAAACCTGCTCTGATGGAAGAGGCTAGTTAGATGGACATTGTACTGCCCCCCCCCCTTTTCTGTGATGCTCTTGATGGATGAGTCAAAAGCCATCAAATGTTTGTTTATTCATCTAAGGGTGTGGGTGGGTAGAATTCTTTCTCTCTTTGCTCATATGCGGGAAAATTGTTATCAATGTTGTAATACCGATTTTGTCTTATTGGCCCCATGTGGTTCTAATAAATGACAGCAACCCTCAAGATTTAGAGAGAGTAAAATTAAAACTGTTTGCAACTAAAAGTCACAGAGGTATGCAACAGATTATATACCATATTTGTCACCCTATAAAAGAGGAGGAAAATTAGAAAAAAAAATATTCAGAACCAAATGTTGTGCTAGAACACCATCCCAGGTCGTGTGGCATTCTCCCCTCTCCCATTCCTCCTTATAGGCTGTGTGGTATTCTCTCCCCTCCCGAGTGGTATTTGTTGTGGTGTTCTTTTACAGTGTGTTTTTTTGGCCGCCGCGCCGCTTTGTGCTGCGGCTGTGGGCGCTATAACCTGTGGCGTTTTAGCTTAGTCATGGCGCCGGCGGGGTCACGTGGGCGCCGTTTTTGCGCTCTTCGGGGGGCGGGGCTGGGGGTTACGCGTATCGCGTCGCCCCCCCCGCGGCCCGCCCCTCGAGGTATCTCTGCCAGTGCCATTTTGGATTAGCTGCGTGTCTGGATTTCTCCTTTCTGGGCTGCAGCGCTGTTTCCTCTGTCGCTTCATCCTGTGGGTGTCCTTGGTCCGTGAGTCCCCCTTGGGATTTTTTTCATTGGTCTTGTGCATGTGCTGAGGGATGCTCATGTGTCGTTTTTACTTATGTCTTTCAGGCGCGGGATACCAGTGGGTTGTGGTTTCTCCCGGCTCTACTCCTTCCTCACCCTCATCCCCCCCTGACTGACTTCTGGGGGCATCCCGTGGGAGGGCATCCCGGGTGGCTTTTGTATTAGCCTTTACCCAGTGCTGGCCTATTTCGCCTGTTTTAATCACCATATGGAGGCTTCTGGGGATAGCATGCTTGGGGGCTCTTCGGGGCAATCCCAGCTGTGTGCCATGTGTGGGGTATCCACTGTGAGTGACAGTGTTAGGGTGTGTGTGCCTTGCACCCAAAGTGTCTTTGCACTCCAATCTGGTTTGCCTGCATCGCTTCCCGGCTCTGCGCACCCTTCGGGGTTGCCTACCCCCCCACTCCTGCAATTGGCCCCCAGTGAGGGGGATAATAGCAGGGGGTCACAGTCTGATTTGGCACTTCATGTGGCCAACATTGAGAGGCAGCTTGCCGTGCCTGTTCCTAGGAAGGCCTCTGGCAAGAAACGGCACCTTACTTTCACTCCCTCGCGCTCCATAGAGGAGTATGAGGAGTTTGATGCCACTGGTGGACATTATTCCCTAGAGGAAGGGGAACTGTTCCAGAAAAAGCAGGTTGAGCTCTTTCATCCTGATAAACAGCGCCTTGAGTTCTCTGAGCAGGGTCATTTCACTACTATGGTGCTTAAGGAGTGGGAATGTCCTAACAGGCTGCCCGCTGTGCCTAAGGGATTGGATAAGAGGTTTCCGTTTCCTGCTGATTTAGTGAAGCGATGGTCATGTCCCCCTGAGGTGGACGCTCCCATGCTAGGTCTGTCCAATACTTCGGTCATGCCTTCCCCTGACACTACCACTATGAGGGACAGCGAGGACTGGCGCATGGATCAGCTGGCCTGCCATGCTTTTACTTGTGTGGGGGCTGGACTGCGCCCGTTTGTGCTGCTGCCATTACAGCTATTGCCCTTAAGAAACTGCTCAAGCGTCTTTGTGATGGCGCTATGGCTGGTAGGAGGAGGGAGGATTATAGGGCCCTCTTGCTTTGCTCTGATTTTGTTGCATTTATACTTACTGCCATGGATGATGCTGTGAGGCTGGAAGGTAGGGCCTCTGCTTTTTTGGTGGCTATGCGCCGCTCTGTTTGGTTGCGTCAGTGGGCAGCTGACGCTGCTGCCAAGAAGGCGATCACTGGGCTCCCCTTTGCGGGGCTGCGGCTCTTCGGTGAGCATCTTGATGTTTTAGCCAAGGATGGCAGACTGTCTCAGCATAGGAGGTAGTCCCGGCCCTTTCGGGGGAACTCTGTCTCCCTCACCTCCCTTCGTACTCCCAGAGGAGGTTGTGGCTCCCTCTTCTCAGGTAGCCGCAGAGATTCTTGGGGCCGTGGCAGATCCCGTGGTCGTCCCAGTCTCTCCTGGGGTTCCAAGCCCAAACCCCCTCCCAAGGGGGGGGGGGGCCTCACCCATCCGGGTGGGGGGACGGCTTCGGCTCTTTGCTCACGTCTGGATGCTCCACGTTTCAGACCGGTGGATTCAGGAGGTGGTGTCCTCAGTTTTACAAGATAGTGTTTGCAGCCTGGCCACCCCCAAATTTCATCAGATCCCGGATGTCTTTAAACCCCCTGTTAGCTCAAGGGTTACTTTCGGCAGTTCAATGCCTGCTTGAGTCAGGGGTGCCCCATCAAGAACAGGGTCAGGGGTACTATTCCAATCTCTTCACGGTCCCCAAAAAGGACGGCTCTCTGAGGCCCATTCTGGACTTGAAGGGCCTCAACAAGTTTGTCAGATTCAAACATTTTCACATGGAGACGCTACGCTCTGCTGTCGGTACCCTTCGCCCGGGCGACTTCATGACCACCGTGGTCATCAAGGATGCTTATCTTCATGTGCCTATCTTCCCAGGTCATCGGAGATTTCTGAGGTTCGTGCTGGGGGATCAGCACTGGATTACCAGTTGTAACTTTACCCTTTGGTATCACCTCGTCGCCTCGGGTGTTCACCAAGGTGCTGGCGGGGGTGATGGCTCTGCTACGGAACCAGGGCATTCGCGTCCTTCCTTACCTGGACGACATCCTGATTGTGGCCCAGTCCTTTCATCAGGCCGAGCAGGACACCCGGGTGGTGACATCCACTCAGGAGTCCTTCGGCTGGGTGGTCAACTATCCCAAGTCTTCACTGTCCCCGTCCTTGCTGAGGTCCTTGCTGGGCATGATATTGGATACCTCTCAGGTCAAGATGTTCCTTCCTCAGCAGAAGGTGGAGGGCCTTCAGAAGCAGGCACGGGCTCTGCTCTTGTGTCCTCATCCCTCCATCCATCTGGGGATGCAGTTGGTGGGCCTGATGGTGTCCTGCTTCAAGGCGGTCCCCTTTGCTCAGTTTCACATGAGACCTCTTCAGTTGCACCTCTTGTCAATTTGGGATCGGGACCCTGTGTCCCTGGATCAGGAATCTGCTCTGTCTCCTCTGGCCAGGCAGTTCCTTTCGTGGTGGCTGGACTCTTCTGGTGGGCAAGACTTTCCTACCCCCGTGCTGGGAGGTTGTCACCACAGATGCCAGTCTGACAGGCTGGGGGGGCTTTTGGAAGTCTCTGAAGTTCCAGGGTCGGTGGGGCCCCCAGGAGGCCCATGCTCCCATCAATGTACTGGAACGGAGGGCGATCAGGTTGGTTCTTTCTCAGCTGACCTCACACCTTCGGGGTCGGGCTGTTCAGATTCGCTCAGACAACCAGACGGCGGTGGCCTACATCAACCATCAGGGAGGGACTCGGAGCAAGCGAGCCTTCAAGGAAGTGTCCCTGATACTGTCTTGGGCGGAACAGAATGTTCCCTGCATCTCAGCGGTATACATCCCGGGGGGTGGAGAACCAGGTGGCAGACTCCCTGAGCGGGGGGACGTCTCGTCTGGGCGATGGTCCCTCAACAACCAGGTGTTTCTCTCCCTGTGTCACCAATGGGGTCAGCCGGATGTGGACCTGTTTGCGTCCCGTCACAATCACAAACTTCCCAAGTTTGTCTCCCTGTCACAAGATCCTCTGGCCTTCGCCACGGATGCACTGGCAATGCCTTAGACGCAGTTTCGGCTTCTCTATGTGTTCCCTCCATTCCCTCTACTGGGCAGCGTCATGCACAAGATAGCCCAGGAGGGGGTGACAGCCATCCTGATGGCCCCCTGTTGGCCAAGAAGGGTGTGGTTCGCAGACGTCGTGCAGTTGGCAGTGGATCAGTACGTCTTGCCCAAGGATCCAGATCTTCTCACTCAGGGGCAGCTACGCCATCCCAATTTACAAACACTGGCTTTAACGGCTTGGCTGCTGAAACCTCCATCTTGATGGAAAAGGGGTTGCCTGCCTCTGTTGTGGATACCATGATTTGGGCTAGGAAGAAGTCCTCGTCCTTTATCTGTTATAGGGTCTGGCAAGCTTACATTGCCTGGTGTGAGTCCAAGTCTCTTCCCTGTCGGGTTTTTTCCATCCCCAGGATTCTGAAATTTTTGCAACATGGTTTGGATTCCGGCCTTCAACTGAGTACCCTCAAGGGCCATGTTTCAGCTCTGGCAATTTTTTTGCAAAGATCCTTTGCCAATCACCGGTTGGTTAAAACCTTTTTCCAGGGTGTTACGCATGTGCGTCCACCTCGTAAGCCTATGCTACCAGTCTGGGACTTGAATCTGGTGTTGTCTGCTCTGCAGGGTCCTCCCTTTGAGCCTATTCGTGGGGCTGCCTTGCCTATTCTGACTCATAAGGTAGCCTTTTTGGTGGCTATCACTTTTGTCAGGCGAGTTTCTGAACTGGCGGCGCTTTCCATCAAACCTCCTTATTTTGAGCGGCATCACGATAAGGTAGTGTTTCGGCTTAAGCCGGATTTCTTGCCTAAGGTCGTGTCTGCCTTTCATCTAAATCAGGACATTGTTTTGCCTTCATTGTGTCCTAATCCTGCTAATTCCAAGGAGTGGACACTGCATTCTTTGGATGTTTTATTTGGTCGCTACTGAGCCTTTCAGGAAATCTGATGCTCTTTTTGTTCTCACTTCTGGACCTAGGAAAGGTTTTGCTTCTGGCTAAATCCACTATCAGCAAGTGGATCCGTCAGGCGGTGGTACAAGCCTATTCTGCTAAGGGGTAGGAACCTCCCTTTAGGATTACTGCTCATTCTACTCTTGCTATTGGTGCTTCTTGGGCTTTTCAGCACCAGGCTTCTGTTGAACAAGTTTGCAAGGCCGCTACTTGGTCTTCTGTTCATACTTTTTCCAAGTTTTAGAAGGTTGATGTTAAGGCCTCAGCGGATGCTGCTTTTGGCCGCAAGGTGCTTCAGGTGGTAGTGACTTGAACTGCCGGCCCTTACTCATTGGGGATCCCACCCTACTTTTGGACACTGCTTTTGGATGTCCCAACTGTTATGAATACCGAAGCGGGCCGTGCAAGCAATTCTGTGAGTACTCACCTGTAGAATTGTTTTTGTTCTTGCATGGCACGGCCTGCTTCGATCCACCCTTGTTATCGTTATTCTTGGTTGCCTCTTTATGGTATTGTTCCAAGTTAATTGGGGTTCTTTACCTTTTTTACATTTTTTACCTTTATTCTCTCCCAGCTCCTTGTCTCACTGCTTGTCTACGCTGGGAACTCTATGGTTAATCCAGTTTTTATAGGGGGCCGGGAGATGCCACAGCTCTTCTGCAGTACACTGCGCCACCTTGTGGCGGAATAACCCAACTGTTATGAATACCGAAGCAGGCCGTGCCATGCAAGAACAAAAACAATTCTACAGGTGAGTACTCACAATTGCTTTATTAAAGCAAGGAAGTGGAATATTCTTGAATGGTCAAGTCAATAAACTGATCTTAACCCAATTGAGCCGCATTTCACTTGTGAAAGACTAAACTTTAGACAGGCCCACAAACAGCAACTGAAAACTGTTGCAGTGAAGGCCTGGCAGCGCATTAAAAAGGAGGAAACAGTGTCTGATGATGTCCATGAATTCTAGACTTCAGGAAGTCATTGCCAACAAAGGGTTTTCAACCAAGTATTGGAAATTAACATTTTATTTACAATTATTCATTTTGTCCAATTACTTCTGATCCCCTGAAATGTATGGATTGTGCTTAAAATATGCTTTTGCTTCCTCACATTTTTAGGTAATCTTTTTGTTCATCCCACTCAATTAAAGCTGAAAGTCTGAACTTCAACTGCATCTGAAGTTTGCATCTAGTTTTGTTCAAAATTCATTGCTGTAATATACAGAACCAAAATTAGAAAAATGTGGTCTCTGCCCAAAATATTTATGGACCTACCTGTAGATGCTGAGGGTGTCTAAGCTGGCGACCTTTTTTTGACCTTTCATAAGAACAAGGTGGTTCTTTGCTCACATGAGGATTTTTTGCCATAATTGGTTTCTGCCTTCATATTTTCCGAAGCCAATTTGGCGTCCAAAGAGTCTACGCAAGACAGCCAACTCTATTTGTGGTTCCGGTTGGACCCAAAAGGTTGTCAAATCCAATATTAGCTGTTGGATTATACAGGCAATTTCTCAGGTCTATTCTGTTAGGGGTAAGGAACCCCCTTTTTGTGTGACGGCTCACTCGACCAGAGCTGTAGATGCATCCTGGGCCTTCTGTCACCAGGCTAGGTGTGTAGTGCTACCACACGGTAGTCTGTCCACACCTTCTTTTCCTTTGCAAGGTGGATGTGCAAACATCTGTGGACGTAGTGTTCAGGAGAAAGGTGCTTCAGACACCGGTTTAAATGAGTCTGATTTGTCTGCTTCCATTGTTAAACTGTTGCACAGTCATTTCTGTGGTCCATGGGATTCACGTGTTGTGTCTTCCACACTTGTGGACTGCTTTGAATGTCCCACTTGTATGTGATTCAGTGTCCTTGGATAGACAACAAAAACATTTGACATAGTACTAAAAGAATTTTACTGAAAGACTAGCAGATGATTGGAACAAACTTCTAGCAGAGGTTGTTGAATAATCAACAGTAATTACATTTAAACATGCCTTGGATAAATTTACATCTATTCTAAGGTAAAGAGAACATACACACATAAGGTAAGACTAAATGTCTGCTGTTAGTCTTTTATGTTTCTAACCTTAACACAATGGGGGTTGTTCTGCAGACTCTTTATGAAAGAAAACGAAGGCAGATAATGTTTTTTGACTAGTATTATTTACTGATAGGTGTTTTGGGGGTCAGCCTTTAAAGTAGTACTGCAGGCAAAGGTATTTTTTACACCATTGTGTCAGGCTATATTTGGCAATGTCCTAAACTGTTTTCCATTTTAAAATTGAGGAAGAAATGGTCGAAAAATCAAGGTTTACAGTTTCCCCTTCATGATTTTGCTTCTGAAAAAGGGGGTGGGGCCCTTGGATCTGTGATGTTACATAATAATCAGCATAATGGGTGGCCTCTGCTCTGACAGCAGTGTGATGAATATGGAGGTGGAGAAGAAGGTGGAGGGAGGGACCAGCAATCCTGTCACGCTCTGCTGAGCAGATTGGGGGACAGGATGAAAACGAGAATGTCATTGGCTGAACCTGTATACCACGATATCTGGGCCATTTCTGCTTCAATTTATAAACAGAAAACAGTTTAGCACAGTTCCAGATGTAACCAGACTGTTTAAAGCAGGATTCCAGTCAATAGCCGAGCCCCCCCTTTCCTGGCACTAAGGTAGAGCGGAGGTCTACTTTTGACCGGAATTCTGCTTTAACAGATATTCCCAGCTTACATGCACATTAGCAAGTGACTCATGATTCCAATTCGTCTATATGATCTATAAAGGTTGGCATACACATGTGTAGCTGATAAATAGTTTTATAATTAAAGCGGAAGTCCAGTCAAAAACAACCCCTGACCCTGCCACACTCTCCTGGCACTGACTCTCCTGCTCACTAGATCAGTGGCGGCAGCCGCACTTGGGGACAAAAAGTAGCGTGCATAGAGCCATGTGTCTTTCTGTACAGCCTCAAAATCAGGCACTGAAAAGACTAAACACGTCATCCCCCGGCTCCATGTGTGTACCTGCCGTCCATTTCCTTGAGCCAGGGGATGCCGCCTTGTGTCTTTCAATGCCGAACGTGCCCCAGATAGTAGTGCTGGACCGTGGCGAAGGTAAGCGCTTTCTTTCCATGAATTGGTCAGTAGTAGTCACATGATTGCCAGCCATACATGAATGAGGAAGTGGTAAGTATATAGAAATAGGAATGTCAGTTTGGGGGGGGGGGGGGTCTTTGTTTAGAGCATGACAATTCCGAAAATAATTATTAGATCTGTGAAGGAACGATCCAGCTTAAGTGCAGAAAGCTCACATATACAAGTCTGGAGTTCCCCTTTACCTTTACCTGCACAGGTCCTTATCTCCTCAGGAAGAGGAATTGGCATTTACCACCTCTAGCCTGGGAAGACTCCAGTGGGTCTGCAGCTAGCTGGACCCCTGGCTGTGAATTTGTCACATCAAAAGTGACCCACTTAGGGACCCCATTTCTGGATTCATCGGATGCCCGGCATCCAGCCCAATCGTTTGGTGACGTATCCGAAGCCATACGACCCCCCCTGCCCAAAGTTATAACCCCTAAAGGGTTTTAGGGGTTAAAGCACGCTCCAAAACAGTGGGAGGTGACAACCCATCCCACAAAAGGGTATGGGAGTGAAAGGGTCTCACCACATAAAAGGGGTAACCCTGGGCCAGGCTTTCGTCACTTCTCTGGAGGGGTCTCGCTGCAGCGCGCTGGAGGTGTCTGAATCCTCTGTAAGCTTTTCACTTGTCTCTTGTGGGAGATCTCCATCACCACTACTCTGCAACTGCATATTAAGGTAACCGACTATTGTTTCTCTGTGTAACTCACTGTATCCTGTAACCTTCTCAGAACAGTACTACTTATACAAAATAGCAGGCACAGCTTTGAATATTGATAAATGAGCGTGCTGTCCGACCCGTCAAGCTACTAGAACATTGGTCAAACCAAATTGACAAGGGTCATAAGAAAGGGGCACAACTCCACAAATACCATAAAATGATATTTTATTAAATATTACACTATAGGAAAAATAAAAACACATATGCAACACAAAGACACTGTTAAAATCAATTCATCCACTATCCCTGTGATGCTAAAATACTTAGCAATCCATATTATAGAAGACCACAAGGTATCAAAAAGTACAAATAGAAATCAGTATTAAATAGCTCCACAAATAGCCCAAGGAAAAAAATAAATATATATAAATATATTTATATATTTCTAATTACTCAAGTGAGTGTTCAATTACTCCACTTTGTGCAAAAAATAAAAGTATAAAAAGGTAATTACTACAAATAATTCATCAAGACCATAAACCTGTGCAATCAATCAAATCTAAAGTGCAAATGCTAGATAAGAAGGCTATATTCACCAAGTAAAGCAGGGGATCCCCAATGTGAACCCAATACACAAAAGTGCTGTTAGTGCAGAGGGCTGTATAAGGGAGCTGAGGTAGTAAGAAATCACTGGAAAGAAAAGTAAAGATCATACTGTCCTTGTGGTCAAACGTTACTAATCATCAGGCAGTGGATTGAAGGCAGGAGACCCCACGCATTCTGCCGATCCGCTACGGCTTCTCCAGGGGTGATTTTTCTCCAGGCGGTTGTTTTTGACTGGACTTTCCACTTGAAATACACCCCAGGAAAGGTTGTAAATGTCAGAAGTTATTTATATAGTTATAAGATGGATTTTGTGTCCGAAAGCAAGTACATTGTAACTCTTCTTTCTGTTTCAGATCTCTGGGAATTTTATCTACCATATTTATATTCTTGCATATCACTGATGGGATGCCTCTTATTACTTTGTAAGTTATGCCAGGGAAAATGAGTTATAAGGGTTCAGCCAATGCCCAAGTATTATGTCTAATTATTAATTTTATTTCAAATTGATTGGCTTGTTTTGTTTAGCTATTTTGTACAAATTTGTGGTTGATGTAAAACATATGACGATTTGGTTTCCCCAACTCCAGACAGTGGTCTGTTGGAGCTTCTTAGAATTAGTTTTGCCACGGCAGGGAGTGCTCTCTTAAAGCAGAAAGTATTCACATATCTCAAAGGATAATAGAATTTCTCCCAAGATAATTTGCAGTGGGTGGAGCCATGCAAATACAACTCTATTTTTAGTATACAGTACGTCCTGCTCCAGATAGATTACTTACACTTGGGTTATCCCCTGCCAGATGGCGCTGCACTGCAGAGACATGTAAAAACAGGCTCCTCCCGGACCCTCAAGTACCCGGGGACCTCCCACAAATCCCCAGATTTCTCTGCAGTGCTTACTGCGAAGACATGAAATTATCACTCTCTCGCAGGTGAGCGGGGCTATTAGCCTGCGGCTCTGTTGGACTATTCCCACCCGTCCTTCGCACGATGTGCCTCCCAGCCTGGGCTGTGCTGGTCGGGTGAAGGTAGGCGGCACCATGCGTGCTTATGGAGCGCTGCTCCACCGCAGTCCCCCACCAAAGGGTAGGCGGTATAGGCTGATGGTGAGCCTTTATGGGATGCCCCTCCTGCATTATTGTCCCATGCCCCGGTAGCGGTGGGCCCTGTACAAAGGGCCGCCATCCTCCCTCATTCTCCCTGTAACCTTCGGGGGGAAAAGAGGGGGGGGTGTGTGTGGGTGAGCGTGTATCGTTATTCGTGCATACGGCCTTTTGTCATGTTTTTTGGACTAGTATATGTGGTGTCAGCCTCCGCGCTGACTTGTCTTTTTACTATTGCAAATGCCGCCGCCGCATGCGCCTTTTCCTTCATTTGGATGTTCCGCATACCTCAGACGCTTCTGCGTTCTCATTGGCTGCTTGTCGGTGGACTTCGCTCTCTTCAGGGGGGCGGGGCCTGGCCTGGCGCGCCCTGCGTCACGGCTCGCTCTGGCCCGCCCTTCGAGGTACTCGGCGCCATGTTGTCAGGTCGCGTGTGACGTTCTTACTTACCGTGGTCCGTAAGTGCCCTCGCGGGCGGCTTTATACTCATTGTAGTGTGTTTGGTTCTGACACCCTTTCTTCTCATTGTGTCTTTCAGACGGGTGTATCCATTGGCTTCTCCTGGCCCGGTGTAATTGATAGTTGGGCCTTGTAAAATTACTCCCACGTCATTGGGGCATCCAGGGTTGCTTTATAGCGTCAATCCCTACTGGCATATTGTGCCTAATAATCACCATATGAAGGCATCTCAGGATAATGTGACCGGGGTCCCCTTGGGACAAGACCGGCTGTGTATAGCGTGTGGACAGCCTCATGCTGACTCTGACAAGGCATGGGTCTGCGTACCCTGTGCTGAGCAAGCGCTGGCTTTGCAATCTGGCCTGCCAGTGGCTGCACCTCGTTTCATTACTCCCCCCAGCGTAAATCTCTCTCCTGTTGAGTTGCATACTTGTGGGGATTCTCAGCCTGATGTGTCTTCTAGACTGCCTACTGCTGAACAGATTATTGCTAGGTCTTTAGCGCGTAAGGGCCCTGGTAAGAAGCGGCACTTGACCCCTAATGTTACTGTTTTCCCTATGGGATCTCAGGAGTTTATGAATCTGTGTGGCTATACCCCTTCTGATGGAGAGCTCTTTTCTGACTCAGGCTCATCTGATGAGAGACCAAGGGGTCATGACGATTCTGGCTCTGACCCCTGGGCCCCGGATGACACTGACAGATTATTGACCCAGATCTTTGAGGTTCTGTCTATCTCTCTCCCTGGTGAGGCTCCCAGGCAAAAAGGGGAGCGTTTTCATACAGCAACATCACGTTTGGAATCTCTAGAGCAGGCACTTTTCCATACCCTTGTGCTCAAGGAATGGGAGCGCCCCAGTAAACGTCCCAGGGTTCCAAGGAATTGGGATAGGAAGTATCCTTTTCCCCCTGAGGTGGTTAAATGTTAGTCATCCCCCCCCCCCCCCCCCCCCGAGGTGGATGTCCCCATCCTAGGGCTCTTTAACACCCCTGTCATGCATTCCCCTGATTCTACTACCCTGCGGGATGCTGAGGACCAGCGCATTGACCTGCTGGCCTCCCACGCCTTTGATATTCAAAATTAATTTATTAGTACCTTATTCTTTAAAATACATCTATTTACAAATTCATACTCTCTGAGCTCTCAATTCATTGTTTACATAATATTCATATTTACATAACGTTCAAACATGTTAGTATATACATAATGCACTGATCATATTTTTTCAAGTATGTATGAAATACATTTCTCCCTACTGTCTTGGTAATCAGTTGGATTCATAATTCCTTCCTGACTGGGCAGACATGTTTCGCCTTTGGCTTCCTCCGTGCCCTTATTTAAAAGAAACGGAATTTTCATTATGTGAGAGCATTTGTGTTATCAAGTATCATCTTGCTTTTACAATATCATGACAGTATCTTTCTTTGTACTTATGTACCTCTTTAAGGAAGTTAAGGTGCTCTTTATGATTTCCTCATCCTTTTACATCATATATTTGTTCAATCTATGTAACATGTTGTTGTTTCTTATACCTCAGAGAAATCTGGTTCATACACCCCTATGTTGCAGATCAGGAGCTTTCCAATCCTTTAAAGGATAAGAATATTGAATTACCCTCATAGTATCTTGTATCATTGGTCTGTATATATCAAGGCTTACATTTCTCCAAAATAAATCATGTATACACAATGGAAATACCTGTTTGTTCCTAGCAGGCCCCGCAGACTTGTGGGTACTGTTTTCCCTTTCCAGGCTGCTCCCCAATTCTATATTTAAAAAGAGGGTTCCTGGAGAGATCCTGGAGGCCCGGGAGGGTCCCTGAGCGCGCAGTATAAAAGCGCCTCTTGGAGAGACGCCAGCGCGCCCCTAGATTGACGAGCAGTGGAGATCCTGGAGGCCCGGGAGGGTCCCTAAACCACAGTGGATACAAGGTGGACATCTGGCGCACGGATGACTTACTCATAAAACAACGCATATTTAAAGGTACAGTGCGGTTTTGATATTAAAAGGGTTAGCCACCATTACCTTACTGAAAGTGAGTGATACAGCACAAGGCCAATTATGATAATTGAACCCTCTTTTTAAATATAGAATTGGGGAGCAGCCTGGAAAGGGAAAACAGTACCCACAAGTCTGCGGGGCCTGCTAGGAACAAACAGGTATTTCCATTGTGTATACATGATTTATTTTGGAGAAATGTAAGCCTTGATATATACAGACCAATGATACAAGATACTATGAGGGTAATTCAATATTCTTATCCTTTAAAGGATTGGAAAGCTCCTGATCTGCAACATAGGGGTGTATGAACCAGATTTCTCTGAGGTATAAGAAACAACAACATGTTACATAGATTGAACAAATATATGATGTAAAAGGATGAGGAAATCATAAAGAGCACCTTAACTTCCTTAAAGAGGTACATAAGTACAAAGAAAGATACTGTCATGATATTGTAAAAGCAAGATGATACTTGATAACACAAATGCTCTCACATAATGAAAATTCCGTTTCTTTTAAATAAGGGCACGGAGGAAGCCAAAGGCGAAACATGTCTGCCCAATCAGGAAGGAATTATGAATCCAACTGATTACCAAGACAGTAGGGAGAAATGTATTTCATACATACTTGAAAAAATATGATCAGTGCATTATGTATATACTAACATGTTTGAACGTTATGTAAATATGAATATTATGTAAACAATGAATTGAGAGCTCAGAGAGTATGAATTTGTAAATAGATGTATTTTAAAGAATAAGGTACTAATAAATTAATTTTGAATATCAAAAGGTGTGGTCTAGGTCAAAAGCGTATTTAGAATTACTGGGGAGTGCCTGAACCCAGACTCAGCAGTGTGTTTAGAACGCTTGACCATGTACCAACCGACATTTCCCATACATATATGTGGGTCACACAGTTGGAGAACCTAGATTTAGGTTGCTCCACTATCAAAATTTCTCCCACGCCTTTGCATGTGCGGGGACGGCGCTCGCCCGGTCTGTGCCTCTGCCATTACTGTTGTGGCCACTAGAGCCCTTATCAGAAATATGCTTGATAGTACCCCTGATGATCTCCCTTGTGAGGTGTTTAATGCACTCTCCAGTTGTGATGTTTTTGTAAATTTTGTCCTATTAGCATTGGATGACACCATCAGAATGTGTGCAAGAACTTCTGCCCTCGTGGTGGCTATACGCCTCTTGGTTTCGCTGCGACAGTGGGGTGCTGACAATGCTGCGAAGAAGGCCCTCACTGGGCTTCCTTTTAAGGGGCTACGCCTGTTTGGGGCCCGTCTAGACCTGTTTGCTAAGAGAGGTAAGTTACCCCAGCGCAGACGGCTGTCTCGGCCCCTTCGGGGCCAGGGCCCCCCTTCACCCCCCTACTATGGTGTTAAACAAGAAACAGGGGTGTCCTTCGCGGGGGCTCGCACAGATTCCTGTCACAGGAGCAGAAGACAACGTCCTGGCTCCTCCGGGGGGGCTAAGCCCAAATCCTCTCCCAAGTCCCCTCAGGGTAAGGGGACGGCTGCGGCACTTTGCTCAAGTCTGGAGGCATCACGCCTCAGACCGGTGGATTCAGGAGGTAGTGTCCTCCGGCTACAAGATAGTTTGCTGTGCGGCCTCCCCCAAGATTATCTGGTCCCGGATACTCCTGGTCCCTGCCTCTGCTCAGGTGTTGGCGCAGGCCGTGCAAGGCCTGCTGGGTCTGGGGGTCATTTGCAGATTTCCATTAAAAGACAGAGGCAAGGGACGCTACACCAACCTTTTCACAGTTCCCAAAAAAGATGGGTCAGTCAGGCCCATTCTGGATTTACAGTTCTTCAGCAAAATTGTCAAGAACAGGCGTTTTTCGCATGCAAACCCTGCGCTCGGCCATCAGCTCCTTGCGCCCCGGGGGTTTCATGACATCTGTGGATATCAAAGATGCTTACCTTCACATCCCTGTATTCAGGACACCAAGGTTCCTCAGATTGGTGTTGGAAGATCAACACTGCCTATTTGTGGTCTTGCCATCTGGCCTCTCTTCAGCTCCCAGAGTGCTCACCAAGGTGCTGGCGGGGGTGATGTCTCTGATGAGACCAAGGGGCATCCGTGTGCTGCCCTACCTGGACATCCTCATCACTTCCCAGTCTCTACATCAGGCAGAGTTGGATACTCAGCTGGTGGTGTCCATTCTGGAGTCATTTGGATGGGTGATCAACCACCCCAAGTCCTCACTGTCCCCTTCCTTGGTAACTCCATTCCTAGGAATGAATCTGCATACAGTTCAGGCAAGGATCTTCCTTCCTCAGCAGAAGGTGGACAATCTGCTTGCACAGGCTCAGTCCCTCCTAGCTTGTCCCCATCCCTCCACCAGGCAGGGGATGCAGCTGGTGGGCCTGATCGTGGCGTGCTTCGAAGCGGTCCCTTATGCTCAGTTCCACTTGGGGCTTCTGCAACTTCTCCTATTGTCTGTATGGGACAAGGACCCAGCATCCCTGGACAGGGTCTGTGTGCTTTCCCCCCTGGTAAGGAGGTCCCTCTTGTGGTGGATGAATTCAAGGAACCTGTTGGGGGGGCAGATCCTTTCTTGCCCCTTCCTGGGAGACGGTCACCACGGATGCCGGTCTATCAGGTTGGGGGGGGGGTCCCTGCGGTTCCAGGGGAGGTGGGGTCCTCAGGAGGCCCACACACCTATCAATGTCTTGAAGCTGTGAGCGGTCAGGTTAGTTCTGGCTCGCTTGACTACTCTTCTTCAGGGCCTGCCTGTTCAGGGGCGCTCGGACAACCTGACGGCAGTTGCCTACATCAATCATCAGGGAGGGACCCGGAGCAAGAGGGCCCTCCAGGAAGTGTCTCTGATCCTGACCTGGGTGGAGGCCAATGTTCCCTGCATATCAGCGGTATACATTCCGGGGGGGTCCCTCTACAACAGGGTGTTCCAATCTCTGTGTCACCGTTGGGGCCAACCAGATGTGGATCTGTTTGCGTCCCGTCACAATCACAAGCTCCCGGCCTTTGTCTCCCTGTCCCAGGATCCTCTGGCCGTGACCACGGATGCTTTAGTAATGTCATGGTAGGTCATTCAGTTCCTGTATGTCTTTCCTCCGTTCCCCCTGCTGAGCAGGGTTCTGCGCAAGATTGCTCTGGAGGGGGTGCCAGCAATTCTGGTGGCCCCCAGGTGGCCAAGAAGAGTGGGGTTCACAGACGTGTTGCAGATGGCAGTAGTCCAGTACGTTCTGCCAGGGGTGCCAGATCTGTTCACTCAGGGCCCCTTACGCCATCCCAATTTACAAACTCTGGCTTTGACGACCTGGCTGTTGAAACCTCCATCTTGATGGAGAAAGGCTTGTCCGCCTCGGTGATTGATACCATGGTGCAGGCTAGGAAGAAAACTTCTTCTTCCATCTATTACAGGGTTTGGCGTACCTACTTTGACTGGTGTGAGTCTAGGTCTTCCCTGTCGGGTGTTTTCAGTCTCCAGGGTTCTGGAGTTCTTACAGCATGGGTTGGAGTCGGGACTCCAACTCAGTACTCTGAAGGGTCAGGCTTCTGCCCTGTCTGTTTTCTTTCAGAAGACTTTTTCTCAGCATTCTCTGATTTAGACCTTTTTTTCCAGGGGGTTTCTCATGTGCGTTCCCCACGTAAACCTGTGGTCCCTGTTTGGGATTTGAACTTGGTTTTGTCTGATTTGCAGGGTGCTCCCTTTGAACCTATGCAGGATCCTGCTCTGGCTGTTTTTACCTTCAGGGTTGTTTTTCTGGTAGCCATTACTTTGGTCAGGCGTGTGTCTGAGTTGGCGGCTTTTTCTATTCAGCCCCCATACCTTGGGAGACACCAGGACAAGGTGGTGTTCCGCGTTAAGCCAGATTTTCTGCCTAGGGTAGTGTCTACTTTTCATTGAATCACGATATTGTTCTTCCTTCTTTGTGCCCTAATCCTGGCTATGCTAAGGAGAGGGTTTTGCATTCCTTGGATGTGGTCAGGTGTTTGAAGTATTACCTGGTGGTCACTGCGTCCTTCAGGAAAACTGATGCTCTTTTTTTGTGGTCCCTTCTGGGCCCAGGATGGGTTTGGCTCATGCCAAGTCTACTATTTGCAAATGGATCCGTCAGGCTGTGATTTAGGCCTATTCTGCTAAGGGGAAGAATCCTCCCTTCCGCCTTACTGCTCATTCTACTCGTGCTATTGGTGCCTCTTGGGCCTTCCAGCACCAGGCTTCTGTTGAACAAGTTTGCAAGGCCGCTACATGGTGTTCTGTTCATACCTTTTCAAAGTTTTACAAGGTTGATGTTAAGGCCTCAGCTGATGCTGTTTTTGGCCGCAAGGTTTTGCAGGCGGCAGTGGTTTAAACTGTCTGCTGTTACCTTTTTTAGTGGGGATCCCACCCTACTTTATGGACACTGCTATTGGATGTCCCAAGTGTAAGTAATCTATCTGGAGCAGGACATACCGGATACTAAGAATAATACAATTCTGTGAAATACTCACCTTTAGAATTGGTATTATAAGTATACAGTATGTCCTGCTCCACCCCACCTTGTTTTTTGCATTATTCTGGATCCCCTGTATGGTGATTGTTCTCATTGTTATAAGTTACCAGTTTTTGGGTGGTTAAATTCTCCCGGCTTCTTGTTCACTGCTTTTCAATGCTGGGGATTTGTGGGAGGTCCCCGGGTATTTGAGGGGCCGGGAGGAGCCTGTTTTTGCAGTGCAGCGCAATCTGGCGGAGGATAACTCAAGTGTAAGTAATCTATCTGGAGCAGGACGTACTGTATACTTATAATACCAATTCTATAGGTGAGTATTTCACAGAATTGTATTTTTCACCTCTTGGCTATGCTAGAGCTCCTGGAAAAGCCGGGTTAGGATGTGCAATGCTTTGGTATAGCTAAATTGTTCCCAGCTTATCCACCCAACTTGTGGACATGTGTTTTGGGATTTTAGACCCTCATCAGTTCAAGGTTGGAGTTTGATAGCTGTATGTGGAGTTTAGGTTTGGAGACTGCCAAGACATTGTCATAAGCCAGGTCAAGGAGAGACCCATGTTAGGCAGTATAAAGCGATTGAAAAGACTTAAAAGCTCTTTTCTCTCCCTAACCTGGCTTGTGACAATGTTTTGTCACAGCAAAGGATGTGCACCTGCATCTCTAGCATTGGGTCACAGGCTGCTATAAAAACCCCAAAGGGGTTTTACATGTGCCTCATTCTGTCACAAACCTAAAATAATTACCTGGAATTGAGCATTAGACTTTTTCCTATAAGTGTATTTATGCACCAGGGCCTGCAGTTCCAGCTCATAGAAAACAATGGTCAGAATACATGCCCACCCCCTAATTCCACCTTTTTCTGGTATGTAACACCCCTCCTGTTGATCCTAAGACAGCTTTAGGCCTTGCAGCCATTATATGTTCAGTAATACAATTACACATATTCTAAGCATACAGCACGTCCTGCTCCAGATGTAGTAATTACATGTGGGTAATCCTCCGCCTCCGTCGCCGTGCACTGCAGACATGTAGAAAACAAGCTCCTCCCGGCCCTACATATACCGAAGGACCTCCCACAAATCCCCAGATTTCTCTGCAGTACTGGAACTGCGAAGACATGAAGTATCACGCTCTCGCAGGCGAGCGGGGCTTTACAGCCCGAGGCCCTGCGGGACTATTTCCACCCGTCCTCTTTATGAAAGAATATGCCTCCCAGCCTGGGCTGCGTTGGTCCGGTGAAGGTAGGCAGCACCTGGTGTGCTTACGGAGCTATGCTCCACCGCAACCCCCCACCATAGGGTAGGCGGTTAAGGCTAATGGTGAGCCTTCAGTGGATGCCCCTCCCGCATCAGTGCCCCACGCCCCGTGTAGCGGTGAACCCCGAGTATCGGGTCACCTTCCTCCCTAGTTCCCCCCGTTAGTGGGGGGAAAAAGGGGGGGGGTTGTGTGTACGATGGCCTAACCTTGCGCTAAATACACTAATAGGCTTATAGCCCTTAACAGTTTCCGGGTGTCAGAGCCGCACTTCACTATTATGTTTATCAGCCGCAGCGCCTTTATTGTATTTTACTTGGCGCGTACGGCGGCTCTGTTTGTGGACGCTACGGCGTTTATTCTGTATTCTCCCTGTCAGGTTTCTTCTCTGAGGTGTTTTTTCTCGGTCTGCTGTCAGTTGCATAGCTTTCTGATTGGTTACGTGCTTCGAGCTCTCTGGGGGGGGCGTGGTTTGGCGCGTTCCACGTTGTCTACAGCTCTGGCCCGCCCTTCGAGGTTTGCTGGGCGCCATTTCTTTCTCACGTGCGCGTGGTGAAGACGGTCCTCCCCTCGCTGTTCTGTAAGTGCCCTCATGGGCGACCTTTCTTATCTTTTGCTTCTCCTCGCTTGGCTCTGACATCCCTGTTCCCCTTGTGTCTTTCAGACCGTGAACCTCGGTGGCTTCTCCCAGCCCGGTGTAGCGCCCGGTCCAGACTTTAAAAAAAAAAAAATCACTCCCACTTCCCAGCGGGTCATTGGGGCATCCAGGGTAGCTTTATAGCGTCAATCCCTACTGGCATATTGTACATAATAATCACCATATGGAGGCATCTCAGGATATTGTGAATGGGGTTCCTTTGGGACAAGCCCGTCTGTGTGTAGCTTGTGGGGTCTTGCCTAGCAGCGGTGACAATGCACAGGTCTGCGTCCCTCGTGCTCAGCAGGCGCTAGCCGGTATTCCCACCTCTTCCGAGGCTGGGCCCGCACCTCGCCTTGCTTCCCCTACTCCCCCAAGCCTGAGCCTAACCCCCAATACTAGTGGGGATTCTCATACTGATTTGGCCACTAGACTGGCTAGTGTGGAAAACTTAATTGCTGGCTCCTTGGCACGCAAGGCCACTGCCAAGAGGCATCATTTGAATCCTGAATCTACTATACTTCCTATAGAATCTGATGATTTATTGCTTTCCTATGCACAGTCCCCCTCAGAGGAAGGGGAACTGTTCTCTGACTCAGGGTCATATGACGACGAGTCCGGGGGTCAGGAAGATTCTGGTTCTGATCATTGGTCCTCGGACGACATTGATAGACTGCTGACCCAGATCTTTGATGTGTTATCTGTTTCACACCGCTAGGGTGCGGTTGGAGTTTCCCGAACAAACTCATTTTAATAGCCTTGTGCTGAAAGAATGGGAACATCCCAGCAAACTCCATGGGGTTCCTAAAGCTGGGGATAAGAAATATCCCTTTCCTGCCGACCTGGTCAAGTGTTGGACATCGCCACCCGAGGTCGATGCCCCAATTCTAAGTCTGTCCAACACCTCTATTATGCACTCCCCCGACACTACTACGCTGCGGGATTTGGAGGATCGGCGAGTTGACCAACTGGCATGTCATGCCTTTGCATTTGGGGGAGCGTCGCTCCGCCCAGTTTGCGCCTTAGCCATTACGGCGGTGGCGCTCAGGATTGTGGTTAAGACTGCTCTTGAAGGGACGGATGACTTGCCCTCTGATGCTGCCAATGCTCTGGCCACCTGTGAGACTTTCGTGAACTATATCCTATCCGCATCGGACGATGCTATTAAGCTGAGCGCTAGATCTTCTGCTCTGGTGGTAGCCATACGCCGAGCGGTCTGGTTGCGCCAGTGGGCCGCTGATAACGTCGCTAAGAAGGCCCTTACGGGGCTTCCATTTAAGGGGCTGCGCCTGTTTGGAGAAAGGTTAGATATTTTTGCCAAGGGTGGCAAGTTACCCCAGCGCAAGCGTCAGATTCGGCCCTTTCGTAGCCCAAGCTCCAACTCGACCCCCTACCGTGGGGCTATGCAAGGTAGAGGAGTGTCCTTCGCTGGGTCTCGCGCAGATTCCTGGAACAAGAACAGAGGACGCCGTCCCAGTTCCTCCTGGGGGCCCAGCCCAAAGCCCCTCCCAAGACTCCCCAGGCCTGAAGGGGCGCCCTCGCCCGTCAGGGTGGGGGGACGTCTACAGCACTTCGAGCATGTCTGGAGACGCCACGTCTCAGACCGGTGGATTCAGGAGGTAGTGTCCTCCGGTTACAAGATAGAGTTTGCTGTACGGCCCCCTACCAGGTTCGTCGGGTCCCGGATCCCACAGGACTCTGCCTCAGCTCGGGTCTTGATGCTGGCTGTGCAGGACCTTCTAGATCTAGGGGTCATTTGCAAGGTCCCCTTAAGAGACAGGGGCATGGGGTTTTATTCCAACCTTTTCACGGTACCCAAGAAGGACGGGTCAGTCAGACCCATTCTGGATTTAAAAATCCTAAACAGATTTGTCAGAAACAAACATTTTCGTATGGAAACTCTGCGCTCGGCCATTGCCTCGTTGCGCCCAGGGGACTTCATGACATCCGTGGACATCAAGGACGCTTACCTGCGCGTTCCGGTGTTTCCAGGACATCAAAGGTTTCTCAGATTTGCGCTGCTGGATCAGCATTACCAGTTCGTGGCCCTGCCATTCGGCCTTACGTCGGCTCCCAGGGTGTTCACCAAGGTGCTGGCAGGGGTGATGTCACTGTTAAGACTAAGGGGCATACGAGTGTTGCCCTACCTGGACGATATACTCATCACCTCTCGGTCTCTGCGGCAAGCAGAGCTGGATACTCGGTTGGTAGTGTCCACCCTGGAGTCATTCGGCTGGGTGATCAATTACCCAAAGTCCTCTCTGTCCCCCTCCTCGTTGACCCCGTTCCTGGGGATGATTCTGGATTCAGTTCGGTCAAGGATATTCCTTCCTCCGCAGAAGGTGGAAGCTCTGACAACGCAGGCGAGGTCCCTGCTTTCGAGCCCTCATCCCTCCATACGGCAGGCAATGCAGTTGGTGGGCTCGATGGTGGCAAGCTTCGAGGCAGTGCCCTTTGCCCAGTTCCATTTGATAACTCTGCAGCTTCACCTTCTGTCAGTCTGGAACAAGGACCCAGCGTCCTTGGACGAGATCTGGGTGCTCCCCCCCTCGGTCAGGCAATCCCTTGCGTGGTGGCTGGACCACAGGAACTTGACAAGGGGCAGATCCTTCCTGGCTCCCTCCTGGGAGACGGTCACAACGGATGCCAGTCTGTCGGGCTGGGGGGGATTCTGGAAGTCCCTGCGCTTCCAGGGGAGGTGGGGCCCTCAGGAGGCCCATCTACCCATCAATGTCCTGGAACTCAGGGTGGTCAGATTGGTGCTGGAACAATTGACCCTGAAGGGTCTGGCGGTTCAGGTACGCTCATACAACAGAACGGCTGTTGCCTACATCAATCATCAGGGAGGGACCCGGAGCAAGGGGGCTCTCCAGGAGGTGTCTCTGATTCTAACATGGGCGGAAGCCAATGTCCAATGCATCTCGGCTGTTTACATTCCAGGGGCAGAGAACCTGCTGGCAGATGCTCTGAGCAGGGGGTCGTCCCGTCAGGGGGAGTGGTCCCTCTGCAACAGGGTATTCCAGTCCCTGTGTCACCGTTGGGGTGTGCCAGACGTGGATCTGTTTGCGTCCCGTCACAATCACAAGCTCCCAAGCTTTGTATCTCTGTCTCAGGATCCTCTGGCTCTGGCCACGGATGCCCTGTCAATGTCTTGGAGGGAGTTTCGGCTCCTGTATGTGTTTCCACCAATTCCACTTCTGGGAAGAGTTCTGCGCAAGATTGCTCTGGAAGGCGTACCCGCGATTCTGGTGGCCCCAAGGTGGCCAAGAAGAGTGTGGTTCGCGGACGTGGTTCAAATGGCAGTAGTTCAGTACGATCTGCCAAGGTTGCCAGACCTTCTAACTCAGGGGTCTCTACGCCATCCCAATTTACTAACCCCAGTTTTGACGGCTTGGCTATTGAAACCTCCATCCTGATGGAAAAGGGTTTGTCTGCATCTGTAGTGGCTACTATGGTGCAAGCCAGGAAAAAGACGACTTCTGCTATCTATTATAGAGTTTGGCGTTCTTACATTGACTGGTGTGAGTCCAGGTCTCTTCCCTGCCGGGAATTCTTAGTCTCCAGGGTGCTGGAGTTTTTACAACATGGTCTAGACTTAGGTCTTAAGCTTAGTACCCTGAAGGGCCAGGTTTCGGCCCTGTCTATCTTCTTTCAGAAGACCTTTGCCCAGCACCTCTTCTTTCAGAAGACCTTTGCCCAGCACCCTCTTATCAAGATTTTCTTTCAGGGGGTCACTCATGTGCGGCCTCCTCGGAAACCTATGGTTCCTGTTTGGGATTTAAACTTGGTGTTATCGGCCCTTCAAGGTGCTCCTTTTGAGCCTATTCAGGAGGCTGCTCTCGCTGTTCTCACGCTCAAGGTTGTATTCCTGGTAGCTATCACTTCTGTTAGACGTGTATCTGAGTTGGCGGCTCTATCTATTCAGCCTCCCTACTATGAGAGACACCAGGATAAGGTGGTGTTTCGCTTCAAGCCAGACTTTCTGCCTAAGGTTGTGTCTGCATTTCATTTGAATCAAGATATTGTACTTCCTTCCTTGTGCCCTAATCCTAGTAACCCTAAGGAAAGGGTTTTGCATTCCTTGGATGTGGTTAGGTGTGTCAAGTATTACCTGGTTATCACTAAGGCTTTCAGGAAGACGGATGCTCTCTTCGTTGTGCCTCACGGGCCTAGGAAGGGTTTGGCTCCCGCCAAGTCTACTATCAGTAAATGGATTCATCAGGCTGTGGTTCAAGCCTATACTACTAAGGGGAAGTCTCCCCCCTTTCGTCTTACTGCTCATTCTACTCGAGCTGTTGGGGCTTCTTGGGCTTTTCAGCACCAGGCCTCTGTGGAACAAGTTTGCAAGGCCGCTACTTAGTCTTCTGTTCATACCTTTACAAAGTTTTACAAGGTTGATGTTAGGGCCTCAGCTGATGCTGTGTTTGGCCGCAAGGTTTTGCAGGCGGCAGTAGTTTAAACTGCTTGCTGTAGCCTTTTCTGTTGGGGATCCCACCATACTTTATAGACCCTACTATTGGATGTCCCACATGTAATTACTACATCTGGAGCAGGACGTGCTGTATGCTTAGAATAATACAATTCTGTGAAATACTCACCTGTAGAATTGGTATTATACGCATACAGCACGTCCTGCTCCACCCCACCCTGGTTTCACTTTGTTCTGGATCCCCTGTTTGGTGATTGTTATCATTGTTGTTATTGCCAGTTTTGGGTGGTTGGTTTCTCCTGGCTTCTCATTCTCACTGCTTTTCAATGCTGGGGATTTGTGAGAGGTCCTCTGGTATATGTAGGGCCGGGAGGAGCTTGTTTTCTACATGTCTGCAGTGCACGGAGGCGGAGGATTACCCACATGTAATTACTACATCTGGAGCAGGACGTGCTGTATGCGTATAATAGAATTGTATTTTTTGCATAGTTGGGGTACTAAGATATTTATGGAGTTAAAAACTAAAATTATTATGGAATACACTGGAAAGTTGAACCACTTCTGCTAACACCTCTGGTTTATAAAACCCCCTCTGGTGGCCAACCTAAACCAGTCTGGCTGTCCAGTGTGGTATAAGAAAAAACTGCAGCAAAGGCTATAAAGCTTTGTATTTTAGTTGTAGGACAATGGGCCCCTGAGCCAGAGAGATTTGAAAACCTATACAACAAGTGAGGTTATCCAGCTGTCGACTCCTTTGCGTCTTGAAACTCTGTCAGATCAGGGATCCACAAGCATTTAGAGGGAAATGCACTGGGGCTTTTATGGACACAATGCAGGCTAGCATAAACTTTTCCCTCACTGCTTTTACATTCCTGTTAGAAGAAGTTGAAGGGAGTTTTAGTAAGACTGCCAGTAATTAGTGATCCTATACCCAAAACAAATGTTGTCACCTTCTATATCTCCAGCACAGTTCTCCAACACAGCCTGTGTTTCTTTTGTTTACTAAAGCCTTTGCCCAATATTCATAGCAACACAAACTGGTTGCAGTATATCAGCCATATGCAAATTCATTCAGTTACAACTAGAGTGTCACATAGTGGCAGATAGGTTGAAGTGCTTCCCCAGTGCTGAGCTGTGTGAACTGCAACTGATTGTATCATCGCTGAAAAGCACTAGGGGGCGGGGTTGCTCGGTTATGGAGCAATCTGGCCAACTGCATCCAGTTTGTGTTATGAATATTGGGCAGTCAGCCATATTGCTCCCTGGCCGAGCAGTGCCACCCCTTGGTGCCTTCCAGTGATTATGCATTCAGTTACAGTACACACAGCTCAGCATTGGGGAGCACTTCAACCTATCTGCCATTATGTGACGGCTGATATACTGATCCTGTTAGTGTTTTTTTGTAATATTATACGCCATACAGCTGACATCATACTGGTTCTTGTTAGGTATTTGATGAATACTGGGCTAAGGCTTTAGTAAAAGAAACATAGAGTTTTTTTGGGGCACTGTACTGGGGATAGAAGGTGATGACATAAACTTCCTTTCTTGGTACAGGATCACTTTAACTGGCCAGGGCAAACATGGTTTTTGGAGGCAGTGACCTTGACTGTAGAATCTCCTTTTTATTTCCATATTGTCCTAATCTAGCGCATGGACCAATTTGACATCCCAACCGCGTGACTGGTAAGACTATGGTTTTAGAAGATAAGGGTCTCCCAACAGCAGTTATTAGAGCACTGATCAAGGCTTGATAGCCTTCTATTCCATAGAAACAAATCTGCTTTCCCTAAGGTTTGGCATTATCATGGCCCTTTCTTCCAGAGCCCCAAACCTCCAAGTCCTGCATATGGACATAGTGTTGGATCACTATAGATTTTCCTGGTGTGATTGTGCATTATAATAAATATAATTAAAATCTTTCAACTATATATATATTTTTTGTTGAGAGTAAAGATTTTTCCCCCCACTGTAATACCTATTAACTACCTATGTTGTCTCTCTTTAGTGTGTACACCTGTTGGACTCTCCAGAATGTTTACAGTAATGGGGCAGCTTTTGGTAAAACCATCAGTAAGTATTTAATTTTTCACTAGCTTTAGTGATCTATATTCAAATTTCTCATCTCTTCTATTCCAGGGGAACCACCAGTAGCAGTAGCTCCTCCTACCTTATATAGGGCAGGCTGTGTCAGGATCTTCTCAGTTCTTCTTCAGGGACTGTAAAGATGCCTGAATTTTTTTTTTCGCTGCAATGTTCCTGGGGATTGCGCATGGGCCCAGCTAAACAAGTCTGGGCTTGTCCGACTGGGTCTGAGCCCTGAAGATCAGGACCCCGCTGCAGCAGGTTACCTGATCTCTGGACCTTGCATGGTGGCCCTGCTGTGTGTCTCCCACTGAGCCCTGGTCCTTCTGCCCCTTGAGTCATCTACCCCCCATGACTCCATGACACCCTGCAAGAGACGCAGTAGCCTTCTCCATGGCTGCTGGGTGGGGCCTGAGCTAAGTGGCCAGGCTCCCTGGTGTCACTGTGTTTGTGGTTACTACTGCTCGTCTGCAAGTGTTTGGAGTGGGGGTGGTCTCATTGTGAGGGGTGGTGACTTTGGCCCGTTCGGGTCTTACAGTGGATGTTGGTTGAAGGGACGGGACGGCTGCATTTGAGAGGTCTGCGGCACCGCCCTCCTAACCGCACAAGGCAATGCCATCTTGTTCAGTGCCCGTATCGTCGCTTGGCAGCTCCTGCACTACCTCCCTGTTCTCCAGGACCATGCAGACATTGGACCACCAGTTCATATTGCCGGACAATGCCCAGCAATCCCTGTATTGGTGGCTGGATCGGCAGTGGGTTGGTTTTTCCTGCCAGTCCGGGGAGTCATCCTGACCACAGAAACCATATGGGTTGGGTTGGTGTTCTGAACAACCAGAAGGCTCAGGGTCTCTGGGACAAGCAGGAGCGCAGTCTTTCCGGTCAATAGGGTTGATTCAGAGCCCCTTTCTGAACATTTTTTTGGAGGTATTACTACCAAACAAAAAATCACACCAAAAAGAAAACATTTCACATAAAAATTCTTGCAGAAAAAAGGCTTTGCTGAATCAGATGAGGTGGAAAAATGGACGAGAACAGAAATGTTCATGCAAAAAAATAAGAAAGGGGCTCTGAATCAACCCTAATGTGTTGGAACTGAGGGCGATTCTGCTGGTTCTCAGGCATTGATCTGCCAGCTCCAGGGCCTTCTGTTCAGGGCACAGTCAGACAATTCCACATCTGTGGCCTACATAAACCATCGGGGGGGGGGGGGTACCAGGAGCTGGTAGGCATTCCAGGAAGTGAGTCACATCATGAGGTGGGTGAAAATGTTCCGTGCATCTCGGCGTTTCATATTCCGGGGGGTGGAGAATCTGCAGGCCGATTATTTGAACAGGGAGACAATGAACCAGCGGGAATGTCCCTTCACCAGGAAGTGTTGCAAACCCTCTGCGACCCATGGGGAGTGCCAATGGTTCCATATTAACATAGAAACATAGAAGGTTGACGGCAGAAGGAGACCATACGGTCCATCTAGTCTGCCCTTATGTGTATACTGTATGTACTCTTTATCTTAGGATAGATGTGTGCTTATCCCAGGCATGTTTAAATTCAGTGACTGTTGATTTTTCAACTACCTCTGCTGGAAGTTTGTTCCAAGCATCTTGGAACGTGGAATATGGTTCCAGGCACCATATTGCTGCCTCCCAGCCTCGGCTGACAAGGTTCGGGTGAAGGTAGGTCAGTAAGCACCAGTTAGGTGCTGAAGAGCTATGCTCCTACCGCAGTCCCTGCTCTGACAGGGTAGGCGGTTTAGGCTGATGGTGAGCCTTTTGGGATGCCCCCCCCCTGCTTCATGGGTTTTTGCCAGGCTCTACCTGGACAGTTAAGAACCCTTATCCCCATAGGTGTTCTCCTCCACCCTCACTCCTCCCATTGTCTTCTGTAAATCTTTTCTATTTTTGCCTCGCTCTCCCTCTGGGAGATCTCCAGGGGGGGGTGACTAGTGGTAAAAAAAACTGTGTTTTATGTTTAGCTTGTACTGTAAAACGCCTTGTACGCTGCCGTTTTTCACATCACATCTCCACGGTCCGCCCCTCCGAGGTCTGCGGACGCCATTTTGCCTGGCCTTAGTTGCGTGTGCTGCTGGCTCCCTATGGTCCGTGAGTAACCCCGGTGGATTGTTTTTTTCTCAGGATATTCCTTCTGCTGTATTCTTTTGGGAATGTTTTGTTATGTCTTTCAGGCGGGTTAAAACTTCGGCACTGTGGCTTCTCACGGCCATCTCCCATCACTATCTCCCACTTCCCTAGCGGGTTCTTGGGGCATCCCAGGTAGCTCTTTAGCGTTAACCCTTACTGGCCTGTTGTGCCATTCAAATCACCATATGGAGGCTTCTGGGGATAATGGGCCTGGGGATCCTTCGGTACAAGTCAGGCTATGTGTTGTGTGTGAGGTATCCCCCATAAGTGATGATGTCAGGGTATGTGTATCCTGTGCCCAGCAGGTACTTGCGCTGCATTCTGGGCTGTCTGTTACTGGCCCTGGCGGTGCGCCCCCTCTGGCCTCACCTACCTCTCCATGCTTACATCTGACCCCCACCAAGGGGCATACTAGCGGGGAGTCTCAACCTGATTTAGCTGCACGGGTGGCCAGCATTGAAAAACATCTTGCTGGGTCTGCCCCTCGTAAGGCTTCTGCTAGGAAGCGGCATTTATCACCCACGGTTTGCCTCTTCCCTGTAGAAGATGAGGGCCCTTACTCACTCTCAGGTCCCTACCCCCTTGAGGAGGGGGAATTATTTTCTGATTCTGATTCCTCTGGGGAACAACCCAAGATTTACGGTGGTACTGGTACTTTTGGGGAAGACCTGTGGTCCCCTGATGACACTGACAGATTGCTGAGTCACATTTTTGAAGTGCTTTGTATTTCTCCCCCGGCAGTGGCTTCACAGCAGCAGGGCGAGCTTTTTCATACGGTTAAGCCACGCTGGGAGTTCCCTGAGCAGTCTCACTTTAAAGCAGACCTTCACTCTGAATAAGAGTCTATCTTATATGTTTCCCACACCCTGTACATACAGATTGTCCACATTAAAAATCATCCTACCTGCATCTACTGCATGTTATGAGACTTTAAACATCCAAGATGGCTTATGGAAGCCGCCATCTTATCAGGCAGCCTGCAAACAGGAAGTGCCTCCTGACTGTGCTGCTCTGCATTCTGGGACTGCTGACCGTTACCTGACCCCAGTTCTGCTCTGTCTGAGCAAAGCACAGCTATAACCCGCCCCTCTGTACTTTATCCCACTCTCCTCTCCTCAGTAAGTGTGATGCTTCTGAGTCAAGATGGCTGCGCCCGTATCCTAAATTCCTGAACAGAGTTGCAGCCCAGTGGGGGAAAGAATAATACGTTAGTCACTAAAAACGTAAAATATATTAATTTTAGATGCTGGGGAACCGTTTTTTAAGAGTTTGGGCTTTTCATTAAATCACGCTGAAGGTCCGGTTTAATAATCTAGTGCTCAAGGAATGGGAACGGCTTAGCAAGCTGCCAGGGGTGCCTAAGAGTTTGGGACAAGAGGTATCTCTTTCCTGCTGAGGTGATTAAGCGTTGATCTTGTCCTCCCGAGGTGGACGCGCCCGTTCTCGGGTTGTCCAATACATCTGTCATGCACTCTCCTGATACTACTACCCTGCGGGATGGGGAAGGCCGGCGCTTGGACCAACTGGCCTGTCATGCCTTTGCCTGTGTGGGGACGGCGCTGCGCCCGGTTTGTGCCCCTACTATTACGGCTATTGGCATTAAAGGGGTGCTTAAGTGTCTCTTGGACACGGGGCATCTGAGGATGCGGGTAGAGAAGAGTATAGATCTCTCCTGCTTTGTGAGGAATTTATTGCATATATTCTTTCTGCCATGGATGATGCCATTAGAATGTGTGGTAGGACTTCTGCCCTGTTGGTGGCTATACGCCGCTCTGTCTGGCTACGTCAGTGGGTAGCTGATAATGCTGCTAAGAAGGCTCTCACTGGTTTCCCTTTCAAGGGCCTGAGCCTCTTTGGTGAACGCCTGGATTTGTTTGCCAGGGGCGGTAGGTTACCTCAACGTAGGAGGCCGTCCCGGTCCTTTCGGAGGATGGGTTCCTTTCTCCCATCCTTCAGTGGTTCCAGAACTGGCCAAGGAGTCTCCTTTACTGGGGCCCGTGGAGATCACTGGGGAAGGGACAGAGGACGTGGCCGTCCTGGGGTCCCAAGCCAAAATCCTCACCCAAGCCCCTCAGACATGAAGGGGCGCCCTGACCCACCTGGGTGGGGGGACAGCTTCGGCTCACATCTGGAGGCTTCACGTCTCAGACCGGTGGATTCCTCCGGTTACAAGATAGAGTTTGCAGCCTGGCCGCCCCCAAGATTCATCAAATCCAGGATGGCTCAAAACCCCCTGTCAGCTCAGGGTCTGTACCTTGCTGTCCAAAACCTTCTGGAGTTGAGGGTCATCTGCCATGTGCCTTTGAGGGAACGGGGCAGAGGCTGCTATTCCAATCTTTTCACTGTTCCCAAAAAAGACGGGTCCATCAGACCTATCCTGGATTTAAAGCGCCTCAACAAATTTGTCAGATTCAAATACTTTCGCATGGAGACTCTGCGCTCAGCTGTCAATTCACTACGCCCGGGCGACTTCATGACCTCTGTAGACATCAAGGACGCTTACCTTCATGTACCAATCTTTCCAGGTCATCGGAGATTCCTCAGGTTCGCTCTGGAGGATCAGCACTACCAATTTGTGGCCTTGCCTTTCGGTATCACCTCGGCTCCCAGGGTATTCACCAAGGTGCTGGCGGGCTTAATGGCTCTGCTGACATCTCAGGGCATTCACGTCCTTCCTTACTTGGATGACATTCTCATTACGTCTCAGTCCTTCCAGCAGGCCGAGCTGGATACCCAGCTGGTGGTGTCCACACTGGAGTCCTTCGGCTGGGTGATCAACCACCCCAAGTCTTTCCTGTCACTGTCAATGGTGAGGTCCTTTCTGGGCATGACTCTGGATACATCTCAGGTCAAGATTTTTCTCCCTCAGCAGAAGGTGGAGAGTCTTCAGGCCCAAGCCAGGCTCCTTATGTCTTGCCCTCATCCCTCTATTCGGCAGGGGATGCAGCTGGTGGGCTTGATGGTGTCTTGCTTCGAGGCGGCTCCATACGCTCAGTTTCACATGAGACCTCTTCATCTTCACCTCTTGTCAGCATGGGATCGGGAACCTCGGTCCCTGGATCAGGTGTTGGTTCTGTCCCCTCTGGCCAGATGGTCTCTCTCGTGGTGGCTGGACTCAAGAAACCTGTTGGTGGGCAGATCCTTTCTGGCCCCTTGCTGGGAGACAGTCATCACAGATGCCAGTCTGACAGGTTGGGGGGGCTTCTGGAAATCCCTGAAATTCCAGGGTCAGTGGGGCTCTCAGGAGGCCCACACCCCTATCAACATTCTGGAACTGAGGGCGATAAGGTTGGTTCTCGGCCAATTGACTCCACACCTTCGGGGTCGGGCGGTTCAGGTCCGTTCGGACAACCAGACGGCGATTGCCTACATCAATCATCAGGGAGGGACCCGGATCAAGAGGGCCCTCAAGGAAGTGTCCCTGTTACTGTCTTGGGTGGAGGAGAATGTTCCCTGCATCTCAGCTGTGTACATTCCGGGGGTGGAGAATCTGGAGGCAGACTCCCTCAGCAGGGGGACTTCTCGTCTGGGAGAATGGTCCCTCAGCAGCAGGGTGTTTCGCTCCCTGTGCCACCGCTGGGGTCAGCCAGATGTGGATCTGTTTGCGTGCCGTCACAATCACAAGCTTCCAGTCTTTGTCTCTCTGTCCCAGGACCCTCTGGCCTTGGCCATGGATGCACTAGCAATGTCTTGGAAGAGCTTTCAGCTCCTCTGTGTTACCTCCTTTTCCTCTGCTGGGCAGGGTGCTGCTGCGTGAGGCCCCTTTGTCCATTCTTACGCTTAAGGTAGTCTTTTTGGTGGCTATCACTTCTGTTAAGCGTGTTTCTGAGTTGGCGGCTCTTTCCATCAAAACCCCTTACTTTGAGAGACACCAGGACAAGGTGGTGTTTCGTTTTTAGCCAGATTTTCTGCCTAAGGTTGTGTCTGCTTTTCATCTCAATCAGGACATTGTTTTGCCTTCTCTATGCCCTAATCCTAGTAACCCTAAGGAGCGGGTTTTTACACTCTCTGGATGTGGTCAGGACTCTGAAGTTCTATTTGGTGTCTACTGAATCCTTCAGGAAGACTGATGATCTTTTTGTGGTCCCATCTGGACCTAAGAAGGGTCACTATCAGCAAGTGGATCCGTCAGGCTGTGGTACAGGCCTATTCTGCTAAGGGGAAGGAGCCTCCCTTCCGCCTTACTGCTCATTCTACTCGTGCTATTGGTGCCTCTTGGGCTTTTCAGCACCAAGCTTTTGTTGAACATGTTTGCAAGGCCGCTACTTGGTCTTCTGTTTATACTTTTTTAAAGTTTTACAAGGTTTATGTTAGGGCCTCAGCTGATGCTTTTGGTCGCAAAGTTCTGCATTCTGCAGTGGTTTAAACTGCCCGCTGTTACTTTTTGGGGATCCCACCCTACCTTACGGACACTGCTATTGGATGTCCCAAGAGTAAGGAATATTCTGGAACAGGACATGCTGTATACTTAGAATAATACAATTCTGTGATTACTCACCTGTAGAATTGGTATTATATGTATACAGCACGTCCTGTTCCATCAAACCCTTGTTATCATTATACTTAGTTACCTTTGTATAGTGAATGTTCATATGTTCATTTTTGAATTCCTGTTATTATTGTTCTCCCGGCTTCTTGTTAACTGCTTGTCAATACTGGGGAATTTGTGGGAGGTCCCTGACTTATATAGGGCCGGGAGGAGCCACAAGCTGTTTTCTGCAGTCCAGCGCCATCTTGTGGATGTATTACCCAAGAGTAAGGAATATTCTGGAACAGGACGTGCTGTATACATATAATACCAATTCTACAGGTGAGTAATCACAGAATTGTATTTTTTTTACTACGGACTATCGCAGAGCACAGGTTAATCTGCACTTTAATGCCGGGTGCTGCACGTGTTAGGTCTCCAAGGTGGTAGATTGTCCCACCTTGAAATCTCAACCTGGTCCCAGCACTTCAGGGGCCCTCATTTAAACCCATGGATGAGGCTTCCCTGACGACGCTCACGTTGAAGGTGGCTTTTATTGTGGCCATCACCAGCAGCCGGCAGGTTTCGGACCTGGCAGTGCTTTCGATCAGATCACCCTTTTTGGTGCTGCATGAAGACAAAGCAGTGTTTCATATGAATCTGGATTTTTTGCCCAAGATGGTCTCTCCCTTCCATCTTAATCAGGAGATAGTGCTACCCTCCTTGTGCCCACGCCCCACTCACCATAAGTGCATTCCTGCATTTCCTTGATGTGGTCAGTATTGAAGTATTACATGGCCACTACTCGAGAGGTATGTAAGACTGATGTCTTGTTCGTGGTCCCAGAAGGACCAAGGAGGGGCTGGCGGCTGCCAGTTTCACGATTAGCAGATGGATCAGCTAGGCGGTCATACAAGCCTACGCCTGCAAGGGGATGGAGGAGCCCTTCCGGGTCATTGTTCACTCCACAGGGCGATTGCCGCGGCTTTCCAACACCAGGTGTTGGCGGAACAGGTCTGCAAAGCGTTGACCTGGTTGTCTCTCCACACCTTCACAATGTTTTACAGACTTGATGTCAGAGCATCTGTCGAAGCTGCTCTGGGGCGTAGGGTGTTGCAGATGGTGGTGAACCCCTCTCCGGGGGTTTAAGCTTGAGGTGTCAGTGCCGCCGTTCTTGGTTAGGTTGACCCAGACGGCTGTTAGCTGTTCTGGAACCGTCCCACCCTTATTGAGGGTACTGCTTTTGGACGTCCCACTCATTGCTACTGGTGGTGCCCTGGAATAGTAGAGACGAGTAAAGGGAAATTTGTGTACTCACCAGTAAACTTCCATTCCGGGGCACTACACCCACCCTTCTGTTGTGTTATGACTGCGTGTGGTTGATGCCTTCTACACAGTTTTCGTTTTGTTGCACTGTTTTCTAATTGTGTGCACTGCTTTTTAATTGACTGAGGACATGCCACAGCCTGCCTATGGCTGAAATTAACCCACATGTTGCTAATTGTGATGCCCTGGAATGGACAAGGACGAGAAAGTAAATTTACCGGTGAGTACACAAATTTCCCTTTTTCTAGCCAGGTATTTGTTTCCTTTAATTCATTCAAGGTTTGTCTATTTTAAAGCAGACATACACCTTATAAGTCACAAGAACACCACTGTTTGTTACAAGTGGGCATTCCTTCATGCCAGTTGATGCCAGATGAGGGCAGTAAATTCCATGTGGCACTGTCATTGTTTGCCACTTTTCCGAAACATTCTATAATATCTGCCCAGATACACCTACTACCGTTATCTGTAGAAGGAAAATGTCAGAACAGCAAGGACCCTTAAGTGGGGGGCAAACCAACACACTGTCAGACATCATGGTCTAAAGCTTGTTGCCAGTAGGAAATAACGTACAAGCACATTTTCTTTTGTAAATCATGTTGCACAAGAGAAAATTGTTGTATACCTCATAAACTAGGCTTCTTTAAATGGCCTAGCTTGCATGTAAGCTTAAAATCATAATGCTTAGCTTTGGCTGCTAAAATGCACAACACAATGCAGGTGCAATGAAAGTGTGTTCTTTACGTAATGAATCCTGGTTCACTATCTGGCAGGATTATGGGGGATTTGGATTTAGTAGAAGCCAAGAGACTTTTACACTCCTTTAGGCAGAATGGCAGCTGTAAGGTTTGGTGGTGGCGGAATGGTGATATGTGCTATAAAACTTGGTCCTGCTTCTATTTGAGAAGTGTGATTGTGACCTTTTTGCCATAATTATATGTCATTACAATCAATGCATAATAACAGAATTTCTAAGTTGTAGCTATCATTTAGAGCCACTACACATTTATAAATGCAAGTGAATGCTTGCTGGAATTTAGGTATCTTAATGTGCACATATTTATCCTTTCCAGTTAATGAGTGTTACACAGTCTAAAACAAAGAGTGACAAGCTCAATTAAATTACAAAAAGCAGATATTTTCTAAGCTGCCCTAAAAAGTTCATGCTTGTGCTGTTTCAACACTTTAAGTCAAGTTAGGAGCACACCGTTCTTAGCCATTCACTCCTCACTCCGAGTCTGTCCTTGTTCTGTTGGATAGACTTGGAATTCCTTCAGCATTCTTGTGTGCTCTCCATTTTGATTCTCTGTCCCCAGCCCTCGGTCCCATGAACCCGTGACCTTTCCCTTTATTTTTACTCTCACTCCTTTCTTTTTCTGACAGATGGAAGACATTTCTTCTTATTTTGTTTTCTAGAATCTCCAGTTGGCTTTCCTTAATGTGTTTGCTGCTGTTGTGACGGGGGAGGATCCTTTTTACTGTTAGATTCTTTGTTAAATCTCTGCTATTTAGTAAACAACTGTGAACTTTGTGTGTCATAAATATTAAAACACACCTATACCCACCACCTCACTATTGAGGTGCTATTTATCATGACCATTATTTATTAGCTGTGATGTCATCAATTCCCTTTCCTGTTCAGCCTCTAATATCTTCCTATGATACTAAGTGGTTTTCAGGAAAGGGGCATGTTGCGGTCTTACCACAAATTGCTATGTCCAAGGAGGTCTGGCCAACCAGAGAACCGCTGATTTTTAAAGTTGAACAGAGCTCCATGTGATGCCTTCGTCAGAATGTATCTGCTCTCAATAAACCCATGGTTTGAAATGAAGAGACAGTCATGTTAAATAAGGTGACATGCGCAATTTCTTCCGTGCACTTAAACTCACATACACACATCTGGTTGCTTTGCTTACCAGCATATAAAAAATACTAACTGCCTTATTCAGTGTGTTTCCTGAACTCAACGGTGTAGTAAATGTAAAGCTCCTAAATTGTACCACAGGTGGTTATCTAGTGGAAGGAGAGGATTCAAATATCTAGGAAGCAGTACATGCTAAGCCTATGGGTTGATGATGTTAGCCCCACAATCTTTGCAACTTCTCTGGTACTAGATGTTTATACACACAGCCAAAATTATATGGACCTCAGGGCTCTAAGATAGCTAATGCTGAACTTGCATTGCTGTGCCTAAAGTGTGTTCTCATTTCTCTCATATTTCACTCCAGGGTGTCAGTGAATCGCATACGAATAAAAAAAGAGAGATTAAAAAAAAGATGAGACTAATAATAATAACTAATAATTCCCATTTATACTTGCTGCTGCTCTCCGCAATCCAGCTTCATTCTTATAGTTGGATTGGACTGCAAAGATTGCACTTGGATTTATTTTCCTATAGATTAATTTATTTTTTCTTGTATAGGTTTTTATTCAGGAAGTGGAGGGTTTAACCTTGTCTGTCTTCCAGACCCTTACAGTCCACTGATATGGTGGACCCACCTATGCCTACTAGAGTTGGTTATACGTTGGATCAGGGAGATTTAAGAGTAAGGGTACGCTCTCTCCGAACCACCTCAGGATTAAGTCGCTCGACCTGGGGTCTCCATCCAGACCTGTGTCGCCCTCCACTAATCGATTTGGTATCTCTTAGGTCCTTTTATATTCTTAGTATACAGTACGTCCTGCTCCAAATCTAATACTTAGAGTTGGGATATACTCCGCCAGATGGCGCTGGACTGCAGAGACATCGAAAATAGGCTCCTCCCGGCCCCTCAAATACCCAGGGACCTCCCACAAATCCCCAGAATTTCTCTGCAGTCTGGCTGCAAAGGACGAGAAATTGGCACTCTACTTGCAGGACAGCGGGGTTATTAACCTGCGGCCCTGTAGGACTATTCCCACCCATTCCACTAGTAATATGCCTCCCAGCCTTGGCTGCGCTGGTCGGGTGAAGGTAGGCAACACCGCCGTTGGTGCTTAGCAGCGCTGCTCCACCGCAATCCCCCACCAAAGGGTAGGCGGTTCAGGCTTATGGTGTGCCTCTATGGGATGCCCCTCCCGCACTATTGCCCCTTGCCCCTGCCTATCGGGCCCTATTTAAGTGGCCTCCGTCCTCCCTCATCCTCCTTGTAGTCTTCGGGGGAAAATAGGGGGGGGGGTGTGTTTATGTGTATAGATATGTATGTTATGCAGTCTGTGCTTTCGCTTTTCACATGTCTTTATTCTTGTGTCAGCCGCCGCGCTGACTTGTCTTTATTGCTTTTAAATTTACCGCCGCCACGCGCTGACTTGGTTCCGCGCTTGGCGGCGGCATTACCTCGGGCGCTGGTGCGCCATCATTGGCTGTTGGCCTTTCTGGCTTCACGCTCTTCGGGGGGGGGGGCCCGTCTTTTGCGCTTTTCCGCGTCATCGCTATTACTGGCCCGCCCCTCGAGGTATACCGACTCCATCTTTTCTGACATTGGCCTATGCGCGACGGACTCCTACCTACTGCGGTCCGTAAGTGCCCTCGCGGACGGCTTTATCTGCTTCACTTTTGTTACGATGTACGTAAGGTCTTGTCTGCTTATGTCTTTCAGGTGGGGCGAACCCTTCTTGGCTTCTCCCGGGCCTGTTTTTTAGTATATTACTTGTAGGCCTTGTAAAAATTATACTCCCTTGTCCCTAGCGGGTTATTGGGGCATCCAGGGTTGCTATATAGCGTTATTCCCTATCGGCGTATAGCGCCGCTATAATCACCATATGGAGGCATCCCAGGATAATGTTACCGGGGTTCCTTTGGGACAAGAACGGCTGTGTGTAGCGTGTGGGCAGCCTCATGCTGACGCTGACAAGGCGCGGGTCTGTGTACCCTGTGCTGAGCAGGTGCTTGCATTGCAATCTGGCCTGCCAGTGGCTGCACCTCGTTTCACTTCACCTACTCCACCAAG
This sequence comes from Gastrophryne carolinensis, assembly GCA_027917425.1. Classification (NCBI taxonomy): domain Eukaryota; kingdom Metazoa; phylum Chordata; class Amphibia; order Anura; family Microhylidae; genus Gastrophryne; species Gastrophryne carolinensis. The sequence continues at coordinate 104,882,808 of CM051239.1, read as the reverse complement.
CTTAAATCTCACTCCTGCTGAGTTGCATACTAGTGGCGATTCTCAGCCTGATGTGTCTTCTAGACTGGCTACTGTTGAACAGATTATTGTGAAGTCTTTAGCGCGTAAGGCCCCTGCTAAGAAGTGGCACTTGACGCCTAATGTTACTGTTTTCGCTATGGGAACTGAGGAGTTTTGGAATCTGTGTGGCTATACCCCGTCTGATGAAGGGGAGCTCTTTTCTGATTCAGGCTCATCTGATGAGAGACCAAGGGGTCATGACGATTCTGGCTCTGACCCCTGGGCCCCGGATGACACTGACAGATTATTGACCCATATTTTTGAGGTTCTGTTTATCTCTCTCCCTGTTGAGGCTCCCAGGCAAAGAGGGGAGCTTTTCCATACAGCAAGATCACGTTTGGAATTTCCGGAGCAGGCACATTTCCATAACCTTGTGCTCAAGGAATAGGAGCGGCCCAGTAAACTTCCCGGGGTTCCAAAGAGTTGAGATAGGAAGTATCCCTTTCCTGCTGAGGTGGTTAAATGTTGGTCACCCCCCCCCCCCCCCGAGGTGGATTCCCCCGATCCTAGGGCTATCTAACACCTCTGTCATGCATTCCCCTGATTCTACTACCCTGCGGGATGCCGAAGACCGGCGTATTGATCAGCTGGCATCCCACGCCTTTGCTTGTGCGGGGACGGCGCTGCGCCCGGTCTGTGCCTCTGCCATTACTGCTGTGGCCACTAGGACCCTTATCAGAAATATGCTTGATAGTGCCCCTGATGATTTGCCTTGTGAGGTGTTTAATGCACTCTCCAGTTGTGATGTTTTTGTAAATTTTGTCCTCTCAGCATTGAATGACACCATCAGAATGTGTGCCAGAACTTCTGCCCTCGTGGTGGCTATACGCCGTTCGGTTTGGCTGTGCCAGTGGGCTGCTGACAACGCTGCCAAGAAGGCCCTTCTTTTTATTCTGCCATACGCATGTGCTGTGGGATGCTTACAGACCCTTCTCTGCTTGTCTTTCAGGTCGAGCCCTTATAGATTGTGGGTTGTGGTTCCTCCCGGTCTCACCCCCCCTACCTCCCCCCCCTTTTTTTATTAAGAGGGATCACACTAAAAGAGGGATTATATTGGGGGGGGATATAGCGGTTTGGGACGTTAGTGCCTTATAACCTGCATAAGATTTTTTGTCTGCTAATCACCATAATGGAGGCTTCTGGGGATAGTGAGCTAGGGGCCCCATCTGGGTGGGTGAAGCTCTGCCCCATGTGCGGTGCCAGTCCTCTGGGCAGACTCAGCACGGTTTGTGTCACTTGTGCCAGGAGCGTAATTTTGGAGCATGATAGGGCAGGTGTATCTGCCCCTAGCCCTTTATTGCTTGCGGCCTCTCCAGAACCCCTGCTGCTGCACTCAGCCCCCAGTGAGGGGGAAGCCAGCAGGGGGTCCCAAGTTTTTTGGGCATATCGGGTGGCCAGCCTTGAGAGACAGATCTCGCGTGCGGCTCCTAAGAAGGCCACAAGTAAGAAGCGGCACATCAAGCCAGTTTCCTCGGATAATGATGATTATGATGATGGTGACCTTTTTGGAGGTGGGGGCTCCGTGGAGGAAGGCGAGTTGCATGAGGGCTCCATCTCCACTGTGGATTATTCTGCCGGCTATGACAGCGGGCCTGGCTCTTCCTCGGATGAGGATATGTGGCTCGCTGATGATACGGATAAGCTGGCATCAGTTTTTTAGACTTTGCACATTGTCCCACCTAGAGCGGCTAAGAGGAAGCAGGGTGAATTGTTTAGGCCTGAAAAACAGAGGCGAGTCTTTCCTGAGCAGGCCCATTTTTCTAATATGATATTTAAGTAATGGGAGAGGCCTAACAAGCTCCCGTCGGTGCCTAAGGCCCTGGACAGGCGGTATGCCTTTCCCGAGGAGCTGGTCCACTTATGGTCCTGTCCTCCCGAGGTGGACTCCCCTGTGTTGTGGTTGTCCAACACTACGGTTATGCCGTCACCCGATACAGCTTTCTTAAGCGATCCAGCCGACAGGCGCATGGACTAGCTGGTTTGTCATGCCTTCACCTTTGCTGGTGCTTGGATTCGTCCGATGTGCGCCGCGGCTATTGTCTCCTTAGCCATCAGAAAGAAGGTGAGATGTCTTGTGGACATTGCTAAGTCTCGCAAGCGGGCGGAGGAGTATAAAGAGGTCCAAGCCTGTGTAGAGTTTATTGCCTTTGTTGTCTCTGCCATGGATGATGGTGTCCGGCTCGGTGCCAGGGTTTTGGCCCTGCTTGTTGCGCTTCGCCGCTCGCTCTGCTTGCGGCAATGGTCGGCTGATTCCGCGGCCAAGAAGTCGGTGACTAGTATCCCCTTCGTGGGGCACAGATTGTTCGGGGAGCATCTGGACCTCCTAATTAAGGACGGTAGACTCCTAATTAAGGACGGTAGCGACGGAAGCCTGTGGGGTCCTTTCGGGGTTCCTCCTCCTATCGCTCCTTTCGAGGAGGAAGAGGCTCTTCTTTTTCAGGTGGCCGCAGAGATTTCTGGGGATGAGGTAGGTCCCGCGGCCGTCCCAATCCCTCCTGGGGATCCAAGTCCGAGCCTTCTACTAAGGCCCCTCAGGCATGAGGAGGCACCCTCACCCATCCGGGTGGGGGGACGGCTTCTGCTATTTGCTCATATCTGGGGACAGCGCGTTGCGGATCAGTGGATTCAGGAGGTGGTTTCCTCCAGTTACAAAATCGAGCTGGCAGTCTGGCCTCCCCCAAGATTTCTTAAGTCTCGCATACCCCAGAACCCATTGAAGGCACGGGGCCTGAGAATGGTCGTGCAGCATCTTCTGCGGTTGGGAGTGATTTTCCCGGAGCCTCACCAGGAGCAAGGCCGGGGGTTCTATTCCAATTTGTTCACGGTTCCCAAGAAGGATGGAACGCTGAGACCTATCCTGGACCTGAAGGGTCTCAACAGGTTCGTCAGAGTCCGACACCTTGCGTTCTGCGTGAGCTCGCTTCGGCTGGTGACTTCATGACCACGGTGTCGGGATGAAGCTGGTGGGTCTGATGGTGTCTTGTTTCGAGGCAGTGCCCTTCGCCCAATTCCACATGAGACCTCTTCAATTGAACCTGTTGACCGGCTGGGACCGGAGTCGCTGGAGACAAGAAGTCTCCCCTGGTCAGACAGTCCCTCTTGTGGTGGCTGGACCCCAGAAACCTGTTGGTGGGCAAGTCCTTTCAGACTCCCCGGTGGGAGATAGTTACCACGGATGCCAGTCTGACCGGCTGGGAAGGATTCTGGCAGACGCAGAAGCTCCAGGGTCAGTGGGGTCCGCAGGAGAACCACTTGCCCATAAATCTCCTGGAGCTGAGAGCGATCCGGTTGGTGCCTTTTCACTTGACTCCCCATTTAAGGGGTCGTGCGGTCCAGGTTCGCTCGGACAATCAGACGGCTGTCACCTACATCAATCACCAGGGTGGGACTCGGAGCAAGCGAGCCCTCAAGGAGGTGACCCAGATTCTGACTTTGGCTGAGGAGAATGTTCCCTGCATCTCGGCGGTTTACATCCCCGGGGTAGAAAATCAGGAGGCAGACTCCCTGAGCGGGGCGGGGGGGGGGTTCTCGTCTGGGGGAATGGTCTCTCAGCAACAAGATTTTTCACGCTCTGTGTCTCTGCTGGGGCAAGCCGGATGTGGACATGTTTGCGTCCAGACACAATCACAAGCTCCCGAGGTTTGTCTCCCTGTCAAGAGATCCTCTGGCCTTCGCCACAGCTGCTCTGGCGATTACCTAGATGGAGTTCAGGCTCCTTTATGCATTCCCTCCGTTTCCGCTCCTGGGCAGAGTGCTACGCAAGATAGCCCAGGAAGGTGTACCAACCATCCTGGTGGCTCCTCGCTGGCCAAGAAGGTTGGTTTGCGGACATAGTTCAGATGTCGGTGGATCGTTACATCATGCCCGACGACCCAGGGCTTCTCACACAGGGGTCGCTGCGGCACCCCAATTTACAGACGCTGGCTTTGACCCCATACTTATCAACAAATCTTTTGATCAGTGCCCCATCTTTTCAGGAAGCTGTGAGAGATACATAGACTGTCTTATCAGGGAGAATGGTCCCTCAGTCAGAGGATATTTCAAGCCCTATGCATGCGCTGTGGCTCCCAGATGTGGATCTCTTAACTTTCCGCCACATTCGGCAAGTTCCGAGATTTGTCTCCCGAGCCAAGGACCCTCTGGCTATAGCAATAGATGTTCTGACCCTTCCTTGGTCAGCATTTAGGCTTCTCTATGCGTTCCCTCCATTCCACTCCTGGGTCAAGTACTAAAGAGCTCGCGAGGGGTTCCTAACCATCCTGATAGCATCCCATTGGCCAGGGAGAAATTGGTTTTCAGACATAGTTATAATGTCGGAAGGCAACCACTGGTAGCTGCCCAACGATCCAGGTCTCCTCACATCGGAGCCTCTATGGGCTGGCTTTAGAAACCCCCATCCTGGCAGATGTATCTTGACAGTGATTCGTGCCCGAAAGCAGACTTCTGGCAAAGATTTATCACAGAGTCTGACCATTCTTTATCGCTTGGTGCTAATCCAGGGGGTCACCCATGGGTGTCCTCCATGAAATCCGCTTCTGTCGGTTTGGGACTTGAATTTAGTTTTAACGGCTCTTCAGGGTCCCCCCTTTGAACCAATCGCCGAAGTTTTCACTACGGTTGTTGACACTTAGGGTACTCTTCCTAGTGGTATTTACCTCTGTCCAGCGGGCTTCTGAATTAGCAGCTTTATCTGTTAAACCTTACTTTTCCTTGTCCACACGGACAAGGCTGTCTACCGTTTTAAACACGTACTTCTTCCTAAGGTGGTATCCCCCTTCCATCGTAACGAGGAGGTGGCCTGAGATGTCCTGCTCCGGTTAGCCATAAGGAGAGAGTCCTCCACTCTTTGGATGTGGTGAGAGCTCTTAAATATTTTATCTCTGATACTCAGATCATCAAATCATATTTGAGGGGCCACAGAAGGGTCTAGTGCCAGCTAAGTCTTTCATCAGCCGATGGATTAGACAAGCAGTGATTAAGGCTCTTCAAAGGGAGGAATCCTCCTTTTTTAAGTTATGTCCCATTCTGCCTGGGCTATCAGAGCTTCCTGGGCTTTCCAGCACCAGGCTACAGTAAAGCAGGTCTGCAAGGCTGCTACCTGGTCTTCAGTTCATACATTTACCAAATTCTATAAGGTAGACATTGGAGCCTCGGCTGATGCCTCCTTTGGTAAAAAGGTATTGCAAGCGGTAGAATGATTTTCAGCTAAAAGTTAATTTTTTGATCGGTTTATTCCTCAGATTAGAGAAATGATCCCACTGCTTTTGGAGGTCCCATTCCTATCAGATTCACGCCCTGGAGTGGAATGTGAGAATATGAGAAAATACAATTCTGTGATTCTTACCTGTAGAATTTTTATTCTAAGCATACAGCACGTCCTGCTCCAGAGATAGTAATAACATGTGGGTAATCCTCCGCCTCCGGCACCACGCACTGCAGACATGTAGAAAACAAGCTCCTCCCGGCCCTTCATATACCGAGGGACCTCCCACAAATCCCCAGATTTCTCTGCAGTGCTGGAACGGCGAAGACATGAAGTATCACGCTCTCGCAGCCGAGCGGGGCTTGACAGCCCGTGGCCCTGCGGGAGTATTTCCACCCGTCCTCATTGTGAATTAATGCCTCCCAGCCTGGGCTGCGTTGGTCGGGTGAAGGTAGGCAGCACCTAGTGTGCGTACGGAGCTAGTCTCCACCGCAATCCCCCACCATAGGGTAGGCGGTTAAGGCGAATGGTGAGCCTTCAGTTGGATGCCCCTCCCGCACCAGTGCCCCCACGTCCCATGTAACGGTGAACCCTGCATTTGGGTCACCTTCCTCCCTAGATTCCCCCGTTAGTGGGGGGAAAAAGAGGGGGGGGGTTGTGTGGTCGATGGCCTATCCTTGCCATAATTACATTAGAGCTTTTTTTCCTATAGATTTTTACCATCACCGGGTGTCAGAGCGCGCTTCACTTTTAAGTTTTTAACTAACCGCATCGCTTTTATTGTTCTCTATGGCGCATACGGCAGCCCTGTTCGGGGAAACTATGGCGTTTTTTATCCCTGTATTCACTCTGTCAGACGTTTTCTCTGAAGTGATTCTGACATAACTACTGTTTTCTCCTGATTGGCTGCGCGCCTTCGAGCTTCGCGCTCTCCGGGGGGGGGGGGGGTAGGAGTGGTTCGGTCTGGCGCGTTCCGCGTCATCGCCTGCTCTGGCCCGCCCTTCGAGGTTCGCTGGGCGACATTTCCTTCTCGCATGCGCGTGGTGAAGACGGTCCTCCCCTCGCAGACCTGTAAGTGCCCTCATGGGCGATCTTTTCCCTAGCTTGCTTCTTCGCGCTCGGCTCTGACATCCCTGTTCCCCTTGTGTCTTTCAGACAGCGGTCTTCGGTGGCTTCTCCCGGCCCGACATAGCGCCCGGTCCAGACCATTTTAAGAAATTACTCCCACTTCCCAGCGGGTTATTGGGGCATCCAGGGTTGCTTATAGCGTCAATCCCTACTGGCATATTGAATTTAATAATCACCATATGGAGGCATCCCAGGATATTGTGAACGGGGTTCCTTTGGGACAAGCCCGTCTGTGTGTAGCTTGTGGGGTCTTACCTAGCAGCGGTGACAATGCACGGGTCTGCGTCCCTTGTGCCCAGCAGGCGCTAGCCGGTCTCCCCACCTCTTCCGAGGCTGGGCCCGCACCTCGCCTTACTTCCCCTACTCCCCCAAGCTTGAGCCTAACCCCCAGTACTAGTGGGGATTCTCACGCTGATTTGGCCTCTAGACTGGCTAGTGTGGAAAACTTCATCGCTGGCTCCTTTGCGCGCAAGGCTACTGCCAAGAGGCGTCATTTAAATCCTGAATCTACTATTCTTCCTGTAGAATCTGATGATTTACTGCTTTCCTATGCACATTCCCCATCAGAGGAAGGGGAACTGCTCTCTGACTCGGGGTCGTACGATGACGAGTCCAGGAGTCAGGAGGAGTCTGGTTCTGATCATTGGTCCCAGGACGACATTGATAGACTGCTGTCCCAGATCTTTGATGTGTTATTCCTCTCTCCCCCTCCCGCGGCTCCTCGGCAAAGGGGTGATCTGTTTCATACTGCTAGGGTGCGGTTGGAGTTTCCCGAACAAACTCATTTTAATAGCCTAGTGCTGAAAGAATGGGAACATCCCAGCAAACTCCAGGGGATTCCTAAAGCTGTGGATAAGAAGTATCTGTCCAACACCTCTATTATGCACTCCCCTGACACTACTACGCTGCGGGATTTAGAGGATCGGCGAGTTGATCAATTGGCATGTCATGCCTTTGCATTTGGGGGAGTGTCGCTCCGCCCGGTTTGCGCCTTAGCCATCACGGCGGTGGTGCTCAGGACGGTGGTTAAGACTGCTCTGGAAGGTGCGGATGACTTGCCTTCTGAGGCCGCCAACGCTCTGGCCACCTGTGAGACCTTAGTGAATTATATCCTATCTGCATCGGACGATGCTATTAAGCTGAGCGCTAGATCCTCTGCTCTGGTGGTAGCCATACGCCGTGCGATCTGGTTACGCCAGTGGGCTGCTGACAGCGTCGCCAAGAAGGCCCTTACGGGGCTTCCATTTAAAGGGCTGCGCCTGTTTGGAGAAAGGTTAGATATCTTTGCCAAGGGTGGCAAGTTGCCCCAGCGCAAGCGTCAGATTCGGCCCTTTCGTAGCCCAAGCTCCCATTCGACCCCCTACCGTGGGGCCAAGCAGGGTAGAGGGGTGTCCTTCGCTGGGTCTCGCGCAGAGTCCTGGAACAAGAACAGAGGACGCCGTCCTGGTTCCTCCTGGGGGCCCAAGCCCAAAGCCCCCCCCCAAGACCCCCAAGCATGAAGGGGCGCCCTCGCTCGTCAGGGTAGGGGGACGTCTACAGCACTTCGAGCATGTCTGGAGACGCCTTGTCCCAGACCGGTGGATTCAGGAGGTAGTGTCCTCCGGTTACAAGATAGAGTTTGCTGTACTGCCCCCTACCAGGTTCGTTGGGTCTCGGATCCCACAGGACCCTGCCTCAGCTCGAGTCTTGATGCTGGCTGTGCAGGACCTTCTGGAGCTCGGGATCATCTGCGAGGTCCCCTTAAGAGACAGGGGCATGGGGTTTTATTCCAACCTGTTCACGGTGCCCAAAAAGGACGTGTCAGTCAGACCCATTCTGGATTTGAAAATCCTAAACAGATTTGTCAGAAACAGGCATTTTCGTATGGAAACTCTGCGCTCGGCCATTGCCTCGCTGCGTCCAGGGGACTTCATGACATCTGTGGACATCAAGGACGCTTACCTGCACGTTCCGGTGTTCCGAGGGCACCAAAGGTTTCTCAGATTTGTGCTGTTGGATCAGCATTATCAGTTCGTGGCCCTGCCATTCGGCCTTACGTCGGCTCCCAGGGTGTTCACCAAGGTGCTGGCAGGGGTGATGTCCCTCTTAAGACTAAAGGGCATACGCGTGTTGCCCTACCTGGACGATATACTCATCACCTCTCGGTCTCTGCGGCAGGCAGAGCTGGACACTCGGTTGGTAGTGTCCGCCCTAGAGTCCTTCGGCTGGGTGATCAATTACCCAAAGTCCTCTCTGTCCCCCTCCTCAGTGACCCCGTTTCTGGGGATGATTCTGGACTCGGTTCAGTCAAGGATATTCCTTCCTCCACAGAAGGTGGAAGCTCTGACAAGGCAGGCGAGGTCCCTGCTCTCGATTCCACACCCCTCCATCCGGCAGGGAATGCAGTTGGTGGGCTCGATGGTGGCAAGCTCCGAGGCGGTGCCCTTTGCCCAGTTCCATTTGAGAACCCTGCAGCTTCACCTTCTGTCGGTATGGAACAAGGACCCAGCGTCCTTGGACGAGATCTGGGTGGTTCCCCCATCGGTCAGACAATCCCTTGCGTGGTGGTTGGACCACAGGAACCTGACAAGGGGCAGATCCTTCCTGGCTCCCTCCTGGGAGACGGTCACAACGGATGCCAGTCTTTCGGGCTGGGGGGGTTTCTGGAAGTCCCTGTGCTTCCAGGGGAGGTGGGGCCCTCAGTAGGCCCATCTTCCGATCAATGTCCTGGAACTCAGGGCGGTCAGGTTGGTGCTGGAACGATTGACCCAGCACCTGAAGGGTCTGGTGGTTCAGGTACGCTCAGACAACAGAACGGCCGTAGCCTACATCAATCATCAGGGAGGAACCCGGAGCAAGGGTGCTCTTCAGGAGGTATCTCTGATTCTAACATGGGCAGAGACCAATGTCCAATGCATCTCGGCTGTCTACATTCCGGGGGCGGAAAATCTGCTAGCAGATGCTCTGAGCAGGGGGTCGTCCCGTCAGGGGGAATGGGCCCTCTGCGACAGGGTATTTCAGTCCCTGTGTCACCGCTGGGATGTGCCAGACGTGGATCTGTTTGCGTCCCGTCACAATCACAAGCTCCCGAGCTTTGTATCCCTGTCTCAGGATCCTCTGGCTCTGGCTTCGGATGCCCTGTCAATGTCTTGGAGGGAGTTTCAGCTCCTGTATGTGTTTCCACCAATTCCCCTTCTGGGCAGAGTGCTGCGCAAGATTGCTCTGGAGGCCCCAAGGTGGCCAAGAAGAGTGTGGTTCGCAGACGTGGTTCAAATGGCAGTAGATCAGTACGATCTGCCAAGGTTGCCAGATCTTCTAACCCAGGGGTCTCTACGCCATCCCAATTTACTAACTCTGGCTTTGACGGCTTGGCTATTGAAACTTCCATCTTAATGGAAAAGGGTTTCTGCTTCTGTTGTGGCTACTATGGTGCAAGCCAGGAAGAAGACTTCTGCTGCTATCTATTATAGAGTATGGCGTGCTTACATTGACTGGTGTGAATCCAGGTCTCTTCCCTGCCGGGAATTCTTAGTCTCCAGGGTGCTGGAGTTTTTACAACATGGTCTAGACTTGGGTCTTAAGCTTAGTACCTTGAAGGGCCCGGTTTCGGCCCTGTCTATCTTCTTTCAGAAGACCTTTGCCCAGCACCCTCTTATCAAGACCTTCTTTCAGGGGGTCACTCATGTTCGCCCTCCTCGGAAACCTATGGTTCCTGTCTGGGTTCTGAACTTGGTTTTGTCGGCCCTGCAGGGGGCCCCTTTTTGAGCCTATTCATGAGGCCGCTCTCGCTGTGCTCACGCTCAAGGTTGTCTTCCTGGTAGCTATCACTTCGGTTAGACGTGTGTCTGAGTTGGCTGCCTTGTCTATTCAGCCTCCCTACTTTGAGAGACACCGGGATAAGGTGGTGTTTCGCTTCAAGCCAGACTTCCTGCCTAAGGTGGTGTCCGCATTTCATTTGAATCAGGATATTGTGCTTCCTTCCTTGTGCCCTAATCCTAGTAACCCTAAGGAAAGGGTTTTGCATTCCTTGGATGTGGTTAGGTGTGTCAAGTCCTACCTGGTTACCACTCAGGCCTTTAGGAAGACGGATGCTCTCTTCGTTGTGCCTCACGGGCCTAGGAAAGGTTTGGCTCCCGCCAAGTCTACCATCAGTAAATGGATTCGTCAGGCTGTGGTTCAAGCCTATACTGCTAAGGGGAAGACTCCCCCCTTTCGTCTTACTCCTCATTCTACTAGAGCTGTTGGGGCTTCTTGAGCTTTTCAGCACCAGGCCTCTGTGGAGCAAGTTTGCAAGGCTGCTACTTGGTCTTCTGTTCATACCTTTACAAAGTTTTACAAGGTTGATGTTAGGGCCTCAGCTGATGCTGTGTTTGGCCGTAAGGTTTTGCAGGCGGCAGTAGTTTAAACTGCTTGCTGTTGCCTTCTGTTGGGGATCCCACCCTTCTTTAAAGTGGACCAACACCCAGGATTTTGACTATCCTGGGTGTTGGTCCACTTAGGTGGGGCACCCCGATCGGGGGTGCCCCGCTGTCTGAAACCCCCCCGATCGCCGCAAAAACTCACCTCTCCCCGCTCCCACGTGACCTCGTCCGGCCAATGACAGTGCTCAGAGCAGCTCTGGTATGCGCGTCCAAAGCCGCTTGGACGCGCATACCAGAGCGCTGTCATTGGCTGCGTCTCTCGCTTCCCTCTAACAGGGAGCGCGCCTGCGCCGGCCATTCAGAAAACGGCCGGCGCGGGAGCGCGCCCTGCTAGAGGGAAGCGAGAGACGCGGCCGCGTCTCGCGCATGCGCCGTTGGATCGCCGGTAAGGTAAGGATTGTGGGCCTCCTGGGGGGTTCCTCCCCGCGGGACATCCCGATTTCGGATGCCCCGCGGGGAGGGATCTGATCGGTCCGGGAATCTTATAGATTTCCGGGCCGATCCCCCCTGGGTGTTGGTCCACTTTAAGGACACTGCTATTAGATGTCCCACATGTTATTACTATCTCTGGAGCAGGACGTGCTGTATGCTTAGAATAATACAACTCTGTGAAGTACTCACCTGTAGAGTTGATATTATATGCATACAGCACGTCCTGCTCCACCCCACCCTGTTTCACCTTGTTCTGGATCCCCTGTTGGTGATTGTTATCTTTGGTATTATTGCCAGTTTTGGGTGGTTGTTTTCTCCTGGCCTCTCTTTCTCACTGCTTTTCAATGCTGGGGATTTGTGGGAGGTCCCTCGGTATATGAAGGGCCGGGAGGAGCTTGTTTTCTACATGTCTGCAGTGCACGGTGTCGGAGGATTACCCACATGTTATTACTATCTCTGGAGCAGGACGTGCTGTATGCATATAATATCAACTCTACAGGTGAGTACTTCACAGAGTTGTATTTTCTCTTTTCTCTTCCATCCAGTCCAGGCCGTCCTGATATCTTCACAATTGGGTGTTCTCCCCTAGAGGGCGCTTGACTGCAAGATCAAAGATGTAGCTCCTCCCGGCCCCCTATAAAGGCAGCTGCCCCTCTATCGTTCCCCAGTTGTTCATCTTGCAGTTGGCTGCATAAGATTGTGGCACTCTCTCTCAGATTTTGGCAGCATAGCGGGGCCACCTAGCCTGTCAGCCGCTGCAGAACCCTATTCCCGTGGATCTCTCCTGACCCATTCCTGCCTCCCAGCCCTTGGCTGCTACAGGGATGCGTGATGGTAGGGTGAACGCCGGGGTCTGTGGTGTTCGCCAGAGCACATGCTCTGGGCCGCAGATCTTATTTTAAAAGGTAGCCTGATGGGGAACCACTAATGTGTATTTCTGTCCCTCCCTGCCCACAGCTTTATTATGTGTGTGTGTGCATGTTTGGTGCGACTTGTCTCAGTGCGCTCCTCGCTGACCGTGCAGCAAGAAGCGGTCTTGGATCTCGTTACTCACCTCCCTGCATTCCCCCGTTGGTGTGTCCGGGGCACGTGCCTCTTGCTGCAGGGGAGGGCGGGGCCCGGCTTCGGAGCGTAGCTGATCCCCCCCCCCCCCCCGAGGATCCTTCCAGAAGGCGCTGCTGCGTGAGTCGCGCTGCTGATGTGCTGGAGGCAGATGCTCATGGGACATGGGATTTTTAAGGCAATTGCTCTTTCTCTCTCTTTTTGTTTAGATCGTGGGCTAAGGTTGAGGGTTGTGGTTCCTCCCGGTCCCCTTTATTAATTAGAGGGATCGGTATAGGCTTAGGCCGTTAGCGTCTAGTAGCCTTATTGAATATTACTATTCATAATCACCATAATGGAGGCATCAGGGGATAGTGAGGCATGACAGGCTCGGCCCCTTGTGCAGAAGGAATCCTCTAGGCAGATTCAGCACTATTTGTCCCACTTGTGCCAGAGGCATTGCTTTGGACCATGAGCGGGCGGTCGCTCCTGACCCTAGCCCTGTATTACTATCGGCCTCTCCGGACCCACCGCTGCTGCAGTCGGCCCCTATTGAAAGGGGAGCCAGCAAGGGGACTCATACTGATTTTGCGCATAGGCTGGCTAGTCTCGAGAAGAAGATCTCGTTGACTGCCCCTAAGAAGGCCTCGAGTAAGAAGCGGCATATGGAGCCGATTTACTCGGATGATGATCTTTTTGATTGCTTGGGTTCTGCGGAGGAAGGTGAGTTGCCAGATGATTCACGCTCAACGGTGGAATACTGGCGATGACAGTATCTCTGGTTCCTCCTCGGACGAGGATTCTTGCCTCCCAGATGATACGGAGAGTTTGCCTGAGAGGCAAAGATGGGTCTTCCCTGAGCAGCCTCATTTCTCTAACATGATCCTTAAGGAATGGGAAAGGCCCAACAAATTACCGTTGGTCCCTAAGGGCCTGGATAGGCGGTAACCCTTTCCTCTTGAACTGGTTCGGTTATGGTGTCACCCTCCCGAGGTGGATCCTCCCGTGTCAGGCTTGTCCAATACCACTGTTATGCTGTCACCGGACAATGCGTCATTACGTGACCCTGCAGACAAACACATAGATCAGCTGGTCTGCCATGCGTTCACCTTTGCTGGTGCTCTCTTTCGCCCTGCGTGTGCCTCGGCGATCGTCTCACTAGCCACAGGAGAAAGGTGAGACACCTTGTGGCTAGAGCTAAGGCTCGCAACGGGCGGAGGAGTATAAGGAACTCAAGGCTTGCTTGGATTTCATTGGCTTTGTTGTTACTGCCATGGATGATGTGGTTAGGCTTGGCGTCTGAATTTCGGCCTTGCTTGTTGCTTTACGCCACTCGCTCTTGTTGAAGCAGTGGTCGGCTGAAGCGGCTGCCAAGAAGTCCCTCACAATTCTACCTTTTGTGGAAAGCCGTCTGTTTGGGGAGTGCCTGGACCATTTGGTCAAGGATGCTAAGAGAAGGAAGCCTGCTCGGTCCTTTCGGAACCCCTCTTCTTATCGGTCCTTTTGAGGAGGAAGAGGATCTTCGTTTCCAGGTGGCCGCAGAGATACCTGGGGCAGAGGTAGGTCCCGCAGCCGGCCCAACTCCTCCCGGGGAGCTAAGTCCAAACCCCCAGCCAAGCCTACTCAGGAATGAGGGGGCGCCTCACCCATACGGGTGGGGGGACGGCTTCTGCTGTTTGCTCCGATCTGGAGGCGTCACGTCTCGAATCGGTGGATTCAGGTGTCCTCCGGTTACAAGATAGAGCTGGCAGCCAGGCCACCCACAAAATTCCTCTGTTCAAGGATATCACGAAATCCGCTAAAAGCTCATGCATTAAAACTTTGTGGTCGGCGGTGAGATCGCTTCGGCCCGGCGACTTCATGACCACGGTGGACATCGGGGACGCTTATCTGCACATCCTGATTTTCCAAGGACATCAGAAGTTCTTGAGGTTTGCACTGGAGGATCAACATTACCAGTTTGTAGCTCTTCCATTCGGCATATCCTCAGCCCCCCGTGTGTTCACCAAGTTGCTGGTGGGCATCATGGCTATCCTGAGGAGTCAGGGTATTCGTGTGTTGCCATATCTGGACGATTTGCTGATTTCGGCCCGGTCCCTTCAGGAGGCCGAGAGCGATACTCGGACGGTGCTGTCAGACCTGGAAGTCTTCGGTTGGGTAATCAATTACCCCAAGTCATTTATCACTCTTTCAACAGTGAGATCCTTCCTGGGAATGACGATAGACACCGTTCAGGTTAAGGTTTTTCTGCCACAGAAGAAGGTTTTGGGTCTCTAGACGCAAGTGCAGGTCTTGCTGCCTTGTCAGCAGCCGTCGGTACGTCTGGGGATGAGATTGGTGGGCCTAATGGTGTCATGCTTCGAGGCAGTACCCTTCGCCCAATTTCACATGAGGCCTTTACAATTGAACCTGCTGACCAGCTGGAATCGGACGCAGGAATCTCTGGAACAAGGTTTTTCGCTGTCTCCCCTGGCCAGGAAGTCTCTCTTGTGGTGGTTGGACTCCCACTGCTGGTGGGCAAGTCCTTTCTGACTCCTCATTGGGAGATAGTTACCACGGTGCCAGTCTAACAGGCTGGGGAGGCGTTTGGCAGACCCCGAAGATCCAGGGTCAGTGGGGTCCACAGGAGAACCGTTTACCCATAAATCTCTTGGAGCTGAGAGTAATCCGGTTGGTTCTTCTACGCTTGACTCCCCATTTAAGAGGCCGTGTGATCCAGGTTCGCTCGGACAATTAGACATCAACCACCAGGGCGGGACTCGGAGCAAGAGATCCCTCAAGGAGGTAACCCAGATTCTGACTTGGGCAGAGGAGAATGTTCCCTGCATCTTGGCGGTCTACATCCCCGGTGTAGAAAACCAGGAGGCAGACTCCCTGAGCAGGAGTTCCTTGCGTCTGGGGGAATGGTCCCTCAGCAGCGAGACCTTTCAGGCTCTGTGTCTCCACTGGGGTCAGCCAGACGTGGATATGTTTGCGTCCAGACACAATCACAAGCTTCCAAGGTTCGTCTCTCTCTCAAGAGATCCTCTGGCCATTGCGACAGACGCTCTGGCGATCCCTTGGACGGAGTTCAAATTTCTGTATGCATTCCCTCCGTTTCCGCTCCTGGGCAGAGTGCTGCACAGGATAGCCCAGGAAGGGGTTCCAACCATCCTGGTGGCTCCTTGCTGGCCGAGAAGGAGTTGGTTTGCAGACATAGCCCAGATGTCAATAGATCACTACATCATGCCCGACGATCCAGGTCTTCTCACACAGGGGTCGATGCGGCACCTCAATTTACGGACGCTGGCTTTGACGGCCTGGCTATTGAAACCTCAATCCTGGCGGAGAAAGGGTTGTCGGCCATGGTTGTTCATACAATGATTCAGGCACGGAAGAAATCTTCTTCCATGATATACTACAGAGTTTGACGGGCCTATATCGCTTGGTGTGAGGCCAAGAGCCTTCCTTGCCGAAAATTTTCTATTTCTAGGATTCTGGAGTTTTTACAACACGGTTTAGACTTGGGTCTTCAGCTGAGCACCCTCAAGGGTCAGGTCTCGGCTTTAGCCATTTTTTTCCAGAGATCCATTGCCAACCATAGGTTGGTCAGGACTTTATTCTAAGCATACAGCACGTCCTGCTCCAGATATAGTAATAACATGTGGGTAATCCTCCGCCTCGGGTGCCGTGCACTGCAGACATGTAGAAAACAAGCTCCTCCCGGCCCTACATATACCGAAGGACCTCCCACAAATCCCCAGATTTCTCTGCAGTGCTGGAACTGCGAAGACTTGAAGTATCACGCTCTCGCAGGTGAGCGGGGCTTTACAGCCCGAGGCCCTGCGGGACTATTTCCACCCGTCCTTCTTGTGAACAGAATATGCCTCCCAGCCTGGGCTGCGTTGGTCGGGTGAAGGTAGGCAGCACCTTGAGTGCTTAACGGAGCCATGCTCCACCGCAATCCCCCACCATAGGGTAGGAGGTTTAGGCTGATGGTGAGCCTCTAGTGGATGCCCCTCCTGCATTATTGCCCCGTACCCCGGGTAGCGCTGGACCCTGTGTAGGGTCGCCATCCTCCCTCATTTCCCCAACTAGTTAGGGGGAAAAGAAAGGGGGGGGTATGTGTGTGGCGGTCCCAGTGTACCGGTATGTCACGCTTGTGGCCTTATTCTGTCCTTTATTAACTCCGAGATGTCAGAGCCGCGCTGCTTGCTCCTTATTCTGTTTTTCGGCTGCCGCCATATGCCTTATACATGGTTTGCTGCATCGTCTAGATGCCGTGGTGACCTTTCCTTATTGGATGTAACTGTTCTCTACAAATCTTTTAGCGTGTGGTTGTTTTCTTTGCCTTCGCTATTACCTCAGAGCTTCGCGCTCTTTGGAGTGGGCGGGGTCTTGGTTCGGCGCGTTCCGCGTCACGGCAGAGCATTGAGCCCGCCCTTCGAGGTTCGCTGGCGCCATTTTGTTGAGCTTCGCGCGCGCACGTGGTGGCGGTCTCCTCCTCCTCCTCCACTTGATCTGTAAGTGCCCTCGCGGGCGACTCCCTCTCTGTATGTTCTGTCCAGCTGCGCATGGCCCTGACATCTCTTTCCCATTTATGTCTTTCAGACGCTGAGTTCCCGGTGGCTTCTCCCGGCCTCATATATATAATCATATATATATATATATATATATAGATATTAGTGGGCCTTCCTACAATTCTCCCACATTAATCAGCGGGTTGTTGGGGCATCCAGGGTTGCTTATTGCATAAATCCCTACCGACATATTGTGTTTAGACAATCACCATATGGAGGCATCTCAGGATTGTGTTACCGGAGTCCCTCTGGGACAAGACCGGCTGTGTGTAGCGTGTGGTCTCCCCCATGCTGAGGCTGACGGGGCACGGGTCTGCGCGCCATGTGCCGAGCAGACGCTGGACCTGCGAGCGGCACCGGTGGCTGCGCCTCGCTCTCTCTCCCCCCTTTCCTCTTGCCTAAATCTCACTCCCGTTGAGTCATGTACAAGCGGGGAGTTACAAATAGACATCTCTCCTAGACGGCCCACGCTTGACCAGATTGTCGAAGGGTTGTCCGGCCGTGTGGGTCCTGGCAGACAACGGCCCTGGACTCCCCCGGCTTCGGCCTGTGCTATGGGCTCGGAGGAGTCCTCTTCTCCGCGTGCTAGTGCTCCATCTGAAGATGGAGACCTGTTCTCTGACCTGGATTCCTCTGATGAGAGGCCAAGGTGTCAGGATGATGCTGGTCAGGATGACTGGGACCAGCTTGACATTGGTGGTATGTTGCTCAGGATTTTTGAGGCCCTGTCCATTTCGTTCCCCGGTGCGGTCCCCAGGCCGAGAGGGGAGCGCTTCCATACAGCGCCTGCGCGCTTGGAATTTCTCGAGCAGGCTCACTTCCATGCTCTTGTACTTAAGGAATGGGAATGCCCCGCTAAGCTTCAAGGGACCCCAGAGGATTGGGTTTGGAAATACCCTTTTCCCCCCCGAGATGGTTGATATTTGGTCTTCGTCTCCAGTGGTAGACGCACCGATTATTGGGGTTCCTAACCCCCTTCTTTACAGCTCCGGCTTACAGCACCCTGCGGGACACCGAGGACCGGCGCATTGATAGGCTGGCTTCCCACGCCTTTGCTTCTGCAGGAAAGGCGCTACGTCCTGTCTGTGCCGCGGCCATCACTGCAGTGGCCGCTAGGACCCTCATAAGAAAGATGCTTGAGCATCAACCTGAAGTTTTACCCTGGGAGGTGTTTAACGCACTCTCCAGCTGTGATATTTTTGTTAAATTTATCCTTTTAGCTCTGGATGACACCATCAAAATGTGTGCGAGGACCTCTGCCCAAGTGATAGCTATACCTCGCCTGCTCTGGCTGCGACAGTGGGGGACAGACAATGACGCTAAAAGGACTCTGACGGGGCTCCCCTTTAGAGGGCATCGCCTGTTTGGGGCCCGTCTGGACCTATTTGGAAAACAGGACAGTTCACCCAATCAAGGGCGGCCATCTAGGCCCCCTCGGAGCAGGGATACCCCTCCACCTCCATATCATAGTGTTAAGCAGGAACCGGGGATGCCCCTTGCGGGGTCTGGTTCGGTGTCCTGTTCCAGGAGTGACATTCAATGCCCGGGGCCTTCTGGCCGGGCCAAGCCCGTATCATTCATCGAAACCCCTCAAGCATGATGGGACGCCCTCACCCGCCTGGGTGAGGGGATGGCCACGGCACCTTACTCCTATCAGGAGGCATCCTGCCTCGTTCTGGTGGCTTTAGAAGGTAGCTCCTCCGGATACGGGACAGTGTTTGCTGGGTGGTCCTTCCCTCAGTCGGTCAGGAGGACTCCAGTCCCCTGTTTTTCTTCAGGTATGGGTGCAGGCTTTCCTTGGCCTGTTAGGTCTGGCTTCCTTGCCAGAACGCCCTTAACATATAGAGACTGGGGCCTCTACGCCAGTGGCTTCTCATTTCCCTTGAGGATAAGGGAGTCTATCATTCTAGCCCTTCGGGGGATTGGCATCTGTATCCATAGGCATTTAGGCTTGGCGCCTCTGAATGGGCCGTTGGCTCCCTATATACCTGGGGTCCTCTGGCCGCCCGTGAAGGGCTGAGATGTTTATTATGACTACAAGGTGTCTTCTGGACACTGACCCCACTACAGCTGGGTAATGGCGGTTATAGCCGCCGTTTGTGGCGGTGGCTGGTTCCCTTGTTGCGTTTCATGTGCCTGCTAGGCTCAGGAGGGGTGTGATGTCTCGCATGAAGCCAGGTGGTAGCTACCAAGGGACCTCTCAGGTCCTCCTTCTTACTCACAAGAGGGAGTCGTTTGGATGGACCTTAGTGGACTCAGGTCCTACTCCGTTCCATCCTCCAGTTTCCCAGGATTGCATATGGATTCGGCTCCAGCTAGTGCCCTCTTCTTGACTATAAGGGATTTTCTGGGTCAAGGTCTGGCCTTCCTTCCTGTCAAGTTATTATCCCCAGGCAGAATTGCACCAGGCGTGGCCGTTGGTGGCTGCTCGGCTGTTATCCCTTATTCTCTGTGCCCTTGGGCTCTGAGGCACTTTAGGTATTAGTCCTGGATAGGGGTTCAGCACCCTGGATCTAGGTCTGTGTATCTTCCTTCGAGTGGAGGCGGTTACTCTTCTGCGGGTTTCTTCAAGGGATCCGTCGGGGATCATTCCCTACCTTCTTGTTTCTCCCTGTTGGTGGTCACCATGGTGCCAAATCTTGCAGGATGACAAGGGGGGCTTGTTCCTTCTTAAATCCCCTGCGGTTCCTAGGTGGGGACCTTAAAGGGTCCAGTTACCTATTGTTTTTGTTGTCTCAACGAGCTCTCGGTTGGGTTCTGTCTTGCTGGGCTACTCCCTTCGGGAACTGCCCATTTGGGGACTCTTGGTCTGGTAGGACGGTGGCCTGTACCTTGTTCCCTGTGAAAGTCCTGGACTAACTCTATTCCAGAGAAAGCTCCAATTCTGATCTATGTGGGAATCCTCATTCCTTGCGTTTTTATAGATATTAGCCCCGATGGATGCCATACTGTTATGGAGTTCATACTGGTATGGACCTGTTGGACTCCATCACTATCACAGGGTTCTACCCTTTCTTATTGGCCCAGATTGGTCTAACCTTTACGTTTAGGTTAGTAGTTCTGGCTAGACATTATACCTGTACTGTCTTATTTTCTTCACCCTGCTAGGCGAAGGTTTGCGCAAGATCGCTGGCGGCGAGGAAAACCGCTATGCTGGGGGCCGGGGTGGCCCAGTGGGGTGTGGTCCGCAGAGGCTTCTGCTGAGGACAGTGGGCCTGTATGCTCTCTCATGAGGTTCATTTTGCATAGTCAGGCTCCTTCTATTCGCCCCTATCTTCAGGCTCTACTTGGCATTAGGCCGGTTTTGTTCTTTACCCCGTTGGAGATGACTCATCTCTGGGTGTCTTGTTCTCTTGGAGAGCTAGGACCTAGCTCCTCCTCTTCGTCTTCCTCTTTCTGCCACTCTGTGTCAGGGTATGTGGTACCCATATTACCTTGCTGGGCCTAAGCTCTCTCCCTTGTTGTACGTTCTCTGTTCCCGGGGTCCAGGGTTCTAACAGCATTGTGGATGTTGGCTCCCCAACTTAGTTCTGTGAAGGTTTCAGGGCTCGCCCTGTTCGTCTATTGCAGAAGTATGATCCAGTCTTCTGTGTTGAGCATTCATCAGGGGTTGCTCAGGTGCATTCCTTGGGAAATTCCTGGTTCCCCTTTGGGGGGATTACTTATACTGACGCCCTGCTAAGGGTTCCCTTGGGTCTTATTCAGGTTCTTGTCTGACCCGTTCCTTCCATCTTATCGCTCTTCTGGGCGGTTGTTCCAGTCAGAAGTGTGCCATAAAGGATGGCTCTGTGGGCGGTACTAGTCATTATATATATATATATATATATATATATATATATATATATATCGTTATATATCTGTACACCATGAGGTGAGAGTGCCGCCTTACGCCGTTCTGGGCTTCAGGTGATGTTTTTATTCTCCTTATCCCAGATTCTCCGGTCTCTGGACTATTGGCTTGTTTGCTATGAGATAGAGGGATCTGTATCTCTCTACAGGTGTTGGAGATCTTCCTGAACGGTCTTTGGTCCCTGTAGGGATTTTGCCTTTGGGGCCTTTTGGTGTCCCCTTCTTGAAGTACCGGATCTGATTACCTCCACGGGTGAGGTGACCTTTGGATTGGTCCTACTCGGTTGGTTTTGACCTTCTGAGCCTAGAGTATACTTTCGGCTTCTGCTGAGTATTGTTGTCAGTATTCCCTGTTGGGGAGAGTTCGGAGTTGCCATGGCTGCTCTCTTGCAGTAGCATGGTTAGGCTGTTTCTTCTGGCCTATTCTGTCACGATTCTCCTTCTCTATTGTTTGTTGTTCTTTTACTACTTGTGCTTGGCTTGGGCCTCTTAGCACTAAGTTCTGGAGAGCTAGCTGGCTAGTCCGCTGCTTGGGTTCACTTCTCCCTTTACAAGGTTCAAAGGTTGAGGTTAGAGCATTGCTCTCGTTGCTCTTGGTAGCATGGTTGCGGGTGACAGCACTTTACTGTTGGCTGTGCCCTTCTCATGGGGATCCCACCCTATTTTATGGACACTGCTATTGGATGTCCCACATGTTATTACTATATCTGGAGCAGGACGTGCTGTATGCTTAGAATAATACAACTCTGTGAAGTACTCACCTGTAGAGTTGATATTATACGCATACATCACGTCCTGCTCCACCCCACCCTGGTTTCACTTGTTCTGGATCCCCTGTATGGTGATTGTTATCAATTGATATTATTGCCAGTTTTCTGGGTGGTTTTTCTCCCGGCTTCTCTTCTCACTGCTTTTCAATGCTGGGGATTTGTGGGAGGTCCTTCGGTATATGTAGGGCCGGGAGGAGCTTGTTTTTTACATGTCTGCAGTGCATGGCGCCCGAGGCGGAGGATTACCCACATGTTATTACTATATCTGGAGCAGGACGTGCTGTATGCGTATAATATCAACTCTACAGGTGAGTACTTCACAGAGTTGTATTTTTCCAGGGAGTTACCCATGTCCGGCCACCGCGTAAGTCAGTATTACCGGTGTGGGACTTGAATCTAGTGCTATCTGCTCTCCAGGGTCCTCCCTTCGAGCCGTTGAGCGATGCTGCATTGTCTATGTTGACTCTCAAAGTGGTTTTTCTGGTGGCGATCACCTCGGTGCGTCATGTATCAGAGCTGGCTGCGCTATGTATGAAGCCACCCTATTTTGAGTTGCACAGAGATAAGGTGGTTTTTCGTTTTAAACCTGATTTTTTGCCTAAGGTCGTTTCTCCCTTTTACCTTAATGAAGAAGTGTCTTATCTTCTTTGTGTCCAGCACCGGCTAATTCCAAAGAACGGACCCTCCATGCTTTGGATGTGGTCAGAGCCATAAGGTATTACCTGGCTGCCACTGAATCCTTCAGGAAATCGGATTTGCTTTTTGTCCTAACAGAGGGTTCTAGGAAAGGATTGCCGTCAGCCAAGTCCACTCTCAGTGTGGATTAGACAGGTGGTACAAGTATATTCTGCCAGGGGGAAGGAACCCCCTTTTCGGATCACAGCTCATTCTACCAAAGCTATTGGTGCCTCTTGGGCTTTTCAGCATCAGGCATCGGTGGAACAAGTTTGTTAGGCCGCAACTTGGTCTTCTGTTCATACTTTTACCTTTTACAAGGTGGATGTCAGGGCCTCAGCTGACGCTGTTTTTGGCCGAAAGATGCTTCAGGCGGTAGTGAAATGAACTACATGCTGTTCCGCACTAGGGATCCCACCCATATGGACACTGCTTTTAGATGTCCAAATTGTGAAGATATCGGGACGGCCTGGACTGGATAGAAGAGAAAAATACAATTCTGTGAAACTCACCTGTAGAATTGTTTTTGTATCCATCCAGTCCAGGCCGTCCCACCCCGCCCTTGTGTTCATTATGTCCTGTATGCCTGTTGTGGTGATCAACCATTTTTGTTCATAGGACACTAGTTTCTCTAGTTTTTTGCATTTGAGAGAGTACAAGCTGAAGCTATGTGAGGTAACATGAGGTTTCTTTTTCTTAGGCCTCCCGGGCTGCCCTATTTTATTGAATACTGCTTTTAAACCACTGTGGAATGATAGAGGGGCAGCTGCCTTTATAGGGGGCCGGGAGGAGCTACATCTTTTATCTTGCAGTCAAGCACCCTCTAGGGGTGAACACCCAATTGTGAAGATATCGGGACGGCCTGGACTGGATGGATACAAAAACAATTCTACAGGTGAGTTTCACAGAATTGTGTTTTTCTTCCACTCCAGGGCGTCATGCTCACCCTATCTGCTAGGCTACTAGATCCACTCCTTAAGATGACATAGTCCTAGTGAAGTGTATATATGTGAATAAGTAAATAATTGGATCAGCATTGAAAAAAAGAAAAATAAGGGGAAATAGGAGGTGAGAGGTCTTCTAGTCTGTCTTTGTTATCCAACTAAATGTGGGATGTTTGGAGTGCCTTCATCCTCCTGGGTGGCTGTGTCTACTGCTTTTCAATTACTAGATTGCGGAGAGCAGCCGGAAGTATATATAGACCAGGAGAAGCCACACTTTTTGAAAATCACAGAATTGTATTTTGTCTTCTGCTTGTTCACAGTTCCTTAGCACTATCCTTAGCACTATCAATCACAACTCACGTAATTTCCTATAACTAATATAGGTATAAAAAAGATAGTACTCTAGTATCAAATGTTTAAAATTTAAAGTAGCAATGAGTAAAAACATTGGAGGCGCAGAGGTCATATGAGGTGATGGCAGTTGCTTACTGCCATTCGCCCTTTCAAATCACTTTTCTGAATGAATGCGATATTGAAGTTGCAGATTGTGGATAGAGGCTGAATCAAGAAATGTTTAGCCCCATGTTCTTCCAGTTTGGATTAGTCTAGGTGAAAGATGGCTTTGTGAATGTATAAAGTATGTGTTTTTTTGTTTACCACTTCAGATCCTGGAAGATCTTGATGAACAGATGTACATTATCAGTTTGCAGGAAGAGGCTCTTCAAAGAAGACTGAATGGTATAGTATTTAAACACTTAGTATTGCATACAGTATGTATTTTGTTTTGCATTCGTTATTAGGGGTGTGAACTGGTTCAAGTTTGGCTCTGCAATTTCGGTTGAACTTTGAACAAAATCAATGGGGACCCAGAATTTGAAACTGAAAAATTTGCGGTTCAGTCTCGCCCAACACTATTTGTTATTTATTCAACATGATTGGGTATGGTATAGAAGATAGCATAATTAAGGATGATTTGATGGTCATCCTGCATATGTATCACATTAAAGAAGAAATGCAATATGTATTTCCCAACTGAATGTCAAGAGCAGGGATGTCAAACTCCGTCTTGAAGGGGCAGCAGCAAACCAGGTTTTTATGGATCTCTACATAGCGGTCTCTGTAGCTCTGTATAAGCACTAATTACATCAGCGGAAATATGCAAAACCTGGTCTGTTGCTGGCCTTTTAGGAGGGAGTTTGACACCAGTGGTCTAGAGGCACATTTTATTTTTTTTATATGAAGGGGAATAAAGGCAGAGATTACCTGGGCTTATTCAAAGTTGAACATGTCAACACAGGGTGAGATTTACAAAGTCTTGAAGTTGGTGGACATGTTCAGATGTACATGCAGTGTCACTGTCTTACTTTTAACTTTGCAGTCATTACACAGTTTAAAGTCTACCAAACACCAGATTTTGACTATCCTGGTGATTGGTCCCTGGTACCGATGTAGGATGCTCACTTGTGTAACACCCCCGAGATCGCCCACTCCACTGACCTTTCCACCATTTTGACGACAGATGTGTGGGTGCTCGTCCAATCAGCGCTACTAATGCGTGGCATAAGGCCGTTGTTTTTGACTGCGCATCGGTATAAGGAGCACCAACAGCAGCATCACTGGCTCGCCTGTGGAGTGTGTGCACCCCCTGCAGGGATGCAGCAGCTGCCAAACACAGCACCTCGGGGAAAGGTAAATTTACTGTTGACCCTGGAGGTTTCACATAGGTATGGGGTTGGGCTAGCAGCCTTCTTTTATGCAGGTGGCAGTTTTGTAGGATCTGCCAAGCTGACTCCAGCTGTATTAAGGTGTACTCACTGTTAAAAACCCTTTCCTTACTGGTGTGTGTGTGTGTGTGTGTGTGTGTGTGTGTGTGTGTGTGTGTGTGTGTGTGTGTGTGTAGGGGGGGGGGGACTGGCCCAAGGGGAGCAGTTATACCAGGAGATGGACACTTTTTACTCACTGAAGAGTTGCTGACTGACAGGTCATATGGGTCCTGGGACCTCCAGGAAAAAGGGGCTTAGCTTGTACAGAGGTACATGCAGCATACACGTTAGACCACCATTTTAGCCCTATTATTTGTGGCCTGTGGCAAAGGAATTAAGGTTTGTTCCACTACTACAGCCATGATGAGGTGAGCTGCTGAATGACATTTATGCACTTAGCCTACAGAGTCCCTTTAAACCTTAAAAAGGGTCTGCATATTAGGCACCAAATGGAAATCATTAGAACTTCCCAAAAATGTCAGAGGGATGGCAGTAGGGAAAAAAAGAATTTTATGTGGACGACACTAAATATACCTCTCTGGCTCTAGTCTCTCCTCCCTCCTTTCTAACTATCTTACAGTCCTATCTTCATTAATGTCCTCTTGTTCCCTCAAGCTAAACATGGACAAGACAGACCTGATCATTTTCACCTAACTTCCCTTCCCCCTCAAACACTTCTATCTCTGTTAATAATTATATGATAAACTTTAGATCCTCAAGCTCTGCCCTTTCATTTAAATTGTATATTCACTCCCTAGCCACCTCCTACTGTCTCTAACTAAAAAGCATCTTGCCCACCTGTCCCTTCCTCTCAGTTGATCCCACCAATTTATTTTGAACTCTGCAGCTCACCTCATTCGTGATGCCCCCGGAGCGGACCAGCACCAGATTTTTGTAAAATGGGTGATGGTCTGGTTTTAAGTTGTGAATAGGTTGGTTAAAAACAAATGAAAATCAAAACTTCAGTTTGCTTTATTTTCTTTAGAAAAATGTTGTAAAGATTAACTTATTGCTAGATTTAGGCATTTTATTGACGTTCCAATTGGCGTTTATTTCACGCCATAAAACAGACAAATACATTAACAATGTTTTTCAAAAAAACGAAACCATTAGCCACTGATTGGTTTTGAGATTGCTTGTGTACGTAGCTATTAGTTGATATAGTTGTGTAGTGGTGTATCAATTGCAATATAATCTAATATAATCTGTCATCTCAACTACTTACTGTACTGCATTGTGGCATCATGCTCATTAGAATGACCTGGTGTTTGGTTTTTTTTTTGGTTTTTTTTTTGGGGGGGGGGAGGTTAGAAACCACTGTCGAATCTCCAGTAAAGTAAAATGTTGAACTAAGTACGGCTTTTCATTTGGAATTCAGACTTGCATTCAGGCTTGCTTTTTCTTATGGTGTCCAGCATTGTAAGTTTTAGTTTCAGAAACAGCTGCCCCAGTTGGTGCGTTGTAAAAAAGTTGCGACAAGTCACATCTTATGTCCATACATCAAATTCTTTTCAGGTTTTTCTTCAAGCTTTTTTCCCTGTATATTCTAAACAGGACAGATGTAAATGTGTCCTAAGACACCTCCAGTTTTATATATGAAGCGTGCTTATATGTCCAAACTTGATTTTCTGTTCATAACTCTTTTCCTGCCCCCAAAGAATTTAATCAAACATAAATGTTAGAGGTTTCTATGAATGGCTGGAAGTTAATATATATATATATATATATATATATATATATATATATATATATACCAGAAGACTATATAATTCACCTAAAAAACGTTCATATTGCAGGTTATATAATTTATTAAAGCAAGATTTCCCACTAATATATCCAATGAGTAAACCAATGAATGCACTTAAAACTGCAGAATCTAAATAGTTTTATTTATTTATTTTTAGACTAAATTTCTTGCATCAAACTATTTGTTGGGGTATCCTGTGCCTCATCAGATTAAACTCCAGAATCGGGATTCTCGATTGAATGCAGCGTTTTGCCCGCAACGCAACAGCAATGCGCGCCTCTTAGAAGAAGATGGGTACCGCAGGTGTAGCGCATGTATTGCACTTTCCCTCCGTGTGTTGTGTTGAAAGGACCATACTCCCCCTCACTACGGCCTCTGGTCTGGCACTGCTGCAGAGATCTTCTTGAGGGACTTTTATTCCTGCTCCAGCAAGAACTAGTGGAAGGCCCCAAGAAGTGGCTGCAGAAATGCCTGACCGGAAATGCAGGTCCCGCCGCTGGGATCTCTTGCCTCTGCTGCCACCTGGATCCCTTGCCTCAGCAGGTCCCAGGTACCCGCGCCGGGGGACAGGAGACAATGGGGTGGTGCTCCAGAGGCACAGCTGCACTGGGTATTTGGACATGCATAGTGGGTAAGTAGCCTAAGGGTCAAGCGGGCCCAAAACGTGTCCCAGCAGTACAGTACCACTATGGAATCATTTTCTGCCTAATAGATATTAATGAAGAAGTAAAAGTTGTGTTTTATTATGGAGTACAGGCCCACCAATCCTTTCAAAGTGAAAAATGCACACCTTTTGAACAAACGTAATTAACAATGAGTGACACCACATATAAACCTCTTATGCAGGTTGAAATAAGTGTTGACCAGTAGTCGACAGCATTACACAATGCTACGATTAAGCAGATAAATAAAACATTTATTCCCTTTTACAGTATGCAATCTAAACAA
Organism: Gastrophryne carolinensis; assembly: GCA_027917425.1. Taxonomy (NCBI): domain Eukaryota; kingdom Metazoa; phylum Chordata; class Amphibia; order Anura; family Microhylidae; genus Gastrophryne; species Gastrophryne carolinensis. The sequence goes on along the minus strand of CM051239.1, from coordinate 104,855,289 downwards.
ATGAATTAAATAATTAGAGAGAAACAGCATAGCTTATATATTACAGTGAAACAGCCCTTTAATCAAAGCCCATTTATGTATTAACCAGCACAGACCTGCAGGAACTGGAGGAATCGATAAACAAACAATAGCAGATGCAATAAATAATCCACTGTAATATTATTGATAGCCTATGTGACTAAAAGTATGCCAGGAGATCTGTATAAAACGCTATCGGGTTATATTGACCTTTTTTAGGGAAGTTGAGACAATAAGAAATAATGGCAATACTGTATAAAGAATAAATGAATAAATAAATGTGTGTATGCTTCTCGTTCAACCAATCAGCGCACTCTTTCACTCGGCTCTGCTGATTGGTTAGGCAGCAGATTGGCGCCGAAGGGAGCTGAGTGCGCCACCGACCACATCCCCCGCTCACCTCTTAGCCATTGTGTGCCTGCTCCGCCCATTCAGAAAGGCTGGACGAGGGTGCGCTAATGGCTAGAGGAGAGGCGGGATGTGGCCGCAACGAGGGCTCTGGGACAAGGTGAGTGAAACAGGGCTTCTGGGGGATTTTACACAGTGAGGCATCCCAACTCAGAATGCCCCAAGGAGTGGATCTCAGATGCCCTCCGATGTTCCTTTTTAAGGTAAGCTTTGGAGAATAAGTTGGAATACCTCTAGGGAAATTCACTAATTTATTTATTTAGTCCACTTTTAACATTCTCAGTTAGCCATTGATGGTATTGCCTTATTTCTTCTTTTACTGCTCACAGTGGGCAATTAACTAAAGCAAATTTTTCTAAAAATGTCTTGCAAAATTAGTTTGAGTCAGCAGCCCCTGCCCTAAACTGGAACACCCGGTTTAAATAAAAATGGGTGGTGTTTGAGCACGGGGGGCATCCCAATTGCGGATTCCCCTTGCATGTTACTGACGCAGCTGGAAATTCAGCTGGCAGCCACGTGACAGTGCCAGGCAATCAGAGGCCGGATTTCTCTATGGGACTGATGAGAAAGGTAAGACATCTCCTGTACTTCGCCATTAATGCTCAGGGACATCTGCAATTGAGATGGCCTCTTGTGCTTGGAACAACGCCCTTATTCTTAGTATACAGTACGTCCTGCTCCAGAAAGAACACATACACTCGGGTAATACTCCGCCAGATGGCGCTGGACTGCAGAGACATCGAAAATTGGCTCCTCTCGGCCCCTCAAATACCCAGGGACCTCCCACAAATCCCCAGATTTTCTCTGCAGTCTGGACTGCTAAGAACGAGAAATGGCTCTCTCTACTCGCAGGTGAGCGGGGCTATTAGCCTGCCGCCCTGTAGGACTATTCCCACCCGTTCCATTAGTAATATGCCTCCCAGCCTTGGCTGCGCTGTTCGGGTGATGGTAGGCAGCACCGCTTTTAGGTGCTTAGGAGCACTGCTCCACAGCAATCCCCCACCAAAGGATAAGCGTTTCAGGCTTATGGTGAGCCTCTATGGGATGCCCCTCCTGCACTATTGCCCCTTGCCCCTGCCTATCGGTGGGCCCTATTTAAGTGGCCGCTGTCCTCCCCTCATTCTCCTGGTAGCTTTCGGGGGAAAAAAGGGGGGGTGTCGGTATGGATGCTTTGCATTTACGTGTTTTAGATATATGTTTTATTCATTTGTCTTGTGGCAGTCTCGCTTTACTATTACTGTATTTAAAATGACCACAGCGCGCCTTTTCTTCACTATGCTCCATGCTTGGCGGCGGCGTTACCTCAGGCGCTGGTGCGCCGTCATTGACTGCTTGTCATGTGCTGGCTTCGCGCTCTTCCGCGTCATTGCTGTTACCGGCCCGCCCCTCGAGGTATACCAAAGCCATCTTTGTCTGCTTGGCTGGCTTATGCGCATCGGTCCCCTACCTACCGCGGTCTGTAAGTGCCCTCGCGGGCGGTTTTATTATCTAATTTTTTTAATACTGTCTGCTTACGGCCCCCTTATTCATAGTATACAGTACGTCCTGCTCCAGATAGATTACTTACACTTGGGGTTATCCTCCGCCAGATGGCGCTGCACTGCAGAGACATGTAAAACAGGCTCCTCCCGGCCCCTCAAGTACCCGGGGACCTCCCACAAATCCCCAGATTTCTCTGCAGTGCTTACTGCGAAGACATGAAATTATCACTCTGTCGCAGGTGAGCAGGGCTATTAGCCTGCGGCCCTGTTGGACTATTCCCAGCCTGGGCTGCGCTGGTCGGGTGAAGGTAGGCAGCACCATGTGTGCTTAAGGAGCGCTGCTCCACCGCAGTCCTCCATCAAAGGGTAGGCAGTATAGACTGATGGTGAGCCTTTATGGGGTGCCCCTCCCGCATTATTGTCCCATGCCCCAGTAGCGGTGGGCCCTGTACAAAGGGCCGCCATCCTCCCTCATTCTCCCCGTAGCCTTCGGGAGGAAAAGAAGGGGGGGGGGGTGTGGGTGAGCATGTATCGTGATTCGTGCAATACCGCCTGTTGGCATGTGTGTTTTGGGACTAGCATATGTGGTGTCAACCGCCGCGCTGACTTGTCTTTTTACTGTTGCAAACGCCGCCGCCATGCGTGCCTCTTCCTTCATTTGGATGTCCCGCGCCGGGCGGCGACGTCACCTCATACGCTCCTGTATCCTCATTGGCTGCTTGTCTGGTGGACTTCGTGCTCTTCGGGGGGGCGGGGCCTGGCCTGGCGCGCCCTGCGTCACGGCTCGCTCTGGCCCGCCCTTCGAGGTTCGTTTGGCGCCATTTCCCTGTACAGTCACGCGCGCGCGTGTGTAACGGTCCCCCCTCCCGCGGTCTGTAAGTGCCCTCGCGGGCGACTTTAATACTCATTATTTATTGTGTATGGCTCTGACACCCCTACTTCTCATTGTGTCTTTCAGACGGGTGAATCCAGTGGCTTCTCCCGGCCTGGTGTATTTGTAGTTGGGCCTAGTATAATTACTCCCACTTCCCTAGCGGGTCATTGGGGCATCCAGGGTTGCTTTATAGCGTCAATCCCTACTGGCATATTGTGCCTAATAATCACCATATGGAGGCATCCCAGGATATTGGGACCGGGGTTCCTTCGGGACAAGCCTGGCTGTGTGTAGCTAGCTTGTGGGGTCTCAGCGGTGACAGCGCACGGGTCTGTGTTGCTTGCGCACAGCAGGCGCTAACGTTGCAACCCGTCCCTCCGGTGGCTGGGCCTGCACCTTGTCTCACTTCACCTACTCCCCCAAGCTTGAGTCTCACCCCCATTGAATTACATACAAGCGGGGATTCTCAACCTGATGTGTCTGCTAGACTGGCCAGTGTTGAAAAATTGATTGCTAATACCTTAGCGCGTAAGGCCTCCACTAAAAAGCGTCACTTAACTCCTGATGCCACTCCGTCTCCTATGGAATCTGATGAGTTGTTGCATCTGTATGGCTACACCCCATCGGACGAAGGGGAGCTGTTTTATGACTCAGGGTCATCTGACGAGAGACTCAGGGGTCATAACAATTCTGGCTCTGACCCCTGGACCCCGGATGATACTGACAGACTGCTGGTCCAGATATTTTAGGTTTTGTCCATTTCTCCCCCTGTTGCGGCTACCAGGCAAAGGGGTGAGCTTTTTCATACTGCTAAAACTCGTTTGGAATTTCCTGAGCAAACCCATTTAAATAACCTCGTGCTTAAGGAGTGGGAACGTCCCAGTAGACTTCCCGGTATACCTAAGAGTTGGGACAGAAAGTATCCCTTTCCTGCTGATATGGTCAAGTGTGGGTCATCGCCCCCTGAGGTCCATGCTCCTATTCTAGGGTTGTCTAACACCTCTATTATGCACTCCCCTGACACTACTACGCTGCGGGACGCTGAGGACCGGCACATTGACCAATTGGCGTGACATGCCTTTGCATTTGTGGGGGCGGCGCTGCGCCCGGTTTGCGCTTCGGCCATTTCGTCTGTGGCGCTCAGGGCCGTGATCAGAAGTGTACTTGAAGGTTCTGATGAAGGGCCACCTGATACGTTTAATTCACTGTCTAACTGTGATGTGTTTGTAAACTTTATCCTATCTGCCTTGGATGATGCCATTAGGATGTGTGCCAGAACCTCTGCCTTGGCGGTAGCTATACGCCACGCGGTTTGGCTGCGCCAGTGGGCTGCTGACAATGCTGCTAAGAGGGCCTTTACTGGGCTTCCATTTAAGGGGCTACGCCTGTTTTGCCAAAGGAGGTAAGTTACCCCAGCGCAGGCGGCAATCTCGGCCCTTTCGGGGCCAGGGCCCCCCCTCACTCCCCTACCGTGGTGCTAAGCTGGGAAAAGGGGTGTCCGCAGGGTATCGTGCAGATTCCTGGCACAGGAGCAGAGGATGACGTCCTGGCGCTTCCTGGGGGTCTAAACCAAAACCCTCTCCCAAGCCCCCTCAGGCATGATGGGACGCCCTCGCCCATCAGGGTGGGGGGACGGCTACAGCACTTTGCGCACGTCTGGAGACATCACGTCTCAGACAGGTGGATTCAGGAGGTAGTGTCCTCTGGTTACAAGATAGAGTTTGCTGTGCGCCCCCCCCCCCCCCCCAAGATTTATCAAGTCCCGGATCCCCCAGGACCCTGTCTCAGCTCAGGTCTTGATGCAGGCCGTGCAAGGCCTTCTGGATCTGGGGGTCATTTGCAGGGTCCCCTTAAGAGAAAGAGGCAAGGGGTTCTATTACAACCTTTTCACAGTCCCCAAAGAAGATGGGTCAGTCAGGCCCATTCTTGATTTAAAGATCCTCAACAAATTTGTCAGAAACAGGCGCTTTCGCATGGAAACTCTGCGCTCGGCCATTGGCGCCCTGCGCCCAGGGGATCTCATGACGTCGGTGGACATCAAAGATGCTTACCTTCACATCCCTGTGTTCCCAGGACACCAAAGGTTTCTCAGATTCGCTTTGGAAGATCAACATTACCAATTTGTGGCCCTGCCTTTTGGCCTCACCTCAGCTCCCAGAGTGTTCACCAAGGTGCTGGCGGGGGTGATGTCTCTGGTGCGGTCAAGGGGCATACGCGTGCTGCCCTACCTAGATGACATACTCATCACCTCTCGGTCTCTGCAGCAGGCAGAGTTGGACACTCAGCTGGTGGTGTCCACCCTGAAGTCCTTCGGCTGGGTGATCAATCACCCCAAGTCCTCCCTGTCCCCTTCCTCGGTGACCCCATTCCTGGGAATGATTCTGGATACGATTCAGTCAAGGATATTCCTTCCTCAACAGAAGGTGGAAGCTCTAACTGCGCAGGTGAGGTTCCTGCTATCGTGCCCCCAGCCCTCACTCAGGCAGGGAATGCAGTTGGTGGGCCTGATGGTGGCGTGCTTCGAGGCGGTGCCCTTTGCTCAGTTCCATTTGAGGCCTCTACAACTTCACCTTCTGTCAGTATGGGACAAGGATCCAACGTCCTTGGACGGGATCTGTGTGCTTCCCCCCTTGGTCAGACGGTCCCTTTCATGGTGGCTGGACCACAGGAACTTGCTGGGGGGCAGGTCCTTTCTGGCCCCCTCCTGGGAGACAGTCACCACGGATGCCAGTCTGTCAGGATGGGGGGGGGGTCCCTGCGGTTCCAGGGGATGTGGGGCCCTCAGGAGGCCCACTTACCCATCAACATTCTGGAACTGCGGGCAATCAGGTTGGTACTGGAGCAATTGACCAACCACCTGAGGGGACTGTCTGTGCAGGTGCGCTCAGACAACAGGACAGCGGTTGCCTACATCAACCATCAGGGAGGGACCCGGAGCAGGAGGGCCCTCCAGGAGGTGTCACGAATTCTGACATGGGCAGAGGCCAATGTTCAATGCATTTCAGCTGTGTACATCCCAGGGGCAGAGAATCTACTGGCAGACTCTCTGAGCAGGGGGACCTCTCGTCAGGGAGAGTGGTCCCTCTGCAACAGGGTATTCCAGTCCCTGTGCCACCGTTGGGGCCTACCAGATGTGGATCTGTTTGCATCCCGTCACAATCACAAGCTCCAAGCTTTTGTCTCCCTGTCTCAGGATCCTCTGGCCTTGGCCACAGATGCTCTGTCCATGTCATGGCAGGAATTTCGGCTCCCGTATGTCTTTCCTCCATTCCCCCTGCTGGCCAGGGTCCTGCGCAAGATTGCTCTGGAAGGGGTGCCAGTGATTCTGGTGGCCCCCAGGTGGCCAAGAAGAGTGTGGTTCGCAGACGTGGTGCAGATGGCAGTAGATCAGTACGTCCTGCCAGGAGTGCCAGATCTGCTCACTCAGGGCCCCTTACGCCATCCCAATTTACAAACTCTGGCTTTGACGGCCTGGCTGCTGAAACCTCCATCTTGATGGAGAAAGGCTTGTCTGCCTCGGTGGTTGAGACCATGGTGAAGGCTAGGAAGAAAACTTCCTCTTCCATCTATTATAGGGTATGGCGTACCTACATTGACTGGTGTGAGTCTAGGTCTCTTCCCTGTCGGGTGTTCTCATTTCCCAGGGTTCTGGAGTTTTTACAGCAAGGGTTGGAGTCGGGTCTCCAACTCAGTACTTTGAAGGGTCAGGTTTCTGCCCTGTCTGTCTTCTTTCAGAAGTCTTTTGCTCAACATTCCTTGGTCAAGACTTTCTTTCAGGGGGTTACTCATGTGCGTCCCCCACGAAAACCTATGGTCCCTGTTTGGGATTTGAACTTGGTCTTGTCTGCCTTGCAGGGTGCTCCCTTTGAACCTATTCAGGATGCTGCTCTGGCTGTACTTACCCTCAAGGTTGTCTTTCTGGTGGCTATTACTTCGGTCAGGCGTGTGTCTGAGCTGGCGGCTCTGTCTATCCAGCCCCCATACTTTGAGAGACACCAGGATAAGGTGGTGTTCCGCTTTAAGCTGGTTTTCCTGCCTAAGGTGGTGTCTGCTTTTCATTTGAACTAGGATATTGTTCTTCCTTCCTTGTGCCCTAATCCTAGCAATGCTAAGGAAAGGGTTTTGCACTCCTTGGATGTGGTCAGGTGTCTGAAGTATTACCTAGTAGTCACTGCGTCCTTCAGGAAAACTGATGCTCTTTTTGTGGTCCCTTCTGGTCCTAGGAAGGGTTTGGCTCCTGCCAAGTCGACTATTAGCAAATGGATCCGTCAGGCTGTGATTCAGGCCTATTCTTTTTTTTTTTTAAACAATCAATCTTTATTGAGACAGGTCAAGTCAGAAAGGCATACAGAGCTCGTCATTCGCATAATCTCTTGCTTTAGGTTCAAACAGATAGAATTACATCACATTGACATGAAAAGCAATACGTCTGTTATTCACATAATCCTCAACATTTGAATGTTTGTATATCAACTTCTTGTTCTAACTCGCTTTTTCTATACCTTATGCCCACGTGCCTGCAACCCTTCCTTCCCGACCGTCAGCTTTTTTTTTTTTTTTTTTTTTTCTCTCCTGTATAATAACTTTGAGAGAAAACTGGGGGGGGGGGGGGGGGGGGGGGGGACATACAAGAGGAGAAGAGATAAGGGGAATAGGGGTAGGGATAGGGGTAGGGACAGGCCTCTCCGCGCCCTCTCGTCGTCTCAGGGTGCTCCAATCACCTCTCTGCCCTCAGCTGATTCCACAAACATATTCCATGGGGTCCAGCGGAGCCTATGTCCCTCTTCTGTTTGTTTAAGGGTGGCCGTAAGATCCTCCATACGCCTAATATCCTCCACTTTCCTCGCCCACAAGCCTATTGAGGGTGGCGCTTGATTTCTCCAGTATGCCGGAACACAGGCTCGGGCGGCATTTATCAAGTGAATGGTTAAGGACTTCCTGTATTTCTCTACTGAGAGGGATGTGCAGTGCAGCAAAAGGGCCTCTGGGGAAAGAGGGATGGTCTCTCCCGTTATCTTATGGATCCATCCTACAACTCCTTTCCAGAAGTTGTCAAGCTTCTCGCACCTCCAAAAAATATGTAACATCGAGCCTGTAGCTTTCTCGCACCTCCAGCAGAGGGGGGAGACCGTCGGGTAGAATCGGTGTAGAACCTGGGGCGTTCTGTACCACCGACTGAGGATCTTGTAGCCGGCCTCCTGGTACGAATTACTTATTGATGCCCGCTGGGACAGCTCCAGAATCTTCTTGATTTGAGATGGGGAGAATGACATTTCCAGGTCTTTTTCCCAAGCCTCGACAAAGTTCGGGACAAAGGTCTCTCCCGGGTCGGTCAAGAGCTTATATGTTAGGGACAAGCAGCCCTTTATCGGTTCCGTGCTCACACAGAGTTTTTCAAAGGGTGTCAGTTCTCTGCAGTACCCTCCTGGGGGGTCTAGTTTCTGCAGGAATCGAGAAACCTGCATTGCTCTCCAGAAGGAAAGTCCAGGCTGGTCTCCTAATAACCTGAGCTCTTGTATAGATTTCCATGACGCGCCACTTAGGAAGTCACGGGCTCTACCTCTCCCGACTCCCCTCCACCCTCTAAATCCCGCGTCTATCTGGTTGGGTAAAAAATCTAGAGATCCCAGGACTGGTCTAAGTGGGGAGGGGGAGGGTGCGATATTCTTCCCAGGCGCATATCTGGTCCATATCTTTAGAGTCGGGCCAATTGTTGGATGAGTCTTAAGTCTGCCAGGGATCTCCCCCGAGGACCACGGGAGGCCCGCCAGGGGGATCGGGGACCACTGCTGTTCCAACTGAATCCATCTCTTATGTCTGTCATGAAGGTTCCAGTCTATTATCCTGTTAAGGTGGGTTGCTGTGTAGTATTTTTTAATGTCCGGAAGTCCAACACCTCCTCTATTTTTAGGGAGTGAGAGTATTGCTTGCGAGATCCTAGGGCTTTTCCCCCCCCATACAAATTTTATGAACTCAGCTCGGACAGAATTCAGGAAGGATGCAGGTATCTGTATCGGCAGAACCTGTATCGGGTATAGGAATCTTGGTAGCACGTTCATTTTGAGGACATTGCATCTACCGAACCAGGATAGTGTTTTGTCTTTCCAGGCGTTCAGATCCTTCTTTATTACACTAAGCAGTGGGGGGAAATTTACCGTAAACAGGTCTTTCAGACGCGGCGTTATTTTGACTCCGAGATACTTAATCGAGTCTGGGGACCAGCGGAAAGGGAAGTTGTGTTTTAGATCATCTAGATTCTTCCGTGATAGGGTGATATTCAATGCCTCCGACTTCTGTATGTTGATCTTATAATTTGAGAGGAGGGTATATTCTTTAAGCTCTCGTAGTAGGTTAGGGATAGTTATCACCGGTTGGGTGATGCAGAAGATAAGATCGTCCGCAAAGGCCGCTACTTTGTGTTCTGCTTGCCCCTTCCCCAACCCTCTTATATCTGGGTTTGCCCTCACTCGCCTGAGAAATGGCTCCAATGCCAGAATGAACATGATCGGGGAGAGTGGGCATCCCTGCCTGGTCCCATTCGTTATTGGGAAGGGTTCTGAAAGTACCCCATTCACTTTGATGCAAGCTGAGGGGGATGAATACAGAGATGAGATCCAGGCTCGCATATTTTCCTGTAACCCTATGTGTTCTATCACTGCCTGCATGAAGTCCCAGTCAACCCTGTCGAACGCTTTCTCCGCGTCCGTTGACAGCAGTAAGGCCGGGACCCCATCCGTATGAATCTGGTGCACCAGGTTTAGTATTCTGGTGACGTTGTCCCTGGCCTCTCTTCCAGGGGTGAATCCCGCCTGGTCATTGTGCACCAGACTGCATAGGTTAGAAGCAAGTCTGGAGGCCAGGATCTTCGCAAATAACTTCAGGTCTACATTTAAGAGTGATATCGGCCTGTAGTTGGCACATTGGAGTGGATCCTTGTCTTTTTTGTGGATCACTGTGACCTGCGCCCTTAACATATCCGGCGGAATGGGTTGTCCCCTCGAAAGGGAATTGAAGGCTGTCACTGCGTGCGGGGTCAGAATGTCACCCATCCACTTGTAGTAGGATAGTGTGAACCCGTCTGGGCCGGGTGATTTACCTAGCGCGGAGGATTTAACTGCTTGGGTCCACTCTTCCTCTGAGAGTGGAGCTTCCAGGGCTTCAAGAACTCCCGGGTCCAGTACGGGCATGTTTGAGGAGGCAACATACTCCCTCGCCCTCGCAAGGCGGTCAGTCTCGGTATTTCCCCTTTCCGGAAGGTTATAAAGTTTATGAAAGAAGTCCTTGAACGCTTTTGCAATATCCGCGGCGGTAGAGACCTGCTGGCCTGCTTGATTCAGTATCTGTGGTATGAAGTTTCTTGCTCTCTGTTCTCGTAGCAGCCTTGCAAGGGTGCGGCTGCACTTGTTTCCGTATTCATAGAAAGAGCGCCTAGTTTTCAAGAGAGTGGCTTTGGCGCAGTACATCAGAATGTCCCTGAGTTTGTCTCGTGTTGTGGCCAGTTCTAGTTTCACCTTTACTGCCTGCTGTTTTTTGTGTTCCGCCTCCAGGCGGCTTATGTTCTCTAAAAGCTCCCTTACGGTCTTCTCTCGCTCCCGTTTTCTTCTGGAGGCCAATTTCAGGATGATCCCACGGATATAGCATTTATGGGCAGCCCATACACTCAGGGGTGGTGTCTCTGGCCTTTTGTTAAGGTTGAAGTAACTCTTTAATTCCCCCCTTATCTCTTCCCTTAGGACTGGGTCCTGTAAGAGTGATTCGTTTAGGATCCAGGTGCTAGGCCCAGATGGCAGCTCTGGCAGATCCAGAGACAGTGTGATCAGGGCATGGTCTGAGATTGTGATGGAATCGATCTCAGTCTTTCTCACTAGCTGCAGGTGTTTATGTTCTATAAAAAGGTAGTCTATTCTCGAGTATGAGTCGTGAGGGTGGGAGTAGAAAGTGTAGTCTCTCCCTCTCGGGTTTTGCACTCTCCATGGGTCTATGAGCTGGGACAGGTATAGCGCCTTCTTTAGTTTTTTTAGATTGCCATATGACATGTGGGAGGTCCCCCTGGACACGTCTAGTAGAGGGTCTAGAGCGACATTGAGATCTCCCCCGAAGATTATCAGGCCCTCTGAGAAAGTCTGGAGGGTAGTCAAGACCCTCTCCAAATAGTTAACCTGATCAGAATTTGGTGCGTACACGTTAGCCAGTGTGCATATATGGTTGCCTATCTTCCCTTTCAGGAATAGGAACCTCCCCTCTGCGTCTGGCAGGCTGTCTATCAGGGTCCAAGGGAGTGTCGCCGCTACCAGGATGCTCACCCCCCTCGATTTGGCGTCAGGCGAGTAGGAGTGCCACCCTATGGGGAACCGACAGTCTGAGAATTTTGGGGCCTTTTCTTTTTGGAAGTGTGTCTCTTGAACAAATACTACCTGCGCTCTACGTCTCCAGAACAAATTCAGGCACATTCTCCTCTTTTCAGGGGTATTGAGGCCTTTACAATTCAGGGAGGCGATTTTAAGCCCCGTCGAGGGTCTGGCGTCAGCCCCCAAGGGGGGCGGAGAGGCCCTGGGGGGGGGGGGAGGGATAGCCATCAACAATGGGGTTGGGGTTGTACGGGGAAGGGGGGGCTGTTTAAGGGCCTAGGTGGGGAGGGCAGAAATAGGTTGGGGGGTTGTAGCAGGGGGTAAGGGAGGGACGGAGTTTAAGGAAGGGAGGAAAGTAGAGAGAAAAAAGACGCCCGTCTACACAGGTCTCTCAGACCCTGACGAGCTGGCCTATGTGGGGAGTACTAACTGTGGCGCTGCACAACAACGGGAGTCTCCCGCCCCCAGCCCAGGGCTGTTCCTCTTGCAAGGAACGGTTCGAACTTAACTCAACTTAACGTGTCCCACCCGTCCGTCTCCAGCAAGCGTTGCCAGGGACAGATACATCTTTCCCAAACATATACAACTTTTAACAGTAAAAGCCCCTTGCGAACAGTCCCATAGTATACAGTTATCCGTGGCTCGGAACACTACCGTCCCACCCATAAAAAAGGGGGGGAGGTCCCCCCGCCCCGGCCGACAGATGTCCCGGGTCCCCCGCCAAACCGGGCCCCCGCGCCGCACCAGGTCGGGGAAGTCAGCCCGAACCTCTCGCCGGGGCCCCGCGGGGGGGGACCCCACGGGCGATCCCCCCCGGGTGTCCCCCAACACAGGCTCCACGTATAGCGGTCATGATCCGGGGCCCCCGGGACACATGTGCAGGACCATCATTCCCAGTCCCCATATGGGACCCGCCTGAACCCCACGAGCCCCATCGGGCCAGCCCCCCGCCCAGCAAGGATCCCCCAAGGCACCCGGCCCCCGCCAAGGCGACCGATATCTGACACATCGAGACGGTGGGGGGGGCAGAGACGGGACGGCCACACCCCCCATCCAGGACGGGGTGGCCAAGGCCAGCAAGCCTCGTCGGGCTCCACGCATCTCATAGCCGGCCACGGAAGGGGGCCAGCAGGTCCCCTCCACGGGGTAGGACCAACTGCAGCCGGCCCGTCCGCGGAATCCGCCACCCCCTCCATGGCGAGGTCACGTCCCCCCAGGGGGCGTCAATGGGGTCGGGGGAAACCGCCGCCCCCCCCTCACCCACCCAGATCCCGGGTCCCGCCCGCACACATCCAAGTCACCCTCACTACAACTGCACCAACATCCGCCCATCACCTCCACCCAGCACCCCCGCAACCGGACCCACCCCCGGCGGCCCCAGAGACCCCGAACATCCCAGGACGGGGGCCCGAGGTCAGCCAGGGAGGCCAGGAGAGGGGCAAGCCCCAACCAGGTCAGGCCGCGGCCCGGGGGGGACCCGGGGCCCCCGGCCCGCCAAGCCCCGAGGTCCCAGAAGCCCCCACCCGGATCCACATCACCCCGGCTCGCGGTTCAGGCAGCGTCCGGAGGAATGTCCATTGAGATGGTGGAGGGTAATCAAAAGGCCCAGGGGGGGGGGGGCCCCCGGTCGGGGGACACAAAGTCACTCCATTCATGATGGGCAGGGGTGTGGGGCGTCGTCCAGTCCCAGGGTCGGAGATCAGAGCAATAACACGGACCACGGCCAGGCCCCCCGGCCGCCGGGAGCCACTCAGGGACAACGGGGGAGCTAGACCGGGGGCCCGAGGGGTCCAGGGGGAGAGCGAGTCCAAGGGCCCCGCCAGGAGGCCTCCATAGAATGTCGCGTATCGCCGGTGGGCCCCGGCGCCACCTCCCACATGGCGGGGGGGGGGGACCAGGTAGTGAACGACATCAAGTCCGCGGCCACGGACGAAAAAGAAAGAGGATGGTATCATCAGAAGCACACAAGGGGTTAGCGTATTCCGGTTAGTTTACTCTTCCAGAGGCGGGGGGGGTGTGCCCACCCTGCGCGGTGGTCTCCTCCCAGGGGGGGCTCTTCTCCGCCGGATTCTCTGTGGCAGAGGCTGGAATGACGGGAAGTCCAGCCAGTTGGGAACCTCCAAGGGGGCGGTATTCAGGAACGCAAACAGGCCGTCTAGGTCTCCGGGGGAGCGGAGTGTGAACGACCTTCCATTCTTCCGAACGATAAGATGGAAGGGGTATCCCCATCTGTAGACTGCCCCGTTCTCCTTTATTTTCTGGAGGAGGGGTTTCAATTGTCTCCTCATCCATAGCGTGGACCGGGCCAGGTCCGGTAGGATAGTTAGTGGTTTAGAGTCATGAACAACCTGGCCCGCCTCCCAAGCCTTCCTCAGAATTTCTTCTTTAATTCTGAAGTGGTGAACCCTACATAGTATGTCACGGGGGGCATCCAATGCGCCCGGTGGCCGGCCCGCCACCCTGTGGATCCTGTCCAATTTAATGACGGCAGAAGGAGGGTTCCCCAGCAGTTGGTTGAAAACTGAGGTAGCAATTGAGTCCAGGTCTGCGTACTGGGGCAGCTCGGGGAGTCCACGTATGCGCAAATTATTTCTTCTGCTCCTGTTTTCCAGGTCGTCATTTTGGATCTTGAGGCTAGCGATTTGTCCTGCTTGTAGATCGTTAGTCTGCTCCAGGCGGAGAAGGCGGCCCTCTGTCTCCGATCTTGCGTTCTCCAGAGCTGCGACCCGGTCCTCCACTGCCGCCACGTTGTGTTGGACGGCTTCCAGATCCTTTCGGAAGGTCTTTTCAATTCTTGAGATCATGGTTTCCATATCCGCCTTGGTAGGAATTGATTCCAGGTCGGCTTTGGTGGGGAGGGATAGAAGCACAGCGCGCAGGTCAAGATCAGGGCCCAGTTGGGGTGTGGGTATCGGCATCTGTGGCACTGCCGCTATATTCTTCCTCCAGGAAGGGATGGGGTCAGCAGGTGGCGGAAACCTGTGTATGTCTCTTGAACTCGGGGGGGATCTCCATGCCCCGCAGTCAGACCCAGCAGCGCCCCTCTCCTCACTGTTCCGGCGTGACCGGGGCGGTGTGGTCCCTGCATCCGATGACATGGACCAGGTCCGTGGGTTAGTTCTGTGTGTGGACCCTGTTTCAGCCATGTGCTCCGCCGCAGTGGTCATTGGTTCGGAGCCTGTGGGACCGCGCCACGGGTTCGGGATGCCCCTCAGTGATGGGCTGTAACTTCCATCTGATGATGGGCTGAGGGTTCCGCACAGGGGGGCCCTATCCGGCCGTGGGCTGGGGGTTCCCCTCAGGGACGGGGTGAGGGTCCTGCTCATTGATGGACCAGGGGTTGCATCTGGAGATGGGCTATGGGCTCCACTGAGTGATAGGCTGCAGGGCCCGTCTGCACGGCTGGATGACGGCGTGGCTGGGGAGAGACCCTCTCCCTCCCCCTCTCCATGCCCCTGCGATCCCCATGACCAAGGAGAGGATGTCATGCGGGTGTTCTTACAGCTAGTGGGGAGGTCCCCCCCCGCCCCACCTGCGGGGTCCACACCGGCTCCTGAGGGCGCATTTATAAGGGCTCTGCGCTCCTGCGAGAGGGACACCCCGCCCGCCTCCCCTGGCACCTGGATCTTCTGACGCTCCTCATCTGCGGCCGTCATTCTCCCGCGGGTCTCCGTCGGCAGCTCCGCCCGCTGACAGGGGCTGCGCTCCGCTCTCTCCTCCGGCTGCTCGTCTGCGGGAGGTATGTGTCCGGGCAGGGCAGGCTCAGCCGTCGCCCGCTGCGCCGCTGAGTGTCGGCTCTCCTCCGACGCCGCACTCTGGTCTCCTCCGTCTCCGTGAGCGATCGCCGCCGCCATCTTAGATTGGCGCGTGCCTGTCCTCGGGGGGTCTCCTGGGCTCAAAAATCGGGTGATGCCGCCCCCGGTTGATCTCTTCGGGTCACGTAGCTGACCCCGCCGCCTTCCCATCCTCAGCGGTGATCGAGCGGGACACAAGGACTCACTTAAAGGGGAACCCGGGCTGGGGAATCAGGAGCACCTCAAAATTAGCGTCTTCCCGCCGTCATGCCGCGGCCACGCCCCCGATTCAGGCCTATTCTGCTAAGGGGAAGAATCCTCCCTTCCGCCTTACTGCTCATTCTACTCGTGCTATTGGTGCCTCTTGGGCCTTCCAGCACCAGGCTTCTGTTGAACAAGTTTGCAAGGCCGCTACTTGGTCTTCTGTTCATACCTTTTCAAAGTTTTACAAGGTTGACGTTAAGGCCTCAGCTGATGATGTTTTTGGCCGCAAGGTTTTGCAGGCGGCAATGGTGTAAACTGTCTGCTGTTACCTTTTTTGTTGGGGATCCCACCCTGCTTTATGGACACTGCTATTGGATGTCCCAAGTGTAAGTAATCTATCTGGAGCAGGACGTACTGTATACTAAGAATAATACAATTCTGTGAAATGCTCACCTGTAGAATTGGTATTATACGTATACAGTACGTCCTGCTCCACCCCACCCTGTTGTTGCATTATTCTAGATCCCCTGTATGGTGATTGTCATCATTGTTATAGTTACCAGTTTTTGGGTGGTTAAATTCTCCCGGTTTCTTGTTCACTGCTTTTCAATGCTGGGGATTTGTGGGAGGTCCCCGGGTATTTGAGGGGCCGGGAGGAGCCTGTTTTACATGTCTCTGCAGTGCAGCGCCATCTGGCGGAGGATAACCCAAGTGTAAGTAATCTATCTGGAGCAGGACGTACTGTATACTTATAATTCTACAGGCGAGTATTTCACAGAATTGTATTTTTATTATGTCTTTCAGGCGGGCGAATCCATTGGCTTCTCCCGGCCCTCTTAATTTGCTAACTTGTATAGGCCTAGTGTATTTACTCCCACTCCCTAGCGGGCTATTGGGGCATCCAGGGTTGCTTTATAGCGTTAATCCCTTTTGGCCTGTAGAGCCGCTGTAATCACCATATGGAGGCATCTCAGGATAATGTGACCGGGGTTCCTTCGGGACAAGCCCAGCTGTGTGTAGCGTTTGGGCAGCCTCATGCTGATGCAGACAAGGCGCGGGTCTGTGTACCCTGTGCTGAGCAGGTGCTTGCACAAAAATCTGGCCTTCCCGTGGCTGGGTCTGCACTTCGTATCACTTCACCTACCCCCCCCCCCCAAGCTTAAATCTCACTCCTACTGCGTTGCATACAAGTGGGGATTCTCAGCCTGATGTGTCTTCTAGACTGGCTACTGTTGAGAAGTTGATTGCTAATACCTTGGTGCGTAAGGCCCCTGCAAAAAAGCGGCACTTAACGCCTAATGTCACTCTTTTTCCTATGGAAGCTGAGGAGTTTTGGGATCTTTGTGGCTATACCCCTTCGGATGAAGGGGAGCTTTTCTCTGACACAGGGTCATCTGATGAGAGGCCCAGGGGTCATGACGATTCTGGCTCTGACCCCTGGACCCCGGATAACACTGACAGAGTGCTGAACCCAGATTTTTTAGGTTCTGTCCATTTCTCCCCCTGTTGCGGCTCCCAGGCAAAGGGGGGAACTCTTCCATACAGCTAAATCATGTTTGGAATTTCCCGAGCAAGCACATTTCAATAACCTTGTGCTCAAGGAATGGGAGCGCCCCAGTAGACTTCCCGGGGTACCTAAAAGTTGGGATAGGAAGTATCCCTTTCCTGCTGATGTTGTAAAATGTTGATCCTCCCCTCCCGAGGTGGATACCCCGGTCCTAGGGTTATCTAACACCTCTGTCATGCATTCCCCTGACTCTACTACCCTGCGGGATGCTGAGGACCGGCGCATTGACCCGCTGGCGTCCCATGCTTTTGCATGTGCTGGGACAGCACTGCGCCCGGTCTGTGCTTCTGCCATTACAGCTGTGGCCACTAGAAACCTTACCAGAAATATACTTGATGGTGCCCCTGATGATTTGCCTTGTGAAGTGTTCAATGCACTCTCCAGTTGTGATGTTTCTGTAAATTTTGTCCTCTCTGCCTTGGATGACACCATTAGAATGTGTACCAGGACATCTGACCTTGCGGTGGCTATACGCCGCTCGGTTTGGCTGCACCAGGGGGCTGCTGACAATGCTGCCAAGAAGGCCCTCACTGGTTTTCCCTTCAAAGGACTACGCCTGTTTGGGGACCGCCTGGACCTTTTTGCTAAGGGAGGCAGGTTACCCCAGCGCAGGCGGCAATCTCGGCCCTTTCGGGGTCAGGGTTCCTTCTCCTCCCCTTACCGTGGTGCCAGACTAGGGAGGGGGTTTTCCTTTACTGGGGCCCGGGGAGATTTCTGGGGCAGGGGCAGAGGACGTGGGTGTCCTGGCTCCTCCTGGGGCCCCAAGGCAAAAATTCTCTCCCAAGCCCCCTCAGGCATGATGGGGAGCCCTCACCCATCCGGGTGGGGGGACGGCTTCAGCACTTCACTCACGTCTGGAGGCTTCATGTCTCAGACCGGTGGATTCAGGAGGTAGTGTCTGCTGCCTAGCCGCCCCCAAGATTCATCAGATCCCAGATTCCTCAGGACCCTGTGTTAACTCAGGAGCTGATGCAGGCAGTGCAAGGCCTCCTGAAGCTGGGGGTCATCTGCAAGGTCCATTTAAGAGAAATGGGCAAGGGTTTCTATTCCAACCTATTCACAGTCCACAAAAAAGATGGTTCAGTCAGGCCCATCCTAGACTTGAAGATCCTCAACAAATTTGTCAGGAGCAGGCTCTTTCACATGGAAACTCTGCGCTCTGCCATCAGTTCCCTGCGCCAAGGTGATTTCATGACCTCTGTGGACATCAAGGATGCTTATCTTCATATTCCTGTATTTCCAGGTCATCAAAGGTTCCTCAGGTTCGCTCTGGAGGATCAACACTACCAGTTTGTAGCATTGCCCTTTGGTCTCACCTCGGCTCCCAGGGTGTTCACCAAGGTGCTTGCGGGCGTGATGTCTCTGCTCAGGTATCAGGGCGTCCGCGTGCTTCCTTATCTGGAAGACATTCTCATCACCTCCCAATCTCTACATCAGGCAGAATTGGATACTCAACTGGTGGTGTCCACCCTGGAGTCATTTGGTTGGGTGATCAATCACCCCAAGTCCTCACTGTCCCCTTCCTTGGTGACTCCATTCCTAGGAATGAATCTGGATACTGTTCAGGCAAGGATTTTCCTTCCTCAACAGAAGGTCTGATTGCACAAGTTCAGTTCCTGCTATCTTGTCATCATCCCTCCATCAGGCAGGGGATGCAGCTGGTGGGCCTGATGGTGGCATGCTTCAAGGTGGTAAAAGAGGGGTGGCAGCCGCTCAGACCATTTGAGTGCTGTGGCCCCTTTAAGACTTTTGTATGCTTCAAGGTGGTCCCTTATGCTCAGTTCCACTTGAGGCCTCTGCAACTCCACCTCTTGTCAGTATGAGACAAGGATCCAGCGTCCCTGGACAGGGTCTGTGTGCTCCCCCTCCTGGTCAGGAGGTCCCTCTTGTGGTGGATGGACCCAAGGAACCTGTTGCAGGGCAGATCCTTTCTTACCCCTTCTTGGGAGACGGTCACAACGGATGCCAGTCTGTCAGGTTGGGGGGTTTCTGGAAGTCCCTGCGGTTCCAGGGGAGGTGGGGCCCTCAGGAGGCTCACACACCTATCAATGTCTTGGAACTGCGGGCCATCAGGTTAGTTCTGGCTCAGTTGACTACTCACCTTTAGGGCCTACCTGTTCAGGTGCGCTCGGACAACCAGGCGGCAGTTGCCTACATCAATCATCAGGGAGGGACCCGGAGCAAAGGGGCCCTCCAGGAAGTGTCTCTGATCCTGACCTGGGTGGAGACCAATGTTCCCTGCATATCAGCTGTGTACATCCCGGGGGTGGAAAACCTCCTGGCAGACTCTCTGAGCAGGGGGACCTCTCGCCAGGGAGAATGGTCCCTATGCAGCAGGGTGTTCCAATCTCTGTGTCACCGTTGGGGCCAATCGGATGTGGATCTGTTTGCGTCCCGTCACAATCACAAGCTACCGGCCTTTGTCTCCCTGTCCCAGGATCCTCTGGCCTTGACCACGGATGCTCTAGCAATGTCATGGCAGGACTTTCAGCTTCTGTATGTCTACCCTCCATGCCCCCTGTTGGGCAGGGTTCTGCGCAAGATTGGTCTGGAAGGGGTGCCAGCAATTCTGGTGGCCCCCAGGTGGCCAAGAAGAGTTTGGTTCGCAGACGTGGTGCAGCTGGCAGTAGATCAGTACGCTCTGCCCCTGGTGCCAGATCTGCTCACTCAGGGCTCTCTACACCATCCCGATTTGCAAACTCTGGCTTTGACGGCCTGGCTGCTGAAACCTCCATCTTGATGGAGAAAGGGCTGTCTACTTCTGTTGTTGATACCATGATAAAGGCTAGGAAGAAGTCGTCTTCTTCCATTTTTTTACAGGGTTTGGCGTGCTTACATTGACTGGTGTAAGTCTCTTCCCTGTCGTGTGTTTTCTATTCCCAGGATTCTGGAGTTTCTACAGCATGGGTTGGAGATGGGGCTCCAGCTTAGTACTCTAAAAGGTCAGGTTATTGCCCTGGCTGTTTTATTCCAGAAGTCCTTTGCTCAGCATTTTCTGATTGGGACTTTTTTCCAGGGGGTGACTCATGTGCGTCCCCCACGTAAGCCTATGGTGCCTGTTTGGGATTTGAACTTGGTTTTGTCTGCCTTGCAGGGTGCTCCCTTTGAACCTGTGCAGGATGCTGCCCTGGCCATTCTTACTCTCAAAGTTGTCTTTTTGGTTGCTATCACCTCTGTTAGGCGTGTGTCTGAGTTGGCGGCGCTTTCCATTCAGCCCCCCTACTATGAGAGACACAAGGACAAGGTGGTGTTTCGCTTCAAGCCAGATTTTCTGCCTAAGGCAGTGTCTGCCTTTCATTTGAATCACGACATTGTTCTCCCTTCATTGTGCCCTAATCCTAGTACTCCTAAGGAGAGGGTTTGCACTCTTTGGATGTGGTTAGGTGTCTGAAGTACTATCTGGTGGCTACTGCACCTTTCAGAAAAACTGATGCTCTTTTTGTGGCCCCTTCTGGTCCTAGGAAGGGTTTGGCTCCTGCCAAGTCTACTATCAGCAAATGGATCCATCAGGCTGTGATTCAGGCCTATTCTGCTAAGGGGAAGAATCCTCCCTTCCGCCTTACTGCTCATTCTACTCGTGCTATTGGTGCCTCTTGGGCTTTTCAGCAACAGGCTTCTGTTAAAGAAGTTTCAAGGCCGCTACTTGGTCTTCTGTTCATACCTTTTCAAAGTTTTACAAGGTTGATGTTAGGGCTTCAGCTGACGCTGCTTTTGGAAAGGTCTGCAGGCGGCAGTGCTTTAAACTGTCTGCTGTTAACTTGGGGATCCCACCCTACTTTATGGACACTGCTATTGGATGTCCCAAGTGTAAGTGTTCTTTCTGGAGCAGGACGTACTGTATACTAAGAATAATACAATTCTGTGATTACTCACCTGTAGAATTGGTATTATGAATATACAGTACGTCCTGCTCCACCCCACCCTTGGTTTTGCATTATCTTGGATCCCCTGTATGGTGATTGTTATCAATGTTATAGTTACTAGTTTGGGTTATTTTAATTCTCCCGGCTTCTCGTTAACTGCTTTTCAATGCTAGGGATTTGTGGGAGGTCCCTGGGTATTTGAGGGGCCGGGGGGAGCCTATTTCCAATGTGTCTGCAGTCCGGCGCCATCTGGCGGAGTAATACCCAAGTGTAAGTATTCTTTCTGGAGCAGGACGTACTGTATACTCATAATACCAATTCTACAGGTGAGTAATCACAGAATTGTATTTTTTCAACATGCAAGATGCCCCGTCCTGGACCTCAAGAGGCTGAATTGTAATGGGCAAACAAGGAAATTCAGGACTTTGCAGTAAGACAAGTCCCTATTCTCAGTGAACACCAAGGAGGCCTATCTGCCCTGGAGGTTGCTTTTAAGTTTGGATCACCTGTCCAAGGGCTTTCTCAGTCATCACAATTTACAGTCTCTGACTTTGACAGTGTGGCTGTAGCAGTCCATGTGCTTTAAAGAAGGAAGTACCTTGATGGGGGCTGCTCCCTTTTGCATTCCAGTAAGTATTTTTATTAGAAGGTCTAGCATATGCACTGGAAGGTCTCATTTAGGTGGCTTGAGTGTCAGGTGTGCTACCAGGTCTTTACTTTGCTTAGAGGCAGGCAGGTCGATTAGCACTTTGAAGGGACAAGTTTCAGCCTTGTCTACATGTTGTGACTCCTAGTTCCATGATTATGTAGGTAGTCACAAGTCTACACTACATAGACCCTCCTTGGAGCCCTAGGATTTAGATTATGTGCATTCAGTGCTACAGTTTTTGAAACCTTGGAAGGGGTCACCTTGTCTTTTTATATCTTGCATGGGATCTTCCTTAGGAAGGAGGGTCCTCTGACAGTGTGATCTACTCATTCTGCTTATATGGTTATCCATCGGGATTAAGCTATTCCCCGTCTGAAGTCGGGCTTCCTTCTAGACATAGATTCTTTTGCTGTAGGCAGTCTGGGCCCCTTCAAAGATCATCCACCGTCGTCTGGTGAGGCAGCTCCATTGCCAACCTGAAGAGGTTGATATGAAAAGAGACAGTTTTAAGAGACACACAAATATCCTGGTGTGGGGAAGACCAGGAACCATTATTTGCCCCAAGTTGTCCTTTTTCTTTATTGCATGGCACGGCCCGCTTCGGTATTCATAACAGTTGGGTTATTCCGCCACAAGGTGGCGCAGTAGTACTGCAGAAAGCTGTGGCATGTCCCGGCTCCCTATAAAAACGGGCTTAACCATAGAGTTCCCCAGTGTTTCCTCTGCAGTGGAACTGCGAAGTTAGAAGATGGCTCTCTCTCTTGCGCAGGTGAGTGGGGCAACCAAGCCTGCGGCCCTACATGTCTATTTCCATCCGTTTCTGGACCCTCACTGCCTCCCAGCCTCGGCTGACAGATTGGATGAAGGTAGAAGAGCACTAGTGCTCCTGGAGCACAGCTCCAAGCCGCAGACCCTGTAACACAATGGGTAGCCGGCCATAGGCTTTATGGTGAGCCTAATAGGGATGCGGAGTTTCTGTCTTGGCTTCTGAGGGGGTAAGTAGTCTGTGTCCCCTTATTATTCTCAGTGTGTCACACACCCCGCTTCCCCTTTAATTCTGACGATGGGTTTATCCTCCAGCAGGAGGCGACGTTGCAGAGAGAAGTCTTGAAAAACGAGCCCCTCCCGGTCTACATATACCTGGTACCTCCCACTTAACACCCAGTGTTTTCTCTCTGCAAGATGCGACAAGACAGAAGAAAGAAGTCTCCTGCGTTTGTGGGGTGTCTATAATGCTTTATTCTGACTAGGATGATGAGTGCGTTTTTGTGAAGGCAGCTAATGGGTCGGCGCTGCGGTCTGGTCTGATTATGTCCTCGGGCTGCGGGGGCTCCGTGTGGATTGTGTGTGGCATGGTGAGTGTGTTTTTGCGGGCGGGGTGCCTGTTCTTGCACCTGTGGTGCTCGTCTTCTAGGGGGCGGTGCCGCGTTTCTTCGCGGCCCGCGCTGTGCTGGCGTGAACGGGGGGCGGGGCCGGAGCGCTTCGCCTGGCCTGCCCTTCGTCTTCCTCGCTCCGGAGTTGCCTGCCTGCTGTCTGGGTTCTGCTGAGGAGGGCTCTGTCTTGCAAGTATTGCTTTTTGCTTTGATTACTGTGCTGCGCGGTGCCTGTTTGTGCTATTATGTCCGTTATCAAGATGGTCCTGAGTAAAGGTTTCGGCTTCTTGCTGATCCTTGTTAGTGAAGGGGCCAGTATCCCCGCCTGTCCGGCGGGAGACCAGTTTTCATTTTCCCGTTGGGGAGAGTTCTAAGTTTTACCGAGGCTTCTGTTGCCTTTGGGGTGGTTAGGCCGTTACACTGGCCTATTCCTTTAAGGGGGAAGAACCTCCCTCTCTCTTTTTATTCCGTTCTATTGGTGTTTGGGTACCTTGGCCCTTCAGCACCAGGTTTTCTGTTGAATAAGTTGCTAGACCACTGCTTGTTTCTGTTCATACCTTTTCAAAAGGTTTTGTTATGGGATTGACGTTAGAGCCTTTGCTCATGTCGTACTTGGTGGCAAGGTTTTGCAGGTGACAGCGCCTTACTGTCTGCTGTGCCTTTTTGTTGGGGATCCCACCCTACTTTATGGACACTGCTATTGGATGTCCCACGTGTAAGTATTATATTGGAGCAGGACGTACTGTATGCTTAGAATAATACAGTTCTGTGAAATACTCACCTGTAGAATTGGTATTATACGCATACAGTACGTCCTGCTCCACCCCACCCTGGTTTTACATTTTCTGGATCCCCTGTATGGTGATTGTTATCATTGCTACTTTTACCAGTTTGGTGGTTGGTTTCTCCCGGCTTCTTTTCTCACTGCTTTTCAATACTGGGGATTTGTGGGAGGTCCCTGGGTATATGAAGGGCCGGGAGGAGCCTGTTTTTGCATGTCTGCAGTGAACAGCGCCCTCTGGCGGAGGATTACCCACGTGTAAGTATTATATTGCAGCAGGACGTACTGTATGCGTATAATACCAATTCTACAGGTGAGTATTTCACAGAATTGTATTATCCAATTCTTCTGTGTTGCATTCTCCTGACTCCACTACACTTAAAGATGGAGAGGATAAGCGTATTGATCAAATGGCGTGCCACGCTTTTTCCAGTGTGGGCTCAGCCTTGCTGCCTGTTGGTGCTTCTGCACTCATGACAGTGGCTATTAGGTCTGTTGTGAGAGACCTAATGAATTACTCAGGGCTTGATCCGGCCTCTGATGAGTACGCCACTCTTAAGCGATGTGAGATGTTTGCATCTTTTGTACTTTCTGCCTTAGATGATACTCTTGCTCATGTGCAGCAGAACCTCTGCCTTGTTAATCGCCATTCGGCGGTCAGTATGGTTGCGGCAGTGGGCAGCTGATATTGTATCCAAGAAATCGCTTACAGCCCTCCCTTTTGTGGGATTGCGCCTCTTTGGAGAAAAATTGGATTCTGTCACTAAAGGAGGTAAATTACCTCAGCGTAAGAAACAACGTCGTTCCTTTCTTGGAGTGGCCTCTTTTAACCCTTCCTTTCGGGGGTCTAGATTCGGTAGAGGATCGGCCTTTTCAGCCCCTAGAGGGAATGCATGGAATAGAGGAAAGGGACGTGGCCGTCCAAGTCAGAATTGGGGGTCCAAAACCAAATCTGCCACTAACCCTGCTCAACTATGAGGGGACGCCCTCACCCTTACGGGTGGGGGGACGGCTGCGGTTCTTCTTCCAGGTCTGGGGTCAAGAGGTATCAGACAATTGGGTTCTGGAAGTAGTCTCTTCCGGTTACAAACTGGAATTCGAGTTCCGGCCTCCTCCCAGATTTTTCATGTCCCGGATGCCGCCAGATCCAGCAATTGCGCAGGGACTGCGGGCAGCAGTAGCGAATCTGTTAAACATGGCTGTCATCTGCCTAGTGCCTCCAGCGGAAAGGGGTTTGGGGTTTTACTCCAACCTATTCACGGTACCCAAAAACGACGGCTCTGTTCGGCCTATCCTAGACCTAAGGAGACTCAATCAATTTATCCGTTACAGAAAATTCTGCATGGAGTCTCTGCGATCAACGATTGATGCTCCCCGTCAGGGGGACTTCATGACATCCATAGACATCAAGGATGCTTATTTGCACATTCCAATTTTTCTGGGTCACCAGAGATTTCTCAGGTTCTCGATAGAAGACCAGCATTATCAATTTGTGGCCCTGCCATTCGGCCTAACCTTGGCCCCAAGAGTCTTTACCAAGATGCTGGCAGGAGTGATGGCTATATTCAGGGTCCAGGGCATCCGCATTGTGCCTTTTTTGGACGATCTTCTTATCACAGCCTCCTCCCTCGAACAATCAGAGTTGGACACCAGGACGGTGGTCTCTACGCTAGAGATATTCGGATGGATAATAAGTTACCCCAAATCCTCTCTCTGTCCGTCCAGGGAAATTCCCTTCCTGGGCCTGATTCTGGATACATTTCAGGCCAAGGTTTTTCTTCCTCAGTCCAAAATGGTTCTGATTCAGGACTTGATTCGTCTATTCTTGTCCAACCCTCTTCAGTCTATCCGTCTAAGGATGAGACTAGTGGGATTGATGGTAGCTGCATTCGAGGCAGTGCCTTTTGCCCAGTTTCACATAAGGACGCTTCAGCTCTTCCTCTTGGCAAGGTGGGACAGGTGCCCACTATCATTGAATCAGACTTGTCTATTGTCTCCCCACGTTTTGCAGTCCCTTCAGTGGTGGTTAATATCGCTCAACCTCCAGAAGGGCAAGTCGTTTCTGACTCCGCGTTGGGAACTGGTTACCATGGATGCCAGCCTGGTGGGCTGGGGGGGCTTCTGGAAGAAGCATCAGTTCCAAGGATTGTGGGGGCTTCAGGAGGCTCATTCTCCAATCAATGTATTAGAGCTTCGGGCCATACGTCTTGTTCTACTTCGACTGACCCATTTCTTACAGGGTCTGCCAGTTCAGATTCGGTCAGACAACCGAACAGCTGTTGCATACATCAATCACCAGGGAGGGACTTGCAGTTGGGGTGCCCTCCGGGAAGTGTCTCTGATCTTTCAGTGGGCAGAGCTCAATGTTCCCTGCATATCAGCAGTTTAAATTCCGGGGATAGAGAATGTGGAGGCAGACTCCCTGAGCAGGGAATGTTCTCGCCAGGGAGAATGGTCTCTCAATCCAATGGTCTTTCAGTTCCTCTGTCACAAGTGGGGGACTCCACAGTTGGACCTGTTTGCTTCTCGCCACAATCACAAGCTGCCAGCTTTTGTGTCTCTATCCCAGGATCCTCTGGCAGTGGCAGCGGATGCCATGTCTCTGGCCTGGAAGGATCTGGGGTTCCTATATCTGTTTCCCCCATTCTCCATGGTCAGCAAGGTGGTGTGCAAGTTAGCACTGGAGGAGGCGCCAACAAATCTGGTGTCGCCAAGGTGGCCAAGACGTCTGGTACGCAGACGTCGTAAGGCTGGCAGTGGATCGTTTCCATCTGTCTCTTCTTCCAGATCTCATCACTCAGGGTCAACTTTGTTACCCCAATTTACAAACGCTGGCTTTGACGGCATGGCTGCTGAAGTCTCCATCTTGAAAGAAGAAGGTCTTTCTGATGTGGTTATTCAGACTCTTATTAGAGCTAGGAAGAAGTCTTCCTCTGTCATTTATTACAGGACTTGGAGGTCCTATATTGATTCGTGTGAATCCAGGGCTTTGCCTTGTAGAGTATTTTCTATTCCTAGAATTCTGGAATATCTGCAACGAGGTCTGGATATGGGATTCCAGATTAGTACTTTGAAAGGTCTCTGCCTTGGCTATTTTCTTTCAAAGGTCGTTTGCTCTTCATCCTTTGGTTAAGACTTTTTTTCCAAGGAGTTGTGCATGTGCGGCCTCCCAGAAAGCCTATACTTCCTGTTTGGGACCTTAACCTAGTGCTTTCAGCTATGCAGGCCGCTCTCTTTGAGCCTTTGCAGGATATTCCTCTTCCTATTCTTACTCAGGAGGTTGCCTTTTTGGTTGCTATTACTTCTGTCCGCCGAGTTTCTGAACTGGCGGCTTTGTCTATTCTAGCCCCTTATTTTGAGAGGCATCAAGATAAGGTTGTTTTCCGTTTTAAACCGGATTTCCTTCCTAAGGTGGTGTCTGCTTTCCACCTAAATCAGGATATAGTTCTTCCTTCCTTGTGTCCTAAACCTAGTAACGACAAGGAAAGGGTCTTACATTCTTTGGATGTAGTTCGTTGTGTTAAATATTATTTAGTTACTACTTCGGCCTTCCGCAAGACGGCTGCCTTTTTTTGTTGTGCCTTCTGGGCCCAAGAAGGGTTTTTGCTCCTGTCAAATTTTCCCTTAGTAAGTGGATACGTCAGGCCATCATTGGGGCCTATATGGCTAAGGGGAAGGTTCCCCCTTTTCGTGTCACCGCTCATTCTACTAGTGCTATTGGAGCTTCCTGGGCTTTTCAGCTTCTGTTGAACAGGTTTGCAAGGCTGCGACTTGGTCTTCTGTGCATACTTTTTCTAAGTTTTACAAGGTTGATGTGCGGGCCTCAGTGGATGCTGCTTTTGGCCGCAAAATTCTGCAAGCTGCAGTAATTTAAGTTATGCATTATTCCTTGGGGATCCCCACCCATTATAGACACTGCTAGTGGATGTCCCAAGTGTCATGAATATTTGGAAGTGGGGTGTGTGACATACTAGGAATAATACCATTTTGTGAGTACTCACCTGTAAAATGGTAATTACGAGTATGTCACACACCCCACTTCCCCCGCCCTTTTTTGTTCTAAGGGATCCTTTATATGGTGATTATTAATTTCAAACTATTTTTCAATTATCGAATATAATTTGCTCTTCCTGGTTCTTCACTGCTTTTTAAAAAGACTGAGGAATAGTGGGAGGAACCCAGTACTTATGGACCAGGAGGGGCTCCTTTTTCCATGTCATCTCTGCAAGATCGCCCTCTACAGGCCGGGTTCCCAAGTGTCATGAATATTTGGAAGTGGGGTGTGTGACATACTCGTAATAACCATTTTACAGGTGAGTACTCACAAAATGGTATTTTTTCCAAGTTTTACAAGGTTGATGTGCGGGCTTCAGCGGATGCTGTTTTTGGCCGCAAGGTTCTGCAAGCTGCAGTGGTTTGAATTGGTGCATTCTTTACTATTTATGGTTCCCACCCTTGACGGACGCTATTGGATGTCCCAACTGTCAAGACTTATTGAAGCAGAGTGTATGTCACACTTGGAATAATACCGTTTTGTGATTACTCACCTTTAAAACGGATATTATAAGTGTGACATACACTCCGCTTCACCCACCCTGTTTGGTATTCTGGATCCTTTATATGGTGAACCATTGTTTTTTGTTAATATTGTTATATTTGGTTCTTCCTGGTCCCTTTACTGCTATCTTACACTGGGGAATTGATGGGAGGTCCCAGGTAGTTATGGACCGGGAGGGGCTTCTTTTTTTGCATTCATCTCTGCAGAAGTTTGCCCTCTACTGGAGAATAACCCAACTGTCAAGATTTATTGAAGCGGAGTGTATGTCACACTTATAATATCCGTTTTAAAGGTGAGTAATCACAAAACTGTATTTTTTTTCATCATGTGCATTTCTCATGTGCGTCCACCCCGTAAGCCTTTGCTACCAGTCTGGGATTTGAATCTTGTGTTGTCTGCTCTGCAAGGGCCTCCCTTTGAGCCTATCCTTGAGGCTGCCTTGTCTATTTTGACTCTTAAGGTAGCCTTTCTAGTGGCTATCACTTCTATAAGGCGAGTTTCTGAGCTAGTGGCACTTTCCATCAAACCTCCTTATTTTGAGAGACATCAGGATAAGGTGGTGTTCCGGCTTAAGCCGGATTTCCTGCCAAAGGTTGTGTCTGCCTTTCATCTCAATCAGGACATTGTCTTGCCTTCATTGTGTCCTAATCCTGCTAATTCCAAGGAGCGGACTCTGCATTCTCTGGATGTGGTCAGGGCTCTGAAGTTTTATTTGGTCGCTACTGATACTTTCAGGAAGTCTGATGCTCTTTTTGTTCTTACTTCTGGACCTAGAAAGGGTTTGCCTCTGGCTAAATCCACCATCAGCAAGTGGATCCGTCAGGCGGTGGTTCAAGCCTATTCTGCTAAGGGAAAGGAACCTCCTTTTAGGATTGCTGCTCATTCCACTCGTTCTATTGGTGCCTCTTGGGCTTTTCAGCACCAAGCTTCTGTTGAACAAGTTTGCAAGGTCGCTACTTGGTCTTCTGTTCATACTTTTTCCAAGTTTTACAAGGTTGATGTTAAGGCCTCAGCGGATACTGCTTTTGGCCGTAAGGTGCTTCAGGCGGTAGTGACCTGAACTACTGGCCGTTGCTCTTTGGGGATCCCACCCTACTTTGGACACTGCTTTTGGATGTCCCAACTGTTATGAATACCGAAGCGGGGCGTGCCATGCAATAAAGAAAAAAGCAATTCTGTGAGTACTCGCCCCACCCTTGTTATCATTGTTCTTGGTTGCCTCTTTATGGTGATTGTTCCAAATTAATTGGGGTTTTTTACCTTTTTCACATTTTTTACTTTATCCTCTCCCAGCTTCTTGTCTCACTGCTTGTCTACGCTGGTGAACTCTATGGTTAAGCCCGTTTTTATAGGGATCCGGGACGTGCCACAGCTTTCTGCAGTACCACTGCGCCACCTTGTGGCGGAATAACCCAACTGTTATGAATACTGAAGCGGGCCGTGCCATGCAATGCAAGAACAAAAACAATTCTACAGGTGAGTACTCACAGAATTGCTTTTTTATATACTTTACCACTCCAAAGTAAAATCATTCAGTGGCAGTTTTGAGTTCAAGTATTTGAGCAGCACAAGTAAAGCATTGTCTGTACTCTCAAACTGCAACTGTGAACCTTTTTGTTCCATGCTGTGTAATGGTGTGGTACTTTTACTTTGTTTTTATAAATTCCAACTCGTCACTGCTGTGAAAATCAGGTATTAGTAGTTAGTCCCCTTGTAATGCTTGTTTTGCCTAACTGGAGACAATTCAATCTACATAGCCCCAGGAAACCAAAACAAGTGTGTGATGACATGTCCTGTTCTTGTGATATTGTCATGGTAATGTGGGTTTTCACCATCTAAAAACATTTAATTCAGAAGGTTAAAGTCAAGGGAATTAATGGCATTCTATACGGAAGAGCTTTCATCACTGTGAAGCAGGTGAATTGAAGTAGAAAATCAAACCAAGGCCAAGCCGTTTTCTTCCTTTCCAAGCCTTGCAGGGCGAGTAGCTGGAGCACTTCTGTGGATCAGATTGCCGCTTGTGCGGTCACAGCTTTTGTCTTCCTCATTGTGAAAGTGTTTATTAGGCCTAACAATCTTGGTTAATCTGTATCACTTTTGATGTTATTAATGTTTAAGCTTTTTGTTGATTAGGTGCATAGTGTTTAGTTATTTTTGTTTAGGCTTGTTAACATAACCGCTTTTTATATACAAAAATGTTGGCAGATTTTCTACTGCTCTAAGTTGTCTTTAGAGTATAGTAAAAAGCAACTCTGCTGCTGCACTTGGATCGCCACCTCCCTGGGTAGTCCCTGTTTGGGATTTCAAGCTGCTAAAGTCCTCCTGAAATGCCTATAATCGGCCAATATAACTCTCCCACCCGTTGCTCCTGTGGCCTATGTGACTACCTGTGGATTTACTGTCTGGGCATGCAAAACTTGTTGGTCGCCAGCAAACAAAAGCAGCTCTGGCTGGTGAGCACCCAGCATTCTGCATTTGGAGTTTTGCAGTGGCCATTTTTGTTTGTGCAGGCCCCATGGATGTGGATGGTAGGCCTGCTTTTAAAATCTCAAGTAATAAACTTGTTTATGTTGAAAACTTTAATTTGTTTTATTGTAACAAATTGATAGCATGGTTTGAGTTCCCAGCTGTATGTCTAGATTTCCAGAATATTACTTTAAATGTACTGTATGAGGGAAAAGCCTCCTTAGGACGGTATACAGTAGGTGCAGTAATCACTCCTAATCCAATTTCCGCACTACAAAGCTATACGTTCTCTAAGCTTTCACATTAGTACTTTGTTCTGAATTCACTGAAGGATTAGCGCCTGTCTCTCTTACTCTGGGCTTAGAAAAGCTTGGCAGCCCCTCTATCAGCCAATGTATTAATCAAAAGGACACACTGCTATTTAGCACTTGCATGCTAATGATCAAGAATACATAAGCTGCTTGAGCTGAAGCACTTCCTTCTGGCTTCACTTGCTACAAAGGGACTTGTTCATAAATTGTACATTAGGTTGAATAGGCATGTTGCTGTGTAATGGTTAATTTCACCTTAAAGAACTGAAAAATAGTACAACAGAGGCCATATTTCCTACTGCCGTACTAATGCATTGACCTGAGATGCTAGGCTATACAATAGTGTGCCTATACAGAATTGCTCAGTTTGATATGTTCTTTTCATTTTTGGAGCTGGCACGGTATTTTAAGTATGCATTTACTACTTTGTGAAATGCAAATACTTTCTGAGCTGCTACCCTAGGGTTTTAAAGTTTGAAAGAAGCTGCAGGTTTGTTTACATATCTACCAACATTTCTATCAACTTGATTAAATATTTGATCATAAGACTTTAATCTAAAATGAAGAAACCTAGAACAAACTGGTAAGATGTGTCCATATCGAATTAAATAAAAAATCAAATAAATTGAGTAAAGCCAAAAAACTAAGCCACCCAAGATAGGGAATGCTTTGCATCCTTTTAACTTGGTTTACACCACATTATAAATAGCTGCTGCAAAGGATTCTCCCGACCGTGGTACTGATCCTCTCTCCCCACAGAAGAAAGTTTTTATTCTTAGTATACAGTACGTCCTGCTCCAGATATAATACTCACTATCGGGTAATACTCCGCCAGATGGCGCTGGACTGCAGAGACATCGAAAATATGCTCCTCCCGGACCCTCAAATACCCAGGGACCTCCCACAAATCCCCAGATTTTCTCTGCAGTCTGGACTGCGAAGGACGAGAAATGGCTCTCTCTACTCGCAGGTGAGCGGGGCTATTAGCCTGCGGCCCTGTAGGACTATTCCCACCCGTTCCATTAGTAATATGCCTCCCAGCCTTGGCTGCGCTGGTCGGGTGATGGTAGGCAGCACCGCTGTTAGATGCTTAGGAGCGCTGCTCCACCGCGATCCCCCACCAAAGGGTAGGAGGTTCAGGCTTATGGTGAGCCTCTATGGGATGCCCCTCCCGCACTATTGCCCATTGCCCCTGTCTATCGGTGGGCCCTATTTTAAGTGGCCGCTGTCCTCCCTCATTCTCCACGTAGCCTTGGGGGGAAAAGAGGGGGGGTTGTGTCGGTGTGTATGCTATGTATTTACGTGTATTGGCCTTATGATTTATTTCACCCTGCTTTGTGTCAGCCGCTGCGCTGACCTGCCTTACTGTATCTATATTTAAAACTGCCGCGGAGCGCCTTTTTTGTCACATATGTAATCCGTGCGCTGTTCGTCACTTGTTGGCTTCGCCTGTCTCTGGCGCGTTCCGCGTCATTGCTGTTGCCGGCCCGCCCCTCGAGGTATACCGACGCCATTTTGTCTGCTTGGTATGGCTTATGCGTGACGGACCTCTACCTACCACGTTCCGTAAGTGCCCTCGCGGGCGGCTTTATTTTCCACCCTTTTATTTCTGTCTGCTTACGGCCCCTTTTATTATGTCTTTCAGGCGGGCGAATCCATTGGTTTCTCCCGGCCCTCTATTAGTTGGTTAACTTGTGAGGCCTAGTGTAATTACTCCCACTTCTCTAGCGGGTTATTGGGACATCCAGGGTTGCTGTATAGCGTTAATCTCTATCGGCCTATAGTGCCGCTATAATCACCATATGGAGGCATCTCAGGATAATGTAACCGGGGTTCCATCGGGACAAGCCCGGCTTTGTGTAGCGTGTGGTGAGTCTTATGTTGACGCTGACAAGGTGCGGGTCTGCATACCCTGCGCTGAGCAAGTGCTTGCAATCTGGCCTTCTAGTGGCTGGCCCTGCACCTCGTTTCACTTCACCTACTCCCCCAAGCTTAAATCTCACTCCTACTGAGTTGCACACAAGTGGGGATTCTCAGCCTGATGTGTCTTCTAGGCTGGCTACTGTTGAGAAGTTGATTGCTAATATCTTGGCGCGTAAGGCCCCTGTTAAAAAGCGGCACTTAAAGCCTAATGTCACTCTTTTCCCTATGGAAACTGAGGAGTTTTGGAATCTTTGTGGCTATACCCCTTCGGACGAAGGGGAGCTTTTCTCTGACTCAGGGTCACCTGATGAGTGGCCAAGGGGCCATGACGATTCTGGCTCTGACCCCTGGGCCCCGGATGTCACTGACAGGTTGCTGACCCAGATTTTTGAGGTTCTGTCCATTTCTCCCCCTGTTGCGGCTCCCAGGCAAAGGGGGGAGCTTTTCCATACCTCTAAGTCACGTTTGGAATTTCCTGAGCAAGCACATTTCAATAACCTGGTGCTCAAGGAATGGGAGCGCCCCAGTAGACTTCCCGGGGTACCTAAAAGTTGGGATAGGAAGTATCCCAACTTTGTGCGGGGACAGCGCACCCTCTGCCTTTACCGCTGTGGCCACTAGGACCCTGATCAGAAGTATACTTGATAGTGCCCCTTATGATTTGCCTTGTGAGGTGTTTAATGCACTCTCCAGTTGTGATATTATTCTTAGTATACAGTACGTCCTGCTCCAGATAGATTACTTACACTTGGGTTATCCTCCGCCAGATGGCGCTGCACTGCAGAGACATGTAAAACAGGCTCCTCATGGCCACTCAAATACCCAGGGACCTCCCACAAATCCCCAGATTTCTCTGCAGTGCTTACTGCGAAGACATGAAATTATCACTCTGTCGCAGGTGAGCAGGGCTATTAGCCTGCGGCCCTGTTGGACTATTCCCACCCGTCCTTCGTGTGATGTGCCTCCCAGCCTGGGCTGCGCTGGTCGGGTGAAGGTAGGCGGCACCATGCTTGCTTATGGAGCGCCGCTCCACCGCAGTCCCCCACCAAAGGGTAGGCGGTATAGGCTGATGGTGAGCCTTTATGGGATGCCCCTCCCGCATTATTGTCCCATGCCCCGGTAGCAGTGGGCACTGTACAAAGGGCCGCCATCCTCCCTCATTCTCCCCGTAGCCTTCGGGGGGAAATAAGGGGGGGGGGGGGTGTGTGGGTAAGCGTGTATCGGGATTCGTGCATACCGCCTGTTGGCATGTTTGTTTGGACTAGTATATGTGGTGTCAACCGCTGCGCGGACTTGTCGTTTTACTATTGCAAATGCCGCCGCCGTGCGCGCCTTTTCCTTCATTTGGATGTTCCGCGCCGGGCGGCGGCGTTGCCTCAGATGCTCCTGCGTCCTCATTGGCTGCTTGTCGGATGGACTTCGCGCTCTTCAGGGGGGCGGGGCCTGGCCTGGCGCGCCCTGCGTCACGGCTCGCTCTGGCCCGCCCTTCGAGGTGCGTTCGGTGCCATTTTCCTGTACAGTAGTGCGCGCGCGTGTGTAACGGTCTGTAAGTGCCCTCGCGGGCGACTTTCATGCTCATTATTTACTGTGTATGGCTCTGACGCCCCTTCTTCTCATTGTGTCTTTCAGATGGGTGAATCCAGTGGCTTCTCCCGGCCCGGTGTAATTGTTAGTTGGGCCTAGTATAAATACTCCCACCTCCCTAGCAGGTCATTGGGGCATCCAGGGTAGCTTACAGCGTCAATCCCTACTGGCCTATTGTGCCTATCAATCACCATATGGAGACATCCCAGGATAATGGGACCGGGGTTCCTTCGGGACAAGCCCGGCTGTGTGTAGCTTGTGGGGGTCTCACCTATCAGCGGTGACAGCGCACGGGTCTGTGTTCCTTGCGCACAGCAGGCGCTAACGTTGCAACCCGCCCCTCCGGGGGCTGGACCTGCACCTCATCTCACTTCACCTACTCCCCCAAGCTTGAGTCTCACCCCCATTGAATTACATAACATAACATAACATAACATTACACAAGCGGGGATTCTCAACCTGATGTGTCTGCTAGACTGGCCAGTGTTGAAAAATTGATTGCTAATACCTTAGCGCGTAAGGCCACCGCAAAAAAGCGTCACTTAACTCCTGATGCCACTCCATCCCCTATGGAATCTGATGAGTTGTTGACTGCTGGTCCAGATATTTGAGGTTTTGTCCATCTCTCCCCCTGTTGCGGCTCCCAGGCAAAGGGGTGAGCTTTTTCATACTGCTAAGGCTCGTTTGGAATTTCCGGAGCAAACCCATTTCGATAACCTCGTGCTTAAGGAGTGGGAACGTCCCAGTAGACTTCCCGGTATACCTAAGAGTTGAGACAGAAAGTATCCCTTTCCTGCTGATATGGTCAAGTGCTGGTCATCGCCCCCCGAGGTCGATGCTCCTATTCTAGGGCTAACACCTCTATTATGCACTCCCCTGACACTACTACGCTGCGGGATGCTGAGGACCGGCACATTGACCAATTGGCGTGTCATGCCTTTGCATTTGTGGGGGCGGCGCTGCACCCGGTTTGCGCCTCGGCCATTACGTCTGTGGCGCTCAGGGCCCTGATCAGAAGTGTACTTGAAGGTCCTGATGAATTGCCATCTGATACGTTTAATGCACTGTCTAACTGTGATATGTTTGTAAACTTTATTCTATCTGCCTTGGATGATGCCATTAGGATGTGTGCCAGAACCTCTGCCTTGGCGGTAGCTATGCGCCGCGCGGTTTGGCTGCGCCAGTGGGCTGCTGACAATGCTGCTAAGAGGGCCCTTACTGGGCTTCCATTTAAGGGGCTACGCCTGTTTGGGGACCGCCTAGACCTTTTTGCTAAAGGAGGTAAGTTACCCCAGCGCAGGCGGCAGTCCCGGCCCTTTCGGGGTCAGGGCCCCCTTTCACTCCCCTACCGCGGTGCTAAGCAGGGAAAAGGGGTGTCCTACGCGGGGGCACATACAGATTCCTGGCACAGGAGCAGAGGACGACGTCCTGGCTCCTCCTGGGGGTCTAAGCCAAAACCCTCTCCTAAGCCCCCTCAGGCATGATGGGGCGCCCTCGCCCGTCAGGGTGGGGGAACGGCTACAGCACTTTGCCCACGTCTGGAGGCATCACGTCTCAGACCGGTGGATTCAGGAGGTAGTGTCCTCTGGTTACAAGATAGAGTTTGCTGTGCGGCTCCCCACAAGATTCATCAGGTCCCGGATCCCCCAGGACCCTGTCTCAGCTCAGGTCTTGATGCAGGCCGTGCAAGGCCTTCTGGATCTGGGGGTCATTTGCAGGGTCCCCATAAGCGAAAGAGGCAAGGGGTTCTATTCCAACCTTTTCACAGTTCCCAAAAAAGATGGGTCAGTCAGGCCCATTCTGGATTTAAAGATCCTCAACAAATTTGTATAGAACAGGCGCTTTCGCATGGAAACCCTGCGCTCGGCCATTGGCTCCCTGCGCCCAGGGGATTTTATGACGTCTGTGGACATCAAAGATGCTTACCTTCACATCCCTGTGTTCCCGGGACACCAAAGGTTTCTCAGATTCGCGTTGGAAGATCAACATTACCAATTTGTGGCCTTGCCATTTGGCCTCACCTCAGCTCCCAGAGTGTTCACCAAGGTGCTGGCGGGGGTGATGTCTCTGGTAAGGTCAAGGGGCATACGCGTGCTGCCCTACCTGGACGACATACTCATCACCTCTCGGTCTCTACAGCAGGCAGAGTTGGACACTCAGCTGGTGGTGTCCACCCTGGAGTCCTTCGGCTAGGTGATCAATCATCCCAAGTCCTCTCTGTCCCCTTCCTCGGTGACCCCATTCCTGGGAATGATTCTGGATACGATTCAGTCAAGGATATTCCTTCCTCAACAGAAGGTGGAAGTTCTAACTGCGCAGGTGAGGTTCCTGCTATCGTGTCCCCAGCCCTCTTTCAGGCAGGGAATGCAGTTGGTGGGCCTGATGGTGGCATGCTTCGAGGCGGTGCCCTTTGCTCAGTTCCATTTGAGGCTTCTACAACTTCACCTTCTGTCAGTATGGGACAAGGACCCAGCTTCCTTGGACGGGGTCTGTGTGCTTCCCCCCTTGGTCAGACGGTCCCTTTCGTGGTGGCTGGACCACAGGAACTTGCTGGGGGGCAGGTCCTTTCTGGTCCCCTCCTGGGAGACGGTCACCATCCCCCCCTCCTGTCAGGATGGGGGGGATTCTGGAAGTCCCTGCGGTTCCAGGGGAGGTGGGGCCCTCAGGAGGCCCACTTACCCATCAACATTCTGGAACTACGGGCAATCAGGTTGGTGCTGGAGCAGTTGACCAATCACCTGAGGGGTCTGTCTGTGCAGGTGCTCTCAGACAACAGGACGACGGTTGCCTACATCAACCATCAGGGAGGGACCCGGAGCAGGAGGGCCCTCCAGGAGGTGTCGCGGATTCTGACATGGGCAGAGGCCAATGTTCAATGCATTTCGGCTGTGTACATCCCAGGGGCAGAGAATCTACTGGCAGATTCTCTGAGCAGGGGGACCTCTCGTCAGTGCAGGGTATTGCAGTCCCTGTTTCATCGTTGGGGTCTACCGGATGTGGATCTGTTTGCATCCCGTCACAATCACAAGCTCCAGGCCTTTGTCCCCCTGTCTCAGGATCCTCTGGCCTTGGCCACAGATGCTCTGTCCATGTCATGGCAGGAATTTCGGCTCCTGTATGTCTCTCCTCCATTCCCCCTGCTGGGCAGGGTCCTGCGCAAGATTGCTCTGGAAGGGGTGCCAGTGATTCTGGTGGCCCCCAGGTGGCAGACGTGGTGCAGATGGCAGTAGATCAGTACGTCCTGCCAGGAGTGCCAGATCTGCTCACTCAGGGCCCCTTACGCCATCCCAATTTACAAACTCTGGCTTTGACGGCCTGGCTGCTGAAACCTCCATCTTGATGGAGAAAGGCTTGTCTGCCTCGGTGGTTGAGACCATGGTGAAGGCTAGGAAGCAAACTTCCTCTTCCATCTATTATAGGGTATGGTGTACCTACATTGACTGGTGTGAGTCTAGGTCTCTTCCCCGTCGGGTGTTCTCAGTTCCCAGGGTTCTGGAGTTTTTACAGCAAGGGTTGGAGTCAGGTCTCCAACTCAGTACTTTGAAGGGTCAGGTTTCTGCCCTGTCTGTCTTCTTTCAGAGGTCTTTTGCTCAGCATTCCTTGGTCAAGACTTTCTTTCAGGGGGTTACTCATGTGCGTCCCCCACGAAAACCTATGGTCCCTGTTTGGGATTTGAACTTGGTCTTGTCTGCCTTGCAGGGTGCTCCCTTTGAGCCTATTCAGGATGCTGCTCTGGCTTTACTTACCCTCAAGGTTGTCTTTCTGGTGGCTATTACTTCGGTCAGGCGTGTGTCTGAGCTGGCGGCTCTGTCTATCCAGCCCCCATACTTTGAGAGACACCAGGATAAGGTGGTGTTCCGCTTTAAGCCGGATTTCCTGCCTAAGGTGGTGTCTGCTTTTCATTTGAACCAGGATATTGTTCTTCCTTCCTTGTGCCCTAATCCTAGCAATGCTAAGGAAAGGGTTTTGCATTCCTTGGATGTGGTCAGGTGTGGACATCTTGGCACAAATGACTTATCCCAAAAAGATTTGTTTGTTGTACAGAGGGACTTCCAAAATTTTAGTCAGGAACTTAGCAAAATAACAGGTTCCATCACCTTTTCTGAAGTTTTGCCAGCATGTAATCGGGGAAAAAAGGCACTCAACATCGCCAAGTTCAATTTGTGGTTACGTCCGTGGTGTGAAGACAAAGGCTTTGGATGTATTAGTCATGATGTTAGAAGGTGGTCGAACAGTGAGTTGTTTAAGAGGGATGGCTTGCATCCTTCACAGAAAGGCACAGAAGAACTTGGAGTGGAACTCAGAGCATTTTTTGATTTAAATTAGAGGAAGGGGACAGAGATGTAACTTGTAAGGGTGATTTCTGTCCCCTACCATTTAGGATGAAGCAGGACATTGAAGCAGGAAGCCCGGTCAGTGGTAGGCTAGAGGTGGAAAAGATCAAGGACACACTAAAATACAATACCTACCACATCCACATGATGTGTACCAATGCTCGCAGCTTGGGCAACAAGCTCTGTGAATTAATGGCTATCATATCCAGGGATGAATTGGATCTTGTTGCAATAACAGAGACTTGGTTCAAGGATCACAATGACTGGGAGATAGCCATACCTGGTTACACATTGTACAGAATAGACAGATTGGATAGAAAGGGCGGTGGAGTAGCCATTTATGTCAAGACTACACTTCAATCAACAATAATTCAGCATACACATAATGAACTAGAAACTCTCTGGGTTACCATGCAGACTAAGGAGGGGGCTGTGGTCAGAATTTGTGTGATATATAGGCCCCCTGGACAATCTGAGGATCTAGATAACCTGTTAATAGATGAAATCAGTGGAATGGCAGAGAAGGGGGACATTGTCATTACAGGTGACTTCAACATGCCTGATGTGGACTGGAATATCCCAAGTGCATCGACATGCAAGAGCAGGACTATATTAGAGGCACTTAATGGAGTGTCTCTAAAACAACTTGTGACATTGCCAACTAGAGGAGATAACATTCTGGACTTAGTTCTGACCAATGGGGATCTGGTGTCCGAGGTCAGGGTTGAAGAAAATCTGGGTTCCAGTGACCATCAATGCTTATGGTTCAGAATAAAAACAGGCATTGTGCAATCACACACCAGAACCAAAGTGCTAGACTTTAGGAAGACAAACTTCAAGGAAATGGCGGAGTATGTAGAAAGAAAATTAGGTGAGTGGAACAGAGTAGCAGAAGTGAGTGCCCAGTGGTCACTATTAAAAATGGCCATCTTAAAGGCAACTAAGCAATATGTGAAACAAACTAGCAAGAATAAAAGGAAGAAGAAACCATTATGGTTTACTAGGGAAGTCAGCACTATCATAAAAGATAAGAAGTCTGCCTATAAGAAGTATAAAGTAAGTGGAAGTGTATTTGACAGAGAGGCATATAAAATTAAAAAGAGGGAAGCAAAACTAATTATAAGGACTGCTAAAGGGCAAAAGGAGGAAGAAATGGCCAAATCTATGAAGAGGGGAGATAAAACCTTTTTTCGATATATTGGTGACAGAAAGAAGAAAAACAATGCAGTCTCAAAAATTAGAAATAGGGAAAATAAATATATTGACGGAGATAAGGCTGTGGCTGACCATCTGAATAGCTACTTTTGTTCGGTATTTTCAGATAGTAGCAGGCATTGCCATAGCACAGCATCCAGCTGGGAGGGCACAGCTCCGGAGTTTCTGGAGGCTGATGTCTTAGCCGAGCTGGCACAGCCAAAGGTAAGTAAGGCGATGGGTCCAGATGGAATCCACCCCAGAGTTCTAAGGGAACTTAGGTTTGTGATTGCAGCCCCTCTGACTGATTTACTTAACCATTCCCTTTCAACTGGTGAGGTTCCAGATGATTGGAGAATGGCCAATGTCGTACCAATCCATAAAAAGGGGAGTAGAGAAGAAGCCAGTAATTACAGGCCAGTTAGTTTAACATCTATAGTGGTCAAATTAATGGAAACACTCTTAAAAAAACAGATAATTTCCCATCTAAAAATTAATGACCTATTGGACCCAAAACAGCACGGCTTTACTGAGGGCAGATCATGTCAGACCAATCTTATTGATTTCTTTGACAATGTCACTAAAGTGTTAGATGAAGGTGGTGCTGTGGATATCGCCTATCTGGATTTTAGCAAAGCCTTTGACACTGTACCACATAAGGAGCTCATAGATAAGTTATTGAAGGTAGGACTCAATCCCTGGATAGTTCAGTGGATTTCCAGTTGGCTGAGGGATCGGTATCAGAGTGTGGTTGTAAATGGTGTGCAATCTGAACAAAGGCGAGTTACAAGTGGTGTGCCGCAGGGCTCTGTCCTGGGCCCCATTCTTTTTAATATATTTGTAAGTGACATAGGAGAAGGCTTGGTAGGAAAAGTTTGTCTGTTTGCTGATGATACAAAGGTTAGTAATAGGGTGGATATTCCGGGAGGTGTCTGCAACATGGAAAATGATTTAGCTTTACTGGATAGATGGTCAAAACTGTGGAAACTAGAGTTTAATGTCTCTAAATGTAAAATCATGCACTTGGGTAGAAGGAATCCCTGCTCTGAGTACCGTATGGGCAGCACTGTGTTAGCCAGGACCTCGGAGGAGAGAGATTTAGGGGTACTGATTACTGATAGCTGCAAGATAAGTGGACAGTGTAGCCAGGCAGTGGGAAAAGCAAGCAGGATGCTCGGCTGCATAGCTCGAGGCATCACCAGTAGGAAGAGGGAGGTTGTGATGCCGTTGTATAGAGCCCTGGTGAGGCCACAGCTAGAATACTGTGTGCAGTTCTGGAGACCTTACCTGCAAAAAGACATTATTCAAATAGAACGTGTCCAAAGGCGGGCAACGAAAATGGTGGAAGGACTTAAACTTAAAACTTATCAGGAAAGACTTAAAGAACTTAATTTGTACAGTCTGGAGGAAAGAAGGGAGAGGTGGGATATGATTGAGACCTTTAAATATGTGAAGGGATTGAATAAGGTTCAGGAGGGAATTGTTTTTAAGAAGAAACTTACTGATAGAACAAGGGGGCACAACCTGAAGCTAGTCAGGGGGAAGATCAGGAGCAATGTTAGAAAATATTATTTTACAGAAAGAGTAGTAGATGCTTGGAACAAACTTCCAGCAGAGGTAGTTGAGAAATCAACAGTCACTGAATTTAAACATGCCTGGGATAAGCACACATCTATCCTAAGATAAAGAGTACATACAGTATACACATAAGGGCAGACTAGATGGACCGTATGGTCTCCTTCTGCCGTCAACCTTCTATGTTTCTAGTAGTCACTGCGTCCTTCAGGAAAACGGATGCTCTTTTTGTGGTCCCTTCTGGTCCTAGGAAGGGTTTGGCTCCTGCCAAGTCTACTATCAGCAAATGAACCCGTCAGGCTGTGATTCAGGCCTATTCTGCTAAGGGGAAGAATCCTCCCTTCCGCCTTACTGCTCATTCTACTCGTGCTATTGGTGCCTCTTGGGCCTTCCAGCACCAGGCTTCTGTTGAACAAGTTTGCAAGGCCGCTACTTGGTCTTCTGTTCATACCTTTTCAAAGTTTTACAAGGTTGATGTTAGGGCCTCAGCTGATGCTGTTTTTGGCCGCAAGGTTTTGCAGGCGGCAGTGCTTTAAACTGTCTGCTGTTACCTTTTGGGGATCCCACCCTACTTTATGGACACTGCTATTGGATGTCCCGATAGTGAATATTATATCTGGAGCAGGACGTACTGTAGACTAAGAATAATACAATTCTTTGATTACTCACCTGTAGAATTGGTATTATGAGTATACAGTACGTCCTGCTCCACCCCACCCTTGGTTTTTGCATTATCTTGGATCCCCTGTATGGTGATTGTTATCATTCATTTTTATAGTTACTAGTTTGGGTTGTTTTAATTCTCCCGGCTTCTCGTTAACTGCTTTTCAATGCTGGGGATTTATGGGAGGTCCCTGGGTATTTGAGGGGCCGGGAGGAGCCTATTTTTGATGTCTCTGCAGTCCAGCGCCATCTGGCGGAGTATTACCCAATAGTGAGTATTATATCTGGAGCAGGACGTACTGTATACTCATAATACCAATTCTAAAGGTGAGTAATCACAAAATTGTATCTTTCTTCTCCCCCCGGGAGGAAACACAAACTGAACAGAGGTTAAAACTCCACCCCTTCCTGTCCACCTCAGTTCTTTGTGTTTCCTTCCCAGCAAACCACTGGACAGGAGGCTGCAATCAATTTGCTGTTTTAGGTTTTTGTTTTCAGCTCTAGGAGTTCTGGAGGAGCCTGCTGAGCCTGGAACCATCTGTTATCTGGTGTAGTTCACCCGAGGTTCACTGACGGCCAGGGCAGTCCCACAGCCTGACAATGCCTGATTCGGCAGCAGGTGTGCATGCCTATTAAAGACCTTTTGGTGCTCACTGGAGCCTCTGGCCTTTGGGTTACATCTTCAGTGTGGACACTGTCTACCTATCTATTTTCTTTCTGGCTTCCTTGGCGTACCAAGGGTTAAGAATTAAGCCTTCCCAGTTTTTTTTTAGAGAGCACCTCCTGGGAATCATGTTATCTCACTGCAGGCATAGCGGATCAAGCAGAGGAAATTGTATTGTCTGTCTA
This sequence comes from Gastrophryne carolinensis, assembly GCA_027917425.1. Classification (NCBI taxonomy): domain Eukaryota; kingdom Metazoa; phylum Chordata; class Amphibia; order Anura; family Microhylidae; genus Gastrophryne; species Gastrophryne carolinensis. The sequence goes on along the minus strand of CM051239.1, from coordinate 104,812,472 downwards.
TATCTATCTAACTCAACTATGTTCCCTCACAGGAACAGGTCCTGTCAATAGTGGCAATTCCTTAAAAGAGTACCCTAAAAACTATTGCAGATTCCAACCCGGGTCAGGGTTCAACAGAACAAGTGGTGTCTAAACCAAGAGGTTTTGCTTCAGAGGGTAACTCAAGGGGTCTTCCTTAGATAAACATCCTTGCCATTACCGGCAGTTCAAAAATGAAAAATGTTTTGCTCACTGACAAGGGGGGATGGTGCATTATTAGTGAATGCCCTGGCTCATCCCTGGAATTTTTACCCAGCTTATGCCTTTCCTCCTTTCAAAATGATGCCATAACAGATCCGGAAGATCTTCCTAGCTCCATTTTTTGCCAGGAATATCCTGGTTCTCCGAGCTGAAAAGGATAGTGAAGGGCCCATGCCATCTACCAGATATTTCAAACTTGCTCATCAGGGTCCCACTCTGCATCCAGAGCCAGTAAAGCTTCAACTGACAGTATGGATCTGAGAGGGCCATCTTAGATAGGAAGGTCTGCTCAGCCTTATCAATCCTTCTAGTTTTCCAGTGATGACAGCATCAAGAAATCAACTACCTGTAAAAAGCCAGCACCCCTTAAAAGTTTTCCTACAGGGGACTTATCAGTTGTTAAAAGGGATACTGGAACCTTCATTTGGGCATTGGAGGAAGTACAAGAGAAGTGGTTAGGTTTGGATTTTTTTTTCTCGGCGGCAATCCGATCAGCCAGGCGGGTATGTGACCTGCAGGTCTTATTAATACTTTCTTTTCTCCCAGATAGAGCCATACTGAGACCTGGTCCTTTAATTTTTTGCCAGATATGCTACATCTAATAACAGGCCCCAAGATATAGTACTCCCAACATGCCGGTTAAGGCAGAATCAGAAGAGGAGCTCTCAATTTTAGATGGGAAGATCATTACTTTTATATTAAAAAAAAAAAAAGAGATCCAGGGAATGGCGGTTATGGGAATGGTGCAACTTTTTATAACCACAAAAGAAAAGAGCCCTAGATGCCTCAGAATCCACTATGCCAAATGAATAAAATAGACTGTACGGGTTTATTCACCCAGAGGACTCCTACTCCTCAGATTTCTGTGCATTCAACCAGAACCAGGTCAACTTCCTGGGAAGAAGAGATCAGTAAGGTGGCCTTCACCCTAAACCTTCCTGACACACTATAAGCTAGATCTCTCTGTGTGTGGCGTGTGGGGTATCCCCTATAAGTGATGATGTCAGGGTGTGTGTACACTGTGCCCAGCAGACGCTTGCATTGCAGTCTGGGTTACCGGTTGCTGGGCCTGCGCCCCCTCGGGCTTCGCCTACCTCCCCACGCTTACATCTGACTCCCAGTGAGGTGCATACCAGTGGGGAGTCTCAACCTGATTTGGCTAGTCGGGTGGCCAGCATTGAGAGACATATTGCTGGCCCTGGCCCGCGTAAGGCTTCTGCTAAGAAGCTGCATTTATCACCTAGTGTTTCCCTCTTTCCTATGGAGGCAGAGGAATTTTTTGATGTTACCGGTTATACCCCCCTAAAAGAGGGGGAATTATTTTTTTCAGAATCATCTGAGGAACATTCTAGAGCATATGGTGCCGATTCTGGGCATGACCCATGGGCTTCAGATGATACTGACAGGCTTTTGGCTCACATTTTTTATATACTCTGTATCTCTCCTCCTGCCGTGGCTCCGTGGCAGCAGGGGGAGCTGTTTCATACTGTTAAACCACGCTTGGAGTTTCCTGAACAAACTCATTGTAATAATCTGGTGCTCAAGGAGTGGGAACGGCCTAGCCGGCTCCCCAGGGTGCCAAAGAGTTGGGATAAGCGGTATCCCTTTCCTGCTGAAATGGTTAAACGGTGGTCATGTCCTCCCGAGGTGGATGCACCAGTTCTGGGGTTGTCCAACACATCATGCATTCCCCTGACTCTACTACACTGAGGGATGGGGAGGACAGGCTCATTGATCAGCTGGCTTGCCATGCTTTTGCCTGTGTGGGGACTGCGCTCGGTCCGGTCTGTGCCTCTGCTATTATGGCTGTTGCTATTAAGAGCCTGCTCAGGGGTCTCTTTTTTGTTGCATATGTTCTCTCTGCCTTGGATGATAGCATTAGAATGTGTGGCAGGGCTCCTGCCTTGTTGGTGGCGATACACTGCTCGGTCTGGCTGTGCCAGTGGGCAGCTGACAACGCTGCTAAAAAGGCTCTCACTGGGTTTCCCTTCAAGGGGCTGCGCCTCTTTGGTGAACGTCTGGACTTGTTTGCTAAGGGAGGCAATTTACCTCAGCGTAGAAGGTAGCCCCGGTCCTTTTGGGGTTCAGGTAACTTTTCTTCTTCCTTCAGGGGCTCCAGAATTGGATGGGGAGCTTCCTTTGCTGGAACCCATGGAGATTTTTGGGGCAGGGGCAGAGGACGTGGCCGCCCTGGCCCCCCTGGGGTGCCAAGATTAAGTCCTCCCCCAAGCCCCCTCAGGCATGAAGGGGCGCCCTCACCCATCCGGGTGGGGGGACGGCTTTGGCTGATGGCTCATGTCTGGAGGCTTTACGTCTCAGACCGGTGGATTCAGGAGGTAGTGTCCTCCGGTTACAAGATAGAGTTTGCCGGCTGGCCGCCCCCAAGATTCATCAAATCTCGGTCAGCTCGAAACCCCCTGTCAGCTCAGGGTCTGTGCCTGGCTGTCCAAGGCCTTCTGGAACTGGGTGTCTTCTGCCGGGTGCTCTTGAGGGAAAGGGGCAAGGGCTATTATTCCAATCTTTTCATTGTTCCCAAAAAAGATGGGTCCATCAGACCCATCCTGGATTTGAAGCACCTCAACAAATTTGTCAAATTCGGACACTTTTGCATGGAGACTCTGCGCTCAGCTGTGACTTTCCTATGGCCAGGGGACTTCATGACCTCTGTAGACATCAAGGATGCTTACCTTCATGTTCCTATCTTTCCAGGTCATCAGAGATTCCTCAAGTTCGCTCTGGAGGATCAGCACTACCAATTTGTGGCCTTGCCCTTCGGTCTCACCTCGGCTCCCAGGGTATTCACCAAGGTGCTGGCAGGAGTGATGGCTCTGCTGAGATCTCAGGGCATTCGCATTCTTCCCTACCTGGATGACATGCTTATCACTTCTCAGTCCTTCCATCAGGCAGAGCTGGACACTCAGCGGGTGGTGTCCACACTGGAGTCATTCGGCTGGGTGATCAACCACCCCAAATCTTCCCTGTCTTCTTCCATGGAGAAGTCTTTTTTGGGCATGATTCTGGATTCAGCTCAGGTCAAGATCTTTCTTCCTCAGCAGAAGGTGGAGATCCTTCAAGAGAAAGCTCAGCTCCTGCTGTCTTGTCCTCATCCATCCATCAGGCAGGGAATGCAGCTGGTGGGCCTGATGGTGTCCTGCTTTGAGGCGGTTCCATATGCTCATTTTCACATGAGGCCTCTTCGGCTTCACCTCTTGTCAGTATGGGATCTGGTCCCTGTGTCCTTGGATCAGGTGTTTGTCCTGTCCCCTCTGTTCAGGCGGTCTCTATCGTGGTGGCTGGACTCAAGGAACCTGCTGGGGGGGCAGATCCTTTATGGCCCCCTGCTGGGAGACTGTCGCCACGGATGCCAGTCTGACAGGTTGGGGGGGGCTTTTGGAAGTCCCTGAAATTCCAGGGTCAGTGGGGCCCTCAGGAGTCCCATGCCCCCTATCAACATTCTGGAATTGAGGGGGATCAGGTTGGTTCTGGCCCACTTAACCCCACACCTGCGGGGGTCGTGCTGTTCAGGTCCGCTCGGACAACCAGACGGCGGTTGCCTACATCAATCATCAGGGAGGGACCAGGAGCAAGAGGGTCCTCAAGGAAGTGTCCCTGATACTGTCTTGGGCGGAGGAGAATGTTCCCTGCATCTCTGCTGTGTACATCCCGGGGGTGGAGAATCTGGAGGCAGACTCTCTGAGCAGGGGGACCTCTCGTCTGGGAGAATGGTCTCTCAGCAGCAGGGTGTTTCGCTCCCTGTGCCACCGCTAGGGTCAGCCGGATGTGGGTCTGTTTGCATACAATCACAAGCTTCCAGTCTTTGTCTCTCTGTCCTAGGATCCTCTGGTTTTGGCCATGGATGCCCTGGCAATGTCTTGGTCGAGGTTCCAGCTCCTGTATGTGTTTCCCCCATTTCCCCTGCTAGGCAGGGTGCTGCGCAAGATAGTTCAGGAAGGGGTGCCAGCCATCCTGTGGCCCCCTGTTGGCCAAGAAGAGTGTGGTTCGCAGACATCGTGCAGTTGGCAGTAGATCAGTACGCCCTGCCCCGGGTTCCAGATCTGCTCACTCAGGGGCACCTACGCCACCCCAATTTACAAACGCTGGCTTTGACGGCCTGGCTTTTGAAACCTCCATCTTGATGGAAAATGGGCTGCCTGCCTCGGTTGTAAATACCATGATCAGGGCTAGGAAAAGTTCCTCTTCTTCCATCTACTACAGGGTTTGGCTTACTTACATTGACTGGTGCGAGTCTAACTCGCTTCCCTGTCGTGTGTTTTCTATTCCTAGGATTCTGGAGTTTCTCCAACATGATTTGGATCTGGGTCTTCAGCTCAGTACTCTGAAAGGTCATGTTTCTGCCTTGGCCATTTTTTTTCCAAAGATCCTTTGCTCAGCATCCCTGGTCAAGACCTTTTTCCAGGGGGGTTACTCATGTGCGTCCCCCACGTAAGCCTATGTTACCAGTCTGGGACTTGAACTTGGTCTTATCTGCCCTGCAGGGGTCTCCCTTTGAGCCCTTGCAAGGGGCCCCTTTGTCCATTCTTACGCTTAAGGTGGTCTTTTTGGTGGCTATCACTTCTGTTAAGCGTGTTTCTGAACTGGCGGCACTTTCCATCAAGCCTCCTTATTTTGAGAGACACCAGGACAAGGTGGTGTTTCGTTTTAAGCCAGATTTTCTGCCTAAGGTTGTTTCGGCCTTTCATCTCAATCAGGACATTGTTTTGCCTTCTCTGTGTCCTAATCCTAGTAACCCTAAGGAGAGGGTTTTACATTCTTTGGATGTAGTCAGAACTCTGAAGTTCTATTTGGTGGCTACTGAATCCTTCAGGAAGACTGATGCTCTTTTTGTGCTTCTGTCTGGACCTAAGAAAGGCCTGGCTCCGTGGAGTAACAGCTCGGCGATTCAGATCTTCTTTAACTTGGTTACCTATCTGGATTTGTTGATCTCGATTGAGGATAATGGAAGCATTAGAACTAAGCTATACCGGAGAGAAACATCCACAAACAATCTATTACATTACTCAAGCTTTCATCAACCAAAACTTAAACAAGGCATCCCAGGCGGTCAGCTTCTCAGAGCAAGAAGAAACTGCTCAAACAACATAGATTTTAACAGAGAGGCCGCTGAAATGAGAAGACGCTTCAGGAGACGGGGTTACCCTAATGGAGCTATATGGAGGGCTGTGAACAGGGCGTCCAACACACCCCGAGAGGAACTTCTGAACTATAGGAAGAAAAAAGACAACAAAGATGAGATGTCCATATTTGCCGAGGTGGGATCAGGCGTGCCCTCCTCGATCCATCCCAGCCAACCATGTTCCAGCCATTTCTGGACCGGACAACAAAACATGGCTTAAAATGAAGAAGCGGAGGGATCTCCGTTTATTGCTCTTTGTAAATATATTTGAAATATGGAGCAGTGGTCTGCCCTACTCAATTTGGAGATTTTAGCACTATTGCTTTTTTTGTAATTATATTTGATATGTAGAGTAGTAGTAGTTCTCACCTCCCCCTGGCGAGAGAGGAGAGGTATTATAAAAGGGACACACAGCCAACTAACAACCACACCCTGAGGAAGTGGCGGGAGCGGAACGCCACGAACTGCGTTGGTGCTGTTAGGACGGTCAGTGCGTGTGGACCTAGACCAAGAGTACAGGTGATGCCTTACTAATGTATATTACTGTTAGCTATATGCTTTGATCTGCCTGTGTTTTGGGAATACCTGCTGCACACACCCTCAATCCACATACTGCACAACTTTGCACCTAGTACTTTGCACTTTATTAATATCTTTGCACTTCTTGATATTCTGTGAAACGCTATTGTTTCCACATCTTTACAAATATCTTGCACAAAGCTATTTTGCACATCTTATTTATACATTTTTAGTTAATCTTGCTAATTTTCTATTCATTACCACTGCTCTATATGCGGGGGTTCTTTTCCTCTTACACTTGGCAGACAAATGCATTTCTATTGTTCTCATTATACAGCATATATTATTTATAATATTTGTAGTCTAGAATAGTCCGCCACACTCCCGTCCTTTGGTTTTTAAACTATGTGTTTTTTAAAATGTCTGTTGTCTTTGGGCCTTATATGTATTTACTAAAATAATCTGTGAATAAAGTACCAACTGATTTGTTAAGACTGCAGTGCGGCTACCATTTTTACAGGTAACAAGTGGTCTGACTGGCAGCCCACATATCGTGTAGTATTAAAGGCCTGGCTCCGGCTAAGTCCACTATCAGCAAGTGGATCCGTCAGGCTGTGATACAGGCCAACTCTGCTAAGGGGAAGGAGCCTCCCTTCCACCTTACTGCTCATTCTACTCGTGCTATTGGTGCCTCTTGGGCTTTTCAGCACCAGGCTTCTGTTGAACAAGTTTGCAAGGCCGCTACTTGGTCTTCTGTTCATACTTTTTCTAAGTTTTACAAGGTTGATGTTAGGGCCTCAGCTGATGCTGTTTTTGGCCGCAAGGTTCTGCAGGCGGCAGTGGTTTAAACTGTCTGCTGTTACTTTTGGGGATCCCACCCTACCATACTGACACTGCTATTGGATGTCCCAAGTGTAAGGAATATCTTCTGGAACAGGGCGTGCTGTATACTTAGAATAATACAATTCTGTCATTACTCACCTGTAGAATTGGTATTATATGTATACAACACGTCCTGTTCCACCCCACCCTTGTTATCATTTTTCTTAGTTACCTCTGTATGGGGATTGTTCTGTTTTTGTAATGGTTATAGTTCTCCCGGTTCCATTTTAACTGCTTTTCAATACTGGGGAATTTGTGGGAGGTTCCTGGTATATATGGGGCCGGGAGGAGCCACTTTTCTGTCTCTGCAGTCCAGCGCCATCTACTGGATTTATAAACCAAGTGTAAGGAATATCTTCTGGAACAGGACTTGTTGTATACATATAATACCAATTCTATAGGTGAGTAATCACAGAATTGTATTTTTGTGCATTCAAACCGGAGCTAGGTCCGTGGGTCATCATGAAGGGAAAAAATCCACATCAGACTTACCGGTAACATTTTTTCTATAAATCCTTCATAACGACCCCTTAGTTCCCTCCCATAGTCCTTCGGTTTACCTTATGTTGCTTTACTTAGACTGAGGTGGACAGGAAGGGCTGGGATTTTAGCCTCTGTTTGTCTTGTGTTTCCTCCCAGGGGGTGGATCCTCCCTCTCTGCGTGGGTTGTCATGAAGAATTAATAGAGAAACTGTTACCGGCAAGTCTAACAGGGATATTTTTTTTTTTAGAATGGTCAATGGAAATTGTTTCCTATGGTACATTTACACAGTATGATTTGCAAACGAAAAATTGCTAAAGCGATTTCCTATGTGAGAGGGGAATATTCCGACGACTTTTGTTCACATGTGGATTTTCAGCAAATATTTGTTAAAATGATAAAGCTTGATTGCAGCAGGCATTTCCATGGATCAATTATTGCTTGATTGTGTTCCCTTTAGCGATTATTCGTTTGATAATCATTCGTGAAAATGGGCCATTAGGCATCAGCAATTTAATTTGGGGTCAACAGGTAAACCAGGTTTAACATCTGTGTAGATGTGGAAGTCTCACATCAAGTTGCTAAACATACTCATAGAAATTAAATTGGTGATCATTTCTAATTAAGCATCTACTGTATTGATACAGCAAATATAATAGAAATGTCTAGGACTTTTTCAGTAGCCGCTAAAGAACCTGATTGATTGAGGCCTATTCTAGGGACTTGGCTGCCTGGAGCAATATAAGGGGCATGACCAAGATGTCACGTCACCCTGACGACGTTTTAAGAGTGGAGTGAACCGCATTGGCATCACTGGGAGTCCCAGCCTATTGCTGCCAGGCTGGATGAAAGGAGGAATTGATATTGAGGCTGGGGAACAGCGCAAGCGTGAGGATGGCTGATGCTACAATAAGAGAAGACGGCGGAACTGATAAACTCTATAGCTGCCATATGTGAAGCAAGGTTGAGTCACAGCAGAGATGCGGCAACACTGAGAACAGGTGACGTATACTTTCGTTCCTGGTTTCCTCCTGCATACTGATTCCCGGCTCCCGCCGTAACTGCAAAGGTGTCTCAGCTGGGACACTGGGATGTCCGTGGTGGTTTTCTCCATCGGGCATCATGGCTGCCTCGTTTTATAACTCCCAGCATGCTGCATCACCTACGGAATTAGCAAAGATTCCCCCATATGCCTCTTTGACATGTTTCTGGTGTGCCTCTCACGACTCCAACAGACTACGAGTACAGTTTAAATGTGAGAATTGAGCAAATTATTTGAAAAATTGAAATCAGCAACCTGTGGTCACTAGTATCTTTTGACTTTAAAGGCAACATAAATGCAGAAGATGCATATCAACGCCTTGATGAACAATAGCTGTCATCCACTTCCCTGAGCCCTGTCATCTGCCGTTTTTGCAGAGTTTGCACAATACATATGTCTTGCTGCTATTAACCCCTCCATGTCTGGCATGCAACATCAATGCAATAATTTGTGCATCAATCTTAATTTATCCTTTTATGTAAAGACAGGCATGACAGTATGTACACTTCAGGGCTTTGTGCATCCCCTTTCAGCCCCTTTGTTCATCCATCTCTAACTCAATAACATCCCTGCTCTAAATCTGCTTAACTTTACAGTGTGAGGTCTATATGTTTTTTGGTGTTGTGGTGCGAGTGTGTATGTGTGTGGGGGGACCTCCTGTGGCACACAACATTGTTTGCTTTTACTGGGGCGGGATTATTATTTGGTTAGGGGGTTGTGGCTATTTTTATGGGGAAGGGAAATTTTTGGTTGTGCAATTTTTGCTATGAACTATATCAGTTTTAAGTGTTTCAATAAATTACGATGGTTTTATGATTAAATTTGTCTTTTCCATTTCTTTTTACTTCTTGTAACTTTTCTTCAGTAGGGACACACTGCGTCAAAATCTCTATAATTATGTCCAAAACGCTTAAAGCGGACCTCCAGTCAAAAAACGAAAGTTAAGTGAATTGCTTTCTCTCTCTTGATCAGTGGCATAAGCAGTTTTAGAGAGCATAACCCCATGCTGGCATAAAGACTTTACACATGAGAACTAGGGGGGTGCTGCGCTAGCAGCAAATCCAACCAAATAGATAGAGATATATGCCTCAGAAACAAGGAGAAGCTTGCCTCTCAATTTTCACACACACACACACACACACACACACACACACACACACACACACACACACACACACACACACAGCTACCATGCATGTTTAAGAGTGCAGATATTCCAAACATCTGTTGTTAATTCCTCTCAATAAGCTTATGTCACTGATTGCCAGAGAGACGCTTTAGGGGAGCAATTTACTAAGCTTTGATTTTTTGACTGGTGGTCTGCTTTAAGACTTCTGTATTTAAGAAATACAGACCTAAACTGAAGGTCCTAAAGGACCTAAAATGAAGGATAAAAAGAAAAAAACTAAAATAATTGACCAACATGCAAAATACAGACAATGGTATCAAAAACAGAATAATGCAAAACTTCTACGGCCATCAAATTGCCCAAATACACAAATTATTAAATGAATAGCCACAAAACAAAAACATTGCTCATGTGAACAATTTAGTAAAAGAACCAGTACAAAACGCAAATGTAAGAACACAAATGAAAATAAACACACAAGAAAACAGGCTAGTAAAAGGCACAATTCCAAAAATGCAAGAGAATTGTAAAGACGCAAGTGGCGCCAAAACCCGCTAACTAATAAATAAAACCTAGGCAAACAATACACAGGCAAGGATCTAAATAGTTAAACCTTGTCTAAAACAAAATAAAAAGAAGAGGAAACAGACAGGGGTGGACACACCCACAGGAAACACACATGTGGAGAAGCAACACAGGCACACTCTGACAAATAAAAAAAAGCACAAAAACACACTACAAATGACACAGAAACACAAAACAACAAAACTTACTTTGATCATCTGCCCATTCACCTTGTGGTAGACACACTGGTGGATGGGTGCCATGACTGCTGTATACTGTTGAGGCCGAAAACCAGAAGTGCGTAATCAAAACCAATTACATGACCCAAAGATTGGTTCAGTCTGAGCTGATGAAAACAAAAATTACAATAAATTAAACAAAGAAAAACACTGAGAACATGCAAGTTATCCTGTGTTAGATAAATGGGCACAACATAGTATGAAAAAACAAATAACAGAATGGCTACACAAGACCATCGAAATCTATGGGAGAATGACAATAAGCCCCTGAGGTGATGTGGTGCTGGAGGTCTCACAGCGCCAGCCCTTAGAACAAAACATGCGCAAGTTATCAACTGAATGTTACGTGGTGTTATGTGAGGTGCTAAAGATTTTTAGCATCCTAAATATGGATTCGAGGTGGCGCAGCTGAAAAATACCTGCCATTGTGGTTCTAGCACTTCTTAATATCCATAAATCCATATAAACACCTTTGCTAATGAGGGGAGGGGACAGGGGACACTTACCGTATATACTCGAGTATAGGCCGACCCGAATATAAGCCGAGGCCCCTAATTTTACCACAAAATAATGGGAAAAGTTATTGACTCGAGTATAAGCCGAGGCCCAAAAAGTGGGCTGAAAAACTTGGCTTATACTCGAGTATATACGGTATATATATATATATATATATATATATATATATATATATATATATACATATGCACACACAATGTACACACACTGACCGTATGTACACATATATACACACACATAAATGATATACAGTACATACATATGCACACTATACACACAAATACACACAATGTACACACACTGACCGTCTTGTCTATGTCCAGCTTGAGGCGCTTCTGGCTGATGCTCTTCTGCAGGCAGCAGGTCTGGCCGAGGAATGGCGCGGAGGGGGGCGGCGGCCCATCCCGGCTGTTCTCCGTGCTGAAGCCGTTCATGCCGCCTCTCCGTCACCCTCCAGCGGGCTCCAGACATGCCGGGCCTTACCCGGACACACTGCAGCAACCGAGGAATGGCGCGGAGGGGGGGGCGGCGGCCCATCCCGGCTGTCCTCCTCCGTGCTGAAGCCGTTCATGGCCGCCTCTCCGTCACCCGCCAGCGCGCTCCGGACACACTGCAGCAACCGACCCTGACAATGGAAGTCCCGCCCCCAACCTGCTACACGTCCAGTGGCCGTCAAGTCAGGTGGGCGGGGTTCACCTGTGCTAAGGCGAGTGAGGATTGGCTGGCACTGGCGTCAGTCGCGATGGATGGAGTCACGCCTTTTCCAAGTCAGCTCCTCAGTTAGGTCACCGACATTAGTGATTGACTCGAGTATAAGCCGAGGCGGCTTTTTTCAGCCCAAAAAGTGGGCTGAAAAACTCGGCTTATACTCGAGTATATACGGTATACACCTGAACTGAATAAAACTCTCACCAAGCTTGTGTTTTTCTTATCCTGGTAGGAAAGAAATTCAGGGATGACAGGTTTAGTCTATGAGGGGTCACAGAGCCTGTCACTCGTGATATTCCAAGTATGTCACACACCATGTTCCAATATTCATGAGATGTGTGTTATGGCAAGTAGAGGGCGAACTTCTGCAGAGATGACAGGAAAAAAAGAAGCCCCTCCCGGTCCATAAATACCTGGGACCTCTCACACATTAAACAGTAATCGTCTCTGCAGACGGCGAGCAAGTCAGAAGATGGCTGTGTCTCCTTCTTGCAAGTAAGCCGGGGTTACCCCGGCCAATTTGTCTCTATTTCTGTCTGGACCTTGTTTATTTAAGTCCCATATATGTCTCCCAGCCTTGGCTGAAGGTCCGGGTCCGGGTGACGGTAGATTACACCTTAGAGGTGTTTTAGGGAGCCATGCTCCCCCGTGAGACCCCATTTTAAGGGGTAGGCGGTATCCAGGTTGGTGATCCTGGTTTGGGATGCCCTGTCCCTGATATTCCCTTTTACCTTTTGGTGTGGGTTTCTTCCCCCCTTCTGGGTCCCCCTGTGTCCCTCTACTGCGGGGGGGGGGGGGCTTTCCTCCTTCTTTCATAACCTTATTTTATTTTTGTATGTGTGTGTGCACGGCGTGTGCTTCACTTGTCTCTTTTTACGTTAGGCCTCTTGGCCGCCTTGGAGGCTGTTCTTTTGTTGGGGGAGCTTCTTCTCCTCAGGTGCGCTCGGGCAGGGGGCGGGGCCGGGCGTTCGGCATGCTCGCCACGGCCCGCCCCCCTCTGCCTCTGGCGCCGTTGCGGAGCCCAGCTTTTTGCTGGGATCTGCGTCTCTCTCAGTTACTGAGGGAAGGGGCGGGGCCAGGCGCGGCGCGCGATCCGCGCTGGCCCGCCTCTCTTCTCCCTCTCTCTCTCAGGATTGCTGGCTGGCTGGTCGCCATGTTCCTGGCCGTGAGTGCCCTGCGGGGCCCCTATACTTTTTCATTGTTTATTTGCGCCCTGTTCTAGCGTGTTGGGGCAGCGCAGATCATGTCTTCTAATTATGTTTAGATAGATGTGTATATAGATATATGTATATATTTTTATATTGTTTGTATGAACATGTGCATGATTGTGTGCCTTCTCATGGCCCCTTCCCAGCGTGTCTTTCAGGAGGACTCCCTATCGATTGCATTGAAAGGGGGTTCTCCCGGTCCTAGGGTCCCTTGGAGATAGATTGGGGTCCTACAAATCCTCCCACTAGGGACTTAAAGGGGCATCCCGGGTAGCTCTTGTAGCGTAATTCCCTCGGGTCATGCGACTACCTTAAAATCACCATATGGAGGCTCCACAGGATACCGGGCTCGGGCTCCCTTCGGGACAATCCCGGCAGTGTGTGGGTTGTGGGGTATCCCTTACGGGGGAGAGCGTACAAATTTGCATACCATGTGTTCAACAGGCCATAACACGTCAGTCGGGGTCCCAGGCGTCTGGGTCCGTGCCGCCGTCTCATCTCCTACCCCACTCCGCCTTATCCGTACCCCAAGTGACACTGTCATTAGCGGGGAGTCGCATTCTGATGTATGTGCTAGGCTGGCCAACATCGAAAAATTGATTTCTAGCTCTGCGGACAGAAGCTAAGAGAAGGCATCCGTCGCCGGCCGTGCCGGTACTGGATTTTGATGACTATGATTCCATTGATTGGTCTGATTATTCCCCACTTTAGGAAGGGGAATTGTTTAAGAAATCTGATGCTGAGGATCAGCAGTTTTTTTATGCTGATGCTGGGCAGGCTCTGGGGGATGCCGTGGCTACCCCCAAAGTCCTGGCCCACCTATTTGAGGTACTGGCTATTTCTCCGACAGCAGAGTCCCCTCTGCAGAAGGGGGAATTCTTTGGGTCTTCTAAGCCTCGCTTGGAGTTCCCAAATCAGAATCGTTTTGAAAGCATGATTCTTAAGGAATGGGAGAGGCCTAGCCGGCTCCCCGGTGTTCCTCAAGGATGGGATAGGAGGTATCCCTTCCCGGTGGACACGGTGAAGCGCTGGTCGTCCCCTCCCGAGGTAGATGCGCCCATTCTGGGATTGTCCAACACCTCCGTTGTACATTCTCCAGACGCCACCACACTTAAAGATGATGAGGACAAACACATGGATCAGATGGTGTGCCATGCCTTTGCCAGTGTGGGTTAAGCCTTGCGGCCTGTTTGTGCCTCGGCGCTTGCGACTGTGGCTACCAGGTCTGTGGTTAGGGACCTGTTGAGTGGTTCCCAGCTTAATCTGGCCAGTGATGAATTCACAGCCCTTAAGTAGTGTGAATTATTTATGACCTTTGGTTTATCTGCTATGGGCGACACAATTATTATGTGTAGTAGAACCTCGGCTTTGCTGGTGGCTATTCGCCGATCGGTCTGGTTACGCCAGTGGGCGGCTGACATTGCAGCTAAGAAATCTCTCACAGTGCTACCCTTCCTGGGTACGCGGCTGTTCGGGGATAAATTGGATTCAGTGGCGAAAGGTGGAAAGTTACCTCAGCGTAAGCCGGGGGGCCGGCTCCTTCAATCCTTCCTTTCGCGGTGCCAGAGCAGGAAGAGGCTTTGCCTACTCTAATTTCAGAGGTGATTCCTGGAATAGAGGCAGAGGACGCGCAAATCCAGGCCTTAACTGGGGTTCCAAGCCCAAGCCTGCTGCCAAGACAGTTCAGCAATGAGGGGACGCCCTCAACCTTGCGGGTGGGGGGACGGCTGCGGCACTTCTTCCAATTCTGGGCCCAGGAGGTCACAGACAAATGGATCTTGGAAGTGGTCTCTTCTGGGTACAAACTGGAGTTCGAGTGCCGGCCTCCTCCCAGAAGGTGGTTTTGGGTGCCCTCGGATCCCCGGGCTGCGCAGGGGCTCCCGTTGGCTGTAAAGAATCTTCCGGTCATGGATGTCATATGCCCGGTGTCTTTCTCAGAGAGAGGCCGGGGCTATTATTCCATCCTCTTCACGGTTCCCAAAAAGGATGGATCCATAAGACCCATTCTGGATTTGAAGCTTCTCAACAGGTTCATCAGAACCAAGAAGTTCCGCATGGAGACTCTGTGCTCAGCCATCAATTCCCTTCGTCAAGGGGATTTCATGACGTCCATAAACATCAAGGATGCTTACCTTCATGTACCAATCTTCCCAGCACACCAGAGATTTCTCAGGTTTGTGGTGGGAGATCAGCACTTTCAGATTGTGGCCCTCCCTTTCGGGTTGACTTCGGCACCAAGGGTGTTCACCAAGGTGCTGGCGGGCATAATGACCCTTCTCAGAGCCCAGGACATTCGCATTGTGCCGTATTTGGACGACCTCCTCATTACTGCATCCTCTCTGTCAGGCGGAGCTGGACACCAGGTTGGTGGTGGCGATGCTGGAGAGGTTCGGCTGGGTGATCAACCATCCCAAGTCTTCTCTCTCCCCCTCAAGGGAGATCTCGTTTCCGGCCATGAATCTGGATACCATTCGGACCAGGGTGTTCCTACCTCATTCCAAGGTGCAGATGGTTCAGGATCTGATATGTCTTCTCCTGTCCAAACCTCGTCCTTCTATTCGGCTAGGGATGAGACTGGTGGGATTGTTGATGGCTTCCTTCGAGGCAGTTCCCTTTGCTCAGTTCCACATGAGGTCGCTCCAGCTCCATCTTTTGTTGGCCTGGGACAGATGTCCGCAGTCATTGGATCAGTCATTACTGATGTCTCCCTGGGTTCGGTAGTCCCTTCAGTGGTGGCTGGAACCAAGCAATCTTATGAGGGGCAGATCCTTTCTGACCCCTTCTTGGGAGACGGTTACCACAGATGCCAGCCTGTCGGGCTGGGGAGGTTTCTGGAAGACACATCTGTTCAAGGGGCTGTGGGGTCCTCTGGAGGCTCACACCCCCATCAATATCTTGGAGCTGAGAGCTATTCGGTTGGTTCTGTCATGCTTGACGCATCACCTACGGGGCTTACCGGTTCAGGTTCGATCATACAATCGAACTGCGATAGCTTACATCAATCACCAAGGAGGGACTCGCAGCAGGAGTGCCGTCAGGGAAGTTTCTCTGATTCTTGCATGGGCGGAGAGCAATGTTCCATGCATCTCAGCAGTGTAAATTCCGAGAGTGGAAAACACGGAGGCGGACTCCCTGAGCAGGGGGTCCTCTCACGGAGGGGATTGGTCTCTCAACCACAAGGTATTCCGGTCCCTCCTTGACAAGTGGGGGTTTCCGGAGGTGGATCTCTTTGCCTCACGTCACAATCACAAGCTCCCAAAGTTTGTGTCTCTGTCTCAGGATCCTCTGGCCCTGGCAGTGGACGCCATGTCTCTTGCCTGGAGGGATCTGGGGTTCCTGTACCTGTTTTCCCCCTTCTCCATGGTAGGCACGGTGGTGCGCAAGCTGGCTCTAGAGGGTGCGCCTGCAATTCTGGTGGCCCCAAGGTGGCCAAGACAGGTTTGGTTTGCAGACGTCGTAGGCATGGTGGTAGATCAGTACAGGCTGCCCCTGTTTCCGGATCTGATCACTCAGGGTCAACTACGTTACCCTAATTTACAAACGCTGGCTTTAACGGCGTGGCTGCTGAAACCTCCATCTTAAGGGAGGAAGGTTTGTCTGATGCTGTGATTCAGACTCTTGTTAGAGCTAGGAAGAGATCTTCCTCTAACATCTACTACTGGACTTGGAGGTCCTATATTGACTGGTTTGAGGCTAGGGCCTTGCCTTGCGGGTGTTCATAGGATTTTGAAGTTTCCTCAACACGGTCTGGAACTGGGGTTCCAGCTTAGTGCCTTGAAAGGGCAGGTCTCTGCCCTGGCGGTTTTCTTTCGAAGGTCTTTTGTCGGCATCCTCTGGTTAAGACCTTTTTTCCAGGGGGTCACTCATGTGCGGCCCCCTAGAAAGCCTTTGTTGCCCTTTTGGGATTTGAATTTGGTTCTGTCGGCCCTCCAGGGGCTTCCTTTTGAGCAGGTGCAGGATGTTGCACTTTCTATGCTCACTCAAGAGGTTGCCTTTTTGGTGGCTATTACCTTTGTTCGGCGTGTCTCTGAGTTGGCGGCTCTGTCTATTCAGGTCCCTTACTTTGAGAGACACCAGGACAAGGTGGTTTTTCACTTTAAGCCAGATTTCCTTCCTAAGGTGGTTTCTGCCTTCCATTTCAATTAGGATGTAGTTCTCACTTCCTTGTGTCCTAAGCCTAGCAATGACAAGGAGAGGGTTTTGTACTCTTTGGATGTGGTTGGTTGTGTGAAGTACTATTTGGTGGCTACTTCTCTTTTTCTTAAGACGGACGCCTTGTTCGTGGTGCGCTCCGGGCCCAGAAAAGGTTTGGCGCCCGCCAAGTCTACCATTAGTAAATGGATATGCCAGGCCATTGTTGGGGCCTATACTGCCAAGGGGAAAGTTCCCCCTTTTCAGATCACTGCTCATTCTACTCGTGCTGTTGAGGCTTCTTGGGCTTTTCATCACCAAGTTTCTGTTGAACAAGTTTGTAAGGCTGCTACTTGGTCTTCCGTTCATACTTTTTCCGAGTTTTATAAGGTTGATGTGTGGGCCCCAGCGGATGCTGTTTTTGGCCGCAAGTTTCTGCAAGCTGCAGTGGTTTAATTTTGTGCATTTTTGCCGTATTGGGATCCCTCCCCCCCCATTATGGACATTGCTATTGGATGTCCCACATGTCATGAATATTGGAAGCGGGGTGTGTGACATACTTGGAATAATACCATTTTGTGATTACTCACTTGTAAAAGGGATATTATAAGTATGTCACACACCCCGTTCATCCCACCCTTTTTTTGTATTCTGGATCCTTTATATGGTGAACCTTTTTATGATTAAGATTTTTATAATTGGCTCTTCCTTGTCCCCTTACTGCTTTCCTATACTGGGTAATGTGTGGGAGGTCCCAGGTATTTATGGACCGGGAGGGGCGTCCTTTTTTTTCTGTCATCTCTGCAGAAGTATGTGTGACATACTTATAATACCCATTTTACAGGTGAGTAATCACAAAATGGTATTTTTCTCTTCCTTCCATTAAAATAAAAAATCTAAACCTGGCTGGATATTTCCTGATGCCGGTTGTATTAGTCACCCCTCCACTTGCCATCCAGCATATTTATATTGTTTCTTATTATTGGGCCATTTTTTTCGTGATAGTGCTCCTTTAACCCTTTAAATGCCAGCCACGTAAAATTTACGTGGTTGCCTCTCCGCCACTTAAGTGCCAGCCACGTAAATTTTACGTGCCTGGCATTCCCCAATCACACTAAAAAAAGTAAAAAAAAAAAGTCACTTACCTGACCCCTTGTTTGATCCGTCCGGGTCTCCTCTTCAGCCAGCGCGCTCCGATCGCCGATCGGGGCTCCTCCGGCCGCAGGGGAGGGCCCGGAATAGGGTGCCCCCCCCCCCGTTTCAGCAGCCGCCGGGATTGCCTGTTAAAAAAAAAAATAATAAAAAATGACAGTTACTCACCTCCTCTCCCGCCGCCTCTCCTCTTCATGGGGGGGGCTCCGATTACCCCCCCCCCCCCCGGGTCTTCTGTCTTCTGGAGGGGGGCATAACAGCCCTCCCTCCGCCGCAGCTTCCGATGGCGGCCGCCATCTTGGATTTTAGCCCCTGATCGCCTGCCTCCCCCCTTCTCTGCCCAGCTGTCACCTGCATGAATCAGATCGCCGCGGGACACTGCATCTGAACATCGGAGGTGAGTAAAGTTAATTTTTTTTTTTTTTCTAATAAACTTTTACAAAAACCTGTGTCTGTGTTTATTTTGTATACTGTTAACCCTTTGTGAACTGGTAAGGGGTCCATGTGACCCCTTATACCAGTTCACAGGGCTCGGGGGTCTGGCAAGTCACCTGCGCAAGCGGGTGACTTGCCATTAACCCCTGGCCCCCCAAATTACCTGCCTCCCCAAAGCCCAGGGGGGGGGCAGAAGAGCCGTGGCCCTAGGCTATGA
The DNA here is from genome assembly GCA_027917425.1 of Gastrophryne carolinensis. Taxonomy (NCBI): domain Eukaryota; kingdom Metazoa; phylum Chordata; class Amphibia; order Anura; family Microhylidae; genus Gastrophryne; species Gastrophryne carolinensis. The sequence goes on along the minus strand of CM051239.1, from coordinate 104,793,875 downwards.
CTGCTTGTAGCCGCAGGGCCAGGGTCCACTAAAGCTGGCCCCTGCGCCCTGTTCTACAAGCCCCCATAGCTGGTCACAGGCTGGTTACACTGGGTAGGGGGGACCTCACGACATTTTTTGGGGGGATTTTTAAGGGTTTTAACCCTTAAAAATAAAAAAAAAATGGGGTCCCCCTCCCTTCGAGGGGGGACCCTATGTCATTTTTTTTTAATTAACCCTTTGTTACCTGTAACCCAGCAGGAGAGCAGAAGCCTAAGTGATCAGCGTGGGACACAGGGATGGATGGGAGGTAAGTATTAAAAAATAATAAAAAAAAAATATTTTTGTTAAAGTTATTTTGAAAAAAGTGTGTCTGTGTGTTTTTTTTAATTTTAACCCTTTGTGAACTGGTAAGGGGTCCATGTGACCCCTATACCAGTTCACAAGGCTAGGGGGTCTGGCAAGTCACCTGCGGCTAGTGTGTGACTTGCCATTAACCCCTAGACCCCCCATTACCTGCCTCCAAAAAAAACCCTTATATTCCCCCAAGAAATGGTGTCTCCCCCCCCCCTGTGAAGGGGGACCCCACACCAATTTTTTTTAATTAACCCTTTATTATGTGGATAGTAGTTGTATTTTATTTGTAAATGTTATAAAGTGCTCTTCTAAGTTTAGGGGATTTCCTGGACAGGAACGGGGGGATACCAATACAGATGTGGTATCATTGTAATCGGGAGAAATGGGGCTTTCACGTGCAATATGGTTTTCTTTAATAAAATAAATGTTTTTGTTAAAATAAAGGAGACAATTTAAAAAAATATATATATTTTTTTTTACTTATTTACTTAAAAATATATAAAAAAAGTAGAAAAAATATATAAAAAAAAGTTGAAAAAATACAAACAAGACATTTCATGTTAAAGTCTAAACTCTGCCACAAAAAGAAAATTTGCCATTTTCTTGGAAATTCCTGCTAAAATCACACTTAAGCATGGCGCAAAATGGTGAAAAATTACCTGTCAGCAGAGGGTGACAAAATCTCAAGTAGGCTGGCAGTTAAAAGGTTACAGGTACCTATGCATGTTGGGTATTGTTCTGCTCGGTAGACCTTGCGCTTTCAGATTTACCTTGTTTTTTCTTATTTGCATATTGATATTTTAGGAAAAGGTGTTATTTATTCTGCTTTTTTATACAATTTTTTGTGAAACCCTGTGCAACCTAAGAATTCTTTGAGATATTACTCCCAGAAAGATGAGCCCACTACAACAAGCTGGGTACGATTAGAAAGCTTAACATGTGTACTTTCAGAGAATATATGGTTTATGGGGGATATTCCAAATGTAAAGGGTTGTTTTGGTAGAAAAAGCACAAGGTGCGCACTTTGTCTGCAGAGTTGAAATTTTGAAGTAAAATTACCATTACGCACATGCTTTACTTTGGTGTGTTTGGCAACTCTCTCCTTGACAGAACCTATGCATGTTGGGTATCGTTCTGTTTGGGGGATGTTGCTTTTTCAGATTTTCTGTTTTTTTTATGGTTTGCATATAGTTTTTTTTTTAGGAAAATGTGGTTTTGATTCTGCTTTTTTATTAATTTTTAGGGAAACCCTTTGTAACCAAAGAATACATTGAGGGATTACTTCCACCTATGTCAACAATCCTGGTACGCCTAGAAAGCCTGAGGTGTATACTTCTAGGGGATATATAGTTTGTCGGGGTATTTCAAATGTAAAGGGTTGTTTTTCTTGAAAAACTGCAAGGTGCGCATATTGCAAAGCATAGTTGTATTTTATCTCAAAATCTCCTAAAGCGTTTCAGTTTGGGGGAGTCTCCTGGGCAGGAAAGGGTGTCTACCTATACATATGTGGTACCGCTGTAACCGGGAGAAATTGGGGTTTCACACAAAAAATACATATTTAACCCTTTAATTTTGCGCTCCCCATGTTCAACTGTGATTTTTGAAGGAATTTCCAGGGATTTCCCAGGAAAATGATATATTTTTTTTTTCAGCAGAGCTTGGGCTTTAACATGAAATGTCTTGTTTGTCATTTTCTAAGTGTATTCCCAATATTTTGGGGTGAAAATTGTGCAAAAAAATAAAAAAAAACATTTTTTTTTCAATTTGTAGTGTTTTTTTGTAATAAAAATGTAAGTTTGTCAATAAAATCTTATTTTTTTCTGTTTTGCTTTCCCTACCCCATTTTGTGCAGGGCAATCTCCCTGCACAACATACACCAGTGGTGTTTTCAAGTACATTTTAGAGACTTCCTGACTCTGGCTTTCTAATTGATGATTTGATGGTTCAAATGATTGAATGAGGCTCAGATGACAGGTTTAACCTCATCTTCTCTAATTCAAACTCTGCAGATAAGGGGATCACAATCTTGTTACCAAAGGGTTACTTACAGCGTTCTTACCTGGGGAGGTATTTACTGCTGCGTGATTTAGCCAAAACTGCTGATGAGTTCACTTATTACAGTGGAAGCATTCTGTTTTTACTCAAGGCCTGAAAATTTGGATTTTAGGTTTAAAGTTACAGCGGGAAGCCCAGTTTCCCACTCATATTTTTGGCTACCCTTTTTTGTCTTGGACAGGTGGGTTTGAATTGGTTGGATTCTGCTGATTTGATGCTAATCCTGTCCCAACCCAGATTTGCTAAACTATACTAAAATCATTTTATTTAATCCAATACATTTGCTCTAGAATCCAATAATCTTGGTGTTTTTTTTCATCCTGTATGCTACACCCTGGAATCCCTCTGTAACCTAGTGTCCTGAAAATAATTTTAACTTTGCTGTAAAACATCAGGAATGTCTGTGCTTATCTCGTATACAAACAAATCCCTGACACTTTGCCTTTTGATTAACCTGTAGACATTCCTTAGTATCTAATTACACTCAAATTATAATGTAGGAAGTTTCAGAAGAGAGGTGTAGCAGAATGTATAATTATGTGCCACCTTGCTCTGCACCCAGAAGTTGGCTTTCGGTTCACTAGCACAATCTAGCAATTTGATTTGTTAATACATCTCTCCCAAAAAACAAGATCTCAGAAAGGAGTCTTCCAAGATCTTAAATTTCACATAGAACATCGGGGGGTTCAATGAAAAGAATAAAGCGTGGCTTTTTATATTAAATGTTAGAATATGCCCTCAGCTATTAGTTTTCCAAAATCCACAGTGCTGGGTGGGGCAGGATCAAAAATTCACATTTGATCAAAGTTATTGGGTTAGACTGTATCTTTGCAAAGTTAACAAAGATGAAAGGTGCTGTTTTTATTGCATGCTAGTAACAGTGTAATTTCAAACTAATTGGTGTGAGGTGCCAATCACCTGAAGGGAATGCAAATAGATACTCTTACAATTTCCTTTGAGGTACTAAAACCCAGTGTTGGGCTGAGAAAAAATAGAATTATACAGTTAAATTGACCTTAAATGAGCTGCTTTGTGGTTTGCCAAGAGAATCCATTGCTTTATAGAACTAGTCTATACAAGTCATGTCTACCATTTTGATCTGTTGGCTAGACTATTATGACACTGAATGGTAGGCACTACTTCAAGGCACAGATGAGCTCTGGTAAACTTGTGCCAAGTTGGACAATAAGGAGATTTTCCTCCTTTAGAAAAAATGTTGACATGCTATAAAAAAGCAGCTCTAGGTTTCCTAAACTTCACTCTGGTCACACAGTTGCAAGTTCAGTACAGAAAGTCAGCGGTTGCCAGTTCTTTCCCCAGGCCCCTAGCTACCGTTTGCTATCCGGCTAGGCATACAAAGCCCACTAAGATCTGCTTGGTTTTTCAGTGCTCTGCTGGAGAATATGTGATTAGGTACACTTAATCATACTTTTTTTATCCCTTTCAGTGGCAAGCACATAGATTCTACGTGCTCGCTTCCACTCCTTCTAAATGCCAAGCATGTAGAATCTACATGCCTGACTTTCCCCCCGCTACAGTAAAAACCATATAAAAAAACACTCACCTCCAATCTCTCCCCTCCCCCCCCTGGATTCCTCCAAGAATACAACCTTAACTAGCCCCGCCCCTTTTGGGCTGATGACGTCACCCAGCGGGTGTCGTCCTGGCTCCCAGCAGTTCTGCTCTCAAATGCCCTGGTGATCGCTGGGCAGAGCAGTAGAGGGGTAGGGGATGCTCTGATCTCTTCGGGCCGGCGATCACCGCATCTGTCATCGGATTGGTGAGGGACACAGGAGCTGACAATCATAGGTGAGTAAAGTAAATATTTTTTTTCTTTTTTTTTTTTTTTTTTTTAAATAAATGACATTTTTGTGTGGTGTGTTTTTTTCACTGTTAACCCTTTGTGAACTAGTAAGGGATCTATGAGATCCCTATTATCTGCCTCCCCAAAGCCCAAGGGGGGGCAGAAGAGCCTTTGGCCATAGCCTATGCCGGCTTGTAGCCTGCAGGGCGGGGGGCCACCAAAGCTGGTCACAGGCTGGTTATGCTGGGTGGGGGGGACCTCATGTCAATTTCTGGGGGATTTTTAGGGGTTTTTAACCCTTAAAATTCCCTGCAAATAATGCCCACCCAAGCCAATTTTTTTTTTAAATGAACACTTTATAGTGTGGGTAGTAGTTGTATTTTATTTGTAAATGTTATAAAGTGCTTGTTTCAGTTTGGGGGGTCTCGTGGGCAGAAACGGGGAGCTACCGATGCATATGTGGTACCGTTGTAATAAGGAGAAATGGGGCTTTCACATGCGATATGGTTTTCCTTAATAAAATAAATGTTTTATTTAAAATAAATGAGACAGTTTGAAAAAAACAATATATTTTTTTTTTTTTTTTACTTAAAAATATTTTTTAAAACAGTAGTAAAATTCCAAACAAGACATTTCATGTTAAAGCCTGAACTCTGTCGAAAAAAAAATATATAGAATTTTCCTGGAAATTCCTGTAAAAATCGCAGTTAAACATGGGGGAAAATGGTGAAAAATGACCTGTCAACAGAGGGTGACAAAATTTCAAGTAAGCTGCCAATTAAAAGGGCTGAAAGTAGCTATGCATGTTGGGTATTTTCTTGTTTGCATATTGATATTTTAGGAAAAGGTTTTTTTATTCTGCTTTTTTTATACATTTTTTAGGGAAACTGTCCAACCAGAATTCGAGGGATTACTTTCAGAAGGATGAGCCCACTACAACAAGCTGGGTATGCTTGGGGTGTGTACTTCCAGAGAATATATAGTTTGTGGGGGGTATTTCAAATGTAAAGGATTGTTTTTCATGAAAAACTGCAAGGTGCGCATAGCGCCTAGCATAATTGTATTTTATCTGAAAATCTCCTAAAGTGCCGTTTCAGTTTGGGGGAGTCTCCTGGGCAGGAAAGGGTGTCTAAGAATACATATGTGGTACCGTTGTAAATGGGAGAAATGGGGTTTTACAAGCAATAAGATTTTTTTTACAAACTTACATTTTTTTATTACAAAAAAAAACAGTACAAATCGTAAAAAATTGATTTTTAATTTTTATTTGCAAAATATGAGAATACACCTAAAAAATTACAAACAAGGCATTTTATGTTAAAGCCCAGACTTTACTGAGAAAAACAATATATAATTTCCCTGGAAAATCCCTGGAAATCCCTTCAAACATCACAGTTGAACATGTGGAGCGCAAAATAGTGCGAAATGGTCTGGCAATAAGGGTGACAAAATCTCCAGATAGGCTGGCAGCGAAAGGGTTATACATACAGGAACAGGCTGAAACGCTTACAATTTCCCCATTCCAAAACTGGGCTCCAGCACTGCAGAGTAGCTTATTTCATGCTTACCTTATTCCAAGTATGTCTCACACCCTGCTTCGGAAGTATTAATTACACGTGGGTTATGGTCCAGTAGAGGGCAAACTTCTGCAGAGATGACTAGAAAAAGAAGCCCCTCCCGGTCCATAAATACCTAGGACCTCCCACACATTCCCCAGATAAGTGTCTGCAGACGGCGAAGCAAGTCAAGAAGATGGCTGTCTCTTTCCTTTACAGGTAAGCCGAGTGTACACCCGGCCACTTTTTTCCTATTTCCACCTGGACTATTTCATTAATGTCCCTATGCCTCCCAGCCTTGGCTGTAAGGTCCGGGTGAGGGTAGGGCACACCTTAGAGGTGTTTGAACAGGAGCCATGCTCCACCGGAAATCCCCCACCAAGGGGTAGGCGGTCGTCAGGTTAAGTGATCCTGACGTGGGATGCCCTATCCGTATCGATGCCGTCGCTACATTATTATAGGTAGCTTTCGGCTTCCCCTCCATTACTCCCTGTTCCCGGATAGTAGGGGGGGGGGGCCTGACCCTCCATCTTGTCCCATTGTAGTTACTGTCATGTGCTGTTTTTACTTCTCGTGCTGGCTACTGCGCGTGAGTGTTGTGTATGTGTGTGCATGTGTTTCACTGTGATCTGCGGCCCGCACGCTCGCTGTAATGTGCAGCGGCGGCGGGCCGGTTGTCTCATGGCCGGCTCCGCAGCATGGCTGGGGAGCGCGTCTCTCTCTCTTTCTCTTTTTCCTCAGTAAGAGGAGGGGGTGGGGCCCTTGGTTACGGCCCGCCCCTCTCCGGCTCGTTTTGTGGCTCTCAGCCATTGGCTGGGAACCGCTTGTCAGTTCCCAGGCCTGGAGGGGACGGGGCCACGCGCGGTGCGCGATCCGCGCTGGCCTGCCCTTCTTCCTGAGGATCTCCTGGCTAATAGACGCCATTCCTGTCTGCCGGATACTGTGAGTGCCCTTCGAGGCCTTGGTTTTATTATTATCGTTATATTTATATGTACCTTGCGATGTTATCACAGCGCCTGGGGATACTGCCTTAATTACTGCATTTTATGCCTTATGCTGCATATGTTTGTGCTTGGTTTTCTGTGTGCACATATGAGTCTTACGGGGTCCCTTATTGTGTCTTTTAGGTGGGACTATCAAGCCTTTTATAAAAAAGGGGGTTCTCCCGGTCCTCAGGTCCCTTGTTCAAATTGGGGTACCCTTTGGTCATTATTAAATCCTCCCACTTACGGACGCTAAGGGGCATCCGGGGTAGCTTCATAGCGTAATGCCCATTGATTTTTGCGACTATCAAAAAACCACCATATGGAGGCTCCCCAGGATATTGGACTCGGGGTCCCTTCGGGACAACCCCGGTCGTGTGTGATGTGTGGGGCATCCCTTTTGGGAGATAATGTGCAAATTTGTATACCATGTGCACAACAGGCACTTGTACGGCAAGCCGGGCCCCGTGCGGACGGTTCAGCCCCGCTGGCCTCATCACCTACACCCCCACGCCTGGGTATGACCCCAAGTGACGTTGTCACCAGTGGGGAGTCGCCATCTGATGTATGCGCAAGACTGGCCAACATTGAGAGACTGATTGCTAGCTCTGCGGCCAGGAAGGCCCCAGCTAATAAGAGACGGCACTTGGCGCCGGCCTTTGATTATGCTGATTTTGAACCATTTGATTTGTCTGATTGTTCCTCGCTGGAGGAAGGGGAACTGTTCCCAGACTCTGACTCATCTGAGGATCGGCAGTACCCTGGCGCTGATGCCGGCTCAGAGCGCGGGGATACTGTCGACACCCATAGGCTCCTTACTCAAATTTTTGAGGTACTTGCCATTTCCCCTCCGCAACGGGGGGGAATTTTTTGGGGCCGCCAAACCTCGTTTGGAGTTCCCGGATCAGAAGCATTTTAACAATCTGATCCTTAAGGAATAGGAAAAGCCTTGTCGGCTCCCTGGTATCCCTCACGGGTGGGATAGCAAGTATCCCTTTCCTGTTGATGTGGTGAAACTTTGGTCGACGCGCCCGTCCTGGGATTGTCCAATACTTCATTTGTGCATACCCCGGATTCCACTACCTTGAAGGATGGTAAGGACCGACGTCTCGATCAATTGGCTTCACATGCCTTTGCTTGTGTGGGTTCGGCCTTGCGCCCGGTTTGTGCTTCTGCGATCACGGCCGTGGCTACTAGAGCTCTAATTAGGGGCCTTTTGGATGGTTCCCAATTGGATCCTTGCAGTGGGGAGTTTACAGCCTTGACTCATTGTGAGATATTCATTGCTTTTCTCTTATCAGCCTTGGATGATACTATCTGTATGTGTAGCAGGACCTTGGCATTGCAAGTTGCTATACGCCGGTCGGTCTGGTTGCGCCAGTGGGCGGCCGATAACGCTGCTAAGAAGGCGCTCACAGGTCTTCCCTTCGTGGGTCTGTGCCTGTTTGGTGATCGTTTAGACTCGGTTGCCAGAAGGGGTAAGTTACCTCAACGCAAGAAGCAGCACCGGCCCGTTCGCCCTTTCGTGGCTCTCGGTCAAGCGGGGGAAAGTTTTTCACTGCGTTCCGAGGGGATGCCTGGGGTAGGGGCAGAGGACGTGCCCGACCCGGGACTTCCTGGGGTACTAAACCCAAATCCGTTGCCAAGCCCGCTCAGCAATGAAGGGGCGCCCTCACCCTTGCGGCTCTTTGCTTAGGTCTGGACCCTAGAGGTCACAGACGTCTGGATCCGGGAGATAATTTCCTCCGGGTACAAGCTGGAGTTTGCATGCCGGCCTCCTCCCAGATTCCTCAGTTCCCGGGTTCCGTCGGACCCTCGGGCGGCACAGGGCCTTTTTATGGCGGTGCAAAACCTTTGGGATATGTGGGTAGTTTGTCCGGTTCCCCCCACAGAGAGAGGTCTGGGTTACTATTCCAACCTCTTTACAGTGCCCAAAAAAGATGGTTCCATAAGACCCATTTTGGACTTGAAAACTCTCAACCGGTTCATCAGAACCATAAAATTTCGCATGGAGACTCTGCGCTCTGCTGTCTGCTCACTGCTTCCATAGTAACATAGTACGTAAGGCTGAATAAAGACTTTAGTCCATCCAGTTCAGTCCCGGAGGACTTTATGACCTCAATAGATATCAAGGACGCTTAACTTCATGTGCCGGTCTTCCCGGGACACCAAAGGTTCCTCAGGTTCGTGGTAGACAACCAGCACTTCCAGTTTGTGGCTCTTCCCTTCGGGCTGACTTCGGCGCCCAGGGTGTTCACCAAGGTTTTGGCAGGCGTGATGGCCCTTCTCAGAGTCCGGGGCATTCGTATCTTGCCTTTCCTGGACGACCTCCTCATTGCGTCATCCTCTCTCCACCAGGCGGAGCTGGACACCAGAAAGGTGGTGACGATGCTGGAGAGGTTCGGGTGGGTAATCAATTACCCCAAGTCCTCTCTATCCCCGTCAAGGGTGGCTTCGTTCCTGGGCATGACTCTGGATACCATTCAGACCAGGGTGTTCCTACCCCAGCCGAAGGTGGATGTTCTTCAGGCTCTTATTCGTTTTCTTCTGTCCAGCCCTCATCCGTCCATCAGGCAATGCATGAGGCTGGTAGGTTTGATGGTGGCTTGCTTCGAGGCAGTGCCATTTGCTCAGTTTCACATGAGACCCCTTCAGCTCCATCTTCTATCGGTTTGGGACAAATGTCCTCTGTCTCTGGATCAGACTTGTATTCTGTCCCCTCTTGTCCGGCGGTCCTTCCAGTGGTGCATGGACCAGAGGAATCTCCTGGGGGGCAGATCCTTTCTTGCGCCCTGTTGGGAGACGGTCACCACGGATGTCAGCCTGTCAGGCTGGCGAGGCTTCTGGAGGGAACGTCAGTTCCAGGGGCTGTGGGGTCCTCAGGAGGCCCATATCCCCATCAACATTCTGGAGCTGAGGGAGGTTCGGTTGGTGCTGTCGCATCTGACACATCACCATCAGGGCTTACCAGTTCAGGTTCGCTCCGACAATCGGACAGCGGTCACTTACATCAATCACCAAGGAGGGACTCGCAGCCGGAGTGCCCTCCGGGAGGTGTCTATGATTCTTGCTTGGGCCGAGAGCAATGTTCCGTGCATCTCGGCAGTCTACATTCCAGGGGTGGAGAACCTGGAAGCGGACTCTCTGAGCAGAGGGACCTCTCGCCGGGGGGGAATGGTCCCTCAGCAACAAGGTATTTCTATCCCTCTGTCGCAGGTGGGGGAGTCCGGAGGTGGATCTGTGGATCTGTTTTCCTCTCGTCACAATCACAAGCTTCTGGCCTTTGTGTCTCTGTCCCAGGACCCTCTGGCTCTGGCAGTGGATGCCATGTCTCTGTCCTGGCGGGAGCTCGGTCTCCTGTATCTGTTTCCTCCCTTTCCCATGGTGGGCAAGGGGGTACGCAAGCTGGCTCAAGAGGGCCCAAGGTGGCCAAGACAGGTGTGGTTCGCAGACGTCTTCCGGCTGGCGGTCGATCAATTCAGGCTGCCTCTGGTTCCGGATCTGATCACACAAGGTCAGCTTTGTTACCCCAATTTACAAACGCTGGCTTTGACGGCGTGGTTGCTGAAAATTTCATCTTAAAGGAAAAGGGTTTGTCTGAAGCCGTTTTCCAGACTCTTGTCAGGGCTAGGAAGAAATCTTCCTCTAATATCTACTACAGTACCTGGTGGACCTACATTGATTGGTGTGAGGCTAGGGCCTTTCCTTGTTGGGTGTTTTCCATTCCTCGGATTTTGGAGTTTCCTCAGCATGGTCTGGACATGGGTTTTCAGCTTAGCACTCTTAAGGGGCATGTATCCGCTCTGGCGGTTTTCTTTCAGAGATCTTTCGCTCTTCATCCTTTGGTTAAGACCTTTTTTCAGGGAGTCACTCATGTGCGCCCTCCTCTCAAACCCATGTTACCTGTTTGGGATTTAAATTTGGTGTTGTCTGCCCTTCAGGGTCCTCCTTTTGAACCGGTGCAGGATTCTGCACTATCCATTTTCACCTTAAAAGTTGCCTTTTTGGTGGCTATCACCTCTGTTCGACGTGTTTCTGAGTTGGCGGCTCTGTCCATTTAGGCCCCCTACTTTGAGAGACATCAGGACAAGGTGGTTTTCCGTTGTAAACCAGACTTCTTGCCAAAGGTTGTCTCTGCCTTTGACCTCAATCAGGACATTGTGCTTCCTTCATTGTGTCCTAAACCTAGCATTGACAAGGAGAGAGCCTTGCACTCTCTGGATGTCGTTAGATGTGTAAAGTACAATCTGGTGGCTACTTCACCATTCCGGAAGACGGATGCCTTTTTTGTGGTGCCCTCTGGGCCCAAGAAGGGTTTGGCGCCCGTCAAGTCTACCATTAGTAAATGGATTCGTCAGGCTGTTATTAGGGCCTATTCTGCTAAGGGGAGGGATCCCCCTTTCCAGATCACTGCTCATTCTACTCGTGCTGTTGGGGCTTCCTGGGCATTTCAGCACCAAGCCTCTGTTGAACAAGTTTGTAAGGCTGCTACTTGGTCTTCCGTTCATACCTTTTCCAAGTTTTATAAGGTTGATGTGCGGGCCTCAGTGGATGCTGTTTTTGGCCGCAAAGTTCTGCAAGCAGCAGTGGTTTAATTTGTGCACTACTGCCTGTTGGGATCCCCACCCTTTTTGGACACTGCTATTGGATGTCCCACGTGTAATTAATACTTCCGAAGCAGGGTGTGAGACATACTTGGAATAATACCATTTTGTGATTACTCACCTGTAAAATGGGTATTATAAGTATGTCTCAAACCCTGCTTCGTCTCACCCTGAGTTGTATCTTGGATCCTCTATTTTTTTCTCATAGATTTTATTGGCTCTTCCTGGTCCCCTTACTGCTTTCTTATACTGGGGAATGTGTGGGAGGTCCCAGGTATTTATGGACCGGGAGGGGCTTCTTTTTCTAGTCATCTCTGCAGAAGTTCGCCCTCTACTGAACCATAACCCTCGTGTAATTAATACTTCTGAAGCAGGGTGTGAGACATACTTATAATACCCATTTTACAGGTGAGTAATCACAAAATGGTATTTTTCTACATGCTACCACCAGAAATCAGTGGGCCCTATTAAACAATGTATTTTTATGCTGTTGGGATACAAGGAAGGTCTCTAGAGGGGTTCAGGGGCTTGCTCGCTCGGGCTTTACCCAAAGCTTCTCCTTGTGCCCCCACCCAAGTGTCACCCATGGCAGTGCTATGACAGGAAACGGCACCAGGAAGTGCAGGACAAGCTCACCCAATACAACCCCGGCAGGCACCTCACTCACCCCCCATAGCCAACAGCAAGGACGAACTACAACTCCCAGCAGCTTTATTATAACAATTCTAACTACTAACAAGCTCCCAGACACCTCAGCCCATGGAACTTGGAGCAGCAGGTGCTGGAGAGATGTAAATATATATTATTTTATTCTGGGTTTAGTTTGGGAGGTTTGCTATAAAACTATTGCATAGATTACCTCTTGTCAAATGATTTACTAAGATTGTTTACACTTTTATTGAAAATCGAGCTGTTAATGTCCCATGTACAGAAATGATTTAACTATGCATTCACCTCAAAGCTTTAAGCACAATTTAAACTCTGAATGTACTGAATTATATCAGAGTATTGTGGTATTAGGCTGAAATCATGTACTGCGCTCCTTAAATTATAGTAAGTTAAAAATATTGCTACCTGCCCAGACAAGATGCTTAGTAAAAACAGTGTTCATTTGCTAGCCACTGTGATTTCAGTTAAGGCAAATGTCCAAACGCGATCAAACCTGACATACTCTACTTTTAATGGGTACAATGCTTCCAGGCTCTGTGACTAAGAGAGTCGGTCCTTGATAAGGAAGAAATTGTACTGTCCATATACTAAGGTCTCTTTCTCTCACTCTCAATTTGTCCCTTCCCCCTTTTTTTTTCTTCTCCCCCCCACCCTGTCCCTTACTCTTTCATTCGTCTTCTCTCCCCTCTTTCTGTTCTGTTAGCATAGCTACTGATCTACCAGCTGCTCCTGTGCCACCAATTGTCCTCTCGCAGCCGGGTTTATGATGCCGAGTGCTGCATTTCCGAGATTCAGCAGGTACGTGTGGCCTAGGTATGGTCAGCTCTCATTTAAAACAATGAGGGCCTCTGTGCACCAGTATCTTCTGTGTACAAAGGTGCCCATTCTTTTCAAAGGGAAGACTTAATCAGGCCATGCCCACCCACGAGCCAGAACCTCTAAGCACAGCTCCTGACTTCACCAACTGGGGCTGCAGAAGAATGATCATTGGCACGCAAGTGGCGGTGAGTTAAGCAGATCATCCAGTCTCCCATGTCACTGCCTGGCTCTGGAGTTTTTGTCACCCCCTGTTGCCAGACCATTTGTCACCATTTTGCGCTATACATGTTCAACTGTGATGGGCTTTAACATGGAATATCTGGTTTTGTATTTTTTTTATTCTTTTAGTGAAATTTTTGGGTGAAATATGTTAAATTTATTTTAAATATATATTTAAATTTTATTGTTTTTAAAATAAAAAATATAAAATCCTAGTTTTGGTTAAACCTTTAAAAATTTTAAAAAAAAACAGCCCAGGCACCAGCTATGGGGGCTGGTAGACCAGGGTGCAGAGGCTGAGCGTCTGTTCCCGCCCCTAAAGGCTACCACCCTCATGGAAAGTGGGCTCTTATGCACCCCCTGGGCTTTCGGGATGAAGGTAATGGGGTGGGGGGTTGTGGCAAGTCACCCGCTGGCTGGCAGCTGACTTGCCAGCCCCCCTGCCCTGTGAACTGGTATAGGGGTCTCCAGGACTCTCACTTCTGCTACTGGGAGGGGCCTTATATAGTGCCTGAGTGAGTTGACGGATGGCGAGCTGTCAGAAGTCGCTGCACGGGATGAGGAGGAGACCCCTAGTTCTGGATCCCAGATGGAGGTGATTGTCTTTTTTTACCCGCTGCAAATGGGAAAAGCTAGGCATGATTAGCAGTTAACTGCAAGAGAGGCAATCACTTACAATCTACGTTCTTGGCGTAAAGTAGGGTAATCCCTCCCCAGTACTGATTATAAAACAGCATCCAGAAACCATTGCCAGTGAGTCAAAACATGTAACTCTAGACTACAGGAGCTTCATAGTGTAAATTTATGTAACTTCTGTTTCAACAGGAGGAAACGCTGTTTCAGAAAACATAAAAAAGATTGAGTATGATCTTTTGAATGCAAAGACATTGAAGCTGAAACTAGGTGAGTTTTGGTGTAAAGTTTGCTAAAACAAAGATGGCCCGTGGGTCTTCAGCTGCTATGCACCTGCACACTTGTTGTTTGCGTATTTAAAAGGGTAACAATGTTTTGAACGTTTGAATTTCAGATTCCATATCTCACCATCCACTACAGCTTTGAACACTACCTTTGGCTATGTCATACATAAATTTTACTTGCAACTATTTAGTATATGAATAGTTATGTAACAACATCTTTAATGTTTTGCTCCTACAGTTCTGAATTTCATTTTTGTAATTTGTATTATTTTGTAAATCCACCTTTGGCTTTCAATGCTGCCTGAATTTGTCTCGTTGTTCCAAATAACCCCTTTCCAATCTTCTGTTGTCCACATTTTGTACTTTTCCTGTCAAGTTGTCCATCTAGGGACACTGGTCCATTAAATTGGGTTATGGCCAATAGACAGGACTAGAGCAAAAAAACTCCTCCCAGTAAACAGGTCTACAGGCCTGACTTTCTGGATCTCTCCCAGTTGTTGAAGTGAGAAGATCCAAGATAAAAGCCACCCCAGGCACCCAGGTCCTCCATTCTGCTGCCCTGAGGGAGACAAAATACTGATGGCGTGTCCCAGGCATCACTGGGCATAGGGGCAATATATGCTTCTAGTTGTGGGGGCTGTTAGTCCTGCGGGAGACATGCTGGAAGAGCTCGCAGTACTCTCTTAAGGGGAGCTCGACTAAGAGGGGACCAGTTTTAAATTCATACTCAGGTGGGGTTGATATTGCACACCTCCTGTGTCCCACCTTATTTTGCCAAGGGACCACTTCCTCTGATCTGTGGGGGACTATGTGCTGAACTGCCATTCACCTTCATTGTCTACCAGGCATAAATATTCTGGCTCTGAATCAGCCCCAAGGTAGACAGTGAAAGTGAATGGCAGTTTTCTTTGTTGAAAATGTAGTGAGAATTTTCACCTGGCTCTGAATCCACCCATTGGGGAGAAGTATGGAACCAGCAAATGTCCAGCAATTTCACATTTGTGTCTTTGAACTCAGGGTGATCCTTCATGTGCCTGCCATTGAACCAGAAGTCTGCTAGTGCTTCTGGTTGGTGTCCAGTTGGACAATATGATGGCTGTGGCATATGTGAACCAATTGTCTTCAGGATGTGTGTGGCATCGGTCTGAGGTGGCAACTACTGAGGATGATGGCTTACTAGCACTATTACGAATTTTGTCCTTGACAACTGTATTGTCATCTGTTGTCATCATAGCACAGCATGTAGGGAGCTTCCTCTAGTTGTTTTTGGACTGGCCCAGGGGATCGTGCTTGGTTAAGGCCTATTCCTTTAATTTGATTCTTAAGAGGCAGAAGGAGGATCTACCAACCAAAGTTTATGTTGCTATTGGTAAGCTGTACTAGGCAGAGTCTCTTTGTTGCCAGCTTGTAAGCCTGGCTGGGCCTTTTGTAATGTGGGGCCCTTGCTGACCTGTTCCACGATTATAGAAGCTATCAGGGAGATCAGGTCCATATTCTTGGTCCAAGTTAAGGTAGTAACCTTCATGTATATTCTTAGTATACAGTACGTCCTGCTCCAGATAGATTACTTACACTTGGGTATTACTCCGCCAGATGGCGCTGGACTGCAGAGACATCGAAAATAGGTTCCTCCCGGCCCCTCAAATACCCAGGGACCTCCCACAATCCCCAGATCTTCTCTGCAGTCTGGACTGCGAAGGACAAGAAGATGGCTCTCTCTTCTCGCAGGTGAGCGGGGCTATTAGCCTGCGACCTTGTAGGACTATTCCCACACGTTCCATTAGTGATTTGCCTCCCAGCCTTGGCTGCGCTGGTCGGGTGATGGTAGGCAGCACCGCTGTCAGGTGCTTAGGAGCGCTGCTCCACCGCAATCCCCCACCAAAGGGTAGGCGGTATAGGTATATGGTGAGCCTCTATGGTATGCCCCTCCCGCACTATTGCCCCTTGCCCCTGTCTATCGGTGGGTCCTGTTAAGTGGCCGCTGTCCTCCCTCGCTCTCCCTTGTAGCCCTCGGGGGAGGGGGGTGTGTGTGTGTATGTGTATTGGCCTTTGTGCTTCACTGTATTATGTTATTCCAAGTATGTCTCACACCCTGCTTCGGAATGATTAATCACTTCTGGGTTATGTCCAGTAGAGTGCGAATTCTGCAGAGATGACTAGAAAAAAAAAAAAAAGCCCCTCCCGGCCCATAAAAACCTGGGACCTCCCACACATTCCCCAGTAATCGTCTCTGCAGACGGCGAGCAAGTCAGAAGATGGCTGTCTTCTTCCTTGCAGGTAAGCCGGGCTTACACCCGGCCATTTTATTGCCCTATTTCTGCCCGGACCTTTTATTAATTAATTCCTTTGCCTCCCAGCCTGGGCTGTAGGTCCGGGCGAGGGTAGGTGAAACCCTAGGGGTGTGCTATTAGGAGCTATGCTCCTCCGTGACACCCCCACCAAAGGGGTAGGCGGCTACCAGGTTCGGGATTCTGGTTTGGGATGCCCTGTCCGTGCCTTCCCCGAGCCGCATTAGGTGGGGCTGTCCCTCCTTTTTAATTTTCCTGATGATCACTGTCAGTTACAGGATTGTGTGAGTGTCTGTGTGTATGTGATTTCACCTTGGCCAGGCCGCGCTGTCAGGCGGCCTGGAGTCCCGGCCGGCTCCGCTGTTGAATGGGAGCGCGGCCATTGAAAAGGGGATTTTCTTCCCCTTTCTCCTCAGCTTGGAGGAGGGGCGGGGCCGGGCGCTCGGCACGCTGCCGCGGCCCCGCCCCCTCGCTTTGGCGCCCTTGGAGGTTCCCAGCCTTTGGGAACTGCGGTTCCTCTTCCTGGAAGGAGGGGACTGGGCCACGCGCAGTGCATGATTCGCGCACCTCCGCCGTCTCTCCTGGCTGCTGCTGCCTTTGCTGCCGTCGCGGCGCATGATCCGCACCCCTCCTCCGTCCCTCCTGGCTGCTGCTGCCTTTGCTGCCGTCCCTCGCTGGTCGCCATCTTGCGGCTGCTGTGAGTGCCCTGCCGGGCTTGTTTTTCTCCTGGCTGCTGCTGCCTTTGCTGCCACTGTGGCGCATGATCCGCACCCCTCCTCAGTCTCTTCTGGCTGCTGCTGCCTTTGCTGTCATCCCTCGCTGGTCGCCATCTTGAGGCTGCGGTGAGTGCCCTGCGGGGCTTGTTTTCTTTCACCATGTTCACGCTATTGTTGCTTATATGGAGGTGTATTGTATGCTGCATTATTTGGTTATTACATTGTGGCCTTACAGTTATTGTGTGTCTGTACTTATTATTGTAGTTTGATTACTGTTATGGCTGTGGCTCATAGTACCCCCTTTTCATTATGTCTTTCAGGGGGGTTCCCTCCTTGATAGTTAAAAGGGGGTTTCTCCGGGTCCTTAGGTCCCTCACTCAAATTGGGGCTTTACAAATCCTTCCACTAACGGACATTAAGGGGCATCCCGGGTAGCTTAATAGCGTAATTCCCTCTGGTCATTGCGACTGCCACAAAAAATCACCAAATGGAGGCTTCCCAGGATACCAGGCTCGGGATCCCTTCAGGGCAACCCCGGCCGTGTGTGGTTTGTGGGGTATCCCTTGAGGGGGACAATGTGCTTATTTGCGTACCATGTGCACAGCAGGCCATTACGCGGCAATCCGGGCCCCTGGCGTCTGGATCAGCGCTGCCAGCCTCATCACCTACATCCCCACGCCTGGCCTTGACCCCAAGTGACGTTGTCATTAGGGGGAGTCGCAATCCGATGTCTGTGCTAGATGGGCCAGCATTGAGAAGATGATTGCTAGCTCTGCGGCCAAGTCGGCCCCGGCTAAGAGATGGCACTTGGCGCCTGCTGCGCCGGCCTTTGATTTTGATGATTATGATTCTTTTGATTGGTCTGATTATTCCCTGCTTGCAGAAGGGGAATTGTTTCCGGAATCTGAAGGCTCTGATCAGCAGTTTTCTGGATGCTGATGCCGGTAAGGAGCGTGGGGATACCGTGGATACCCCCAGGCTTCTGTCCCATATTTTTGAAGTGCCTGCTAATTCCTTTCCTGCGGAAGCACCTCCGCAAGGGGGGGGATTTTTTGGGACCACTAAGCCTCGTTTTGAGTTCCCTGATCAAAAGCGCTTCAACAATTTGATTCTTAAGAAATGGGAAAAGCCCGGCCGGCTTCCTGGTATCCCTCAGGGGTGGGATAGGCAGTATACCTTTCCTGTGGATGCAGGGGTCGATGCTCCGGTTCTGGGATTGTCCAACACATCTGTTGTGCACTCCCCCGATTCCTCTACCTTGAAGGATAGTGAAGAACCGACGTCTTGACCACATGGCTTCACATGCCTTTGCCTGTGTGGGTTCGGCTTTACGCCTTGTTTTGTGCCTCAGCTCTCATGGCTCTAGCTACTAAATCTTTAATCAGGGGCCTGTTGGAGGGTCCCCATCTGAGCCCTTCTAGTGAGGAATTTGCAGCACTGACGCGTTGTGAAATGTTCATTGCCTTTGTGTTATCTGCTTTGGATGATACAATATGTATGTGTAGTAGGACCTCGGCATCGCTAGTGGCTATACGCCTATCAGTTTGGTTGCACCAATGGGTGGCTGATTCTGCTGCAAAGAAGGCGCTTACAGGGCTACCTTTCGTGGGTATGCGCCTTTTTTGGTGATATTTTGGACTCGGTGGCAAAAGGAGGTAAGTTGCCGCGACTTAAAAAGCAGCGCCAACCCTTTCGGGGTTCAGGCTCCTTTAATTCCTCCTTTCGTGGCTCTCGGACAAGCAGAGGAATCTCTTAGCCTGCGTTCAGAGGTGATTCCTGGGGTAAGGGCAGAGGATGTGCCCGACCCGGGACTGCCTGGGGTTCTAAACCCAAAGCCACTGCAGAAACTCGCTCAGCACTGAGGGGGCACCCTCACCCTTGCGGGTGGGGTGACGGCTGCGGCTCTTCGCCCAGCTCTGGACCTGGGAGGTCACAGACAACTGGATCCTAGGGGTGGTCTCCTCTGGGTACAAGCTGGAGTTTGAGTACCGGCCTTCTCCCAGATTCCTAAGGTCTCGGGTTCCGACGGACTCCCGGGCGCTCAGGTTCATCAGAACCAAGAAGTTTCGCATGGAGACTCTGCGCTCTGCCGTCAGCTCCCTTCGTCCAGGGGACTTTATGACTTCAATGGACATAAGACGCTTACCTTCATGTGCCGGTCTTCCCGGGACATCAATGGTTTCTCAGATTTGCGGTAGGAGATCAGCACTACCAGTTTGTGGCTCTTCCCTTCGGACTGACCTCGGCACTACGGGTGTTCACCAAGGTGTTGGTGGGTGTAATGGCCCTTTTCAGAGCCCAGGGCATTCGCATTGCGCCGTATCTGGACGACATTCTCATCACGGCATCCTCTCTCAGCCAGGCAAAGCTGGACTCCAGGTCGGTAGTGACAGCGCTGGAGAGGTTCGGTTGGGTGATCTACTACCCCAAGTCTTCTCTCTCCCCGTCAAGGGAGGCTTCCTTTCTGTGCATGAATCTGGATACCATTCAGACCAGGGTGTTTCTATCCCAGTCGAAGGTTGAGGTGGTTCATGATCTGATACGTCTCCTTCTGTACCACCCTCGCCCGTCTATCCAGTAAAGGATGAGACTGGTGGGATTGGTGGTGGCTTGTTTCGAGGCAGTTCCTTTTGCTCAGTTTCACTTGAGGCCTCTTCTACTCCATCTGTTATCGGCCTGGGACAGATGCCCTCTGTCCTTGGATCAGTCCTTTGTGATGTCTCCTCTGGTCCAGCGGTCTCTTCAGTGGTGGCTGGACCCGAGGAATCTTCTGGGGGGCAGATCTTTTCTGGCACCCCGTTGGGAAACGGTCACCACTGCTGCAAGCCTGTCGGGGTTTCTGGAAGGAACATCAGTCCCAGGGGCTGGGGGCTCCTCAGGAGGCTCACATCCCAATCGACATCCTGGAGCTGAGGGCGATTTGGTTGGTGCTGTCGCACCTGACGCATCATCTCCAGGGCTTACCGGTTCAGGTTCGATCAGACAATCAGACTGCGGTCGCTTACATCAATCACCATGGAGGGACTCGCAGCAGGAGTGCCCTCCGGGAAGTGTCTCTGATTCTTGCTTGGGCCGAGAGCAATGTTCCATGCATCTCGGCGGTGTACATTCCAGGGGTGGAAAACCTGGAAGCGGACTCTCTGAGCAGGGGGACCTCTCGCCGAGGGGAATGGTCCCTTAGCAACAGGGTATTGCTATCCATCTGTCACAGGTGGGGGTTTCCGGAAGTGGATCTCTTTGCCTCCCATCACAACCACAAGCTCCTTGCCTTTGTGTCTCTGTTCCAGGATCCTCTGGCTCTGGCAGTGGATGCCATTTCTCTGGCCTGGCGGGATCTGGGTCTCCTGTTTCTGTTTCCCCCCTTCTCCATGGTAGGCAAGGTGGTGCGCAAGCTGGTTCATGAGGGTGTGCCAGCAATTCTGGTGGCCCCAAGGTGGCCAAGACAGATGTGGTTCGCAGACGTCGTATGGCTGGCGGTTGATCAGTACAGGTTGCCTCTGTTTCCGGATCTGATCACTCAAGGTCAGTTTTGTTACCCCACTTTACAAACGCTGGCTTTGACGTCATGGCTGCTGAAACCTCTATCCTAAAAGAAGAGGGTTTGTCTGATGCTGTGGTCCAGACGCTTGTTAGGGCTAGGAAGAAATCTTTCTCCAACATCTTCTACAGGACCTGGCGGTCCTATATTGATTGGTGTGAGGCTAGGGCCTTGCCTTGTAGGGTGTTTTCCATTCCCTGATTTTTGGAGTTTCTTTAACACGGTCCGGACTTGGGCTTTCAGCTTAGCACCTTGAAAGGGCTGGTTTCCGCTGTAGCGTTTTTTTCTTTCAGAGATCTTTCGCTCTTCATCCTTTGGTTAAGACTTTTTTCCAGGGGGTCACTCATGTGCAGCCCCCTCGCAAGCCTTTGTTACCAGTTTGGGACTTGAATTTGGTTTGGTCGGCCCTCCTGGGTCCTCCTTTGAGCCAGTGTAGGATGCTGCACTTTCCATTCTCACTCTAAAGGTTGCCTTTTTGGTGGCTATTACCTCCGTTTGACGTGTCTCTGAGTTGGCGGCTCTGTCTGTTCAGGCCCCTTACTTTGAGAGACACCAGGACAAGGTGGTCTTCCGCTTTAAGCCAGATTTCCTGCTTAAAGTGGTCTCTGCTTTTCATCTCAATCAGGACGTTGTGCTCCCTTCCTTGTGTCCTAAGCCTAGCAATGACAAGGAGAGGGCCTTGTGCTCTCTGGATGTTGTTCGTTGTGTAAAGTACTATTTGGCACTGTTTCTGTTGCCTTCGGGACTCAAAAAGGGTTTGGCGTCCGTTAGGTCTACCATTAGTATATGGGTTCGTTAGGCCATTGTTAGGGCCTATGATGCAAAGGGGAGGGATCCCCCTTTCCAGATCACTACTCATTCCACTCGTGCTGTTGGGGCTTCCTGGGCTTTCCAACACCGGGCTTCTGTTGAACAAGTTTGTAAGGCTGCTACTTGGTCTTCCGTTCATACCTTTTCCAAGTTTTATAAGGTTGATGTGCAGGCCTCAGCAGATGCTGTTTTTGGCCACAAGGTTCTGCAAGCTGCAGTGGTTTAATTTGTGCATTATTGCCTTTTGGGATCCCCACCCATTATGGACACTGCTATTGGATGTCCCAGAAGTGATTAATCATTCCGAAGCAGGGTGTGAGACATACTTGGAATAATACCATTTTGTGATTACTCACCTGTAAAATGGGTATTATAAGTATGTCTCACACCCTGCTTCGTCCCACCCTGAGTTGTATCTTGGGTCATCTATATGGTGAACTTTTTATTGGTAAAAAAATTTTATTTGCTCTTCCTGGTCCCCTTACTGCTTTTCTATACTAGGGAATGTGTGGGAGGTCCCAGGTATTTATGGGCCGGGAGGGGCTTCTTTTTTTCTAGTCATCTCTGCAGAAGTTTGCCCTCTACTGGACATAACCCAGAAGTGATTAATCATTCCAAAGCAGGGTGTGAGACATACTTATAATGCCTATATTACAGGTGAGTAATCACAAAATGGTATTATTATGATTGTCAGTCGCCGCGCTGACTTGGTTGCACTGATTGTCTTTCTTAAATTTGCCGCCGCGCGCGCTTCCACTGTGTTCCGCGCTTGGCGGCGGCGTTACTTCAGGCGCTGGTGCGCCGTTATTGGCTGCTTGTCACGTGTACGGCTTCTCGCCCCTCGAGGTATACCCGATGCCATTTTTTCTTGGTTCCGGCTGCTACTTGACGGGCATCTACCTACCGCGGTCCGCGAGTGCCCTCGCGGGCGGCTTTATTTACCGTTGTCATTTACATGTCACTTGCGGCTCCCCTTTGCCTATGTCTTTCAGACGGGCCAAACCCTCTTGGCTTCTCCCGGCCCTACTCCCTCTATTTTTAGTTAATTAACTTGTGAGGCCTAGTGTTAATTACTCCCACTTCCCTAGCAGGTTATTGGGGCATCCCGGGTTGCTTTTATAGCGTCAATCCCTATCGGCCTATTGTGCCGCTATAATCACCATATGGAGGCATCTCAGGATAATGTGCTTGGGGTTCCTTCGGGACAAGCCCGGCTGTGTGTAGCTTGTGGGGTGTCCCCTATTAGCGCTGACAATGTGCGGGTCTGTGTACCTTGTGCACAGCAGGTACATGCGCTGCAGCCTGGTTTTCCAGTGGCTGGGCCTGCGCCTCGTATGACTTCACCTACTCCCCCAAGCTTAAATCTCACTCCCACTGAGTTGCATACAAGTGGGGATTCTCAGCCTGATGTGTCTTCCAGACTGGCTAGTGTTGAGAAGTTGATTGCTAATACCTTGGCGCGTAAGGCCTCTGCAAAAAAGCGCCACTTAACGCCTGATGTCACTCTTTTCCCTATGGAAGCTGATGAGTTTTTGGAACTGTCTGGCTATACTTCTTTTGGAGGAAGGGGAGCTATTCTCTGACTCAGGGTCATTTGATGAGAGGCCCAGGGGTCATGACGATTCGGGCTCTGACCCCTGGGCCCCAGATGACATTGATAGACTGTTGGCTCAGATTTTTGAGGTTCTGTCTATTTCTCCCCCTGTTGCGGCCCCCAGGCAACAGGGGGAACTGTTTCATACTGCTAAGTCACACTTGGAATTTCCTGAGCAAGCCCATTTTAATAACCTTGTGCTCAAGGAATGGGAGCGCCCCAGCAGGCTTCCACAGTGTACCTAAGAGTTGGGATAGGAAGTATCCCTTTCCTGCTGATGTGGTGAAGTGTTGGTCATCCCCTCCTGAAGTGGATGCCCCAGTCCTAGGGTTATCTAACACCTCTGTCATGCACTCCCCTGACTCTACTACCCTGCGGGATGCTGAGGACCGGCGCATTGATCAGCTGGCGTCCCATGCTTTTGCCTGTGTGGGGACGGCGCTGCGCCCGGTCTGTGCCTCTGCCATTACGGCTGTGGCTATTAGGACCCTGCTCAGAAGTATCCTTGATGATGCCCCTGATGATGTGTCTAGGGAGGAGTTTAATTCACTCTCTAGTTGTGATGTTTTTGTGACCTATGTCCTCTCTGCCTTGGATGACACCATTAGAATGTGTGGCAGAACCTCTGCCCTTGTGGTGGCTATACGCCGCTCGGTTTGGCTACACCAGTGGGCTGCTGACAACGCTGCCAAGAAAGCCCTCACTGGTTTTCCCTTCAAAGGACTACGCCTGTTTGGGGAGCGCCTGGACCTGTTTGCTAAGGGAGGCAGGTTACCCCAGCGCAGGCGGCAGTCTCTGCCCTTTCGGGGTCAGGGCTCCTTTTCTTCCCCCTACCGTGGTGCTAGACAAGTGAGGGGGGTTTCCCTTACTGGGGCCCGAGGAGACTTCTCGGGTAGGGGCAGAGGACGTGGTCGCCCTGGCTCCTCCTGGGGCTCCAAGCTTAAGTCCTCTTCGGGGCGCCCTCACCCATCCGGGTGGGGGGATGGCTTCAGCACTTTGCTCACGTCTGGAGGCTTCATGTCTCAGACCGGTGGATTCAGGAGGTAGTGTCCTCCGGTTACAAGATAGTTTGCTGCCTGCCCCAAAAGCCCCCCCCCCCCCCAAGGTTCATCAGATCCCGGATTTCTCAGGACCCCGTGTCGGCTCAGGATCTAGTGCAGGCGGTGAAAAGCCTTCTGGAGCTGGGGATCATCTGCAAGGTCCCTTTAAGAAAAAGGGGCAAGGGCTTCTATTCCAACCTCTTCACCGTGCCCAAAAAAGATGGGTCAGTCAGGCCCATCCTGGACTTGAAGATCCTCAACAAATTTGTCAGGTGCAGGCGTTTTTGCATGGAAACTCTGCACTCTGCCATCAGTTCCCTGCGCCCAGGGGTTTTCATGACGTCTGTGGACATCAAAGATGCTTACCTTCATATTCCTGTGTTTCCAGGTCATCAAAGGTTCCTCAGGTTTGCTCTGGAGGGTCAACACTACCAATTTGTGGCATTGCCCTTTGGTCTCACTTCAGCTCCCAGGGTGTTCACCAAGGTGCTGGCAGGAGTGATGTCTCTGCCCAGGTCTCAGGGCATCCGTGTGCTGCCCTACCTGGATGACATTCTCATCACTTCCCAATCTCTACATCAGTCAGAGTTGGATACTCAGCTGGTAGTGTCCACCCTGGAGTCATTCGGCTGGGTGATCAACCATCCCAAGTCTTCTCTGTCTCCCTCCTTAGTGACTTCATTTCTGGGAATGAATCTGGATACAGTTCAGGCAAGGATTTTTCTTCCTCAGCAGAAGGTGGACAGTCTGATCATGCAGGTTCAGTTCCTGCTATCTTGTCACCATCCCTCCATCAGGCAGGGAATGCAGCTGGTGGGCCTGATAGTGGCATGCTTCGAGGCGGTCCCTTATGCTCAGTTCCACTTGAGGCCTCTGCAACTCCACCTCTTGTCAGTATGGGACAAGGACCCTGCGTACCTGGACCGGGTCTTTGCACTTTCCCCCCTGGTCAGGCGGTCCCTCTTGTGGTGGCTGGACTCCAGGATCCTGTTGGGGGGCAGATCCTTTCTGACCCCCCTCCTGGGAGACGGTCACAACGGATGCCAGTCTGTCAGGTTGGGGGGGTTTCTGGATGTCCCTGCAGTTCCAAGGGAGGTGGGGCCCTCAGGAGGCCCACACACCTATCAACTTCTTGGAACTACGGGCGATCAGGTTGGTTCTGGCTCAGTTGACTCATCGCCTTAGGGGCCTGCCTGTTCAGGTGCGCTCTGACAACCAGACGGCAGTTGCCTACATCAGTCATCAGGGAGGGACCCGGAGCAGGAGGGCCCTCCAGGAAGTGTCTCTGATCCTGACCTGGGCGGAGGCCGATGTTCCCTGCATATCAGCGGTGTACATCCCGGGGGTGGAAAATCTGCAGGCAGACTCTCTGAGCAGGGGGACCTCTCACCTGGGAGAATGGTCCCTCTGCAACAGGGTGTTTCAATCTCTGTGTCACCGTTGGGGTCAACCAGATGGGCATCTGTTTGCATCCCGTCACAATCACAACCTCCCGGCCTTTGTCTCCCTGTCCCAGAATCCTCTGGCCTTGACCACGGATGCCCTAGCAATGTCATGGCAGGACTTTCAGCTCCTGTATGTCTTTCCTCCATTCCCCCTGCTGGGCAGGGTTCTGCGCAAGATTGCTCTGGAAGGGGTGCCAGCAATTCTGGTGGCCCCCAGGTGGCCAAGAACAGTGTGGTTCGCAGACGTGGTGCAGCTGGCAGTAGATCACTACGTTCTGCCCAGGGTGCCAGACCTGCTCACTCAGGGTCCCTCACGTCATCCCAATTTACAAACTCTGGCTTTGACGGCCTGGCTGCTGAAACCTCTAGCTTGATGGAGAAGTGGCTGTCTACCTCTGTTGTTGATACCATGATAAAGGCTAGGAAGAAGTCTTCTTCTTCCATTTATTACAGGGTTTGGCGTGCCTACATTGACTGGTGTGAGTCTAAGTCTCTTCCCTGTTGTGTGTTCTTTATTCCCAGGATCCTGGAGTTCCTGCAGTTGGAGATGGGGCTCCAACTCGGTACTCTGAAGGGTCAGGTTTCTGCCCTGGCTGTTTTCTTCCAGAAGTCCTTTGCTCAGCATTCTCTGATCAGGACTTTTTTCCAGGGGGTTACTCATGTGCGTCCCCCACGTAAACCTATGTTGCTTGTTTGGGATTTGAACTTGGTTTTGTCAGCCTTGCAGGGTGCTCCCTTTGAACCTGTGCAGGATGCTGCCCTGGCCATTCTTACTCTCAAAGTTGTCTTTTTGGTCTCTATCACCTCTGTTAGGCGTGTGTCTGAGTTGGCGGCGCTCTCCATCCAGCCCCCTTACTATGAGACACACCAGGACAAGGTGGTGTTTCGCTTCAAGCCAGACTTTCTGCCTAAGGTTGTCTGCCTTTCCTTTGAATCAGGACATTGTTCTTCCGTCATTGTGCCCTAATCCTAGTAATGCTAAGGAGAGGGTCTTGCATTCTTTGGATGTGGTTAGGTGTCTGAACTACTATCTGGTGGCTACTACACCTTTCAGAAAAACTGATGCTCTTTTTGTGGTCCCTTCTGGTCCTAGGAAGGGTTTGGCTCATGCCAAGTCTACTATCAGCAAATGGATCCGTCAGGCTGTGATTCAGGCCTACACTGCTAAGGGGAAGAACCCTCCTTTCCGCCTTACTGCTCATTCTACTCGTGCTATTGGTGCCTCTTGGGCTTTTCAGCACCAGGCTTCTGTTGAACAAGTTTGCAAGGCCGCTACTTGGTCTTCTGTTCATACCTTTTTCAAAGTTTTACAAGGTTGATGTTAGGGCCTCAGCTGATGCTGCTTTTGGCCATAAGGTTCTGCAGGCGGCAGTGGTATGACCTGTCTGCTGTTACCTTTGGGGATCCCACCCTACTTTAAGGCCACTGATATTGGATGTCCCGAGTGTAAGTAATCTATCTGGAGCAGGACGTACTGTATACTAAGAATAATACAATTCTGTGATTACTCACCTGTAGAATTGGTATTATGAGTATACATACGTCCTGCTCCACCCCACCCTTGGTTTTGCATCATCTTGGATCCCCTGTGTGGTGATTGTTATCATTGTTATAGTTACCAGTTTGTTTGAATTCTCCCGGCTTCTCGTTAACTGCTTTTCAATGCTGTGGATTGTGGGAGGTCCCGGGAGGAGCCTATTTTCGATGTCTCTGCAGTCCAGCGCCATCTGGCGGAGTAATACCCAAGTGTAAGTAATCTATCTGGAGCAGGACGTACTGTATACTCATAATACCAATTCTACAGGTGAGTAATCACAGAATTGTATTTTTTCCAGTTATTTCTCTACAACCTTCTGGCAGATGGTTTAGACTTCTAGTTTGTGAGTGTGGAGGGGCTTCTGTTTAACCTACCCTTGTAAGAGTCGTTTATACCTAGAGTAAGAGTAAAATTACCATGAAATGTGTATCAGTAAAATGATTAGAAGAATACTATTTGCTTATATGGTACTGACTGCACTATACCTTGCCACCCTAGGACAGCCTGGTATTTCCTGTCCATGGTCCTGTATAGCTTATCCATATAGCCAAATAGCAGGGCAGGAGATGAAGAAATTATGCAGCACACCTCCTGTGTCCCACCTTATTTTGCCAAGGGACCACTTCCCCTGAGCCGTGGGGGACTATGTGCTGAACTGCCATTCACTTTCATTGTCTACCAGGCATAAATATTCTTCTGGCTCTGAATCAGCCCCAAGGTAGACAGTGAAAGTGAATGGCAGTTTTCTTTGTTGAAAATGTAGTGAGAATTTTCACCTGGCTCTAAATCCACCCATTGGGGAGGAGTGTGGAACCAGCAAATGTCTAGCAATTTCACATTTGTGTCTTTGAACTCAGGGTGATCCTTCATGTGCCTGCCATTGAACCAGAAGTCTGCTAGTGCTTCTGGTTGGTGTCCAGTTGGACAATATGATGGCTGTGGCATATGTGAACCATCAGGGTGGCACAAGGAGCAAGAAAGCCTTTTGGGAGGCTGCTGGAATATTGCATAGGCGGAACAGCATGTTTAGCTATTCACATTCCTGTTGTGGACAACAGAACCTGTGCAGACTATCTTAGCCAAGAAATGGTTGATCCGGGATGTTCCACATGTTTGTGATAGGTGGGGTGGACCTTTTGCACATTAAGATTACAAATCCTCTCTATCCTCAACTTTTACGCTTTTTTTTTAACTGAGATTACGCTAGCTATTTTTTTCATGGGGCGAACCTATTGCCTTCCTTTGAAAACTGTTTAACTGTTAAACTGTATTATAGCAGCTGGGCAACATCCTGACATCCACTTACCGGCATGGGAAGCCAGAACCACAGCCCTGTTACTTACATACGTCTATGTTCCCTCATTATTCTAAGTGTGCCATACACTCCACTTCGATCTTCATGACATGTGGGTAATCTCCAGTAGAGGGCGAACTTGTGCAGAGATGAATATGCAAAAAAAGAAAGCCCCTCCCGGTCCATATATACCTGGGACCTCCCTCCAATTTCCCAGTTCCTTCTCTGCAGGGAAGGCGACAAGACAGAAGATGAAGACTTCTTTTACTTTCAGGTAAGCCGGGCCCGCGCCCGGCCGTTTATTGTCCCTATTGCTGCCAGGACCCTTTCTAAATTGTCCCTATCTGAGCCTCCCAGCTTAGGCTGCGGGTCCTGGTGAGGGTAGGAGCACCCTATGGGTGCGGAAGGAACATTGCTCCACCGTGAGACCTCATTATGGGGTAGGTGGTTACCCAGGTTTTGATGGTCCTGGTGTGGGATGCCCCATCCCTACATGCCTGTGGCCCTATTCGGGCCAGGTTCCCCCCCCTTCCAGGTCCCTTACTTCCTTCTAGGGGGGGGGGCTGGCGGGCCGTCATCCTCGGCCTCTCCCTTTTACTATATATATATATATATATATATATATATATATATATATGTATATATATATATATATGTATATATGTGTCTGTGTGTTACCACTGTAAGTTGTGTGAGTTGGTGCGGATCACCTGGAAGTTATTCCCTGATGAATTGGTGCTGTTGCTTGGCCTAGCCTGCTGTGGTTTCTCCTGTCAGCCTGGGGAGCTTATCTCCCTCAGGCTGTGTTTAGATAAGGGGGCGGGGCCGCCCCCTCGTTCGGCGCGTTTTCTGAAGGGCCTCCCTGGCCAGATCCGCGCTGCTGGGAGGGGGGTGGGGCCTGGAAAAGCGCGCCTTCGGCACTGGCCCCCGCCCCCCTTCTCTTCCTGCTTCTTCCTGATCACCTCAGAGACGGGGGGCCATCTTGCTGCATTGCTGCTGCTATCGTTTCTGGGGGACATTAAGGGCCTGGTGGCCACTTCATTAGTTATTTGTGGGTCCCTCTCTGGTGGGGGGGCCCCCTATGGTACAGGCTTATGCTTTTTTTTTTAACTTTTTTTTTTTTTTGAATGATGTTGTTACGCTGTATAGTAACTGATATGCCTTATTGTGTGTTGCAGATTGCTTCATAATAGTGCATATTAAGGGGTTCCTCCTGGTCCTGGGGTCCCTAGTGTTAAATTGATTACCTTAAATCCTCCCACCGGGACTTTTAAGGGGCATCCCGGGTTGCTTAGGCATAATTCCCTGCGGTCTTGCGACTGACTACATAAATCACCTTATGGAGGCTCCGCAGGATACTGGGCTCGGGCTCCCTCTGGGACAATCCGGGCCATGTGTGGGGTATCCCTTACGGGGGAGAATGTGCTGATTTGTATTCCATGTGCACAAAAGGCCATAACGCGGCAGTCCGGTACCCAGCCTTCTGGGTCGGCTCCTCCCCCTTCATCGCCTTCCCCTCCCCGCCTTATCCGTACCCCAAGTGTCATTGGTGCCAGCGGGGAGTCGCACTCTGATGTTTGTGCTAGGTTGGTCAGCATCGAGAAAATGTATTGTTAGCACGGTGGGCAAGAAGGCCCAGGCTAAAAAGAGACATTTGTCATCGGCCCAGCCCTTGTGGGATGTTGACGATTCCATTGATTTGTCGAATTATTCCCCTTTACAGGAGGGGGAATTGTATGAGGAAACGGAGACTGACTATGTACAGTCTGGTGATGCTTATGTCGAGCAGGCGCTGGGGGATGCCGTTGATACGGCCACTGTTTTGTCACATCTATTGGAGGTGTTGGATATTGACCCGCCTGAGGCGCCTCCTCTCAATTTTGATGCGCTGATCCTGAAAGAATGGGAAAGGCCCAGTCGGCTTCCTGGTGCTCCTCAGGGATGGGATAGGAAGTATCCTTTCCCGGTGGAGGCGGTTAAGTGATGGTCTTCTCCTCCCGAGGTTGATGCGCCAGTTTTGGGTTTGACTAACTCTTCTGTGCTGAACACCCCTGACGCCACTTCCCTTAAGGATGGCGAGGAGCGCCTTGATCAGATGGCGTGTCACGCATTTGCCAGCGTGGGCTCGGCCCTGCGGCCTGTTTGTGCATTTGCCCTAGTGTCGCTTGCTACCAGGTCTCTTATCAGGGACTGGCTGAATGACGCTCAGTTTGATCCGGCTAGCGATG
Source organism: Gastrophryne carolinensis (assembly GCA_027917425.1). Taxonomy (NCBI): domain Eukaryota; kingdom Metazoa; phylum Chordata; class Amphibia; order Anura; family Microhylidae; genus Gastrophryne; species Gastrophryne carolinensis. The sequence continues at coordinate 104,763,423 of CM051239.1, read as the reverse complement.
AGTTTGCTACCCTTAAGATATGTGAATTGTTCATGGGTTTTGTCTTGGCTGCTATGGAAGATTCTATTGTCATGTGTAGCAGGACTTCAGCCCTATTGGTGGCTATGCGCAGATTGGTCTGGCTCCGACAGTGGACAGCGGATTTTGGGGCCAAGAAGTCGCTTACAGCTCTTCCCTTCCTGGGTGCGCGGCTGTTTGGAGATAAGTTGGATGCTGTTGCTAAGGGAGGCAAGTTACCTCAGCGGAAGAAACAGCGCCGTCCCTTTCAGGGGGCTGGCTCGTTCACTTCTTCCTTTCGAGGATCCAGAACAGCTAGAGGTTTGGCCTTCTCGGGTGGCAGGGGCTCGTCCTGGAACAGGGGCAGTGGTCGGGCACGTCCCGCGGCTGCCTGGGGTTCCAAGTCCAAGCCCGCTGTTAAACCGGCTCAGCAATGAAGGGGCGCCCTCACCCGCACGGGTGGGGGGATGGCTGCAGCTCTTCTTCCAGGTCTGGGCCCGGGAGGTCACAGACAATTGGATTTTGGAAGTGGTCTCCTCCGGGTACAAACTGGAGTTCGAGTACTGGCCGCCTCCAAGATTCTTAAGGTCCCGGGTGCCCTCGGACCCTCAGGCTGCACAGGGGCTCCTGTTAGCAGTAAAAAACCTTCTGGACATGGGAGTTATTTGCCCGGTGCCTCAGTTGGAGAGAGGCAGGGGTTACTACTCCAACCTTTTCACGGTTCCCAAAAAGGAGGGTTCGGTGAGACCCATTCTAGATCTCAAGGTTCTCAACAGGTTTATCAGAGCCAAAAAGTTCCGCATGGAGACTCTGCGCTCAGCTATCAATTCCCTTCGCCAAGGGGATTTTATGACATCCATAGACATCAAGGATGCATATCTGCATGTACCGATTTTTCTGGCGCATCAGAGATTCCTCCGGTTTGCGGTGGAGGATCAACATTTTCAGTTTGTAGCCCTTCCTTTCGGACTGACCTCGGCACCGAGGTTCTTCACCAAGGTCTTGGCGGGAATAATGGCTCTGCTCAAAGCTCAGGGCATTCGCATTGTGCCTTATCTGGACGACCTGTTGATCTCAGCTTCTTCCCTCCGTCAGGCGGAGCTGGACACCCACCAGGTGGTGTCGACTCTGGAGAGGTTCGGGTGGGTGATCAACCGCCCCAAGTCTTCTCTCTCCCCGTCTCGAGTGATTTCATTTCTGGGCATGAATCTGGATACCATTCAGGCCAGAGTGTTTTTGCTCCAGACCAAGGTGCGGGGGATTCAGGATCTGATCAGCCTTCTTTGGGCCAGTCCTTGTCCCTCTATCCGACGGGATGAAACTGGTGGGCTTGATGGTGTCATTTTTCGAGGCGGTACCGTTTGCACAGTTTCACATGAGATCTCTTCAACTTCACCTATTGACGCATTGGGACAGGTGTCCGCAGTCATTGGATCAACCTTTCAGGATGTCTCCCTGGGTTTGGCAGTCCCTTTGGTGTTGGCTGGAGTCGAGCAACCTGTTGAAGGGCAGATCCTTTCTTGTCCCTTGTTGGGAGACGGTTACCACTGATGCAAGCCTGTCGGGCTGGGGAGATTATTGGAAAGGTCATCCGTTCAGCAGGGTGTGAGGTCCTCAGGAGGCTCACACCCCCATCAATGTCTTGGAGCTCAGAGCCATCCGACTGGTTCTGGCACGGCTGACCTCACATTTACAGGGTCTACCGGTTCAGGTTCGTTCAGACAACCGAACGACGGTAGCTTACATGAATCACCAAGGAGGGACTCGCAGCAGGAGTGCCCTCAGGGAAGTCTCTTTGATCCTGCACTGGGCGGGGAGCAATGTTCCTTGCATTTCGGCAGTCTACATTCCGGGAGTGGAGAACACGAAGGCGGATTCCCAGAGCAGGGGATCCTCTCGCCAAGGAGAGTGGTCTCTCAACCCCGAGGTTTTTCTGGATCTTTGCCGCAAGTGGGGGACTCCGGAGGTGGCTCTCTTTGCCTCGAGGCACAATCACAAACTTCCGGCCTTTGTGTCTCTTTCTCAGGATCCTCTATCTCTGGCAGTGGATGCCTTGTCCCTTGCTTGGAAGGATCTGGGTTTTCTTTACCTGTTTCCGCCCGTCTCCATGCTGGGCAAGGTAGGTTTTGCAAACTGGCTCTGGAAGGGGCACCAGCAATTCTGGTGGCTCCAAGGTGGCCAAGAAGGGTTTGGTACGCAGACGTTGTAAGGCTGGCCGTAGATCAGTACCGGCTTCCCATGTTGCCGGATCTGTTATCTCAGGGTCTACTACTTTACCCCAATTTACAAACGCTGGCTTTGACGGCTTGGCTGCTGAAACCTTCATTCTGAAGGAGGAAGGTTTGTCTGCGGCCGTTGTTCAGACCTTGATTAGAGCTAGGAAACTGTCCTCTTCTGGCATTTACTATAGGACTTGGAGGTCCTATATTGATTGGTGTGAGGCTAGGGCCTTGCCTTGTAGGGTGTTTTCGATTTTTAGGATTTTGGAGTTTCTTCAGCATAATCTGGATCTTGGGTTCCAGCTTAGTACTTTGAAAGGACAGGTTTCTGCTCTGTCGGTTTTCTTCCAGAGGTCTTTTGCCTTACACCCGCTGGTTAATACCTTTTTCCAAGGGGTCGCGCATGTGCGGCCCCCTCGGAAAGGCTGTGGTTCCTGTTTGGGATTTGAATTTGGTTCTTTCGGCTCTCCAGGGTCCTCCTTTTGAGCCGCTACTGCTCTTTCGGTTCTCACTCAGAAGGTTGCTTTCTTGGTGGCTATTACCTCTGTTCGGCGTGTCTGAGTTGGCGGCTCTGTCGATTCAGGCCCCTTACTTTGAGAGACACCAGGATAAGGTGGTTTTTCGTTTTAAGCCAGATTTCCTTCCTAAGGTGGTGTCTGCTTTCCACCTCAATCAGGATATTGTTCTCCCTTCCTTGTGTCCTAAGCCTAACAATGATAAGGAGAGGGTTCTGCACAATTTGGATGTTGTTCGCTGTGTGAAGTACTATTTGGTGACTACTTCTTCCTTCCGCAAGACGGACGCTTTTTTCATGGTGCCCTGCAGGCCCAGGAAAGGTTTGGCACCTGCTAAGTCTAAGATTAGCAAATGGATTCGTCAGGCCATTGTTGGGGCCTATTCTGCTAAGGGGAGGACTCCCCCCTTTTAGGGTCACTGCGCACTCTACTTGTGCTGTTGGTGCATCCTGGGCTTTTCGGCACCAGGCTTCTGTTGAACAAGTTTGTAAGGCTGCTACTTGGTCTTCCGTTCATACTTTTTCCAAGCTTTACAAGGTTGATGTGCGGGCTTCAGCGGATGCTGTTTTTGGCCGCAAGGTTCTGCAAGCTGCAGTGGTTTGAGTTGGTACATTCTTTACTGTTTCTGGTTCCCACCCATGACGGACACTGCTATTGGATGTCCCACATGTCATGAAGATCGAAGTGGAGTGTATGGCACACTTAGAATAATACCGTTTTGTGAGTACTCACCTGTAAAACGGGTATTATGAGTGTGCCATACACTCCACTCTGCCCCACCCCTTTTTTTTCAGGTATTCTGGAGCTTTTATATGGTGAACCATTGGTTTTGATTAAGGTTATAATTGGTTCTTCCTGGTCTCCTTACTGCTTTTTTACACTGGGAAATTGGTGGGAGGTCCCAGGTATATATGGACCGGGAGGGGCTTTCTTTTTTTGCATATTCATCTCTGCACAAGTTCGCCCTCTACTGGAGATTACCCACATGTCATGAAGATCGAAGTGGAGTGTATGGCACACTCATAATACCCGTTTTACAGGTGAGTACTCACAAAACGGTATTTTTGTTGGCCAGTGAGCTATGGAGATCACACCTGGGCCCAGGAGGTAGGTTATCATCTGGGATGTGCATCTGGCTTTTTGTACTGCTATGTGGAGCAGACCATCTCTCATTGAGCTGTCCCCCCTGCTTCCTAGGTCAGGGAAACTGGGGGATCCATTTAGGTTTTCTGTTCTCCATGCGATAGCTTCTTTGGCATTGTTTCTAGTATTGTGCAACCTTCTTTAAACGTTTGGATGTCCCATATGTATGAATAAAAGCAAAGGCTTTGGGGTACAATTAAAATATATTTTGTACATATTTTGGTACAAAAATTCTAGGCTCAGCCTGAAGGATCTTGTTAATGGCTGAACGTTTACTAAAGGCTAGATAGGGTACAATTGTCTTCAGGATGTGTGTGGCATAGGTCTGAGGTGGCAACTACTGAGGATGATGGCTTACTAGCACTATTACAAATTCTGTCCTTGACAACTGTATTGTCATCTGTTGTCATCATAGCACAGCATGTAGGGAGCTTCCTCTAGTTGTTTTTGGACTAGCCCAGGGGATCGTGCTTGGTTAAGGCCTATTCCCTTACTTAAATTTGATTCTTAAGAGGCAAAAGGAGGATCTACCAACCAAAGTTTATGTTACTATTAGTAAGATCTTTGCTCTACTAGTCTCTTTGTTGCCAGCTGGTAAGCCTGGCTGGGCCTTTTGTAATGTGGGGCCCTTGCTGACCTGTTCCACCATTATAGAAGCTATCGGGGAGATCAGGCCCATATTCTTGGTCCAAGTTAAGGTAGTAACCTTCATGTATTTTTCCAATGATTTCTCTACAACCTTCTGGCAGATGGTTTAGACTTCTAGTTTGTGTGTGTGGAGGGGCTTCTGTTTAACCTACCATTGTAAGAGTCGTTTATTCCTAGAGTAAGAGTAAAATTACCATGAAATGTGAAGCACTGTATCAGTAAAACCACCCTAGGACAGCCTGGTATTTCCTGGCCATGGTCCTGTATAGCTTATCCATATAGCCAAATAGCAGGGCAGGAGATGAAGAAATTATACAGAGGAAAAAGTACTGTAAAATTGGAAACTTTTTTAATCCCCCCTCCATTCTGTATTTTCATGTTCTCCCTTTCTTCCTTATTTTAAAGAAAGACGCAAAAAAGCCTCAGCCTGGGAAAGAAATTTGGTCTATCCAGCTGTAATGATATTGCTCCTCATTGCAACGGTAAACAATTGTTGAGTTTCCTTGTGGCCTGGAGCACATGTGGTTAATTTAGAAAACAGGCTAATAAAATTTTATCTCGTCTCATTTTAGTCCTTTTCTGTAATTTTGGTGTCCTGTAATTTTCTGCGCTTGCTGGTGGATGAGACTGCAATGCCCAAAGGTTCAAAGGTACAGTGACATATGTTATACTGTAGGGTTGGCGAATGGGAATGTGTTCATATAGAGTATTAGCAGCCAAATGTTGTAGACACATTCTAACTTATTCATACATTTCTGTTTAAGTTAGGAGATCTGTTACGAGATATGTAATGATTTCAGTAATTAGGGCTCAGCACCATGAGATTTTTTTCTCACTTTTTTTGTGAGAAAAATCTGTTTCTCCTTTTTTTTTTTTTTTTCCTGTGCAATTTTTTTTAATTTAGACAGCTAAAAATTGTGCTGCATTGGAAAAATCATATATTTTTTTTCTCACAAAAAAAGTGAGAAAAAAATCTTATGGTACTGAATCTGTATCAGTATCTTACAGTACAGTATCTTTTCCACTAATATTTGTCATGCACAAAATTGCGTAGTCTTCGTCTAATACCTTCTTGATTTCTGTTCCACCTTATAGTGAGAATTCAGGTCCATTTGATGTGTAAATCCTGTCACCAACATACATTCACCAACTTAATTGGACCATCTCCGTTAGGGGGAGCCAATTACTGTTTTGGTTCACTCAATATATATATATAAGTAAACGGACAATCATAGCATGATAACTTAAACCACCATATCTTGTCGGCGCGCTTCATTCGTGCTTCAAACTTTTTCAAGACCTCTGCTGTGGATGCTGGATCTCTGTGTGCATCCATGCCGTGCTTGGAGCCAGATCCACTCATATTCGCATTTGAAACATCCTCTTTGTGTGTGGTTTCGATATACATGTTTTTTACAATATATGATGGTTTACGTTATCATGCTATGATGGTCTGTTTACTTACAGTCATGGCCGTATATGTTGGCAGGTTTGGGGGGTTTTTATAGTTGGTACCACAGTAGGTCTGTGTGGTTCCTAACCATAAAATTGGAGTATTTAAGTGAGGCTTATTGTAAAAAGGAAAGATAACTTGATAATTCTCTTGTTATAACTGTATATACAAATCCATTAATTTATCCAAAAAGCGTTTTATTTACACCAAAATATCCATTAATTCATCCGATTGGTATTAATCTGTACATCTCACCATGACATTTCTGGTATAGAAACAAACAGAGTTAGTATATGGCATGGTTATAATGTTATATTCTTATTGCTGCGCAACAGGTTATTGTTTGTAGCAAGTGTGCTTAGCACATGTTTGTAGCAAGTAGGGTTTAGTACATCTGTTTGCTGTACAGTGCAGTACTGTACAGCAAACAGATGTACTAAACCCTACTTGCTACAACTGAGAGGCGCAACAGGACTTGCTACAAACATGTGCTAAGCACACTTGCTACAAACAATAACCTGTTGCGCAGCAATAAGAATATAACATTATAACCATGCCATATACTAACTCTGTTTGTTTCTATACCAGAAATGTCATGGTGAGATGTACAGATTAATACCAATCGGATGAATTAATGGATATTTTGGTGTAAATAAAACGCTTTTTGGATAAATTAATGGATTTGTATATACAGTTATAACAAGAGAATTATCAAGTTATCTTTCCTTTTTACAATAAGCCTCACTTAAATACTCCAATTTTATGGTTAGGAACCACACAGACCTACTGTGGTACCAACTATAAAAACCCCCCAAACCAATTAATTTGTTAAGGAGTAGAGGCACCCAGCTTACTAGTAAGAGCCAGGATCCATCTACAGTGGAGTATAAATACTCCACTTCCCCCTTAAAAAGTATATGTTGGCACCCCTGAAATTTTTCAAGAAAAATAAAATTCTGTGAGTACTCACCTGTAGAATTGTTTTTACTATGCACAGCACGGCCTGCTTCATGAAGTCATTACATCTGGGGTATTCCGCCACAAGGTGACGCAGTGCACTGCAGAAGACTTGCGGCTCCTTCCGGCCCCATATAAAAAACGGAAATCAGCCATAGACCTCCAGTGTTGACAAGCAGTTATACAAGAAGCCGGGAGGTAAAAGGCAAAAAAGGTAAAAAAAAACCCTTAACTAACTTGGAACAATCACCATAAAGAGGCAACCAACAATAACGATAACAAGGGAGGGATGAAGCAGGCAGTGCTGTGCATAGTAAAAACAATTCTATAGGTGAGTACTCACAGAATTGTATTTTTCCTAATGCACAGCATTCATGAAGTCATTACATCTGGGACATCCAAAAGCAGTGTCCATAAGGTAGGTTGGGATCCTCAAAGAGTAATGGCAGGCAGTTCAAACCACTACCGCCTGAAGTACCTTGCGTCCAAAAGCAGCATCAGCTGAGGCCTTAACATCAACCTTGTAGAACTTGGAAAAGGTATGAACAGAAGACCAAGTAGCGGCCTTACAAGCTTGTTCAACAGAAGCTTGGTGCTGAAAAGCCCAAGAGGCACCAATAGCACGAGTTGAGTGAACAGTAATCCGGAAAGGAGGAACCTTCCCTTTGGCAGAATAGGCTTGTACCACCGCCTGACGTATCCACTTGCTAATAGTAGATTTAGCCGGAGGCAAACCCTTCCTAGGACCAGCAGGAAGAACAAAAAGAGCATCAGATTTCCTAAAAGACTCAGTAGCAACCAAATAAAACTTCAATGCCCTGACAACATCCAGAGAATGAAGGGTCCATTCCTTGGAATTAGCCGGGTTAGGACACAAGGAAGGTAAGACAATGTCCTGATTGAGATGAAAAGCACACACAATCTTAGGCATGAAATCCAGCTTAAGCCGAAACCCCACTTTATCCTGATGCCTCTCAAAATAAGGAGGTTTAATGGAAAGCGCCGCCAGCTCAGAAACTCGCCTGACCGAAGTAATAGCCACCAAAAAGGCCACCTTAAGTGTTAGAATGGGCAAAGCAGCCCCACGGATAGGCTCAAAGGGGGGACCCTGCAGAGCAGACAACACCAGATTTAAATCCCAAACCGGTAGCATAGATTTACGTGGCGGACGCACGAGTAACTCCCTGGAAAAAGTCTTAACCAGCCGGTGATTGGCAAAGGATCTTTGGAAAAAAATAGCCAGAGCTGACACCTGTCCCTTGAGGGTACTAAGTTGAAGGCCCGAATCCAAACCATGTTGCAAAAATTCCAGAATCCTGGGGATAGAAAACACCCAACAAGGAAGAGACTTGGACTCACACCAGGCAATGAAAGCATGCCAGACCCTGTAGTAGATAAAAGATGAGGACTTCTTCCGAGCCCTAATCATAGTATCAACAACAGAAGCCAGCAACCCCTTGTCCATCAAGATGGAGGTTTCAGCAGCCAAGCCGTTAAAGCCAGCGTTTGTAAAGTGGGATGGTGCAGCTGTCCCTGAGTGAGAAGATCTGGATCCTTGGGCAAGACGTACTGGTCTGCTGCCAACTGCACAACGTCTGCCACAAGAATGGCTGGTACCCCCTCCTGGGCTATCTTGGGCAGCACCCTGCCCAGCAGAGGAAAGGGAGGGAACACATAGAGGAGCCGAAACTCCGTCCAAGGAATCGCTAGCGCATACGTGCCGAAGGCCAGAGAATCCTGCGACAGGGAGACAAATCTTGGAAGCTTGTGATTGTGGCGGGACGCAAACAGGTCCACATCCGGCTGACCCCAGCGGTGACACAGGAAGTGAAATACCTTGTTGCTGAGGGACCATTCCCCCAGCCGAGACGTCCCCCTGCTCAGGAAGTCTGCCTCCAGGTTCTCCACCCCCGGAATGTAGACCGCCGAGATGCAAGGGACATTCTCTTCCGCCCAAGACAGTATCAGGGACACTTCCTTGAGGGCTCGCTTGCTCCGAGTCCCTCCCTGATGATTGATGTAGGCAACCGCCGTCTGGTTGTCCGAGCGAATCTGAACAGCCCGACCCCGAAGGTGTGGGGTCAACTGGGAGAAAACCAACCTGATCGCCCGCAGTTCTAGAATGTTGATGGGTGCATGGGCCCCCCCCAACCGGTCAGACTGGCATCTGTGGTGACAATCTCCCAGCACGGCGGCAGAAAGGTCCTGCCCACTAGAAGATTCCTCGAGTCCAGCCACCACTAGATGGACTGCCTGGCCAGAGGGGACAGAACAAACTCCTGATCCAGGGACACAGGGTCCCGATTCCAAACTGACAAAAGATGCAACTGAAGAGGCCTCATGTGAAACTGAGCAAAGGGAACCACCTCGAAGCAGGACACCATCAGGCCCACTAACTGCATCCCCTGCCGAATGGAGGGATGATGACACAAAAGCAGAGCCTGTGCCTGCAACTGAAGGCCCTCCACCTTCTGCTGAGGGAGAAATACCTTGACCTGAGAGATATCCAAAATCAGGCCCCAAGATCTGCCATGGCCCCAAGAATCTCTGAGGTTGCCCAAGAAGAGGGAGCCACAACCTCGTCTGGGAGCACAAAAGGAAGGGAAGGAAGCGGCGGGCCCCCGAAAGGGCCGAGGCTGCTTCCTACTCTGAGGTAACCTACCATCCTTGGTCAGGACATCCAGACGCTCACCAAAGAGACGAAGCCCCGCGAAGGGAAGCCCGATGAGATACTTCTTAGCAGCAGTGTCAGCTGCCCACTGGCGCAACCAAACAGATCTGCTGCGCATAGCCACCAAGAGGGCCGAAGCCCTACCGCCCAGCCGGACGGCATCATCCATGGCAGACAGCACAAATGCAACAAAATCAGAGCAAAGCAGGAGGGCCCTATACTCCTCCCTCCTCCTACCAGCCATGGCGCCATCTTGATGTTCTTCTGAAGGGCAATGGCCGTAATGGCTGCGGCACAAACAGGACGCATGCCTGCCCCTACAAAGGTGAAAGCATGACAGGGCAGCTGATCCATACGGCAGTCCGCGCCATCACGTAGTGTAGTAGTGTCAGGGGACGGCATGACCGAAGTATTAGACAGCCCTAGAACAGGAGCATCCACCTCAGGGGGACACGACCAGCGCTTGACCAGGTCAGCAGAAAAAGTATACTCTCTGTCCTGTCCTTGGGCACCGTGGTCAATCTGTCAGGACGTTCCCACTCCTTGAGCACCATATTGGAGAAATGGCCCTGCTCTGGGAAATCCAAGCATTGCTTGTCAGGTCGAAAGAGCTCGCCCTGCTTCCTCTTCGCCACCTTAGGGGGGGCAATGTACAAAGTCTCAAAAATGTCTAACAACAGTCTATCAGTGTCAACAGGGAGCCCAGTATCCTCATCAGAGGCGGACCCCGGGTTACTGTCGTACCCTCCTAATGGTCCCCAGATGAGTCTGAATCAATGAAAAGCTCCCCCTCCTCAAGAGAGTCACGGCCGCCAAACATGTGAAGGCCCACACCTCCTCGGCAAAGAGGGAAGGCGCGGTGTCAAGATGCCGCTTCTTACCCGAGGCCTTGCCCATCACAGGTCCTGCCAGCTGCCTCTCAATGCTGGCCACAAGTAGTGCCAGATCAGATTGGGACCCCCTGCTAGTATCCCCCTCACTGGGGGCTAAATGCAGACGCGGGGGAGTAGGAGATGCCTGGGGGAGCGCAGAACTGGGAAGAGAAGAGCTCATCCCAGCCTTGTCCGCAATAATACCTTGGGCGCACGGCACACAGACCGCGCCACCACAACTCAAAGGGGATGCCAAGCACGCTATCCCCAGAATCCTCCATATGGTGATTAACACAGGCACAATAGGTCAGTATAGGGTAAGGGCTAATAAAAGCCACCCGGGATGCCCCCAGAAGGAGCCAGGAAAGGAGAGGTGGGGGGAAAGAGCAGGACCGGGAGAAACCAAAACACTCAGTTATCCCGCCTGAAAGACATAAGCAAAGAACACATAAGCATCCCACAGTACATGCCCCAATAAGAAAAAACCCCCATGTAGGACTTACGGACCAAAGGGTACAGCACGTGCAGCCCACACAGATATCCCCCTCCGATCACCGCAGCGGTCGGAGCGGCCAAGCAGGAAGGCAGAGCAGCGGACAGATCACACCGCAGCACACGCTGGAATTGGCCCCCGGAGACCAGACATGCGCCCGCAGCAGCAGCGAAATAGTGCCGAGAAGAGAACCTCGAGGAGCGGACCGCGGGGGTATGACGCCATACGCGTCATCCCCCGGCGCCGCCCCCCCCCCCCGAAGAGTGCGAAAAGCGCGCCCACGTGACCATGTCGGCGCCATGACAGGCCGCAGCATGTGAAGCACTATAGCGCCGCCCGCCACGGAGCGAATTACACCCCCGGTGGCGGCAAACAGTAAGCTGCAAAACCAAACCCCCTTCCCCCCTGCGAACACCCGACGGGGAGAGGGGGAGAAGTGAGGAGGGCAGGCAGCGGCAGGAGTGGAGAGGTGACAGGAGACACAGGGAAGGGGGAAAAGAAGGGGAACCTAATAACATAAGTCCCCAAGCACAAACTCACCCCCTCACATAGCGAAGGCAGGAGACTTCTTCCCTCAGCAGGCTCACCATAAAAGCCTATGGCCAGCTACCCTTTATGGTACAGGATCTGCGGCTTGGAGCAACGCTCCCGAGCACCTGACCCAAAGTGCTCCTCTGCCCTCACCCGATCCGGCAGCCGAGGCTGGGAGGCACAGAGGGTCCAGAAGCGGGTGGAAATAGACTTGCAGGGCCTCTCAATGCTGGCCACAAGTAGTGCCAGATCAGATTGGGACCCCCTGCTAGTATCCCCCTCACTGGGGGCTAAATGCAGACGCGGGGGAGTAGGAGATGCCTGGGGGAGCGCAGAACTGGGAAGAGAAGAGCTCATCCCAGCCTTGTCCGCAATAATACCTTGGGCGCACGGCACACAGACCGCGCCACCACAACTCAAAGGGGATGCCAAGCACGCTATCCCCAGAATCCTCCATATGGTGATTAACACAGGCACAATAGGTCAGTATAGGGTAAGGGCTAATAAAAGCCACCCGGGATGCCCCCAGAAGGAGCCAGGAAAGGAGAGGTGGGGGGAAAGAGCAGGACCGGGAGAAACCAAAACACTCAGTTATCCCGCCTGAAAGACATAAGCAAAGAACACATAAGCATCCCACAGTACATGCCCCAATAAGAAAAAACCCCCATGTAGGACTTACGGACCAAAGGGTACAGCACGTGCAGCCCACACAGATATCCCCCTCCGATCACCGCAGCGGTCGGAGCGGCCAAGCAGGAAGGCAGAGCAGCGGACAGATCACACCGCAGCACACGCTGGAATTGGCCCCCGGAGACCAGACATGCGCCCGCAGCAGCAGCGAAATAGTGCCGAGAAGAGAACCTCGAGGAGCGGACCGCGGGGGTATGACGCCATACGCGTCATCCCCCGGCGCCGCCCCCCCCCCCCCCGAAGAGTGCGAAAAGCGCGCCCACGTGACCATGTCGGCGCCATGACAGGCCGCAGCATGTGAAGCACTATAGCGCCGCCCGCCACGGAGCGAATTACACCCCCGGTGGCGGCAAACAGTAAGCTGCAAAACCAAACCCCCTTCCCCCCTGCGAACACCCGACGGGGAGAGGGGGAGAAGTGAGGAGGGCAGGCAGCGGCAGGAGTGGAGAGGTGACAGGAGACACAGGGAAGGGGGAAAAGAAGGGGAACCTAATAACATAAGTCCCCAAGCACAAACTCACCCCCTCACATAGCGAAGGCAGGAGACTTCTTCCCTCAGCAGGCTCACCATAAAAGCCTATGGCCAGCTACCCTTTATGGTACAGGATCTGCGGCTTGGAGCAACGCTCCCGAGCACCTGACCCAAAGTGCTCCTCTGCCCTCACCCGATCCGGCAGCCGAGGCTGGGAGGCACAGAGGGTCCAGAAGCGGGTGGAAATAGACTTGCAGGGCCGCAGACTTGGTTGCCCCACTCACCTGCGCAACAGAAAGCCATCTTCTCTCTTTGCAGAGAAAACACTGGAGGTCTATGGCTGATTTTTGGTTTTTATATGGCGTCGGGAGGAGCCACAAGTGTTCTGCAGTGCGCTGCGCCACCTTGTGGCGGAATACCCCCAGATGTAATGACTTCATGAAGCAGGCCGTGCTATGCATTAGGAAAACAAAGTATTTCTCACAGAAAAGGATTGCAGTAACACGTTTTGATATACACGTTTATTCCCTTTATTGGAACTAAACCAAAAAAGGATGGAAAAAGCTAATTGGACAAAATGTCATACCAAACTCCTAAAATGGGCTGGATAAAATTGACACCCTTTCAAAATTGTCGATAAATAAGATTGTTTCAGGCATGGGATGTTCCTTTAAACTGACCAGGGGCAAGTAACAGGTGTGGGCAATATAAAATCACACCTGAAAGCAGATAAAAATGAAAGAAGTTCACTTAGTCTTTGCATTGTGTGTGTGTGCCACACTAAGCATGTACAACAGAAAGGAGAAGAGAACTGTCTGAGGACTTGAGAACCAGAAAAATATCAACAATCTCAAGGTTACAAGTCCATCTCCAGAGATCTAGATTTACATTTGTCCACAGTGCGCAACATTATCAAGAAGTTTGCAACCCATGGAACTGTGGACGGAAGAGAAAAATTGGTGAAAGGTGTCAACACAGAATAGTCTGGATGGGGAATAAGCAGTCCCAAACAAGATATTAAAGCTATCCTGCAGGCTCAGGGAGCATCAGGGTCAGCGCAATCTATCCATGGACATTTAAATGAAATGAAACACTATGGCAGGAGACCCAGGAGGACCCCAATGCTGACACAGAGACATAGAAAGAAAGACTACATTATTCTTGGTGTGCCACACACCCCGCTTCACTTCTTAAATATTCATCCATTATTGGGTTAATCCACCGCAGGTGACGTAGTGCAGAGAGGAAGTCTTGTAACGAGCCCCCTTCCGGCCTATATATACCTGGTACCTCCCCTCAATCACCAGTATTTTTTCTCTCTGCTTGCTGACAAGTCAGAAGATGGAAGTCTCCTGCTTACAGGTAGGCCGGGGTATTCTTACCCCGCCACCCCCCTTTTGGTCTATTTCTGCCCGGTTTGAGTTTGTATACCTTTATGGTGAAATGGAAGCCTCCCAGCCTTGGCTGCTCACCGGGCAAATGGTAGATGGCACTTTAAGTGCCTAGGAGCTTATCTCCTACCGCTCGACCTCATGCGTGGGGCAATGTGGCTAACCGGCATGGTGATCCGGAAATGGGATGCCCCTGTCCCGAGGGTCCCCGTAGCCCCTTTCTCTCCCATTACGGTCCCTTCTCCCTTCACTATGGGGGGGGGGCGGTGAGGGTGTGCTTTTAGTATGTGTGTTTCACTTGTATCACTGCATGTTAACATATATGTCATGTTTATACATTCACTGTAGCATGTGTATATTTTGGGTCTGCTTTAAGTGCAGCTTGCGCTGGGTAAAGGCTGGCCACTTCTCTGGCAGTTTGTTGCTTTGTGGCCCCCTCCCCCCTTTCCCCTCTCCTCGCCTGGCTTTCATGTAGCATTGTCAGCACCATGCGGTTTTTACCCTCCCCCCTCCGCCGCCTGGGCGCACGTGCTGTGGCCAGCTGTAAGTGTTTCCAGCTGATCGGCGTGGGGGGGGCGGGTCCCGCTGACGCGGCGCCGGGGGGCGGCGCCGGGGTCATGCGGCGTCTGCGGCGGGCCCAGCATCCTTGCTTCCTTCAAAACACAGGAAGTCACGTGGGCGCACGGCCGCACTTTGTCTTCATGCCTGCTCATGGCTGCTGGCTGCAGGCTTACCGGCTGATTGCTGTACAGGTAAGCGGCCCCTCCCGTTGGGGCCGTTAAATGGGGAATACTTTTTAATAATACAGTGAGAAATCACTGTTAAGGGGGCGTCATTTAAGGGCACTTGGTGCCATACTTATATGTTATACACATGTGAAGGATCTGATGGTTGTTTCTTTGCCTTGCAGATCCTGGGATCCCTGCTTATGCTAGCCCTCCGGCTCTATGTGCCTGGCTAATTATTGGGATTGCTTTGAATGTTTATATACATAGACTATATATAAATATATATATATAGTTTCTATTAAAGGGGACCTAAACTTGGAAAAAAAAAAAAAGTGTTTATATAAATCCTCCCTTCCGGGACATTACTAAAATAAAGGGGGCATCCCGGGTCGGCTTATGCCTTAAAAGTCCCATTATTGCGAATACCATAAATCACCATATGGAGGCTTCCGTAGATTCCGGAAACGGTTCTGCTGTTCCGTTTGGGGGGTGCGTAGGTTGTGGGGTTCCACTCCCAGCTGATGATATCTTTATTTGCATCCCTTGTGCAAAACAGACTATTGCGCGCCAGTCCGTTGCTTCGGCTGCGGGGCCATCGCATCCTTCATCATCTCCTACCTCTCCCTTCCTATTCCGGACCCCGCATGACACTGTCAAAAGTGGGGATTCGCATTCCGAGGCGGCAGCACAGCCCTGCCCCCGGAAAATGATGCCCGTTAAAGCAGCGTTGAAGACCGCTACAAAACGAAGGCACCTGACTCCGGTACCTTCGGCTCCACAGGACCAGTTTTGTGAACCTGTGGAATGGTCCGATGGATCCCCTGACGAGGATAAACTCCCGTCGGAGTCAGATGAGCCGACAGGTCAGCGTGTGGCTGATGAGATCGGTGATTGGTCAGAGGGGATTGTTCTTGACACCCCCTCCATTCTGGCTCAAATGTTTAAAATTTTGAGTTTAGATACGCCTGAGGCTGCCGCCCCGCCAAAGGGTCAGTTATTTAAAGAGCCTCAGCCGAGTTTGGTTTTTCCCAGACAGCACCACTTTGAGAGGGTGGTTCTTAAGGAATGGGAACATCCCACACGGTTATCTGGAATTCCTTCCAGTTGGGAAAAGCGTTATCCTTTTCCACCAGAATTGGTGAGCTTTGGTCTGTCCCTCCGGACGTCGATACCCCTGTACTAGGACTCTCCAGCTCGGCTATGGTACAATCTGCTGAGACCACTGTCCCCAAAGATGGGGAAGATCGCAGGATTGACCAATACGCTCGACATGATTTTATCTATTCCGGGTCAGCATTGCGCCCGGTATGTGCTTCAGCCCTTCTTCTATTGGCAATTAAGTCCCTAATTCAGGGGCTATATGAGGATCTTGATCCCGCTTGCAAACAGTTCACTGCACTTAAGCAGTGTGAATCTTTTGTGGCTTATGTCCTGGCCGCTCAGGACGATGCGCTGACTATGAGTAGCAAGGCGGCAGCTATGCTGGTGGCTATTCGCAGGTCAGTATGGCTACGTCAGTGGTCAGCAGACACGGCTTCCAAAAAGGTACTCACAGCTCTCCCCTTTTTGGGGTTGCGTCTGTTTGGGGAGAAAATTGATTCAGTCGCAAAAGGTGGTAAGATGCCACAACGCAAAAGGCCTTGTGGTCCCTTCAGGGGGACAAGTTCCGGTAGGCCTTCCTTTCAAAGGTTCAGAGCGGGCAAAGGTACGTCCTTTCCCGCTACCAGTGGCACAGGTTGGACTCGGGGGAGGGGCCGTGGCCGGCCCACTCAGTCCTGGGGCACCAAGCCCAAACCTGCTGATAAGCTCACTCAGCAATGAGGGGCTGCCCTCACCCGTGCGGGTGGGGGGACTATTGCGACACTTCTACCATTGGAACCATGTGGTTCTAGGCAGATGGATCCAGGAGGTAGTGTCGCCAGGTCACAACCTGGAATTCGAGTCTCACCCTCCCTCGCGGTCCATTCAGGGGTCGGTTCATCCCGGCCTTAACTCTAATCAAGACGGAGTGTGTCTTTCTTTTGCCCAAATTCACACAAGAACGCTTCAGCTATTTCTGCTAGCGTGTTGGGTCCAGCAACCTCTGTTGTTGGATCAGTCCTTCCAATTGTCCTCCCGTGTACGGCAGTTCCTCCTGTGGTGACTGGTCTCGACCAATCTTGTATAGGGCAGGTCTTTCCTGACCCCCCCTTGGAAAGGTGTCACCACGGACACCAGTCTGTCGGGATGGGACAGATTCTGGAAGGAGCTGCGGTTTCAGGGGCAGTGGAGGCCCCACTTACCCATCAGTATTCTGAATCCGAGAACCCTTTGTCAGGTGTTTGCTCTCCTGACTCAGTACGTTCTGGGCCTTCGGGTCCAGATGTGTTCAGACAATCGATCAGCGGTTGCTTGCGTCAGTCTTCAGGGAAGGACGCGCAGTCTGAGTACTCTCAGAGAAATGTCCCTGATCCAGACATGGGCAGTGTTCCATGTTCCCTGTCTCTCGGCGGTTTACATTCCAGAGGTGATGGAACAGGTAGCGGACCGGTTGAGCAAATGCTCTCCCCGTCTGGAAGAATAAGCTCTCCATCCTCGGGTGGTTCTCTTATTGTGTCTCCAATGGGAGACTCCGGAGGTGGACCTGTTGGCCCCTCATCACTATCACAGGCTCCCGAGCTTCGTGTCACTCTCCCGGGATCCTCTGGCTCTGACAGTGGACGTCAGGTCCCTGAACTGAGGAGCTCTGGGATTTCTATACCTGTTTCCTCCGTGGCCCTTGCTGGGCAGAGTTCTTCAGAAGTTGGCTCTGGAAAGGGTGTACGCCGTTCTCATGGCCCCAAAGTGGCCAAAACGAATAAGGTTCGCAGACATAGTTTGGCTGGCAGTGGACCAGTTCGTTCTGCCTCTTCGGCCCGATCTGCTCACTCAGGGTCAATTGTGTTACCCCAATTTACCAGCGCTGGGTTTGATGGCCTGGCTGCTGAAACCTCCATCCTGAAGGAGGAGGGTCTTTCTGATTCAGTCGTTAAGACTCTGATCAGTGCCCGGAAGAAGTCTTCTTCCATCACCTACTATAGGACTTGGAAAGCCTATATCACTTGGTGTGAGATAAGATCTTTTCCTTGTAGGGTCCTTTCGGTCGCCAGGATTCTGGAGTTTTTACAATCAGGGCTGGACTCTGGCCTCCAGCTAAGTACATTGAAAGGTCAGGTCTCTGCCTTATCTGTCTTTTTTCAGAAGCGTGTTGCGCTTAAACCTTTAGTTAAAACTTTCTTCCAGGGGGTTACGCATGTGTGGCCTCCCAGGAAACCATTACTCCCTGTTTGGGATTTGAATTTGGTTCTTTCGGCTCTTCAGGCTCCTCCTTTTGAGCCTTTGCAAGATATTGCTTTGTCTACCCTGACTCAGAAGATTGTCTTCTTGGTAGCGATCACTTCTGTCCGGCGTGTCTCAGAATTGGCGGCCTTAACTATCCAGGCGCCTTACTTCGAGAGGCATCAGGATAAAGTGGTCTTTCGGTTCAAGCCAGACTTTCTTCAGGTTGTTTCTGCTTTTCATTTGAACCAAGATATTGTTCTTCCCTCCTTGTGTCCTAATCCTAAGAATGACAAAGAGAGGGTTTTGCATTGTTTGGATGTAGTACGCTGTGTTAAGTACTACTTGATTATCACGTCTCCTTTCCGTAGGACGGATTCCTTTTTTGTTGTGCCCCATGGGCCTAAGAAGGGTTTGGCACCAGCCAAATCTGCCATTAGCAAGTGGATACGTCAGGCCGTTACTGCGGCCTATTTGGCTAAGGGAAGAGTTCCCCCTTTTCGTATTACTGCTCATTCCACTCGCGCTGTTGGGGCGTCTTGGGCTTTTCAGCACCAAGCTTCTGTTGAACAGGTTTGTAAGGCCGCCACCTGGTCTTCTGTTCACACTTTTTCTAAGTTTTACAAAGTTGATGTGCGGGCCTCAGCGGATGCTGTTTTTGGCCGCAAAGTTCTGCAGACTGCAGTCATTTAAGTTATGCTTCACCTGGCCTTGAGATGCCCTTCCCTTGTGGACACTGCTTTTGGATGTCCCAATAATGGATGAATATTTAAGAAGTGAAGCGGGGTGTGTGGCACACCAAGAATAATACCATTTTGTGAGTACTCACCTGAAAAATGGATATTGTTGGTGTGCCACACACCCCGCTTCACACCCGCCCTTTTCGGTATTACCGAAGCATTTATATGGTGAAGCCCTTTTTTATTTATATCAAAATTGATTTTGGAGGTTATCGGTGGAATACTGGTACCTTGTCTTTCTGCTTTTTAAATATACTGGTGATTGAGGGGAGGTACCAGGTATATATAGGCCGGAAGGGGGCTCGTTACAAGACTTCCTCTCTGCACTACGTCACCTGCGGTGGATTAACCCAATAATGGATGAATATTTAAGAAGTGAAGCGGGGTGTGTGGCACACCAACAATATCCATTTTTCAGGTGAGTACTCACAAAATGGTATTTTGCCAAAATGCACTTGAGTAAGCCAAAATCCTTTGGGAGAAACGTCTTGTGGACAGATGAGACCAAGATGGAGCTTTTTGGTAAAGCACATCATTCTACTGTTTTCCAAAAACGGAATGAGGCCTACAAAGAAAAGAACACAGTACCTACAGTGAAATATAATGTAAGTTCAATGATGTTTTGGGGTTGTTTTGCTGCCTCTGGCATTAGGCGCGTTGAATGTGTGCAAGGCATCATGAAATCTGAGGATTACCAACAGATTTTGGGTCTCACTAGACAGTGTCATAAACCTGGGTTTGCATCCGAGATCTTGTGACCTCAAACATATGTCAAAAAGCACCCAGAAATTGATGGCAACCAAAGGCTGGAGAGTTCTGAAGTTGCCAGCAATTAGTCCAGATCTAAATCCCATTGAAGATCCCATTGAGTGGTCCAACATCCTGGCTGAAAGAAGCTTATTGATGGTTATAAGAAGCAACGTATTTCAGTTATTTTTTCCAAAGGGAAGGGCGTGCAAGCAAATATCAAATATTAAGGGTGCCATAATATTCTAAGTATGTCACACACCCCGCTTCAAACATTAATAATTACTCTTGGGGTAAACCCACCTCTAGGTGGCGACGTTGCAGAGAAGTCTTGAAAAACGAGCCCCTCCTGGTCTATACATACCTGGGACCTCCCACTTATCCCCAGTGTTCTTCTCTGCAAGATGGCGACAAGACAGAAGAATGAAGTCTCCTGCTTGCAGGTAGCCGGGGTGACACCCCGGCCCCCCTTTTGGTCTGTTTCTGCCCGGCTCATTTTTTCTATTTGCCCCTTGATTCAGTGTGTAGCCTCCCAGCTTAGGCTGCTGGCCGGGCAAGGGTAGACGGCACCCTAAGGTGCCTAGGAGCTTGCTCCTCCGCTAGACCCCATACTATGGGGCAACGCGGTTATCCGGCCTGGTGATCCGGATTTGGGATGCCCCGTCCATTTGCCCCTATGGGTTGGCCCTGTGCCCCGCTTGGTCCCTTCTCCCTGCGCTAGATGGGGGGGTGGGGTGTCTGTGTGCTGGGTGCATGATTCCAAACTGTATGGCTGGGTGAGTGTTTTACTTTACTTGTTGCGCTGTGCAGCCTGTAGGGGGCGGGGCCGGGCGGCGTGCGTGTCGCCGGCCCACCTGTCTGTCTTGCTTGCTGGTCTCTGCGGGGCTCCGACATGGCGCCCTCTGTGTGTGTGGCGGTTCTCGTCTCGCGCGGCCCGCGCTGTGCTGTTGATTGGCGGGGGGCGGGGCCAGAGCGTCTGGCGCGCTTGGTTGGGCCCGCCCTCCTTCTTCCCTGCCTCCTCGCTTCTGATGGCCGTATGCTGCGTGTGGCGCCGCCATTTTATGTGTTTGGCTCTTAAGGTAGGCCGTGTTTTGTTTCCTTAAGGTGGTATGTCTTCTGCTTTTTAGGGACATTATAACTGGTCCGGGCATGGCTGTCAGTAACCCCTTGAGGTTGGGGTTTGTCTGGGTGATCTCAGCGTGACCCTTGGTTGTTAGTTGCATTGCAGCCGGGTCCCTTGCTCGTGTGTGCATGCATAGCCATCTATATATTCTTCGCTGTGCTGTTCATGCTTGCTTTTTTGTGCTTTTATTCTTGTGCTGCCGCATGCTGGTCTGTTAGTTGCTTGGAGTGACTGTTGTCTTTTCTGTTACAGATCCTGGGATCCGGCGCTGAAGGGCTCTCCCGGTCTCAGATACTTGGCTAGTGGGGTTGTCCATTACAATATTTTATATATATTTTAAATTGCAAATCCTCCCACTACTGGGACATTAAAGGGGCATCCCGGGTCGCATACGGCGTAAATCCCTGGGTAATTGCGAATACCACAATTTCACCATATGGAGGCATCCAAGGATACCGGAAACGGCCCTTCTGGGCAATCTAGGCTGTGTGGGGGTTGTGGGGCTCTGCTCCCGGGGGATGATGTCATTATATGCATTCCATGTGCGCAACGGAACATTGAGCGCCAGTCCGGCACCCCGGTTTGTGGCCCCTTGCCGCCCATGTCATCTCCTACTCCTCCTCGCCTGTTCCGGACCCCGTGTGACGTTGTCATGGGTGGGGATTCGCAATCCGAGGTGTGCGCCCGGTTGGCTAGCCTCGAGAAAATGTTTTCCGCTGTGGTTGCTCAGAAGGCTCCGGCTAAGCGGAAACACTTGTCCCCGCCTCCGCCGGACTCAGACGTGGAGGTTATTTAGGCATTGGATTGGTCAGATTGCCCCCTGGCTGAAGAGGGGGAAATTCTAGAGGAATTGGACGACCCTGAGGTCCAGCAGTTGTTTGGTGCTGAGGGTGACCAGGCGGTGGGGGCGGTATTTGACACCCCTTCCATATTGGCTCAAATGTTTGAAGTTTTGGATTTAGACCCTCCCGAGGCGGTTCCTCCGTGTAAGGGTGAGTTGTTTGATGTGGCCAAGCCGCGTTTGGAGTTTCCCAGTCAACGACATTTTGAGAATGTCGTCCTTAAAGAATGGGAGCAGCCTACGCGTCTCGTTGGTGTTCCGCCTAGTTGGCATAAGAAGTATCCTTTTCCGGCGGACTTGGTGAAGCGTTGGTATTTTCCTCCCGAGGTTGATTCCCCGGTTTTGGGGCTATCTAACATGGCGGTGTTGCATTCTCCTGACACGGCTACCCTTAAGGATGGCGAAGATCGCTGGATTGACCAGCTGGCTCGCCACAGTTTTACCTGTGCGGGTTCGGCTTTGAGGCCTGTTTGTGCTTCGGCTCTTTTGTTGTTGGCGGTTAGGTCCATTGTCAGGGATTTATGTGCGGACCTTGATCCTACTTGTGATGAGTTCCTTGCTCTCAAACGTTTCCTTTGTTTCGTTTGTCCTAGCCGCTCAGGATGACGCCATGGTGATGTGTGGCAAGACCGTGGCTTTGTTGGTGGCTATCCGACGGTCGGTGTGGTTGCGGCAATGGACTGCTGACTTTAATTCTAAGAAGTCGCTCACGGCTCTTCCCTTTTTGGGTTTGCGCCTGTTTGGTGAGAAATTGGATTCGGTTGCCAAGGGAGGTAAGTTACCTCAGCGCAAGAAGCTTCATCGTTCCTTTCGGGGGGGCGGCTTCTTTTAATCCCTCCTTTCGGGGAGCCAGAGCTGGCAGAGGTGCGGGCTTTTCGGCCCCCAGGGGTGCAAGCTGGAACAGGGGTAGAGGCCGTGGCCGTCCCGGTCACTCCTGGGGTGCCAAACCCAAGCCCGCTGCCAAGGCCGCTCAGCAATGAGGGGGCGCCCTCACCCTGGCGGGTGGGGGGATGGTTGCGACACTTCTCCCAGGTGTGGGACCAGGCGGTCTCGGACAGGTGGATCCGGGAGGTGGTGTCGGCCGGTTACAAGAGTTCGAGTCCCGACCTCCTCTAAGATTTTTCAGGTCTCGTGTTCCCTCAGATCCTTTGGCCGGGCAGGGGCTCCTGGCGGCGGGGAGGAATCTTCTGGAAATGGCAGTCATCTGCCCGGTCCCTCCTTCAGAGGTGGGCCGCGGGTATTATTCCAATCTCTTCACAGTGCCCAAGAAGGACAGGTAGGTTCGTCCCATCCTGGATCTGAAGTTCCTCAATGTGTTTATTCGTCCCCGGAAGTTTCGCATGGAAACTCTGCACTCTGCCATCAATTCTCTTCGGCAGGGGGACTTCATGACGTCCATAGACATCAAGGATGCTTACCTTCATATTCCTATCTTTCCGGCTCACCAAAGGTTTCTTCGCTTCGTGGTGGAAGATCGGCATTTTCAATTTGTGGCTCTTCCTTTCGGCCTTACCTCGGCTCCAAGAGTGTTCACCAAGGTGTTGGCGGGCGTGATGGCCCTTCTCAGAGCTCAGGGGATTCGCATTGTGCCTTATCTGGATGACCTTCTCATCATGGCTCCTTCCTTCAGTCAAGCGGAGGTGGACACCAGGACGGTGGTATCCACTCTGGAGAGGTTCGGCTGGGTGATCAACTATCCCAAGTCCTCTCTCGTTCCGGCCAGGGTGGTGTCCTTCCTGGGGATGTCCTTGGATTCTTGCCAACACAGAGTGTTTCTACCTCAGGCCAAAGTTCTCTTGATTCAGGAATTGGCGCAGCTTCTTCTTTCCAATCCTTGTCCGTCCATCCGGCTAGGGATGAGACTGGTGGGTTTGATGGTAGCTTCCTTCGAGGCAGTTCCCTTTGCTCAGTTTCACACGAGGACACTTCAGCTTCATCTGTTGGCGTCTTGGGACCGGCGACCGCGGTCGTTGGATCGGTCCTTCCGGATGTCCTCCCGGGTTCGGCAGTCTCTCCAGTGGTGGATGGTCTCGGACAATCTCTTGAGGGGCAGGTCCTTTCTGACGCCTCTTTGGGAAACTGTCACCATGGACGCCAGTTTGTCGGGATGGGGAGGTTTCTGGAAGGACCTTCAGTTCCGGGGGCAGTGGGGTCCTCTGGAGGCCCACTTGCCCATCAACGTTCTGGAGTTGAGAGCCATGAGGTTGGTTCTGTCTCACTTGACACAGCATTTACAGGGCTTGCCGGTTCAGGTTCGGTAGAACAATCGGACGGCGGTTGCTTACATCAATCACCAGGGAGGGACTCGCAGTCTGAGTGCCCTCAGAGAGGTGTCTCTGATTCTAGCCTGGGCGGAGACTCATGTCCCTTGCATCTCGGCAGTGTACATTCCAGGAGTGGAAAACACAGAGGCGGACTTCCTGAGTAGGTGCTCTTCCCGCCGGGGGGAATGGTCTCTTCACCCCCAGGTGTTTCAGTCGCTTTGTCTCCGGTGGGGGACGCCAGAGGTGAATCTGTTTGCCTCTGTCACAATTACAAGCTTCTGACATTCGTGTCACTCTCTCAGGATCCTCTGGCTCTGGCGGTGGATGCCATGTCCCTGAGCTGGGGGGACCTGGGGTTCCTTTATCTGTTTCCTCCGATCCCCATGCTAGGCAAGGTGTTGCGAAAGCTGGCCCTGGAAGGGTTCCCGCCATTTTCATGGCTCCAAGGTGGCCAAGGAGGGTGTGGTTCGCAGACATCGTTCGTCTGGCGGTGGATCAGTTCGATCTGCCTCTTCGGCCGGATCTTCTCACACAGGGTCAACTGCGTTACCCCAATTTACCAACGCTGGCTTTGACGGCCTGGCTGCTGAAACCTCCATCTTAAGGGAGGAAGGTCTTTCGGATTCTGTTATTCAGACTCCTATTAGTGCCAGGAAGAGGTCCAATTCTACCATCTACGATAGGACGTGGAGATCTTATATTGATTGGTGTGAGGCTAGATCTTTGCCCTGTCGGGTTTTTTCTGTTTCTAGGATTTTGGAATTTCTTCAATCGGGGCTGGACTCTGGTCTTCAGCTGAGTACTTTGAAGGGGCAGGTTTCTGCCTTGTCTGTCTTTTTTCAAAAGTAATTTGCGCTTCATCCTTTGGTCAAGACTTTCTTCCAGGGGGTCTCGCATCTGCGGCCTCCTAGGAAGCCTTTGCTCCCTGTTTGGGATTTGAATTTGGTTCTCTCCGCTTTTCAGGCTCCTCCTTTTGAGCCTTTGCAGGATATTGCTCTTTCTACTCTGACTCAGAAGGTTGCCTTTTTGGTGGCTATCACTCCGGTTCGGCGCGTTTCGGAATTGGCAGCCTTGTCGATTCAGGCTCCTTACTTTGAGAGACATCAGGACAAAGTGGTTTTCCGCTTCAAACCGGACTTTCTTCCTAAGGTGGTCTCTGCTTTTCATCTTAACCAGGACATTGTTCTTCCGTCCTTGTGTCCTAAGCCTAGGAATGACAAGGAGAGGGTTTTGCATTGTTTGGACGTGGTACACTGTGTGAAGTACTATTTGCTTACTACATCTCCTTTTCGTAAGACTGATGCCTTTTTCGTGGTGCCCTGTGGGCCTAGGAAGGGTTTGGCTCCGGCTAAGTCTTCCATTAGCCAGTGGATTCGTCAAGCTGTTTTTGGGGACTATTCTGCCAAGGGGAAGGCTCCCCCTTTTCATATCACTGCTCATTCTACTCGTGCTGTTGGGGGGTCTTGGGCTTTTCAGCACCAGGCTTCTGTTGAGCAAGTTTGTAAGGCTGCCACTTGGTCCCATGTTCACACTTTTTCCAAGTTTTATAAGGTTGACGTGCGGGCTTCAGCGGATGCTGTGTTTGGCCGCAAGGTTCTGCAGGCTGCAGTGGTTTGAGTTTTGCATTATTGCCTTGTTGGATACCCGCCCTTTCTGGACACTGCTTTTGGATGTCCCAAGAGTAATTATTAATGTTTGAAGCGGGGTGTGTGACATACTTAGAATAATACCATTTTGTGAATACTCACCTGTAAAATGGGTATTATAAGTATGTCACACACCCCGCTTCACCCGCCCTTTTTGGTATCCTGGATCTTTTATATGGTGAAGCTTGTTTACAGTTTAACCCTTTAAACGCCAGCCACGTAAAATTTACGTGGCTGCCTCTCCTGCAGTTAACTGCCAGCCACGTAAATTTTACGTGCCTGACTTTCCCCACTAATAGTAAAAAAGTTTTTAAAAAAGTCACTTGCCTGACCCCTCGTTTGACTCAGCCGGGTCTCCTCTTCAAAATGGTGGTCTCCGATCATTCACCGGACCTCCTCTGGCTGCAGGAGAGGGCCCGGAATAGGGTGCCCCCCCCCCATTTCAGCTGCCTCCGGCTTTTCCTGTAAAATAAAAAAAAAAAAAAAAAAATGACATTTACTTACCTCTGTGTGCGCTGGCTCCCGCCGACCCTCCTCTTCACCTGGGGGGCCTCCGATCCCCCCCCAGGTCATTCCGATCTTCAGGAGAGAGCCTGGAAGGCTCTCTCCCCTCTCCTGTTCCGATGGCGGCCGCCATCTTGACGCTAAGCCCCGCCCCTTTTGGGGCGGGGCTAATGACGTCAGCCCGGGCCGTCGTCCCCGCTAAGCCCCGCCCCTTTGGGGGCGGGGCTATGACGTCATTCCCAGTCCCGATCACCGGCTACAGCTCTGTTAGCTGTCAGATGCCGGTGATCGGTGCCCTGGAAGGAGGTGACAGGAGATCCTCTGATCTCCTGCCTCCTCCTTCTCTGGATGCCGATCACCGGCATCTGACAGCAGATCAGCGAGGGACACAGGAGCTGACGATCGAAGGTGAGTAAACAGTAAATTTTTTTTTTTTTTTTTATAAATAAAAATTCTGTGTCCGTGTTTTTTTTTTCTGTTAACCCTTTGTGAACTGGTAAGGGGTCCATGAGACCCCTGTACCAGTTCACAAGGCTGGGGTCTGGCAAGTCACCTGCCCTAGCGGGTGACTTGCCATTAACCCCTGCACCCCCAATTACCTGCCTCCCCAAAGCCCAGGGGGGGGCAGAAGAGCCCGGGCCCACATAGGCTATGTGGGCTCGTAGGCTGCAGGGTGGGGGGGCCACAAAAGCTGCCCCCCCCCCCACTCTGTGCCTACAAGCCCCCATAGCTGGTCCCGGGCTGGTTATGACGGGTAGGGGGGACCCTACGTCATTTTTTTTTTAATTTTAAGGGTTAGGGTTAGGGTTTGCCTAACCCTAACCCTAACCCTTAAAATTCAAAAAAAAAAATGAGGTCCCCCACCCTGTGAGGGGGGACCCTATGTCATTTTTTTTTTTTAATTTTAAGGGTTAGGGTTAGGGTTAGGCTAACCCTAACCCTTAAAATTCCCCCAAAAAATGAGGGTCCCTACGTGATTTTTAAAAAAATGTTCAACGGTTAGGGTTAGCCTAACCCTAACCCTTAAAAATCCCCCCAAAAATGGGGTCCCCCCCCCTACTTTTTTTTTTTTTTTTTAAGTGGACCAACACCCAGGCTGATCGGCCCGGATCAGATCCCTCCCTGCGGGGCATCCGAAATCGGGATGCCCCACTGTGTGAAACCCCCCAGGACGCCCCAATCGCCTTACCTTATCCCTGTTCCAACGGTGCATGCGCGGGCCGCATCTCGCGCTTCTCTCTATCAGGGCGCGCACACGTTCCGGTCGTTTGTGAATCGCCGACGCGGGCGCGCTCCCTGTTAGAGGGAAGCGCGAGATGCGGCTGCCAGTGCGCTCAGAGCCGCTGTGGTTGTCCGTCTCTTGTCCGTGCATACCACAGCGGCTCTGAGCGCTCTGATTGGACGAGCGCTCGCGCATGCGCCGTAGGAACGGGCTGAGGTGAGTTTTTTATACCTTTCTCGGGGGTTTTACGCAGCGGGGCACCCCCGCGGAAGTGGATCAAAACCCAGGATAGTGAAAATCCTGGGTGTTGGTCCACTTTACGGGTTAGGGTTAGGCTAACCCTAACCCTTAGAATTCCCCCCAAAAATGGGGTCCCCCCACCCCCTGGGATTAAAAAGAAAAAATAAAAAAAAATTAAAATTTTAAAGAATTAAAATTAAAAAGAAAATGACATAGGGACCCCCTCCCAGGGGGGGCCCACTATTTTTTTAATTTTTGGGGTTAGGCTTAGCCAAAAATTCTCAAAAAAAATTGGGGTCCCCCCCCGGGAGGGGGTCCCTATGTCATTTTAAATTAACCCCTTATGTTTATAGTGTGGATAGTAGTATTTTATTTGTAAATGTTATAAAATGCTCTTTTCAGTTTGGGGGGTCTCCTGGGCAAGAATGAGGGGCTATTGATACATATGTGGTACCGTTGTAATCGGGAGAAATGGGGCTATCACATGCAATATGGTTTTTATTACTAAAAAATGTTTTATTTAAAATAAAGGAGACAATTGTTTAAAAAATATTATTTTATTTATTTTTTTGTTTTTTTTACGCAAAAATATTTAAAAAACAGTAGAAAAATTACAAACAAGACATTTAATGTTAAAGCCTAAATTCTGCTGCAAAAAAAAATATATATATTTTCCAAGAAATTCCGACAAAAATCACGGTTAAACATGCCGCAAAATGGGGAAAAATGACCAACTGAGGGCGACAAAAGTTCAAGTAGGCTGGCAATTAAAAGGGTTAATAGTACCTATGCATGTTGGGTATTGTTCTGCTCGGGGGACCTTGCGCTTTCAGATTTAGCTTGTTTTTTCTTATTTGCATATTGATATTTTAGGAAAAGGTGTTTTTTATTCTGCTTTTTTATAATTTTTTTTGTGAAACCCTGTGCAACCTAAGAATTCTTCAAGGGATTACTTCCAGAAAGATGAGCCCACGACAACAAGCTGGGTACGCTTAGAAAGCTTAAAATGTGTACTTTCAGGGAATATATGGTTTATGGGGGATATTCTAAATGTAAAGGGTTGTTTTGGTAGAAAAAGCACAAGGTGCGCACTTTGTATGCAGAGCTGAAATTTTGAAGTAAAATTACCGTTACGCACATGCTTTACTTTGGTGTGTTTGGCAACTCTTCCCTTGACAGTAGCTATGCATGCTGGGTATTGTTCTGTTCGGGGCATGTTGCTTTTTCAGATTTTCAGTTTTTTTCTTGTTTGCATATAGGTTTTTTTAGGAAAATGTGGTTTTGATTCTGCTTTTTTATACTTTTTTAGAGAAACCCTGTGCAACCAAAGAATATATTGAGGGATTACTTCCAGAAAACTGCACCCATGTCAACAAGCCTGATACGCCTAGAAAGCCTGAGGTGTGTACTTCCAAAGAATATATAGTTTGTGGGGGGTATTTCAAATGTAAAGGGTTGTTTTTCTTGAAAAACTGCAAGGCGCGCTTAGCACGTAGCATAGTTGTATTTTATCTGAAAATCTCCTAAAGAGTTGTTTCAGTTTTGGGGAGTCTCCTGGGCAGGAAAGGGTGTCTACCTATACATATGTGGTATCACTGTAACCGGGAGAAATTGGGGTTTCACGTGCAATAAGATTTTATTGACAAACTTACATTTTTTATTACAAAAAACACTACAAATTGTAAAAAATTGTTTTTGGGGTTTTTTTTTGCACATATTTCATCCAAAAATATTGAGAATACACCTAAAAAATTACAAACAAGACATTTCATGTTAAAGCTTAGACTCTGCTGAAAAAAACAATATATCACTTTTCTGGGAAATCCCTGGAAATCCCTTCAAAAATCACAGTTGAACAAGGGGAGCGCAAAATAGTGCAAAATGGTCTGGCAACAAAGGGTGACAAAATCTCAAGGTAGGCTGGCGGTTAAAGGGTTAAGGGTTACCAATGTTTTTTTCTGGTACCTTGTCTTTACTGCTGTTTGAAAACTGGGGATAAGTGGGAGGTCCCAGGTATGTATAGACCGGGAGGGGCTCGTTTTTCAAGACTTCTCTGCAATGTCGCCACCTAGAGGTGGGTTTACCCCAAGAGTAATTATTAATGTTTGAAGCGGGGTGTGTGACATACTTATAATACCCATTTTACAGGTGAGTATTGGTATTTTTGTCCAGTCCAATTTTGGAGATTGGTGTGACATTATGACCAATTTTCCTCCCTTTTTTGGTTTAGTTCCAATATACACAAAGGGAATAAACATGTTTATAGCAAAACATGTGTTACTGCAATCCTTTTCTTGAAATATTTCAGGTGTGCCAACATTTACGGCATTGACTGTATATGATTGCCATATACATCTATTGAGTAAATAAAAAATGTGATTGGCTACCCCTGACTGAGATCACCAAATTAAGTTGGTGAGTGTAATAGAGTGCTGCAGATGGAGTATATACACCAAGTAACTTGAATTCTTACTATAATTTGGACAAGAATTCAAGAGGGAATTAGGAGAAAACTCTACTATTCTGTGCATGAAATGTGAATATTGCAGATTACTGAAAATCTGGATTAGTGTTGCGCAGTCTTATATAAGTTGTTATATACAAATACAGAATTTATAGTGTTTTAGACTAATATTGCATTATTTGTCACCTAAGTATATGGATTTATTGATGTTGATTTCATCCTCTCAATAAGGTCACTTCAATTCAATTTATTTTTAGTAGTTTTGATTTTTTATTTGTTAAAGTAGATCTATTAAAAATGTTGATTTAATAATTGTGTGCATACATATTCATACTGCTAAAGTGGTTGTCATGTTTGTAAAGCTTTGAAATACACTCATGTGGGTTCACATATGTATGTTTGCACCTGATGTAGTTGAGTAGTTACATTACTATACATGCAACAACATAATGATATCCTGACCTGCATTATACATGTGGATTCAACCTGCAGTCTTGGGTTAATGAAGATTGCTTACTCTGTGTCCTAGATTTTCTAGATGTATTGCTAAGTGATTATGCAAATATTAAAATATTATGAGAACAGGTGAATGAAGCAGACTAATAATGTTCCTAGCATAACCATTTATACCATTGTGAGTTTCCACCTAATAGTTATCAGCAGACTCTGTGAGACATTTTTTATTTTATTTCGGCAGTCTTGTGGAATCAAAAATATTGACCACCTCACAGACAAAACTTTAGAATGGGGTACTCTGGTAATGAACGGGGAAGAATAAAACATAAGTTGGAAAGTTCATCAGAAGAGTACATTAAATATAACTGTTGGTGACCTAACAAACATAGCCAGATATACCCTTTTTAATTATTTGGGGTAGGGTTTTATAGGTTAAGTTAAAGCGGACCTTCACACTGAATAAGAGTATCTCTTATATGTTTCCCCGACCCTGTACATACAGATTGCTGACATTAAAAATCATCCTACCTGCATCTACTGCATGTTATGAGCCTTTAAACATCCAAGATGGTGGCTCATGGACCATCAGGCAGCCTGCAAACAGGAAGTGTCTTCTGGCGGTGCTGCTCTGCATTCTGGGATTGCTGTCCTTTACCTGACCCCAACTCTGCTCTGTCTGTGCAAAGCACAGCTATAACCCCACCTCCCTGCACTTTATCCAGCTCTCGTCTCCTCAGTATTTGAGATGCTTCTGAGTCAAGATGGCGGCACCCGTATCCTAGAGTCCTGAACAGAGTTGCATCCCAGTGGGGGAAAGAATAATATTTGACTAAAAACCTAAAATATATTACTTTTAGATGCTGGGGAATAGTTCTTTAAGGGTTTGGGCTTTTCATTAAATCATACTGAAAGTCCGGTTTAACTCAAGCAAGATCCATGCTTTTTATGTTTTGTTCTTCAGACTCCAGCTTTTTTGTGTCAGTGGGGTAGTTTTGCCATCACAACAAACTTGTAAGGTGCCATCACAAGTGATGAAAGTACTGGGCGTTTCAGCTTTTAATGAACTTTGAACACATACACACTTTTTTGCTTTTTACACTCTCTCTAGTCTTTTACACCTCCTCTAGTTAATGAAAAAGTAGCTTAATTTATTAATACATTTCAAAAATTCAATCACATCTTCATTACTATAACATCCGTACTTAGCAGGTTCTACATGTAGACATGAAATCAGCCATGTGCCTTGTCCTTGGCTGTTACCCCAATCAATACGTATATGAATATAATGAAATATCTGAGTGCAACATGACCTGCTTCAAAGTGAAGAGAGTTGAGTTTCTTCTTTGTAAAACAATCCTCTTTTTGTATTGTAAATCTTTGCTCACGGGTTTTGTTTGTGTTAAACCTGCACAGGTGTAAAGAACAATTTCATGAAACAAGCTGTTGTCTGCCTTTTATATTTTTGGCACCAGTAGCACATTCTCCTTGTAGAACCTGCCCTGTTTTTTTTTCTAATGATGATACCTGCACAACGGCTGTGTTGAATGTCTGAGAGTCGTGAATTCTGGACAGACGCCAGTGCTCTGATCTCATCCTGTGTGTTAATTTATGCTTAGCAAGAGTCATTAGGCATTTCTTATGGAATAAACTGTGTTTGGCCTGACACAATGTACTTTTTTTATCTGGTGCATTTTAATACGTTATGCATAGCAAAATGTCTTGGTTCAGGGGCAAAAGTGACTTAAAGTGTATCTATCACCAACAAAACATTAAGCTTCTTGTTATTCATTATCCTCAATTACGTCAAAGAATACATTTCACTGGCATTAGAAAAGCTTCTAGGTATTTAAGCTAAAGTAAGACATCATGATAGCCAATTTAAATTTAATAGCAAAGGATTTTCAGTATACCAGTATAGTTTGGAGAAATGTCATAGTATATTTGTTATTTATGTGTTGCATAAGCCAAAATAGAAGGTGCTCTAGAGACCAAATTTGCGCTTTTTTTTGGGGTTAAACCTGCACAAGTGTAAAGAACAATTTCAAGAAACAAGCTTTTATATTTTTGGCACCAGTAGCCGCTTTGTACTACGCTCCGCCGGCGAGGTCGCATGAGAGCCGTTTTCGCGCTCTTTGGGGGCGGGACCAGTGGATGACGCGTATCGCGTCTTACTCCCGCGGCCCGCCCCTCAAGGTTCCTCTGCCGGCGCCATTTTGATTCTACTGTGCGTTGGGGCCCTTCTCATCCCGGAGCTGCGGCGGTGATCCTGGTCTGCTTGACGCTTCCTCCTGTGGTCTGGCAGTTGGTGCCCTTGTCCTACTTGGTCTGTGAGTCTCCTTCTGGGGTTTTTTGGTCTCTTTTGGTGGGCATGCGCTGCGGGATACTTATGTGTCTATGTCTTTCAGGCGGGGTTGTGGTTTCTCCCGATCCTATCCCTTACCATCCCTCATCTTCCCTTACTGGCTTCTGGGGGCATCCCGGGTGGCTCTTGCTAGCCTTACCCTGTGCTGGCCTATTGCGCCTGTGTTAATCACCATATGGAGGCTTCTGGGGATAGCGTGCTTGGGGGTCCTTTGGGGCAATCCCGGCAGTGTGCCATGTGTGGGGTATCCCCTGTGAGTGACAGTGTCAGGGTGCTCTGCGCCTCCTTCGGCATCACCTACCCCCCCCCACGCCTGCATTTAGCCCCTAGTGAGGGGGATACTAGCGGGGGGTCACAGTCTGATTTGGCACTACGTGTGGCCAGTATTGAAAGGCAACTTGCCAGGCCTGTTCCACATAAGGCCTCTGGCAAGAAGCGGCCCTAGCTCCCGTGACATCCCTCTTTCCTGAGGAGGATGAGGGACCTGATACTTTTGTTG
Organism: Gastrophryne carolinensis; assembly: GCA_027917425.1. Classification (NCBI taxonomy): domain Eukaryota; kingdom Metazoa; phylum Chordata; class Amphibia; order Anura; family Microhylidae; genus Gastrophryne; species Gastrophryne carolinensis. The sequence continues at coordinate 104,730,238 of CM051239.1, read as the reverse complement.
GCCTTTACCCCCTAGAGGAGGGGGAACTCTTTCAGGACTCTGACTCCTCTGGGTACCAGCAGGAGGGTTACGGCAGTGACCCTGGGTCTGCGTCTGGGGAGGACTCATGGTTCCCTGAGGACACTGATAGCCTGTTAGCTCATATTTTTGAAGTCTTGCACATTGTTCCTCCTGAGGTGGCTAAGAGGAAGCAGGGTGAGATCTTTCATCCTGACAAACCGCGCCTGGAGTTCCCTGAGCAGAGCCATTTCACTAATATGGTGCTCAAGGAGTGTGAATGTCCTAGTAGATTGCCCGCGGTGCCCAAGGGGTGAGATAGGAGGTATCCCTTTCCTGCCGACCTGCCAAGCGATGGTCGTGTCCCCCTGAGGTGGACGCTCCCGTGCTCGGGCTGTCCAACACCTCTGTCATGCCTTCATCTGACACTACTACACTGCGGGACAGCGAGGACCGGCACATGGATCAGCTGGCCTGCCATGCTTTTGCGTGTGTGGGGGTTGGTCTGCGTCCGGTCTGTGCTGATTATAGGTCCCTTTTGCTTTGCTCTGATTTTGTTGCCTTTGTCCTTACTGCCATGGATGATGCGGAACGGATGTGTAGTAGGACCTCTGCCCTTTTGGTGGCTATGCGCCGCTCTGTTTGGCTGCGTCTGTGGGCGGCTGATACTGCCGCTAAGAAGGCTCTCACTGGGCTCCCCTTTATGGGGCTGCGGCTCTTTGGTGTGCATCTGGATGTTTTAGCCAAGGATGGTAGGCTGCCTCAACGAAGGAGTCAGCCTCGGCTGTTTCGGGGGTCCTCCTCTTCCCTCCCCTCTTTTCGTGCTCCCAGAGGAGGTCGTGACTCCCTATTCTCGGGTACACGCAGGGATTCTTGGGGCCGTGGCAGATCCCGTGGTCGTCTCGGACTATCATGGGGCCCCAAGCCCCCTCAGGCATGAGGAGGCGCCCTCACCCGTCCGGGTGGGGGGACGGCTTTGGCTCTTTGCTCATGTCTGGAGGCTACGCCTCTCAGACCGGTGGATTCAGGAGGTGGTGTCCTCCGGTTACAAGATAGAGTTTGCTGCCTGGCTGCCCCCAAGACTCCTCAGATCCCGGATGTCTCAAAACCCTCTGTCAGTTCAGGGTTTGCGCCTTGCGGTTCAACGTCTGTTGGAGTCAGGAGTCATTTGCCCGGTGCCTTCCCAGGAAAGGGGTCGAGGGTTCTACTCCAATCTGTTCACGGTCCCCAAAAAGGATGGGTCCCTGAGGCCCATCCTGGACTTGAAGGGTCTCAACAAGTTTGTCAGGTTCAAGCATTTTCGCATGGAGACTCTACGCTAGGCGGTCAGTACCCTGCGCCCGGGCGACTTCATGACCTCAGTGGACATCAAGGATGCCTACCTTCACGTACCAATCTTTCCAGGTCATCAGAGATTTCTCAGGTTCGCTCTAGAGGATCAGCATTACCAGTTTGTGGCCTTACCGTTCGGTATCACCTCTGCCCCTCGGGTGTTCACCAAGGTGCTGGCGGGTGTGATGGCTTTGCTGCGGAATCAGGGCATTCGCATCCTTCCTTACCTGGACGACATTCTGATTGCGTCTCAATCTCTTCATCAGGCCGAGATACTAAGGTGGTGACCTCCACTTTTGCTCAGTTTCACATGAGACCTCTTCAGTTGCACCTCTTTTCAGTTTGGGATTGGGACCCTGTGTCCCTGGATCAGGAATTTTCTCTGTCCCCCCTGGCCAGACAGTCCCTCTCGTGGTTACTGGACTCAGGGAACCTTCTAGTGGGTAGGTCCTTTCTGCCTCCGTGCTGGGAGACTGTCACCACAGATGCCAGTCTGACCGTGGGGGAGCTTTTGGAAGTCTCTGAAGTTCCAGGGTTGGTGGGGCCCCCAGGAGGCCCATGCTCCCATCAATGTACTGGAACTGAGGGCGATCAGGTTGGTTCTGTCTCAGCTGACCACACACCTTCGGGGTCGGGCTGTTCAGATCCGCTCGGACCAGACGGCGGTTGCATACATCAATCATCGGGGAGGGACTCTGAGCAAGCGAGCCCTCAAGGAAGTGTCCTTGATACTGTCCTGGGCGGAAGAGAATGCCCCCTGCATCTCGGCGGTTTACATTCCGGGGGTGGAGAACCTGGAGGCGGACTCCCTGAGCAGGGGGACGTCTCGGGTGGAGGAATGGTCCCTCAGAAACAGGGTATTTCACTCCCTGTGCCGACGCTGGGGTCAGCCGGATGTGGACCTGTTTGCGTCCCGTCATAATCACAAGCTTCCCAGGTTTGTCTCCCTGTCACAGGACCCTCTGGCCTTCGCCACGGATGCGCTAGCAATGCCTTGGACAGAGTTTCGGCTCCTCTATGTGTTCCCTCCGTTCCCTCTGCTGGGCAGGGTGCTGCGCAAGATAGCCCAGGAAGGGGTACCAGCCATTCTGGTGGCCCCCCTGTTGGCCAAGGAAGGTGTGGTTCCCAGACGTCGTGCAGTTGGCAGTAGATCAGTACGCCCTGCCCAAGGATCCAGATCTGCTCACTCAGGGACAACTGTGCCATCTCAATTTACAAACACTGCTTTAACGGCTTGGCTGCTGAAACCTCCATCTTGATGGATAAGGGTTTGCCAGCTTCTGTTGTTGATACCATGATTAGGGCTAGGAAGAAATCCTCGTCCTTTATCTACTACAGGATCTGGCATGCTTACATTGCCTGGTGTGAGTCCAAGTCTTTTCCTTGTCTGTTTTTTTCCATCCCCATGATTCAGAATTTTTTGCAACATGGTTTGGATTCGGGCCTTCAACTTAGTACCCTCAAGGGACAGGTGTCAGCTTTGGCAATTTTTTTCCAAAGGTCCTTTGCCAATCACCGGTTGGTTAAGACTTTTTTCCATGGAGTTACTCACCTGCGTCTGCCACGTAAGCCTATGCTACCAGTTTGGGACCTGAATCTGGTGTTGTCTGCTCTGCAGGGTCCTCCCTTTGAGCCTATCCGTGGGGCTGCTTTGCCCATTCTGACTCTTAAGGTGGCCTTTTTGGTGGCCATTACTTCTGTCAGGCGAGTTTCTGAGCTGGCGGTGCTTTCCATCAAGCCTCCTTATTTTGAGCCACATCAGGATAAGGTGGTGTTTCGGCTTAAGCCGGAATTTTTGCCTAAGGTTGTGTCTGCTTTTCATCTCAATTGGGACATTGTTTTGCCTTCTTTGTGTCCTAACCCTGCTAATTCCAAGGAGCGGACCCTTCACTCTTTGGATGTTGTCAGTGCTCTGAAGTTTTATTTGGTTGCTACTGAGTCTTTCAGGAAATCTGACGCTCTTTTTGTTCTTCCTGCTGGACCTAGGAAGGGTTTGCCTCCTGCTAAATCCACTATCAGCAAGTGGATCCGTCAGGCGGTGGTACAAGCCTATTCTGCTAAAGGTAAGGAACCTCCTTTTAGGATTACTGCTCATTCCACTCGTGCTATTGGTGCGTCTTGGGCCTTTCAGCACCAAGCTTCTGTTGAACAAGTTTGTAAGGCCGCAACTTGGTCTTCTGTTCATACTTTTTCCAAGTTTTACAAGGTTGATGTTAAGGCCTCAGCTGATGCTGCTTTTGGCCGCAAGGTACTTCAGGCGGTAGTGGTTTAAATTGCCTGTTGTTACTCTTTGGGGATCCCACCCTACTTTATGGACACTGCTTTTGGATGTCCCAGATGTAATGACTTCAAGAAGCAGGCCGTGCCATGCAATGGGAAAAAAACAATTCTGTGATTACTCACCTGTAGAATTGCTTTTGCCATGCATGGCACGGCCTGCTTCACCCCACCCTTGTTATCGTTGTTCTTGGTTACCTCTGTATGGTGATTGTTACAAGTTAGTTGGGGTTTTCTTGTTACTTTTATTATCTCCCGGTTTCTTGTATAACTGCTTGTCAACACTGGATAAGTCTATGGTGATTCCGTTTTTATATGGTACCGGGAGGAGCCACAACTCTTCTGCAGTGCACTGTGCCACCTTGTGGCGGAATACCCAGATGTAATGACTTCGTGAAGCAGGCCGTGCCATGCATGGCAAAAGCAATTCTACAGGTGAGTACTCACAGAATTGTCTTTTTCTGACTCCTGTGCTTGTGAAACGATAATGGGCTCATAAAGCGAAAAACCACCGTTAGACTTAGCGGTAAGGTTTTTTTTGAGAATCCTTCAGCTTGACCAACCACATGGAGAGATTGGGCTCCACCTCCTGGGAGGAAACACAAAGTTTGAACAGAGCCCCACCCCTTCCTCCCTTCTTCAGTACAGAAGAAGCCAGTAATTACAGGCCAGTTAGTTTAACATCTATAGTGGTCAAACTAATGAAAACTCTCTCTCAGAAAAACAGGTAATTTTCCATTTTAGGACCCAAAACAGCATGGCTTTACTGAGGGCAGATCACGTCCGACCAATCTTATTGATTTCTTTGGCAATGTCACTAAAGTGTTAGATGAAGGTGGTGCTGTGGATATTGCCTATCTGGATTTCAGCAAAGCCTTTGACACTGTACCACATAAAGAGCTCATAGATAAGTTATTGAAGTTAGGACTCAATCTCTGGATAGTTCAGTGGATTTCCAGCTGGCTGAAGGATCGGTATCAGAGTGTTGTTGTTAATAGCGTGCAATCTGAACAAAGGCGGGTTACAAGTGGTGTGCCACAAGGTTCTGTCCTGGGCTCCATTCTTTTTAATATGTTTGTAAGTGACATAGGAGAAGGCTTGGTAGGAAAACTTTGCCTGTTTTCAAAGGCTAGTAATAGGGTGGATATTCCTGGAGGTGTCTGCAACATGGAAAATGATTCAGCTTTACTAGATAAATGGTCATAACTGTGGAAACTAGAATCCCTGTTCTGAGTACCGTATGGGCAGTACTGTGTTAGCGGACCTCGGATGAAAAAGATTTAGGGAAACTGATTACTGAAAACTGCAAGATGAGTGGACAGTGTAGCCAGACAGTGGCAAACAGAATGCTCGGCTGTATAGCTTGAGGCATCACCAGTAGGAAGAGGGAGGTTGTGATGCCACTGTATAGAGCCCTGGTGAGGCCACAGCTAGAATACTGTGTGCAGTTCTGAAGACCTTACCTGCAAAAAGACATTATTCAAATAGAACGGGTCCAAAGACGGGCAACAAAATTGTAGAAGGGCTTAAACTTAAAACTTGTAAGGAAAGACTTAAACCGGACCTTCAGCGTGATTTAATGAAAAGCCCAAACTCTTAAAAAAACGGTTCCCCAGCATCTAAAATTAATATATTTTAAGTTTTTAGTCACTAACTTATTATTCTTTCCCCCACTGGGCTGCAACTCTGTTCAGGAATTTAGGATATGGGCGCCGCCATCTTGACTCAGAAGCATCACACTTACTGAAGAGAGGAGAGTGGGATAAGGTACAGGGGGGTGGGTTATAGCTGTGCTTTGCTCAGACAGAGCAGAGCTGGGGTCAGGTAAAGGTCAGCAGTCCCAGAATGCAGAGCAGCACAGTCAGGAGGCACTTCCTGTTTGCAGGCTGCCTGATAAGATGGCGGCTTCCATAAGCCGCCATCTTGGATGTTTAAAGGCTCATAACATGCAGTAGATGCAGGTAGGATGATTTTTAATGTGGCCAATCTGTATGTACAGGATGTGGGAAACATATAAGATAGACTCTTATTCAGAGTGAAGGTCCGCTTTAAAGAACTAAATTTGTACAGTCTGGAGGAAAGAAGGGAAAGAGGGGACATGATTGAGACCTTTAAATGTATGAAAGGATTCAGTAAGGTTGAGGAGGGAAGTGTTTTTAAGAAGAAACTTAATGATAGAACAAGGGGGCACAACCTAAAGCTAGTCAGGAGGGAGAGAAGATCAGGAGCAATGTTAGAAAATATAATATTCTTAGTATACAGTACGTCCTGCTCCAAATCTAATACTTACACTTGGGATATACTCCGCCAGATGGCGCTGGACTGCAGAGACATTGAAAATAGGCTCCTCCTGGCCCCTCAAATACCCGGGGACCTCCCACAAATCCCCAGAATTTCTCTGCAGTCTGGCTGCGAAGGACGAGAAATGGCTCTCTACTCGCAGGTGAGCGGGGCTATTAGCCTGCGGCCCTGTAGGACTATTCCCACACGTTCCACTAGTAATATGCCTCCCAGCCTTGGCTGCACTGGTTGGGTGAAGGTAGGCAGCACCGCTGTTAGGTGCTTAGGAGCGCTGCTCCACCGCAATCCCCCACCAAAGGGTAGGCGGTTCAGGCTTATGGTGAGCCTCTATGGGACGCCCCTCTCGCACTAGTGCCCCCTTGCCCCTGCCCATCGGTGGGCCCTGTTTAAGTGGGCGCTGTCCTCCCTCATCCTCCTTGTAGCCTTCGGGGGAAGAGAGGGGGGGGGTGTAAATGTGTATGCTATGCATTCTGTGTTTTACACTCTTTTTCCATTCTGTTTAGTCTTGTGTCAGCCGCCGCGCTGACTTGCATTTACTTTCTTTTTAAAATTGCAGGCGCCGAGCGCTGACTTGGTTCCGCGCTTGGCGGCGGCATTACCTCAGGCGCTGGTGGACCCCTACCTACCGCGGTCCGTAAGTGCCCTCGCGGGCGGCTTTCTATCTTTCACTTTTGTTACTGTGTGCTTACAGGTCTTGTCTGCTTATGTCTTTCAGGCGGGGCGAACCCTTGTGGCTTCTCCCGGCCCTGTATTAGTATATAACTTGTATGCTTTGTAAAAATAATACTCCCACTTCCCTAGCGGGTTATTGGGGCATCCGGGGTTGCTATATAGCGTTATTCCCTATCGGCGGATAGCGCCGCTATAATCACCATATGGAGGCATCCCAGGATAATGTGACCGGGGTCCCTTCGGGACAAGACCGGCTGTGTGTAGCTTGTGGGCAGCCTCATGCTGACGCTGACAAGGCGCGGGTCTGTGTACCTTGTGCTGAGCAGGTGCTTGCATTGCAATCTGGCCTGCCAGTGGCTGCACCTCGCTTCACTTCGGCTACTCCCCCAAGCTTAAACCTCACTCCTACTGAGTTGCATACTAGTGGGGATTCTCAGCCTGATGTGTCTTCTAGACTGGCTACTGTTGAGCAGTTGATTGCTAAGCCCTTAGCGCGTAAGGCCCCTGCTAAGAAGCGGCACTTGACGCCTAATGTTACTGTTTTCCCTATGGGAACTGAGGAGTTTTGTAATCTTTGTGGCTATACCCCGTCTGATGAAGGGGAGCTCTTTTCTGATTCAGACCCATCTGATAAGAGGCCAAGGGGTCATGACGATTCTGGCTCTGACCCCTGGGCCCCGGATGACACTGACAGATTATTGACCCAGATTTTTGAGGTTCTGTCCATCTGTCTCCCTGTTGCGGCTCCCAGGCAAAGAGGGGAGCTTTTCCATACAGCAAAATCACGTTTGGAATTTCCAGAGCAGGCACATTTCTATAACCTTGTGCTCAAGGAATGGGAGCGCCCCAGTAAACTTCCCGGGGTTCCAAAAAGTTGGGATAGGAAGTATCCCTTTCCTGCTGAGGTGGTTAAATGTTGGTCATTCCCTCCCGAGGTGGATGCCCCGATCCTAGGGCTATCTAACACCTCTGTCATGCATTCTCCTGACTCTACTACCCTGCGGGATGCTGAGGACCGGCGCATTGACCAGCTGGCATCCCACGCCTTTGCATGTGCGGGGACGGCGCTGCGCCCGGTCTGTGCCTCTGCCATTACTGCTGTGGCCACTAGATCCCTTATCAGAAATATGCTTGATAGTGCCCCTGATGATTTGCCTTGTGAGGTGTTCAATGCACTCTCCAGTTGTGATGTTTTTGTAAATTTTGTCCTCTCAGCATTGGATGACACCATCAGAATGTGTGCCAGCACTTCTGCCCTCGTGGTGGCTATACGCCGCTCGGTTTGGCTGCGCCAGTGGGCTGCTGACAACGCTGCCAAGAAGGCCCTCACTGGGTTTCCCTTTAAAGGACTGCGCCTGTTTGGGGACCGCCTGGACCTTTTTGCTAAGGGAGGCAGGTTACCCCAGCGCAGGCGGCAAACTCGGGCCCTTTCGGGGTCAGGGTTCCTTCTCCTCCCCTTACCGTGGTGCCAGACAGGGGAGGGGGGTTTCTTGGCTCCTCCTGGGGTCCCAAAGCAAAATCCTCTCCCAAGCCCCCTCAGGCATGATGGGGCGCCCTCACCCATCCGGGTGGGGAGACGGCTTCAGCACTTCGCTCACGTCTGGAGGCTTCATGTCTCAGACCGGTGGATTCAGGAGGTAGTGTCCTCCGGTTACAAGTTGGAGTTTGCTGCCTGTCCCCCTCCAAGATTCATCAGACCTCGGATTCCTCAGGACGCTCAGGAGCTAGTGCAAGCAGTGCAAGGCCTCCTGGAGCTGGGGGTCATCTGCCAGGTCCCTTTAAGAGAAAAAGGCAAGGGCTTTTATTCCAATCTATTCACAGTACCCAAAAAAGGTAGTTCAGTCAGGCCCATCCTGGACTTAAAGATCCTCAACAAATTTGTCAGGGGCAGGCGCTTCCGCATGGAAACTCTGCGCTCTGCCATCAGTTCCTTGCGCCAAGGGGATTTCATGACTTCTGTGGACATCAAAGATGCTTACCTTCATATTCCTTTGTTCCCAGGTCATCAAAGGTTCCTCAGGTTCGCTCTGATGGATCAACACTACCAGTTTGTGTTCGCCAAGGTGCTGACTGGCGTGATGTTTCTGCTCAGGTGTCAGGGCATATGCGTGCTTCCCTATCTGGACGACATTCTCATCACTTCCCAGTCTCTACATCAGGCAGAGTTGGATACTCAGCTGGTGGTGTCCACTCTGGAGTCATTTGGATGGGTGATCAACCACCCCAAGTCCTCACTGTCCCCTTCCTTAGTAACTCCATTCCTAGGAATTAATCTGGATACAGTTCAGGCAAGGATCTTCCTTCCTCAGCAGAAGGTGGACAGTCTGATTGCACAGGTCCAGTCCCTCCTAGCTTGTCCTCATCCATCCATCAGGCAGGGGATGCAGCTGGTGGGCCTGATGGTGGCGTGCTTTGAAGCGGTACCTTATGCTGAGTTCCACTTGAGACCTCTGCAACTCCACCTATTGTCAGTATGGGACAAGGACCCAGCGTCCCTGGACGGGGTCTGTGTGCTCTCCCCTCGGGTCAGGAGGTCCCTCTTGTGGTGGATGGACTCAAGGAACCTGTTGGGGGGCAGATCCTTTCTTGCCCCTTCCTGGGAGACGGTCACCACGGATGCCAGTCTGTCAGGTTGGGGGGGTTTCTGGAAGTCCCTGTGGTTCCAGGGGAAGTGGGGTCCTCAGGAGGCCCACACACCTATCAATGTCTTGGAACTACGGGCGATCAGGTTAGTTCTGGCTCACTTGACTACTCACCTTCAGGGCCTGCCTGTTCAGGTGCGCTCGGACAACCAGATGGCAGTTGCCTACATCAATCATCAGGGAGGGACCCGGAGCAAGGGGGCCCTCCAGGAAGCGTCTCTGATCCTGACTTGGGCCCGATGTCCCCTGCATATCAGCTGTGTACATCCCGGGGGTGGAAAATCGCCTGGCGGACTCTCTGAGCAGGGGGACCTCTCGCCAGGGAGAATGGTCCCTATGCAGCAGGGTGTTTCAATCTCTGTGTCACCGTTGGGGCCAACCAGATGTGGATCTGTTTGCGTCCCACCACAATCACAAGCTCCCAGCTTTTGTCTCTCTGTCCCAGGATCCTCTGGCCTTGACCTCGGATGCGCTAGCAATGTCATGGCAGGACTTTCAGTCCCTGTATGTCTTCCCTCCAATCCCCCTGCTGGGCAGGGTTCTGCGCAAGATTGCTCTGGAAGGGGTGCCAGCAATTCTGGTGGCCCCAGGTGGCCAAGAAGAGTGTGGTTCGCAGACGTGGTACAGCTGGCAGTAGATCAGTGCGTTCTGCCCTTGGTGCCAGATCTGCTCACTCAGGGCTCACTACGCCATCCCAATTTACAAACTCTGGCTTTGACAGCTTGGCTGCTGAAACCTCCATCTTGATGGAGAAGGGGCTGTCTTCCTCGGTTGTGGATACTTTGATTAAGGCTAGGAAGAAGTCTTCCTCTTCCATTTATTACAGGGTTTGGCGTGCCTACATTGACTGGTGTTGAGTCTAAGTCTCTTCCATGTCGTGTTTTCTCTATTCCCAGGATTCTGGAGTTCCTGCAGCATGGGTTGGAGATGGGGCTCCAACTCAGTACTCTGAAGGGTCAGGTTTCTGCCCTGGCTATTTTCTTCCAGAAGTCCTTTTCTCGGCACCCTCTGATCAGGACTTTTTTCCAGGGGGTCACTCATGTGCGCCCCCCACGTAAGCCTATGGTGCCTGTTTGGGATCTGAACTTGGTTCTGTCAGCCTTGCAGGGTGCTCCCTTTGAACCTGTGCAGGATGCTGCCTTGGCGATTCTTATGCTCTTATTCTTATTTCTGGTGGCTATCACTTCTGTCAGGCGTGTCTGAGTTGACGCCACTTTCCATTCAGCCCCCTACTATGAGAGACACCAGGACAAGGTGGTGTTTCGTTTCAAACCTGACTTTATGCCTAAGGTAGTGTCTGCCTTTCATTTGAATCAGGATATTGTTCTTCCTTCTTTGTGCCCTAATCCTAGCAATGCTAAGGAGCGGGTTTTGCACTCTTTGGATGTGGTTAGGTGTCTGAAGTATACTATCTGGTGGCTACTGCACCTTTCAGGAAAACTGATGCTCTTTTTGTGGTCCCTTCTGGTCCTAGGAAGGGTTTGGCTCCTGCCAATCTACTATCAGTAAGTGGATTCGTCAGGCTGTGATTCAGGCCTAATCTGCTAAGGGGAAGAATCCTCCCTTCCGCCTTACTGCTCATTCCACTCGTGCTATTGGTGCCTCTTAGGCTTTTCAGCACCAGGCTTCTGTTGAACAAGTTTGCAAGGCCGCTACTTGGTCTTCTGTTCATACCTTTTCAAAGTTTTACAAGGTTGATGTTAGGGCCTCAGCTGATGCTGCTTTTGGCCGAAAGGTTCTGCAGGCGGCAGTGGTTTAAACTGTCAGCTGCTGATTTTTCTTGGGGATCCCACCCTACTTTATGGACACTGCTATTGGATGTCCCAAGTGTAAGTATTAGATTTGGAGCAGGACGTACTGTATACTAAGAATAATACAATTCTGTGATTACTCACCTGTAGAATTGGTATTATGAGTATACAGTACGTCCTGCTCCAACCCACCTGTGATTTGCATTTTCTTGGATCCCCTGTATGGTGATTGTTATCATTGTTATAGTTGATAGTTTGGTTTGTTTAATTCTCCCGGCTTCTCATTAACTGCTTTTCAATGCTGGGGATTTGTGGGAGGTCCCGGGTATTTGAGGGGCCGGGAGGAGCCTATTTTCGATGTCTCTGCAGTCCAGCGCCATCTGGCGGAGTATATCCCAAGTGTAAGTATTAGATTTGGAGAAGGACGTACTGTATACTCATAATACCAATTATACAGGTGAGTAATCACATAATTGTATTTTTACAGAAAGAGTAGTAGATGCTTGGAACAAACTTACAGCAGAGGTAGTTGAAAAATCGTCAGTGAATTTAAACATGCCTGGGATAAGCACACATCTATCCTAAGAAAAATAGTACATACAGTATACACATAAGGGCAGACTAGATGGACCGTATGGTCTCCTTCTGCCGTCAACCTTCTGTGTTTCAGTCATCCTTCAGCTTGACTGACCATACGGAAAGTATTAGGCAAGTAATTATACCTTAGGGGTGGGAAACTGCCAGAAGAACTCTTCTACCGAAGGCCTGCTGTTTAGTAGATAACAAATCAAGTCTATAATGTTTGAGGAACGTGTGGGGTGATGACCACATTGCAGCTTTACATATTTCATCTATGGATGCCCCAGTTCTTTCCACCCATGTAGCCATAGCTCTTGTGGAATGGGCCAAGATCTCTGGCGGAGGTACCCCCATAAAAGAGTAAGCTTGAGCAATAGTCCATCTGGCTATAGTGGATCTTGAAGCTGCCGAACCTTTCTTTTTTTTCACTGAAAGCCACAAAAAGTTGTTCTGCAACTCTCCAATCCTTAGATCTTTCCAAATAAATGACCAGTGCTCTTCTGACATCAAGCAGCGAGAGATCTTCTTCCTTGCCTGCTGAATTTGGCAGAGATGGAAGAACTATCTCCTGCGACCTGTTAACTGAAGTCGCAACTTTCGGCAGAAACAATGGGTTGGGTCCAAGTATGACTTTATCTGGTAATACTGCACAATAAGGTTCTTTAATGGATAAGGCTTGTATTTCGCTCACAAGAGAGGATGACCGGGTATGAACCGACCCGGTAATTAGTGGAGAACTTCCAGGGTGACCCCGCCCCAAAAACACAATCAGTGCCTATATATATATAAAATTACAAATTACTTTATTGATTTTTACAATTTAAAATTGACATGATATATTTTGCAGGATATTATGCTCATGGCCACACATGGGCCCTTCTTGTCTATAATCCAACAGAGAATACCTCCAATTGTTATAGTTACCAAGTTTGTGCATAAAACACTTTCTTAATACAAAGGCTAGCAATATTCGTGTACAAAGTATTGAAAGCAAATATTGTCGCTGGTATTGACCCAGACCAATAATATTTCAAACATATACAGGTTATTCAGTTCAAGTAAATACTCATATCTGGTAGCTGTATGCTAACAATATAGTGACTGTGTGGTAGCGGTGAACTAGTTTCTCCCCATCATAAGGGGCTTCATCTGCACCCATCCACTTCACTTATTTCTGTAATCCATCATGCTGATTCCTCTTGTCTGAGATACCATGCACAGGACTCAAATTAAAGGCTAGTGCACACATAAAGAAAACATAGAGACATGTGAGAACTATGATGTGTCTGGTGTATTGGCCCACCAACAGCTAACTACAGCATAGGTACTAATATAGATAGGTACCTGGATGATAGGAGGGAAACCAATCTCCCATACACCTTCGCCCACGATTTCCAGCACCTCACCCGAGAAATCCTCCAGTCACCTGCTCTGGACTAGTTCCTTGTCCTATGACAGAATACATAACAATATCACTATAGAACCCCTACACCACACTGTGGTCTAATCATGCTACTTACTACAAAGCCAAGCAGTGTACTTACTTATATATGTGGTGGCTAAGCTTGAGAGGACAGGCTGCTCATCTCCTAACCGCCCCTGAAAGACCGCTGCCGCATTGCTGCCCGCTATTGGTCGCCACTCCGTCTCTCTCCTCAGAAGACACAGTGACGTTGAAAGCGGGACCGATATTGCCCTCCGTCGCCAGTCCACTCCTCAACCGCCTCTAATGGCGTCCATGCGCCGCTCGTGTATAAACACGTGCTGGGTGCCGGGAGGTGTGTATTCAGCCCCCTGGTCCTCCTCTTATGGCGTCACTACGCCGCACGTGACTGAACACGTGCTGCAGCCGGAAGGCGCGCATCCAGCCTCCGCCCGCCGCATAGCTATGACGGGGCTGGAGGCCAGGAAGTGAGGGCAGTGGGGGGGGGGGGGGGAGGAAAGACACATGCGCAGTTGAGAGAGGCGGGCGCATAAACGCCATGCCCCCCTCACGGCCGCGTCAGTACCTGCGCCTTGCCAGCTAGTGGCAGATGAAAAGGCGCAGCTATCCGCTATAACAGCGGAGGTCTCCTCCCCCCCCCCCCCCTCGCTCACTCTTTTAGCAGACATAATAGCCAGCAAAAAACAACTCTTCAAATATAACCATTTTTCACAAACCTTATCCAAAGGTTTAAATAGAGGTTCCATTAACCCCTTTAATACAATTGACAGGTCCCAAGTAGGAAAACCCTTGAATGGTGCAGGTCTCTTACACAATACTGACTTGAGAAAACGATTAATACATTAATTTTGTCTCAATTTCTGATCTAAAAACACTAATAATGCAGAAGTTTGAGTCTTTAATATGCTCACAGCCAAGCCCATTTCAAACCCTTACTGCAGGAATTCTAATACTGTGGCTGTCTCATCCTCCTTCAACTTGTTCACTTCACAAAAACAAAAGAAAATCATTTACATACCTTTCCGCAGATCTTCCTAGTGGTTATCTTACTACTATTCAGGAGTGTCTCAGTCACTCTACTGGAAAAACCTTTCTTTCTTAATAGGGTCCCTTCAGGATCCATGCTGTCAGGCATAGTCTTGACAGATTTGGATGTAGAATGACGCCCTGATGGATGATGTCCGGCATTTATGGTTGCCTCCACGGACCCCTTGTTGCCACCTTCACTATTTCTGCAAACCAGGCTCTCTTCAACCAGAATGGAGCGATGAGGATCAATGTCACGTCTTGCCGCGCTATTTTCCGGACCACCTGAGGCAAGATTCTGAAAGGAGGGAAGGCATAAGCAAGATAAAACTCCCAAGGCTGAGCCAACGCATCTATTGCTAACACACCCTTCTCCCTTGTTAGGGAAAAAAATGTTTTGCATTTTGAATTCTTGGCATTGGCAAACAGGTCTATCTGTGGCTGACCCCAAACACTCAAGACCAGCTGATAGACCCCTTGGTTCAAGCACCACTCGGCCTGCTGAATCTTTACCCGACTCTGGAAGTCTGCAAGAGTGTTTAAGGTCCCCTTCAGATAAACTGCTGCCAGCGATGTGATCTAACGGCCTTATTTATGAAGGGCTAGCGCCAGGTAGTGTCTGACGAGCGCCAGGTACCGCCAGCTAACGGCGGCTACCGAATCAAGTGCGCCCGGCGGCGGTCACAATGAGGCATTTATCACGCTAAATGAGGCTAGCGCCGGCGAGAGCGTCAGCTAGCGCGGGATTCATCATGTAGCCGACTGCAACGAACAGCGCCGCTGCTAATCCCATCACAGCGACAGGTATGACCTGGCGTGGTCCAATGCATTTCAATGGAGCAATCTTTAAATAATCATAATTAATTGCTATTATTTTTTTTTTTTTTTTTTTTTTTTAATGTCAAAAATTCTGTGACCACTTCTGCAATGTTAGGATTTTTTTTTAAGTAAAAAAAAAAAATAAAAAAAAAAGTGCAGAATTGATATTACAGGTCTGATATTCATGTATTCATATTACAAAATGTTTAGAAAAACTTGTATAATTTTTACATATTAAAAAAAAGGTTGTTTGGGGGTTAAAAACTACTTTACACACATCGCCGCCAGCGCTTTGGGGTTTAAACAAGGAATTCACAGCGCGAGAAATTTTTGAGCGTGATTTGTTAATGAATCTGCAGCAAGCCGTTTGCTCTGGCCATTCGCTGTCAGGCGCACCCATACAACGCGGAACCTGTGAAACAGCGACCCCTAACCCCATATTCAACATTACCGCACACCGACTGAGTCGCTGTCAACAAGCAAACCCCGGCCAAGCACAGCGAATACTAGCTGGCGCTGTGAAAATCACGCTACTGGCTGTCAGGAATGATTTGCCTTCTACCCGTGCCCGTGGTGTCCCTAGGCAACGAGTTCAGGTTTCTCCTGCCCAGCAGCCGCTTCTGCCTCGGGTGCCATCCCCAGCGGCGCGTGTGCCACCGAGTAAGTCCTCCCCCCTTGCCCATTGTCACTCAGCTTGTGCTTGCTGGCCTATACAGTCAGCTCATGTCTTCCGAGGGTGCAATACTCAGAATGGCCACCGGAGGCTGTTTAAGAGAACAAAGTCTAGAAGGTGCAGCTCTGAGCAGTCTGCCTGGGAAGCTCAGCTGGAGCAATCAGCCCAGAGCTCACCAATCAGACTACAGGGCCAGTGCTCCAATCTGCTGTCAGATCCTAAATGCACCAATCCCAGCCACTGTCTCTCTGTCCAATCCTGCCGGTTTTCCCACTATAAAGGGATTTCCACTGCAGTGTGTCATTGCCTGTTATAGCGCCTAGTACCAAGCTTGTCTTGTGCATTGAAGCTCGATTGATTTCCAGTTGCCAACCTCTGCCTTGCTGACGCCTCTCGATCTGAAACCCTGTTGCCGACCTCTGCCAGTTTTGACCAACCTCGATCTTGATTCCTGTTGCTGACCTCTGCTTGATCCTCGACCACGATTTGTCCAACCCTATTGTACCGCTGCCATCTCAGAACTTCCGTTGCTGACCCTAAGCCTGTTTGGACTTCCGTTATACGCTCATATACGGGCTACCCAATTCCACTTCCAGCCGCGGGCTCTCCAGTCCTCTGTACCGTAAGGTTTCATCCTTTGAGCCATAAAGTCCTGGGGGCAACCGATCCCGAGCAGGCGTGTTCTGCGTCTCGGCAAGCGGGGGCTCCTATAGGTGAAGCTGGCTGCGGAGATTGGGGGTTGAGGTCCTTACCAAGAGAGCTGGAGTTGCCCAAGTGGTTAATTGTGGTTCCCGGAGCGTGACACTGGCGCTCATCTGTCGCTACCTGGCGCTATTAATGAATCGGCCTCTAATATTGTAGGGGAACTTTTATTTCCCTTGCTAGTGCCATTAGACCTGGAGACCGGGTTCTGCCTTGACAGTTTAGGTACGCTAATGTGGCTGCGTTGTCCAATCTTATCTGAACCTCTTTAACCAGAACTAATGGATGGAACTGTTCCAGTGCGAGCTTCACTACCAGAAGCTCCCTGGTCTGCCTCCAGAACCTTCATTTTCCCAGGTTGCTTGGGTCTACCCACCAAATCAGATCCTTAAAAACTTTCTGGTTCGACTGAACTAGCTGATCCAGGGATTTTAACAGAAAACTCTGTAGGGTCCTTTTATGCAACTGCGTCCATGGTACTGCAGGTATTGCCGCTGTCCTGAAACGTAATGGCCTTGATTCACAGCCTCCTTTTCCTTCACTTTCATATGTGTTTGTGTATTATTCTTAGTATACAGTACGTCCCGCTCCAGATAGAATACTTACACTCGGGTATTACTCCGCCAGATGGTGCTGGACTGCAGAGACATCGAAAATAGGCTCCTCCCGGCCCCTCAAATACCCAGGGACCTCCCACAAATCCCCAGATTTTCTCTGCAGTCTGGACTGCTAAGGACGAGAAATGGCTCTCTCTACTCACAGGTGACCGGGGCTATTAGCCTGCGGCCCTGTAGGACTATTCCCACCCGTTCCATTAGTTATATGCCTCCCAGCCTTGGCTGTGCTGGTCGGGTGATGGTAGGCAGCACCGCTGTTAGGTGCTTAGGAGCGCTGCTCCACCGCAATCCCCCACCAAAGGGTAGGTGGTTCAGGCTTATGGTGAGCCTCTATGGGATGCCCCTCCCGCACTATTGCCCCTTGCCACTGCCTATCGGTGGGCCCTATTTAAGTGGCCGCTGTCCTCCCTCATTCTCCTTGTAGCCTTCGGGGGGGAAAGGGGGGGGTGTCGGTGTGTATGCTATGCATTTACGTGTGTTAGATTTATACTTTATTTCATTTGCCTTGTGTCAGCCGCCGCACTGTCTTGCTTTACTATGACTGTATTTAAAATTACCGCCGCCGCGTGCCTTTTCTGTCACTATGTTCCGCGCTTGGCGGCGGCGTTACCTCAAGCGCCGGCGCGCCGTCATTGGCTGCTTGTCATGTGCTGGCTTCGCGCTCTTCGGGGGGGCAGGGCCCGTCTATGGCGCGTTCCGCGTCATTGCTTATACCAGCCCGCCCCTCGAGGTATACCGACGTATATATCTTTGTCTGCCTGGTTGGCTTATGTGCGATGGTCCTTTACCTACCGCGGTCCGTAAGTGCCCTTGTGGGCGGCTTTATTATCACCTCTTTATTACTGTCTGCTTACGGCCCCCTTTATTATGTCTTTCAGGCGGGCGAATCCATTGGCTTCTCCCGGCCCTCTATTAGTTGCTAACTTGTTAGGCCTAGTGTAATTACTTGTAATAATTACTTGTTAGGCCTAGTTGTAATTACCCTAGCGGGTTATTGGGGCATCCAGGGTTGCTTTATAGCGTTAATCCCTATCGGCCTATAGTGCCGCTATAATCACCATATGGAGGCATCTCAGGATAATGTGACCGGGATTCCTTCGCGACAAGCCCAGCTGTGTGTAGCGTGTGGGCAGCCTCATGCTAACGCTGACAAGGTGCGGGTCTGTGTACCCTGTGCTGAGCAGGGGCTTGCACTGCAATCTGGCCTTCCAGTGGCTGGGCCTGCACCTCGTATCACTTCACCTACCCCCCCCAAGCTTAAATCTCACTACTACGGAGTTGCATACAAGTGGGGATTCTCAGCCTGATGTGTCTTCTAGACTGGCTACTGTTGAGAAGTTGATTGCTAATACCTTGGCGCGTAAGGCCCCTGCAAAAAGGCGGCACTTAACGCCTAATGTCACTCTTTTCCCTATGGAAACTGAGGAGTTTTGGAATCTTTGTGGCTATACCCCCTAGGATGACACAGGGTTATCTGATGAGAGGCCAAGGGGTCATGACGATTCTGGCTCTGACCCCTGGGCCCCAGATGACACTGACAGATTGCTGACCCAGATTTTTGAGGTTCTGTCCATTTCTCCCCCTGTAACGGCTCCCAGGCAAAGGGGGGAACTCTTCCATACAGCTAAATCACATTTGGAATTTCCCGAGCAAGCACATTTCATTAACCTTGTGCTCATGGAATGAGGGCGCCCCAGTAGACTTCCCGGGGTACCTAAAAGTTGGGATAGGAGGTATCCCTTTCCTGCTGATGTGGTGAAGTGTTGGTCATCCCCTCCCGAGGTGGATGCCCCGGTCCCAGGGCTATCTAACACCTCTGTCATGCATTCCCCTGACTCTACTACCCTGCGGGATGCTGAGGACCGGCGCATTGACCAGCTGGCGTCTCATGCCTTTGCATGTGCGGGGATGGCACTGCGCCCGGTCTGAGCTTCTGCCATTACAGCTGTGGCCACTAGAACCCTTATCCGAAATATACTTGATAGTGCCCCTGATGATTTGCCTTGTGAGGTGTTCAATGCACTCTCCAGTTGTGATGTTTTTGTAAATTTTGTCCTCTCTGCCTTGGATGACACCATTAGAATGTGTGCCAGGACATCTGCCCTTGTGGTGGCTATACGCCGCTCGGTTTGGGCTGCTGACAATGCTGCCAAGAAGGCCCTCACTGGGTTTCCCTTCAAAGGACTACGCCTGTTTGGGGACCGCCTGGACCTTTTTGCTAAGGGAGGCAGGTTACCCCAGCGCAGGCGGCAACCTCGGCCCTTTCAGAGTCAGGGCTCCTTCTCCTCCCCCTACCGTGGTGCTAGACAAGGGAGGGGGGTTTCCTTTACTGGGGCCCGGGGAGATTTCTGGGGTAGAGGCAGAGGACGTGGGTGTCCTGGCTCCTCCTGGGGCCCCAAGGCAAAATCCTCTCCCAAGCCCCCTCAGGCATGATGGGGCGCCCTCACCTATCCGGGTGGGGGGACGGCTTCAGCACTTCGCTCACGTCTGGAGGCTTAATGTCTCAGACCGGCGGATTCAGGAGGTAGTGTCCTCCGGTTACAAGATAGAGTTTGCTGCCAGGCCGCCCCCAAGATTCATCAGATCCCGGATTCCTCAGGACCCTGTGTTACCTCAGGAGCTGATGCAGGCAGTGAAAGGCCTCCTGGAGCTGGGGGTCATCTGCAAGGTCCCTTTAAGAGAAATGGGCAAAAGTTTCTATTCCAACCTATTCACAGTCCCCAAAAAAAGATGGTTCAGTCAGGCCCATCCTAGACTTAAAGATCCTCAACAAGTTTGTCAGGAGCAGGCGCTTTCGCATGGAAACTCTGCGCTCTGCCATTAGTTGCCTGGGCCAAGGGGATTTCATGACTTCTGTGGACATCAAGGATGCTTACCTTCATATTCCTGTATTTCCAGGTCATCAAAGGTTCCTCATGTTCGCTCTGAAGGATCAACACTACCAGTTTGTGGCATTGCCCTTTGGTCTCACTTCAGCTCCCAGTGTGTTCACCAAGGTGCTGGCTGGTGTGATGTCTCTGCTCAGGTATCAGGGCGTCCGCGTGCTTCCTTATCTGGACGACATTCTCATCACCTCCCAATCTGTACATCAGGCAGAATTGGATACTCAGCTGGTGGTGTCCACCCTGGAGTCATTTGGTTGGGTGATCAACCACCCCAAGTCCTCACTGTCCCCTTCCTTGGTAACTCCATTCCTAGGAATGAATCTGGATACAGTTCAGGCAAGGATCTTCCTTCCCCAACAGAAGGTGGATGGTATGATTGCACAGGTTCAGTTCCTGCTATCTTGTCGTCATCCCTCCATCAGGCAGGGGATGCAGCTGGTGGGCCTGATGGTGGCGTGCTTCGAGGCGGTCCCTTATGCTCAGTTCCACTTGAGGCCTCTGCAACTCCACCTCTTGTAAGTGTGGGACAAGGATCCAGCATCCCTGGATAGGGTCTGTGTGCTCTCCCCCCTGGTCCGGAGGTCCCTCTCGTGGTGGATGGATTCAAGGAACCTGTTGGGGGGCAGATCCTTTCTTACCCCTTCCTGGGAGACAGTCACCACGGATGCCAGTCTGTCAGGTTGGGGGGGGTTTCTGGAAGTCCCTGCGGTTCCAGGGGAGGTGGGGCCCTCAGGAGGCCCACACACCTATCAATGTCTTGGAACTGCAGGCGATCAGGTTAGTTCTGGCTCAGTTGACTACTCACCTTCGGGGCCTACCTGTTCAGGTGCGCTCGGACAACCAGACGGCAGTAGCCTACATCAATCATCAGGGAGGGACCCGGAGCAAGGGGGCCCTCCAGGAAGTGTCTCTGATCCTGACCTGCATATCAGCTGTGTATATGCCGGGGGTGGAAAATCTCCTGGCAGACTCTCTGAGCAGGGGGACTTCTCACCAGGGAGAATGGTCCCTATGCAGCAGGGTGTTCCAATCTCTGTGTCACCGTTGGGGCCAACCAGATGTGGATCTGTTGCATCCCGTCACAATCACAAGCTACCGACCTTTGTCTCCCTGTCCCAGGATCCTCTGGCCTTGACCACGGATGCTCTGGCAATGTCATGGCAGGACTTTCAGTTTCTGTATGTCTTCCCTCCATTCCCCCTGTTGGGCAGGGTTCTGCGCAAGATTGCTCTGGAGGGGGTGCCATCAATTCTGGTGGCCCCCAGGTGGCCAAGAAGAGTGTGGTTCGCAGACGTGGTGCAGCTGGTAGTAGATCAGTACACTCTGCCCATGGTGCCAGATCTGCTCACTCAGGGCTCACTACGCCATCCCAATTTACAAACTCTGGCTTTGACGGCCTGGCTGCTGAAACCTCCATCTTGATGGAGAGGGGGCTGTCTTCCTCGGTTGTGGATACTTTGATAAAGGCTAGGAAGAAGTCGTCTTCTATTTATTACAGGGTTTGGCGTGCCTACATTGACTGGTGTGAGTCTAAGTCTCTTCCCTGTCGTGTGTTCTCTATTCCCAGGATTCTGGAGTTCCTACAGCATGGGTTGGAGATGGGGCTCCAACTTAGTACTCTAAAAGGTCAGGTTTCTGCCCTGGCTGTTTTCTTCCAGAAGTCCTTTGCTCAGCATTCTCTGATTTGGACTTTTTTCCAGGGGGTGACTCATGTGCATCCCCCTCGTAAGACTATGGTGCCTGTTTGGGATTTGAACTTGGTTTTGTCAGCCTTGCAGGGTGCTCCTTTTGAACCGGTGCAGGATGCTTCCCTGGCCATTCTTACTCTCAAGGTTGTCTTTTTGGTGGCTATCACCTCCGTTAGGCGTGTGTCTGAGTTGTCCGCGCTTTCCATTCAGCCCCCCTACTATGAGAGACACCAGGACAAGGTGGTGTTTCGCTTCAAGCCAGATTTTCTGCCTAAGGTAGTGTCTGCCTTTCATTTGAATCAGGACATTGCTCTCCCTTCATTGTGCCCTAATCCTAGTAATGCTAAGGAGAGGGTTTTGCATTCTTTGGACGTGATTAGGTGTCTGAAGTACTATCTGGTGGCTACTGCACCTTTCAGAAAAACTGATGCTCTTTTTGTGGTCCCTTCCGGTCCTAGGAAGGGTTTGGCTCCTGCCAAGTCTACTATCAGCAAATGGATCTGTCAGGCTGTGATTCAGGCCTATTCTGCTAAGAGGAAGAATCCTCCCTTCCGCCTTACTGCTCATTCTACTCGTGCTATTGGTGCCTCTTGGGCTTTTTCAGCACCAGGCTTCTGTTGAACAAGTTTGCAAGGCCGCTACTTGGTCTTCTGTTCATACCTTTTCAAAGTTTTACAAGGTTGATGTTAGGGCCTCAGCTGACGCTGCTTTTGGCCGAAAGGTTCTGCAGGCGGCAGTGGTTTAAACTGTCTGCTGTTAACTTGGGGATCCCACCCTACTTTACACTGCTATTGGATGTACCGAGTGTAAGTATTCTACCTGGAGCAGGATGTACTGTATACTAAGAATAATAAAATTCTGTGATTACTCACCTGTAGAATTGGTATTATGAGTATACAGTACGTCCTGCTCCACCCCACCCTTGGTTTTGCATTATCTTGGATCCCCTGTATGGTGATTGTTATCATTGTTTTAGTTACTAGTTTGGGTTGTTTTAATTCTCCCAGCTTCTCGTTTACTGCTTTTCAATGCTGGGGATTTGTGGGAGGTCCCTGGGTATTTGAGGGGCTGGGAGGAGCCTATTTTCGATGTCTCTGCAGTCCAGCGCCATCTGGCGGAGTAATACCCGAGTGTAAGTATTCTATCTGGAGCAGGATGTACTGTATACTCATAATACCAATTCTACAGGTAGAGTAATCACAGAATTGTATTTTTTGTGAGTTTTTGCAGCCATTAACAGGATTTTTGTGTCTTTTTTCATGCATATGTGGGTTTGCGTTAACGTGAATAAGCATATTCAATGATTGTATTTTTTGCGTAAATAGTTCGCTTTCTCTAGAATTTTACGTTCTTGGTATGGGCTTGAGAATTATTCCGAGCCTTGATTGTTGATTCTGACACGGCCAATAAAACAAGGGTGTTTCCGATAAACGTATGGGGTGTATTTCCTGGTGAAAGTTTGCTGTCGTTGTGTGAGTTGCAGTGTGAAGGAGGCGGATTACGTGGAGAAATATGAGTGCCTGCAGCGAAGCGGCATACTGTACATCTGCATGTCAGATTTCAGGTTGCATCACGCACGTTTGGATATCGCTCGCACGCATGACGTTGAGCTATTCGGGCTCACCTGACTGAACCTTGTTTCCCTCGAGAAACTGTATATTGAGTTGCGGCCATGGTTGGCCCCCACCACAAGGAAGGTGCATGAAATTGCAGGCATGACCAAATTGGTTGTCTGCCTTCAATTTTTAGCGAACGGCTCGTTCCAGAGGCTGAGTGCCCTCTCCGTGGGCATGTCCCAGCCTACGCTGAGCCGCACACTAAACAAGTTCCTGGATGGCATGGCTACCATGTTTCAAAAATACATTTGTTTCCCTTATAACGTGGTAGCCTGGAATGCATTGAAGTTGGGCTTTTATGATATAGCCGATATGCCTAACGTAATGGGTGCAATCGACTGTATGCACGTAGCGCTGGTGCATCCAGCAGCGGATAAACATCTATACAGGTATGTGGTTTTTCTGCCCATCCTAATGTAACCTAATGTAGCCTTGCATTGTATATGTTAATGTTGACCTAAATCTAAAGCTACTTTGTATTTTTACTGTTAGATATGAGGTTTTTCCACCCAATATTAACTAATAAGGACCCCTTAACAATTAGAAATTAAAATGTACCATATATATTTTTTTTTCTTTTGCAATTACAGGAACAGAAAGATGTTTCATTCCATAAACGTCAAGTGTGTGGTTGGTCCAGACCTTCACTTTCTCAGCGTCATGGCTGGGTTTCCTGGTTCTACCCACGATGCTTATATTCTTTGGAATTCCAATTTTTTTTTTTTTTTTTTAAAGGTGATTCTGGATACCCCCTTCTCCCGTGGCTAATGACCCCCATCCTTCGCCCTTGAGATGCAGCCACAAGAATTATATAATCGGGCCCATCGGAAGACCCCGGCTGTAGTTGAAAGAGTATTTGGCTTGCTGAAGAGTAGTTTCCGCTGTCTCGATCATACAGGGGGGGGGGGGGGGGGGGGCTCTGCAGTACGAGTTTGCCAAAGTTATTAAAATTGTATGTGCCTGTATGATTCTACATAATTTTGCCATCATTGAGAAGGTGCCCCATTATATTGATGTATTTCCCTTTCCAGCACTTCTGGACATACCAGAAGAGCTGTATGTTGGCACCCAGAGTTCCTCTGCTCAGTCTGTCAGGGAGCACCTGATTTCCAGTCATTTCAGTTTAAATTTATGTTATGTGTTTTATTCTTGGTGTGCCACACACCCCGCTTCACCTTTAATTCTTCACGATTGGGTTACTCACCGCCAGGTGACGCTGTTGCAGAGAGGAAGTCTTGTAACGAGTCCCCTTCCGGCCTATATATATTTGGTACCTCCCATTTATCACCAGTGTTTTTCTCTCTGCATGACGACAAGACAGAAGATTGAAGTCTCCTGTTTGCAGGTAGCCGGGGTCTTACCCCGGCACCCCCTTTTGGTCTATTTCTGCCCAGTTTTGATTGTTTGTACCTTTGTGGTGGAATGGAAGCCTCCCAGCCTAGGCTGCTCACTGGGCAAATTGGTAGACGGCACTATAGGTGCCTAGGAGCTTATCTCCTCCGCTCGACCCCCTGTTTTGGGGGCAATGCGGCTATCCGGCATGGTGATCCGAACATGGGATGCCCCTGTCCCGAGGGTCCCCTTGGCCCCTTACTCTCCCGCTGTAGGGCCAGAGCTTTGGGTCAGCTTTAGGGGGACTGGGGCGGGCTGTTTTGCCTCTGGCTTGCTGTTTGCGCCTTTTCAGCTCCCCCTCCCCCCTTCCCCTTGTATCTTTTGTGCGGGCCGTGGGGTTTTTTCTGGGGCAGCTCAGGCTGCCTAGTGTCTCCGTTCCCCTCCCCCCTTTCTCCTTTTACTGAGGGCTTGTTTTGCCCTCTGATTGCTTTTCACCGCCGTTCAGCGGGCTGCACTTTTCATATTTGGCGGGGGGGCGGGGCCCGCATGACGTCAGGGGTGGGGGCGTGGCCGGCGGCGCGTCGTTCACCGGCCCCAGCGCACTTCCTCCCGGTTCATTAGGAGGCTGCGTGCGGGGCTCGGGGCCGCATGTCTCTGTTGCTGCTGCTATTGCTGCCCGCTCCGCCGCCTCTTCCGTGGACGTGCTCTGCAGCTTCGGCTCCACCGCTGCCATTGCGCTGACATTTGCTGCCAAGGTAAGCGGCCTCACCTTGCGTGAGGCCGTCTATTTTTTTCATGGTCTCTGATTGTTTAGGGTAAAAAATTTGTATGGAGTAATACTTTTTTATTTAAAAAAAAAATAAATAAATAAATCAGAGGCCAGGTTTTTCCTTGCCTCTTTAAAAGCACTCTTGTGCTCTGTATTATGTGTTATATGCATGTTGCCATTCTGGGGGTCTGACTGTTGGTTTGTCTCTTCCCCACAGATCCTGGGATTCCCTCAATACAGTGGCCTCCCGGTTCTATTTTTGCCTGGCTAGTCTCTTTTCCTCCAAATTGGGACATATTTATATATACTTGTATATATATTAAAAAAAAAAAAAAAAAAGGGATATATATATATATATATATATATATATATATATATATATATATATAATTATCTTAAGGGGATCTTTATTATTAATTAAATCCTCCCTCCCGGGACATTAACATAAAGGGGCATCCCGGGTGGCTTATGCCTTAAACCCAGAATTTTGCGAATACCATAAGTCACCATATGGAGGCTTCCGATAATACCGGAAATGGTTCTTCTGGGCCATCTAGGGTGTGTGGAGGCTGTGGGACTCCGCTCCCAGGTGATGATGTTTTTGTATGCATTCCTTGTGCAAAGCAGAGTATTGCGCGTCAGTCCGTTGCTCCGGCTGCTGGCTCTTCGCAACTTCCATCATCCCCTACCCCTCCCTCCCTGTTCCGGACCCCGTGTGACATTGTCAAGAGTGGGGATTCGCAATCCGAGGTGGCGGCACGGTTGGCCAACCTCGAGAAGATAATTTTCGTTAAAGCAGGGTTAAAGGCCACTGCGAAACGGAAGCACCTGACTCCTGTACCTCCGGCTTCACAGGATGAAGTATGTGAGCCTGTGGATTGGTCCGATTGCTCCCTGGACGAGGAGGGAGAATTTCTGGTGGAGTCAGATGAGCCTGCAGATCAGCTTGAGGTTGATGCTATTGGCGATTTGTCTGCGGGGGGTTCTCGTGACCCCCCCTCCATTCTGGCTCAAATGTTTGAAATTTTGAATTTAGATCCACCTGAGGCCGTCACCCTGCCTAAGGGTCAGTTGTTTAATGTGCCTCAGCCGCGGTTTTTCCCAGACAACACCACTTTAAGAAAGTTGTGCTCAAAGAATGGGAACATCCCACGCGGTTAACTGGAATTCCTTCCAGTTGGGAGAAACGTTATCCTTTTCCACCAGAATTGGTGAAGCTTCGGTCGGTTCCTCCTGACGTCGATACCCCTGTATTAGGGCTCTCCAGCAGGGCTATGGTGCAGTCTGCTGAGACTACTGCCCTTAAGGATGGTGAGGATCGTCGGATTGACCAGTACGCTCGCCATAGTTTCAGTTATGCTGGGTCAACGATGCGCCCGGTGTGTGCTTCGGCGCTTCTTCTATTGGCGGTTAGATCTGTAATTCAGGGTCTGTGTGTGGATCTTGATCCCACTTGCAAGGAGCTTATTGCTCTCAGGCAGTGTGAGTCTTTTGTTTCCTATGTTCTGTCCGCTCAGGACGATGCGCTGGCTATGAGTAGCAAGACAGCTGCAATGCTGGTGGCTATTCGTCGGGCAGTATGGCTGCGCCAGTGGTCGGCGGACGCAGCTTCTAAAAAGGTGCTCACAGCTCTCCCCTTTTTGGGATTGCGGCTGTTTGGTGATAAAATTGATTCAGTTGCAAAAGGTGGCAAAATGCCGCAACGTAAGAGGCCTCGTCGTCCCTTTCGGGGGGCAAGTTCTGGTAGGCCTTCCTTTCGGGGATTCAGAGCGGGTAGGGGGGCTTCCTTTCCCGCTACCAGAGGTGCAGGTTGGACTCGGGGGAAGGGCCGTGGCCGCCCCGCACAGTCCTGGGACTCCAAGCCCAAGCCTGCCGGTAAGCCCGCTCAGCAATGAGGGGCTGCCCTCACCCGTGCGGGTGGGGGAACGATTGCGACACTTCTCCCAGGTTTGGGTCCAGGAGATTCCGGACAGATGGATCCGGGAGGTAGTGTCATCCTGTTACAAGCTGGAGTTCGAGTCTCGCCCTCCTTCACGGTTCTTTCGGTCTCGGGTGCCCATCGATCCTTTGGCCGCACAGGGGCTCCTGGCGTCGGTAAAGAATCTGTTAGAGATGGCGGTCATCCGGTCGGTACCGCGCTTAGAGATGGGCCTCGGTTTCTACTCCAATCTTTTCGCAGTCCCTAAAAAGGACGGGTCGGTTCGTCCCGTCCTGGACCTGAAATTACTCAACAAGTTCATCCGTTTTCGGAAGTTTCGCATGGAAACTTTGCTTACGGCCGTCGGTTCCCTTCGGCAGGGGGACTTTATGACGTCCATAGACATCAAGGATGCTTATCTTCATGTTCCCATCTGCCACGCTCATCAACGTTTTCTTCGATTTGTGATGAAAGATCAGCATTTTCAATTCGTGGCACTTCGGTTTGGCCTTACCTCGGCTCCAAGAGTGCTGGCAGGGGTGATGGCCATTTTCAGATCTCGGGGCATTCGGGTCGTACCTTATTTGGACGACCTTCTCATCATGGCTCCGTCACTCAATCAATCGGAGACAGACACCAGGATGGTGGTCTCCACGCTGGAAAGCTTTGGTTGGGTGATCAACTTCCCCAAGTCCTCCCTCGCTCCGGCCAGGGTGGTGTCCTTTCTGGGGATGCAGTTGGACTCTCTTCAGCACAGAGTGTTTCACCCCCAGTCCAAAATTCATCTGATTCAGGAGTTGGCTCGGGTCCTACTTTCCAATCCTCGGCCGTCCATCCGTCTGGGGATGAGGCTGGTAGGGTTGATGGTCGCCTCTTTCGAGGCAGTGCCCTTTGCTCAATTTCACACGAGGACGCTTCAGCTTTATCTGTTGGAGTCCTGGGACCGGCAGCCTCGGTCGCTGGATCAGCCCTTCCAGTTGTCCTTCCGGGTCCGGCAGTCCCTCCAGTGGTGGTTGGTCTCGGCCAATCTCGTGAGGGGCAGGTCCTTCCTGACCCCTCTTTGGGAAATTGTCACCACGGACGCCAGTCTTTCGGGATGGGGCGGATTCTGGAAGGAGCTTCAGTTCCAGGGGCAGTGGGGACCTCAAGAGGCCCACTTACCCATCAATGTTCTGGAACTGAGAGCCATCCGTCGGGTGCTTGCTCTCCTGACTCATCACGTTCTGGGCCTTCCGGTCCAGGTGCGTTCAGACAATCGAACAGCGGTTGCTTACATCAATCATCAGGGAGGGACTCGCAGTCTGAGTGCTCTCAGAGAGGTGTCCCTGATCCTGACCTGGGCAGAGGCCCATGTTCCTTGTCTCTCAGGGGTATACATTCCAGGAGTGGAGAACCAGGAAGCGGACCGGTTGAGCAGGGGCTCTGTCCGTCTGGGAGAATGGGCTCTCCATCCTCAGGTTTTTCGCTCACTGTGTCTCCGATGGGGGACACCGGAGGTGGACCTGTTTGCCTCTCGTCACAATCACAGGCTCCCGAATTTCGTGTCGCTCTCCCGGGATCCTCTGGCTCTGGCAGTGGACGCCATGTCCCTGAGCTGGGGGGATCTGGGATTTCTATACCGGTTTCCTCCGATACCCATGCTGGGCAGGGTGGTTCGGAAGTTGGCTCTGGAAAGGGTGTCTGCCGTTCTCGTGGCCCCAAGGTGGCGAAGGCGAGTGTGGTTCGCAGACATCGTTTGGCTGGCAGTGGACCAGTTCGTTCTGCCTCTTCGGACCGATCTGCTCACTCAGGGTCGGTTATGTTACCCCAATTTACCAGCGCTGGGTTTGACGGCCTGGCTGCTGAAACCTCCATCTTGAAGGAGGAGGGTCTTTCTGATCAGTGCCCGGAAGAGGTCTTCTTCTATCATCTACTATAGGACTTGGAAAGCCTATATCGCTTGGTGTGAGATTAGATCCTTCCCTTATAGGGTCTTCTCGGTCTCCAGGATTCCGGAGGTTTTACAATCTGGGCTGGACTCTGGTCTTCAGCTAAGTACTTTGAAAGGGCAAGTTTCTGCCTTATCTATCTTTTTTCAGAAGCGTTTTGCGCTTCATTGCGCAGGGGGTTACGCATGTGCGGCCTCCCAGGAAACCATTACTCCTGGTTTGGGATTTGAATTTGATTCTTTCTGCTCTGCAGGCTCCTCCTTTTGAGCCTCTGCAAGATATTGCTTTGTCTACCCTGACTCAGAAGATTGTCTTCTTGGTAGCTATCACTTCGGTCCGGCGTGTCTCGGAGTTGGCGGCCTTGTCTATCCAGGCGCCCTACTTTGAGAGGCATCAGGATAAAGTGGTCTTTCGGTTCAAGCCAGACTTTCTTCCTAAGGTTGTTTCTGCTTTTCATTTGAATCAGGATATTGTTCTTCCCTCCTTGTGTCTTAATCCTAAGAATGACAAAGAGAGGGTTTTGCATTGTTTGGATGTAGTACGCTGTGTTAAGTACTACTTGATTATCACGTCTCCTTTTCGTAAGACGGATGCCTTTTTTGTTGTGCCCTGTGGGCCTAAGAAGGGTTTGGCACCAGCCAAATCTGCCATTAGCAAATGGATACGTCAGGCCGTTACTGCGGCCTATTCTGCTAAGGGGAAAGTTCCCCCTTTTCGTATCACTGCTCATTCTACTCGCGCCGTTGGAAGCGTCTTGAGCTTTTCAGCACCAAGCTTCTGTTGAACAAGTTTGTAAGGCCGCCACTTGGTCTTCTGTTCATACTTTTTCTAAGTTTTACAAAGTTGATGTGCGAGCCTCAGCGGATGCTGTTTTTGGCCGCAAAGTCTGCATACTGCAGTCATTTAAGTTATGCTTCACCTGGCCTTGAGATGCCCATCCCTTGTGGACACTGCTTTTGGATGTCCCAATCGTGAAGAATTAAAGGTGAAGCGGGGTGTGTGGCACACCAAGAATAATACCATTTTGTGAGTACTCACCTGAAAAATGGATATTGTTGGTGTGCCACACACCCCGCTTCACTCCCACCCTTTTCGGTATTCCGAATCCTTTATATGGTGAAGCTTTTATTTATTTTGATTATTTTGAGGTTACCGTTAATTTACTGGTACCTTGTCTTTCTGCTTTTTAATACACTGGTGATAAATGGGAGGTACCAGGTATATATAGGCCAGAAGGGGACTTCCTCTCTGCAACAGCATCACCTGGCGGTGAGTAACCCAATCGTGAAGAATTAAAGGTGAAGCGGGGTGTGTGGCACACCAACAATATCCATTTTTCAGGTGAGTACTCACAAAATGGTATTTTTAGCAATATGTGTTTTTTTTTATGTTACTTATTTGTTCTTTTCCTTCCCAAATTTAAATTTGGTAACACAAACTTAGTTTATGATAAATCCTTTAAATTTTTTGGGGGGAAAAGAAAAGCTTGTTAAGTGTAAAATAATATTTAATGGTAATTGGACATGATTGGCACTCATGATCAATTGGCCTTACATACCAAATCAAAAATTTACCAAGCAATTCAATGGTATGGTGGCTGGAAAAAGTATGGTTGTTGTGCTGCCTGTTGAATTGCCACCGTTTGGGCAAGGGTAGAATTCCGCATCTGCCACTGCTCCTCCCTCTGTCTATTGCTGGTCCGCCTTTCCTCCAGCAGGGCTTGCAGAGTATTATTAACTTGGGTCATGTTTGTAGCCATATTTTGTTGAAATCTTTCACTGGTTTGGTGGAAGTTGCGGCTATTACTTCTCCAAGCTGACTCATCAGGGTAAGATGGCGACAGTGCTGAGTCCGTCGTCCTCTTACCCGGGTTTGGAGACGTGCAGCTGCTGGTGGGCCAGGGCTAGTGATATTTCCAGATGGTGAGCCCAAATCCTCTGCAGTAGAGCTTGGCCATGTAACTGTTTGTTGGTTAGGCATCTGCTGGCCATGCTGGTGCTGTTGTTGGGGCTGTGGCAGCAGAGGGCATGATTGAGTCTGCTGCAGAGGATTTGTGGGAGGCTGGAGCTGGTGCAGTGGCAGCTGCTGTTGCTGTGTTTCCTGTTGGGGTGGCAGTGACATGTTGGCATCCTCCTCAAGCTCATAGATGTCTGCCATGATGGCCAAATTACAGTATCTAGCTAGTGTTTTGCAAATCTCCAGTGGGAAATCGTCATCTTGCTTCACATGCATCATCAGGTAGGGAACACTTACCAGATGTAATTGTTCAGTAATAGCACTCCTTGCTAACGGCTGTTGTGAAGTGGCATTTTCAATACATTTTTTTTCCCAAAAAAGATCACCCATAAGTTGTAATACTAACCTTCTGGCTCAATAATAATGTCAGAGTCCATCCTCCCTGCCATGCCCTGAAGCGTTGCTTGGTGTATTAACCCTTTAGATGCGAAGCACGTAGTTTCTACGTGGTTGCTTCTCCTACCGTTAAGTGCCAAGCACGTAGAAACTATGTGCCTGGCATTTCCCCCTGCTAGTTAAATAATAGAAAAAAAACCCACTTACCTTTGGTATCCCTGTGAAGCTGGGGGCCCCCTCTTCCTGGGGGGGGGCATCCGATCCCCCCCCCGTCGTCCTCCATCTTCAGGAGGGGGCCCGAAACCGGCCGCCCCCGCGTTTCCAGCGCTGACAGATCGCGGCTGTAAAAAAAAAAAAAAAAAAAGGTCATTTACTTCGCGCCCGAGCCTTCTGTCCGGGTCTCCTCTTCACCGGGGGGGGGGGTTCCATCCCCCCCCCCCCCCTGGGCTGCGCAGGCTTCAGGTGAGGACCCTCTTCCGGGTCCTCACCTCTTGTAATGGCGGTGATGGCCGATGCCTCCTAGCCCCGCCCATTGTGGGAGGAGCAGGATGACGTAATCCCGCTCCCCCTATACTACCCCGTGCACCGGCATCTGATGCCGGTGGTGAATGGCGCAGGGCGGATGAGAGGAGAGGAGGCTCCGATCGGAGCCTCCTCTCCTCTCTTCCTTCTTGCGCCGATCACTATCGGCATCGATCTGAGTGAGCGGCGTGGGACAACGACGTAGGACCCATGATCGGAGGTGAGTACAGTAAAAAAAAAAAATAATAAAAAAGATTTTTTTTACACATTTAACCCCTTGTGAATGTCACGCTCCCGGAACCACGATTACCACTTGGACAACTCCAGCTCTCTTAGTAAGGACCTCAACCCCCAATCTCCGCAGCCAGCTTCACCTATAGGAGCCCCCGCTTGCCGAGACGCAGAACACGCCTGCTCGGGATCGGTTGCCCCCAGGACTTTATGGCTCAAAGGATGAGGTCTTACGGTACAGAGAACTGGAGAGCCCGCGGCTGGAAGAGGAATCGGGTAGCCGGTATGTGAGCGTAAGGTGGAAGTCCAACAGACAGGCAAGGGTCGGCAACAGGAGTGGAGATCGAGGATGGTCAAAGGCAAGCAAGGGTCGGCAACAGGAGTGGAGATCGAGGATGGTCAAACAAGCGAGGGTCGGCAACAGGGGTGGAGATCGAGGATGGTCAAACAAGCGAGGGTCGGCAACAGGAGTGGAGATCGAGGATGGTCAAACAAGCGAGGGTCGGCAACAGGAGTGGAGATCGAGGATGGTCAAACAAGCGAGGGTCGGCAACAGGAGTGGAGATCGAGGATGGTCAAGGCAGCAAGGGTCGGTAACAGGAATCAGGATCAATCTCAGGGATAAGCAAAAACTAGGGTCTAGGCGCTATAACAGGCAACGACAGACTGACTGGGTTGAGGTTAAATAGGGAACAGGCATCATTGGCCCAGGAGAATCGGTGTGGTGATTGGTGCAACTTAAGAACCTCACAGGGATTGGTAACACAGGGCGTGCAGCCCAGAACTCAGGGGCAGCTGATTGGCCCAGTCCCAGTGGGGCACTCCCACTGGTGCAGCTGGGCCTTTAATTGATTACTTAATCTTCCTCCGGCGGCCGCGCTGAGAGCAGCGCCGCCGGAGGCTATAAACAAAACGTGCACGCGCGCGAGCACGAGAGCTGACGCTGGGGCCGTCAGCTGAGGAGGCAGGCGCGTGCGCGCCAGCCGAGACAGAGACCGCCGCCCGCCGCGGCCGCCGGACAGGTGGCTGCGCAGCGGGAGCGGGCGGCTGAGGACCCGTGACGCCGCTGGAACGGGGAATCGGTAAGCGGGTGATGACATTACCCCCCCCCTCACGAGGGGCCTCCGGACCCTCACCCGGTTTCCCCGGATTGTCACGGTGAAACTTCCGTACAAGAGCCCTGGCATGGACATCACAAGAAGAAACCCAGCATCTTTCCTCAGGACCGTAACCAACCCAATCAATTAAATATTGTAACGTATTGCGAACCCTACGCGAATCCAAAATCTTGTTCACTTCATATTCTTGTACATTATCCACTAAAACAGGAGGAGGACCAGCAGGAGAAGAGTTTTTAGCAGGTTTTAACAGAGATACATGAAACGAGTTGGAAATTCTCATAGTAGGAGGGAGCTGAACTTTGAAGGTCACATTATTAAGTTTCCTGATAATGGGGTAAGGACCAATAAATTTAGGACCCAATTTATAAGAAGGCTGCCGGAGCGAAATGTTCTTCGTGGAAACCCAGACAAGGTCCCCACACTGAAGGATAGGTTCCTGAGACCTACGATGATCAGCAAATTTCTTATATTTAGTGCGCATAGTTTCTAAATTTTCCTGGACGCGTGCCCAAATATCTTTGCGTTTCTGAAGCCACTCTTCTAACACCGGAAAATCAGAAGGTGCTGCAGAAATAGAAGAAGCCCTAGGATTCTTTCCGTAATTACAAAAGAAAGGGGATATTTTAGTACTGTCACTCGGCGCATTATTATACGCAAATTCGGCAAAGTCAATAAATTCCGACCACTGCTCCTGAGCGTCAGAGATGTAACATCTTAAATATTGTTCTAGGCTTTGATTTGTTCTTTCAGTCTGCCCATTAGACTGGGGGTGATATGCGGAGGATAAAGAAACCTGAATCCCCAAACGTGAACAAAATTTTTTCCAAAATTGTGATATAAACTGCACACCCCGATCGGAAACAATATTTACTGGAATACCATGGAGCCGAAAAATATGCGAGACGAATAAACGCGAAAGCTCAGGAGCCGAGGGTAGCTTGGGTAAAGCAATGAAGTGAGCCATCTTACTGAATCTATCGACGACCACCCAAATCACAGTGTTCCCATGAGAAAGAGGTAAATCAACAATAAAGTCCATCGAAATGTGAGACCAAGGTTCTTTAGGGATCTCAAGGGGAATAAGATAACCACTAGGGGCCTTGTGTACCCCTTTACTTCGTGCACAGACGGAACATGCGTTGATAAGGGTAGTGATATCACGTCTCATAGAAGGCCACCATACGTGGCGCCGAGCTAAAATAAAAGTCTTACGAACTCCCAGATGCCCAGCAGTCTTTGCGTCGTGGAATTCGCGAATAACATCAGAACGCAAATGCGGCGGTACAAATTGACATCCCATAGGTGTGTTTACAGGCGATTCATCTTGGAACGGTGCCAAAACATTAGAGAGATCAGGGAGCAAGGCCCCGACTACACAACCTACAGGTAAGATAGGCTCACCAGTATCCCCCCGATCCTTACACTCACCAAACATGCGCGACAGAGCATCGGCCTTAGTATTTTTCACGCCCGGCTTAAAGGTAATAATAAAATTGAAACGCGAAAAAAACAATGCCCAACGGGCCTGTCGAGAATTTAACCTCTTGGCGGCGCCTATATACTCGAGATTTTTGTGATCGGTATATACAGTGATAGGATGTAAGGAACCCTCCAACCAATGACGCCATTCATCAAATGCCAGTTTAATAGCTAATAGTTCCCTATTGCCGACGTCATAATTTTGTTCTGCGGTATTAAATTTCCGGGAAAAATAGGCACATGGATGCATACGTTCAGGAGATCCGGAGAATTGCGATAAAACAGCTCCAACACCTAATTCAGACGCATCTACTTCAATAACAAAAGGTTTGTTGACGTCGGGGTGCACTAAAACTGGCGCCGAAGTAAAAGCCTGTTTTAGGACACGAAAGGCTTCAATAGCTGATGGTGACCAGTTAACAGTGAACGCGGCTTTGCGGGTGAGATTGGTGAGAGGCGCAACGATACTAGAAAAACCCTTGATAAAACGTCGATAGAAATTAGCAAATCCTAAAAAGCGTTGTAATTCTTTTAAGGATTTGGGTTGTACCCAATCCCCTACTGCTGAAACTTTTCCCCCATCCATCTCCAACCCCTGACTAGAAATAATATATCCCAAGAAGGGAACGGAGGCGACTTCAAACATACACTTAGAGATTTTAGCGTATAAATTATTCTCTCTTAATTTCTGAAGGACCAGTTTTACATGTTGCCTGTGTTCGGAAAGGTTCTTAGAGTAAATGAGGATGTCATCCAAATAAACCACAACGAAGTTACCCAAGAAGTCACGAAACACGTCATTAACAAAGTCTTGAAAGACCGCAGGAGCATTACAAAGGCCAAAAGGCATCACTAAATATTCATAATGACCATCTTTAACATTGAACGCCGTCTTCCATTCATCCCCTTGCCGAATACGGATCAGGTTGTAGGCCCCCTTTAGATCTAGTTTAGAAAAAATTCGAGCCCCCACTACCTGATTAAATAAATCACCTATTAAGGGAAGAGGATAACGATTTTTAACGGTGATCTTATTCAAGGCTCTATAATCTATGCAAGGCCTTAAACCTCCATCCTTCTTCTCAACAAAAAAGAAGCCGGCACCCGCCGGTGATGTTGACGGGCGGATAAAGCCTTTGCTCAGATTTTCAGAAATATATTCTTTCATAGCCTGCTCTTCAGCTCGATTCAGATTATAGATCTTGCCCCTAGGAGGTATAGTTCCAGGAAGTAGGTCGATGGGACAGTCATAGGGTCTGTGTGGGGGTAGATTATCAGCGGACCGCTCAGAAAAGACATCTGCCCAATCTATATAAGGCAGAGGCAGTTCTTGGGGCGAAATCTGCACACTCCTAAGGATAGTGGAGAAGCAATGTGATCTACAGAAATCACTCCACTTAACCAGCTCACCCGACTGCCAATTAAATACGGGGTTATGGAGTTTTAGCCATGGGTATCCCAAAACTACTGGTGTTTCCGGACAATCAAACACCAGGAATTCTATATGTTCAGTATGAGATGAGCCGGCCACCAATCTGAGAGGAGGGGTCTTGTGACTGACCGGCCCTCCCAGGATAGCCTTCCCATTTATGGCCAAAACCTGAAGAGACTTTTCAAGGGGTACCAGTGGAACCCCTAGGATGGAGATTATGCTCCGATCCAGGAAGTTACCTGCAGCTCCACTATCAACAAAAGCAGATACTGCCTGTTTGGAAAGACCCCAGAAAAGCTCTGTAGGGATTAACATCTTATCATGGTGAGAGTAATGCTTCCATCCACCTAGGTCAGCACCCTCTTCCTGACCTAGGCGAGAAAGTTTCCCGCCGGATATCCCTTATTAGGGCAAGATCTGGCAAAATGCCCCGGGGACCCACAATAGAGACAAAGACCCAAAGACCGTCTTCGTTGTTTCTCGTCCTGCAACCTGCATTGGCTCCTCTTGAGAGGGGGAGGAGGAGTTTACCCCACCAGGAGTTGAAGGGCTGGGAGTTTGTGAAGGTCTAAAGGGAGTAGTAACCCTAACCCTTTCCCTGGCTCTCTCCCTAAGACGCCTATCGATCCTGATGGAGACCTGCATAAGCTGGTCCAAATCTTTAGGAGTGGGAAAGTTGACCAGGGCATCTTTAATATTTTCAGATAGCCCCATGCGGAATTGGCTACATAGGGCTGGATCGTTCCAGGTAGATTCTACTGCCCAGCGCCGGAACTCAGTGCTGTAGTCCTCGGCGGAATTCCGACCCTGCTTCAGGGCCCGAAGCCTGTTTTCCGCCGTGGACTGACGATCTGGATCCGCATACAACACTCCCATAGCTGAGAAAAAGGATGTCACGGAGTGTAAGGCAGGATCTTCAGGGAGCAAGCTGAAAGCCCATGACTGGGGATCTCCTTGTAGCAAAGAGATAATTAAACCCACCCGTTGGGTTTCTGTGCCAGAAGATAAAGGCCGCAGCCTAAAGTAGAGTTCACACGAATTCTTGAAATTCGAAAAGCCGGCCCGGTCTCCAAAGAACTTTTCAGGTAAAGGAACCTTAGGCTCAGGAATATGAGGTGATACAGCGGGTGTTGAAGTCTGGCGGGTTTCTTGATTGGCCACCCTCTGGGCAAGTTGATTGATAGCGGTGGCCATCGCCTGAACTTGC
Organism: Gastrophryne carolinensis; assembly: GCA_027917425.1. Lineage (NCBI taxonomy): Eukaryota > Metazoa > Chordata > Amphibia > Anura > Microhylidae > Gastrophryne > Gastrophryne carolinensis. The sequence continues at coordinate 104,692,926 of CM051239.1, read as the reverse complement.
TGTACCAGGTCTTCCATATTATTATTTTGGGCCTGTTATACTGTCACGCTCCCGGAACCACGATTACCACTTGGACAACTCCAGCTCTCTTAGTAAGGACCTCAACCCCCAATCTCCGCAGCCAGCTTCACCTATAGGAGCCCCCGCTTGCCGAGACGCAGAACACGCCTGCTCGGGATCGGTTGCCCCCAGGACTTTATGGCTCAAAGGATGAGGTCTTACGGTACAGAGAACTGGAGAGCCCGCGGCTGGAAGAGGAATCGGGTAGCCGGTATGTGAGCGTAAGGTGGAAGTCCAACAGACAGGCAAGGGTCGGCAACAGGAGTGGAGATCGAGGATGGTCAAAGGCAAGCAAGGGTCGGCAACAGGAGTGGAGATCGAGGATGGTCAAACAAGCGAGGGTCGGCAACAGGGGTGGAGATCGAGGATGGTCAAACAAGCGAGGGTCGGCAACAGGAGTGGAGATCGAGGATGGTCAAACAAGCGAGGGTCGGCAACAGGAGTGGAGATCGAGGATGGTCAAACAAGCGAGGGTCGGCAACAGGAGTGGAGATCGAGGATGGTCAAGGCAGCAAGGGTCGGTAACAGGAATCAGGATCAATCTCAGGGATAAGCAAAAACTAGGGTCTAGGCGCTATAACAGGCAACGACAGACTGACTGGGTTGAGGTTAAATAGGGAACAGGCATCATTGGCCCAGGAGAATCGGTGTGGTGATTGGTGCAACTTAAGAACCTCACAGGGATTGGTAACACAGGGCGTGCAGCCCAGAACTCAGGGGCAGCTGATTGGCCCAGTCCCAGTGGGGCACTCCCACTGGTGCAGCTGGGCCTTTAATTGATTACTTAATCTTCCTCCGGCGGCCGCGCTGAGAGCAGCGCCGCCGGAGGCTATAAACAAAACGTGCACGCGCGCGAGCACGAGAGCTGACGCTGGGGCCGTCAGCTGAGGAGGCAGGCGCGTGCGCGCCAGCCGAGACAGAGACCGCCGCCCGCCGCGGCCGCCGGACAGGTGGATGCGCAGCGGGAGCGGGCGGCTGAGGACCCGTGACGCCGCTGGAACGGGGAATCGGTAAGCGGGTGATGACAGTGAACTGGCAAGGGGTCCATGACCCCTATACCATTTCACAAGGCTGGGGGGATGGCAAGTCACCTGCGACTAGCAGGTGGCTTGCCATTAACCCCCGACACCCCCATTACCTGCCTCCCCAAAGGCCAGGGGGGGGCAGAAGAGCCCGGGCCCACGGACTCTGCTGGCTTGTAGCCTTCAGTGCCAGGGGCCACAAAAGCTGGCCCCTGCGCCCTGTTCCTACAAGCCCTGCATAGCTGGTCCCGGGCTGGTTACTTTGGGTAAGGGGGACCCCACGGCAATTTTTTTTTTTAAGGGTTTTTAATCCTTAAAAATAATAAATAAAAAAATAAATTAACCCTTTGTTCTCTGTCATCCAGCAGCCATAAAAGGCTTCCAGCAGGTGAGCAGAAGCCAGTGATCGCCGAGGGACACAGTGCTCCAGGATGGATGGGAGGTAAGTATAAAAAAAATAAATAAATAAATAAAATATTTTTTTCTCTTTGTGTGTGTCTGTGTTTTTTTTTTTACATTTAACCCCTTGTGAACTGGTAAGGGGTCCATGATCTGTTCTGGTGACCTTGCGCTTTTAGATTTAGCTTGTTTTTTTCTGGTTTGCATATTTATATTTTAGGAAAAGGTGTTTTTTATTCAGCTTTTTTAGGGAAACCCTGCGCAACCAAAGAATTCTTTGAGGGATTAATTCCGGAAAGATGAGCCCACTAGAACAAGCTGGGTATGCTTGGAAAGCTTAACATGTGTACTTTCAGGGAATATATGGTTTATGGGGGATATTCCAAATGTAAAGGGTTGTTTTGGTTGAAAACTCGCAAGGTGCGCACTTTGTCTGCAGAGCTGAAATTTTCAAGCAAAATTACCGTTACGCACATGCTTTACTTTGGGGTGTTTGGCAACTCTTCCACTGACAGTAGCAATGCATGTTGGGTATCGTTCTGTTCGGAGGATGTTGCTATTCCTAGTATGTCACACACCCCACTTCCAAATATTCATGACACTTGGGAACCCCTCCTGGTCCATAAGTACTGGGTTCCTCCCACTATTCCTCAGTCTTTTCGTCTCTGCAGTCGGCGAAGCATTCAGAAGATGACTCTCCTTCAAGCTGCAGGTAGCCGGGTTTGCTCCCGGCCCCTTTTTTTTCTCTATTTCTGTCTGATACTCTTTAAACCTGTTTGGTTAAATTGTATGCCTCCCAGCCCTGGCTGTATGGTTCAGGCAAAGGTAGATACATACACCTTCTGGTGTATACAGGACTACTCCTCCGTGAGACCCAAATGTGGGTAGGCGGTTTCCGGGTTGGTGTTCTCGGCATGGGATGCCCCTGTCCCTTTATAATCCCCTTGTGCCTTATGGGTGCATTTCTATCCTCTCCCCTTTAGTGCTTTGTCATTTATTGTATTGTGTGCATTGGTGACTATTTGTTTTCCTTGTAGGTGGAAACTCTTTATTTTAAAGGGGTTTCTCCTGGTCTTTAGCCCTTAAATCCTTATTTGGGGGTCCATTTGTGTTAATATCCTCCCACTTGGGACTATTTAAAGGGGCATCCCGGGTAGCAATTGCGTAAATCCCATATATACTTGCCAACTATAATCAATTATAGTATAATACTAAACACCATATGGAGGCATCTCAGGACAACGGGCATGCAGTTCCCTCTGCACAGACTCGGCAATGTTTTGTATGTGGGGCATCCCTTGTTGGGGATAACGCAATTCTTTGCGTCCCTTGTGCTCAATTGACTATTATGCAGCAAACTGGGGCCCAGGTTTCGGCGTCTGCGGCTTCTGCCTTATCTCCTACTCCGCCATGTCTTGTCTGTACCCCCAGTGATATTGTCATGGGTGGTGAGTCGCTTTCTGATTTATGTGCCAGATTGGCTCATCTTGAAAAAATAATGTCTAGCTCTGTGGCCAAGAAGGCCTCAGCTAAAAGGAAACATTTGGCTCAGGCCATTCCGGTAAGTGAGTTGGATAATTGTGAAATGCTTTATTGGTCTGATCCTTCTCAGTTAGAAGAAGGAGAATTGTATGAGGATTCAGATGTTTCTGATGAACAGCAATTTGTTGGTACTGTGATTGAGCAGGGTGAAGCTAGTGTTGTGGATACCCCTAAGGCTCTTGCTCAGTTATTTGAGGTTTTGGTTATCACTCCTCCTGAAGTAGTCCCTCCTCAAAAAGGGGAATTCTTTGGAGTCTCTAAACCTCGTTTAGAGTTTCCAAATCAAAAGCATTTTGATGAAATTATTCTTAAAGAATGGGAGAAGCCTGTGCGGATTCCTGGCATTCCCTTGGGCTGGGACAAGAAATATCCCTTCCCAGCTGATACTGTTAAGCGTTGGGCATCACCACCCGTGGTGGATGCCCCTGTGCTTTATTTATCCATTTCTTCTGTGTTGCATTCTCCTGACTCCACTACACTTAAAGATGGAGAGGATAAGCGTATTGATCAAATGGCGTGCCACGCTTTTTCCAGTGTGGGCTCGGCCTTGCTGCCTGTTGGTGCTTCTGCACTCATGACAGTGGCTATTAGGTCTGTTGTGAGAGACCTAATGAATTACTCAGTGCTTGATCCGGCCTCTGATGAGTACGCCGCTCTTAAGCGATGTGAGATGTTTGCATCTTTTGTACTTTCTGCCTTAGATGATACTCTTGCTCATGTGCAGCAGAACCTCTGCCTTGTTAATCGCCATTCGGCGGTCCGTATGGTTGCGGCAGTGGGCAGCTGATATTGTAACCAAGAAGTCGCTTACAGCGCTCCCTTTTGTGGGATTGCGCCTCTTTGGAGAAACATTGGATTCTGTCATTAAAGGAGGTAAATTACCTCAGCGTAAGAAACAACGTCGTGGAGTGGCCTCTTTTAACCCTTCCTTTCAGGGGTCTAGATCCGGTAGAGATCGGCCTTTTCAGCCCCTAGAGGGAATGCATGGAATAGAGGAAAGGGACGTGGCCGTCCAAGTCAGAATTGGGGGTCCAAAACCAAATCTGCCACTAAGCCTGCTCAACAATGAGGGGACGCCTTCACCCTTACGGGTGGGGGGACGGCTGCGGTTCTTCTTCCAGGTCTGGGGTCAGGAGGTATCAGACAATTGGGTTCTGGAAGTAGTCTCTTCCGGTTACAAACTGGAATTCGAGTTCCGGCCTCCTCCCAGATTTTTCATGTCCCGGAAGCCGTCAGATCCGGCAATTGCGCAGGGACTGCGGGCAGCAGTAGCGAATCCGTTAAACATGGCTGTCATCTGCCTAGTGCCTCCAGCGGAAAGGGGTTTGGGGTTTTACTCCAACCTATTCATGGTACCCAAAAAGGACGGCTCTGTCGGCCTATCCTAGACCTAAGGAGACTCAATCAATTTATCCGTTTCAGAAAATTCCGCATGGAGTCTCTGCGATCAATGATCAATGCTCTCCGTGCGGACTTCATGACATCCATAGACATCAAGGATGCTTATTTGCACATTCCTATTTTTCCGGGTCACCAGAGATTTCTCAGGTTCTCGATAGAAGACCAGCATTATCAATTTGTGGCCCTGCCATTTGGCCTTACCTCGGCCCCAAGAGTCTTTACCAAGATGCTGGCAGGAGTGATGGCTATATTCAGGGTCCAGGGCATCCGCATTGTGCCTTTTCTGGACGATCTTCTTATCGCGGCCTCCTCCCTCGAACAATCAGAGTTGGACACCAGGACGGTGGTCTCTGCGCTAGAGAGGTTCGGATGGGTAATAAGTTACCCCAAATCCTCTCTCTGTCCGTCCAGGGAAATTCCCTTCCTGGGCCTGATTCTGGATACATTTCAGGCCAGGGTTTTTCTTCCTCAGTCCAAAATGGTTCTGATTCAGGACTTGATTCGTCTATTCTTGTCCAACCTTCTTCAGTCTATCCGTCTAGGGATGAGACTAGTGGGATTGATGGTAGCTGCATTCGAGGCAGTCCCGTTTGCCCAGTTTCACATAAGGACGCTTCAGCTCTTCCTCTTGGCAAAGTGGGACAGGTGCCCACTATCATTGAATTAGACTTGTCTATTGTCTCCCCACGTTTTGCAGTCCCTTCAGTGATTGTGACTTATGATGCCTTCATTGTGTGTTACAGATTGCATCGTATATGTGCATGATAAGGGGATCCTCCTGGTCCTGGGGTCCCTAGTCTTAAAATAGATCACCACAAATCCTCCCACTGGGACTTTTAAGGGGCATCCCGGGTTGCTTATTGCTTAAATTCCCTGCGGTCTTGCGACTGACCACAAGAATCACCATATGGAGGCTCCGCAGGATACCGGGCTCGGGCTCCCTCTGGGACAATCCCGGCCATGTGTGGGTTGTGGGGCATCCCTTACGGGTGAGAATGTGCTTATTTGTATACCATGTGCACAAAAGGCCATATCGCGGCAGTCGGGTGCTCAGCCTTCTGGGTCTTCACCCCCGCTTCATCGCCTTCCCCTCCTCGCCTTATCCGTTCCCCAAGTGACATTGGTGTCAGCGGGGAGTCGCATTCCGATGTTTGTGCTAGGTTGGCCAGCATCGAGAAATTTATGGTTAGCGCGGTGGGCAAGAAGGCCCAGGCAAAAAAGAGACATTTGTCATCGGTCCAGACGACTTGGGATATTGATGATGATTTATTTGATATGTCGGATTATTCCCCGTTAGAGGAGGGGGAATTGTATGAGGAGTCAGAGGCTGATGATGTACGGTTTGGCGAGGCTGATGTTGGGCAGGCGCTGGGGGATGCTGTTGACACGGCCACGGTTTTGTCACATTTCTTGGTTTTGGATATTGCGCCGCCTGAGGCGCCCCCTCTCAAGAAGGGGGAATTTTTTGGGGCCCACAAGCCTCGTTTGGAGTTCTCTACCCAGGGTCATTTTGATGCACTGATCCTTAGGGAATGGGAGAAACCTATTCGGCTTTCGGGTGTTCCTCAGGGATGGGATAAGAAGTATCCTTTCCCGGTGGAAGCGGTTAAGCGCTGGGCTTCTCCTCCCGAGGTTGATGTGCCAGTTTTGAGGTTGACCAACTCCTCCGTGCTTCACACACCAGACGCCACTTCCCTAAAGGATGGTGAGGATAGGCGCCTTGATCAGATGGCATGCCATGCTTTTGCCAGTGTTGGCTCGGCCTTGCGGCCTGTTTGTGCATCTGTGCTAGTGTCGGTGGCTGCTAGGTCTCTGATTAGGGACTGGTTAAATGACGCTCACCTTGATCCGCCCAGCGCTGAGTTCACTATGCTTAAAAGATTTGAATTGTTCATGGATTTTGTCTTGGCTGCTATGGAAGACACTATTGTTATGTGTAGTAGCACTTCAGCCTTATTGGTGGCCATGCGCCGATCGGTATGGCTCCATCAGTGGACGGCGGACTTTGCGGCCAAGAAATCGCTCACAGCTCTTCCCTTCTTGGGTACGCGGCTGTTTGGAGATAAGTTGGATGCTGTGGCAAAGGGAGGTAAGTTACCTCAGCGGAAGAAACAGCGCCGTCCCTTTCGGGGGGCAGGCTCTTTCAATCCTTCCTTTCGAGGTGCCAGAGCTGGCAGAGGTTTGGCCTTCTCGGGTGTCAGAGGCTCTTCCTGGAACAGGGGCAGAGGTCGGGCCCGTCCTGCTTCTGCCTGGGGTTCCAAGCCCAAGCCTGCGGGTAAACCAGCTCAGCAATGAAGGGGCGCCCTCACCAGCACGGGTGGGGGGACGGCTGCGGCTCTTCTTCCAGGTCTGGGCCCGGGAGGTCACAGACAATTGGATCTCGGAAGTGGTCTCCTCCGGGTACATGGAGAGTTGTATGCCCGGTGCCTCCGTCGGAGAGAGGCAGGGGTTTCTACTCCAATCTTTTCACGGTCCCCAAAAAAGAAGGTTCTGTAAGACCCATTCTGGACCTCAAGGTCCTCAACAGAATCATCAGAACCAAGAAGTTCCGCATGGAGACTCTGCGCTCGGCCATCAATTCCCTTCGTCAAGGGGATTTTATGACATCCATAGACATCAAGGATGCGTATTTGCATGTTCCAATGTTTACAGCGCATCAGAGATTCCTCAGGTTCGCGGTGGACGATCAACATTTTCAGTTTGTAGCCCTTCCCTTCGGGTTGACCTCAGCGTCGAGGGTCTTCACCAAGGTTCTGGCGGGCATAATGACCCTATTCAGAGCTCAGGGAATTCGCATTGTGCCGTATCTGGACGACCTATTGATTTCAGCTTCTTCCCTCCGTCAGGTGGAGCTGGACACCCACCAGGTGGTGTCAACCCTGGAGAGGTTTGGGTGGGTGATCAACCGCCCCAAGTCCTCTCTCTCGCCATCACGGGTGATTTCATTCCTGGGCATGAATCTGGATACCATTCAGGCCAGAGTGTTTCTACCCCAGACCAAGGTGCAGGGGATTCAGGATCTGATCCAACTTCTTCTGGCCAATCCTTGCCCCTCTATCCGACAGGGGATGAAACTGGTGGGATTGATGGGGGCCTGCTTCGAGGCGGTCCCGTTTGCGCAATTTCACATGAGATCTCTTCAACTTCATCTATTGACGCATTGGGACAGGTGTCCGCTGTCATTGGATCAACCGTTCAGGATGTCTCCCAGGGTTTGGCAGTCCCTTCGGTGGTGGCTGGAGTCGAGCAACCTGTTGAGGGGCAGGTCCTTTCTGGTTCCTCGCTAGGAGACGGTTACCACGGATGCCAGCCTGTCGGGCTGGGGAGGTTTCTGGAAAAGTCATCAGTTCAGCAGGGTGTGGGGTCCTCAGGAGGCTCACAACCCCATCAATATCTTAGAGCTCAGAGCCATCCGGCTTGTCCTGTCACGGCTGACGTCGCACTTACAGTGTTTTCCGGTTCAGATTCGATCAGACAATCGGACAGCGGTAGGCTACATCAATCACCAAGGAGGGTCTCGCAGCAGGAGTCCCCTCAGGGAAGTCTCTCTGATCCTGCATTGGGCGGAAAGCAATGTTCCTTGCATTTCGGCAATCTACATTCCGGGAGTTGAGAACATGCAGGCTGACTCCCTGAGCAGGGGGTCCTCTCGCCAAGGAGAGTGGTCTCTCAACCCCGAGGTTTTTCGGTCTCTTTGTCGCAAGTGGAAGACTCCGGAGGTGGATCTCTTTGCCTCACGGCACAATCACAATCTCCCGGCCTTTGTGTCTCTATCTCAGGATCCTCTAGCTCTGGCAGTGGATGCCTTGTCCCTTGCTTGGAAGGATCTGGGGTTTCTGTACCTGTTTCCTCCCTTCTCTATGCTGGGCAAGGTAGTTTGCAAACTGGCTCTGGAAGGGGCACCAGCAATTCTGGTGGCTCCAAGGTGGCCAAGAAGGGTTTGGTACGCAGACGTTGTAAGGCTGGCGGTGAATCAGTATACCGGCTTCCCATGTTTCCGGATCTGTTATCTCAGGGTCAACTACTTTATCCCAATTTACCAACGCTGGCTTTGACGGCTTGGCTGCTGAAACCTTCATTCTGAAAGAGGAAGGTTTGTCTGAGGCTGTTGTTCAGACCTTGATTAGAGCTAAGAAGCGGTCCTCTTCTGGTATTTACTATAGGACTTGGCGGTCCCATATTGACTGGTGTGAGGCTAGGGCCTTGCCTTGCAGGGTGTTTTCGATCCCTAGGATTTTGGAGTTTCTTCAGCACGGTCTGGATCTTGGGTTCCAGCTTAGTACCTTGAAAGGGCAGGTCTCTGCTCTGTCTGTTTTCTTCCAAAGATCTTTTGCCTTACACCCGCTGGTTAAGACTTTTTTCCAGGGGGTCACTCATGTTCGACCCCCTCGAAAGGCTATGGTTCCTGTTTGGGATTTGAATTTGGTTCTTTCGGCTCTCCAGGGTCCTACTTTTGAGCCGTTACAGGATATTGCTCTTTCTGTTTTCACTCAAAAGGTTGCCTTCTTGGTGGCTATTACCTCTGTTGGCGGCTCTGTCGATTCAGGCCCCTTACTTTGAAAGACACCAGGACAAGGTGGTCTTTCGCTTTAAGCCAGATTTCCTTCCTAAGGTGGTTTCTGCTTTCCATCTCAATCAGGATATTGTTCTCCCTTCCTTGTGTCCTAAGCCTAGCTATGACAAGGAGAGGGTTTTGCACAATTTGGATGTGGTTCGCTGTGTTAAGTACTATTTGGTGACTACTTCTTCTTTCCGCAAGATGGATGCCTTTTTCGTGGTGCTCTGCGGGCCCAGGAAAGGTTTGGCGCCCGCCAAGTCTACCATTAGCAAATGGATTCGTCAGGCCATTGTTGGGGCCTATTCTGCTAAGGGGAGGACTCCCCCTTTTAGGGTCACTGCGCATTCTACTCGTGCTGTTGGTGCGTCCTGGGCTTTTCAGCACCAGGCTTCTGTTGAACAAGTTTGTAAGGCTGCTACTTGGTCTTCCGTTCATACTTTTACAAGGTTGATGTGCGGGCTTCAGCGGATGCTGTTTTTGGCCGCAAGGTTCTGCAAGCTGCAGTGGTTTAAGTTGGTGCATTCTTTACTGTTTATGGTTCACACCCATGACAGACACTGCTATTGGATGTTCCAAATGTCATGAAGAGTTGAAGTATGTCACACTTGGAATAATACCGTTTTGTGAGTACTCACCTTTAAAACGGATATTGTAAGTGTGACATACACTCCGCTTGACCCACCCTTTTTGGTATTCCGGATCCTTTATCCTTATTAACTTAACCAAAGAGAAACACCCCAGGATGGCACCCACGCTCTTCACCCGCTAGCAGCAGGAGAACATTATGCGCGAGTGTTATTTTCAGGCGTTTATTTGCACGTCAACTGCATGCATAGGCGTTTGGGCATCACAGGCAAAATAAGTAGGCCAAAAATGTCGATTTAAAAGCAGCTATTAGCGAATGTACGCAACAAACAAATGTACTATCAGAGGATAGGTCCAGACATTAACAATGATTTAACATGTTTGGGGGAGTGATAATAATAACCTGCTTGCATAATGAAAGTGATCTGTATGATGCTTTATTTAATGACATCTGTTTTTCTTCCACCTTTTAGATGATGCTAACACATCGGTATGATTACCTGCCGAACACTTTCAAAAACGGACATTGGCACTGGACCTAGTAGCCAAGCTGCAGGAGGAAACTGACACCACCTTCACTTACACCCAGATCATCCAGCACTGGTCGGACCTAAAACGCAGGAAGAGGCCCTGGGTGAGGAAATTCTTCCGCAAAACTTTCCAAGTAAGTACATTACCATTACATCTTAGGAATACACTGACCTTAGGCAGGCCTGTGTTTATGAATGCTATTCTCTTCTAGTGAGTGAATATAACTATCAAATAAGGCCCACCCAGAGGCGTGGAGTCCGGCCAATGCTGGATAGATCTGGGAGACGGGAAGGTGGTGGCAGACCAGTGCCAATGTCCTCCCCCTCCTCTGCAAGTCCTGAAGAACAACCCCCTGAACCTGTCTGCAGAGGAGGGGCATCAGCTGTTTGGCAGGGAATCGGAGGAGGATATGCGGGAACAACAGCACTCAGGTATGATTATCACACAGAAGCACACACAGATACATGCACTGTAAAGAGCCTGGAGTGGAGACCCCACAAGGCCAAGCACCTGAGGTTCTAATTTAAATGTCGTCATTAACAAATATGAATTTATAACTAACAATATTTTTGCTTGCTCAACAGACTCAGACCTAGAGGAGTGGCAGGCACCAGAGAGAAGGGTGGTCACCCAGGAACAGGTCGCCCACCAGCATAGTAAGTTTGTAGACAACTTAGTTTATTTTGGTTAACATGCCTTCCTCAATAGGTATTCCCAATGCATAGGCTAGAAATTAATATTATTTTCCTAAACAGGTAATCCCAATGCATAGGCTAATATATTCTATTATTTTCAGGAACAATGCATAGGCTAGAAATTAATATTATTTTCCTCAACAGGTATTCCCAATGCATAGGCTAGAATATTATGTTATTTTCAGGAACAATGCATAGGCTAGAAATTAATATTATTTTCCTCAACAGGTATTCCCAATGCGTAGCCTAGAAATTAATATTATTTTCAACTCGCAGCTGCTGCTCATAGGCTGGGGGGCGAAACTGAGGAGCTTGCAGCTTCAATGGGGACCACCGAGGACTAGAATTCTGGGAGCCTGACACTTTTTTGTAAATAGTTTTTCTAAAATATTTTATAGAATGTAATATTTGAAAGTAAAAAAAAGTATAAGAATTAAAATATATATATATATATATATATTATATATACAAGTAAAAAATAAAATTCCACTTTTTACAACTTTACAATGTTTATGATGTCTATCATTTATTGATAATTAATATACATTTAATGAGTTCACAAATCCACTTATGCACATAAATCCGAGAAAAGCCACAAGGAATAGAAAAATATCTAAAGAATGAAGGAAATTAAGGTAAGCATGAAAATATGGGGATAGAGAAAAAGAAACACTCACAAGGGAGGGAGGGAGCTTCTACATCAAAATTACGTTACAACTTATATTTTGATAAACATGCAAGCTGAATATTGCGGGACACTGAAATTCTACGGTGGAAGGTACGCTGAAAAACGGTAGTAGACGAGGATTACAAAGCAATGTAAACAAAAACCTCGTCCTCTCGCGTACGCTGTGAGAGCCATACACAGCCATTCACGATGGCGTACGCAGCTACGAAAAGTAAACGGAACGCCCCCGATGGCGGCTCTGCATCATGCGTACGCACGTAGACATGCGGGAAAAATGTGAAAATTACACATTTCGAGACCAAAACAAGATGTTTTTGGGAAGGCTAGGAATCAGCCCTAATATCCTCATAATGGCCCTTAGGGACACCCAGGGACTGTTTGCTAGAGCCATCACCTCTTTTCTTATTTTGTCCCTCTTTTCCTGAGGCAAAAACATCTTTCTGTGTACACTAAACTGAACCGCAGAAAGTTGCACTGTTGACTGGGCGTTAGACTGGATTTTTCCAGATTTATTAACCTCCCTAGCTCCTTCAATAATTGCAGAGTACTTTTCAAATCTACTGACAACCCTGTCTCCGACTTGTTTATGAGAAGAAGGTCATCCAAGTAGGGAATCACAATGATTCCCTGCTGAGGTGAGCCACTGGTTCCACTGGTCCGCCAGAATCTTGGTAAAGATCCTTGGTGATGATGCCAGACCGAAGGGTAGTGCCCTGTATTGATAGTAAACTTCCAACTGAACCGCAAATCTCAAAATTTCCGGTGAGCTGGAAGGATGGGCACATGTAGATATTCATCCTGCAGGTCTAGATTCACCAACCAGGCATCTTCTATAAACACATTTCTTACTGGATAAATTTATTCCATTCTGAATCTCTTGTATCGAATGAATTTGTTCAGTTTTTTTAGATTCAAAATCATTTGATACTTTCCTGACTGCTTCTGAACCAAAAACACATGAGAGTAGAACCCCTCCTTCACTAATGGGGAACTGCTTCTATCACGTGTTGCTGTAGATGTTCCTGCAGGACTAACGGAAAAGCCTGTCTTTTGTTCAGATGGTAATTTGGTTACCATAAAAAATGCTGGGGGGGGGGGGGGTCGGGGGGCGGTGCAGATGTGTTCCAATTGATACCCATTTTCTAGAGTCTGCAGCACAAATTGGTTTTGAGTGACGTGCTTCCAGGTGGTGCTGGTAAAAACCCCGAAAGCCTCCCCCCTACCGGAATCTCTTTATCAGGACTAGGACTTGGGTCCTTCCAAAGGTTTGTTACAAATACTTCCTCTGGGGCCTAGGCTGTGTTCAACACCTCTCAGTATCAGACTGGTCTGAGTTAAACTTGAAACGGTTCTCCAATCTTTTACTAGAGCACGGAAAATAACTGTGTTTCCTAGTGGGAAACTTCTTACCAGCTTCGTTAGATGTGGCCAAAATTGTATCAGAGTCTTCCACAAACAAGAGGCCTCCATGAAAAGGGATACCACAAAGCTTTGCTTTAGATCTGCTATCATCAGACCAGGTCTTTAGCCAAATGTGGCATGGGCACAAGCAATGAGGGCAGAGGTCTTTTCTGAAGCCCTGATGAGTTCCTGCAAAGCATTAGTTAAGAAAGTAACAGCTCTAATCAGGGTTGGCAAGGATGCCCAAAAATTCTGAGAAGGTACCTTGTTACTCATGTGTGTCTTGATGGTATCAATCCATTTAGACATGCTTTGCAGAACCACATCAGATGCCATAGCGGGCCTAAACATAAAAAGAGTTGCGTCCTAGGCCCTTCTCAGTATGTGATCACCCCTTTTATCCATAGGATCACGTAAAGCCCCCATAGCCTCAAAACTTAAATCAGATGATCCGGACGTCTGGCCTAAGGGAGCATCCAACCTAGGGTTCTTAGTCCAGTGCTCCATCAATGGGTCATGAAATGGGTACTTCCTCTTTAAGGACCTAGGAAGAAAAAAAGTCTTTTCCGGCATAACCCATTCCTTCTTTACCATCTCCCTCAATACTGAATGGAGCGGAAAAGCCTTTTACGCTCTCTTCACCAAAATCTTTGTACATCTCATCCTGCAAGGTTAGGTTTTTTTTCCTCTTGCTGAATACCCCAAGTGTCATAAATGTCCTGCAATAATTAGTTCAGTTCCTCAGACAACATATGGGAACTATCCTGTTCCCCTTCTTCTTGTGCCTCCTCCTCAATTGAATCCTGAGGGGAATCTTGGTCCTCTAGAATTTCCCCCGGCTCAGAAGCTATCTCAATTTGAATTGGGGCTGAAGGTAAGGCACTAGAAACAGCACTAATCAGAGAGACATCCTGATTTTCAGGTGAATTCCTGTAACCGGGGTGGGAATGGGTGCGGAGGCAAGAGACCATTGAGATTGAGTGACAAAATCCTTTTGGGCCCGCATAGAAGCCAACTCCTGCTTAATATTAAGGATTCCACTGAATCAGCCGCCCTCTTTGCTTTGTCACAACCCAAGCACAGATTCAACTGCCAGGAGTCGGGTAGCACTGCTTTACACGTCAGACAACGCCTAGTCTTTTTGGTGGCCTTTGCATGCTTATCCTTAGATTTACTATCAGTTTCTTTCTACAAAACAATCAAAGTAGAACCACTATTACTAAGTAAAAAACTTGTCCTACCACATGCTGGTGGTTCCCCCTCAGGTACATCCGACATGATGATTCTAAGCTTAGAGCCTGCTGTGTGGTGTAAGACTCCGGAGTTGCCGCTGCTGCCGCCCCATTCTGCGCCGTTCCTGCCCCCAGTATCTGGCACTGCTGCTGCCCACAGTCGCCGGAGAGGATTCCTCCTTACGGCCGCCTGCCGAGGAAGAACACACTGTTCGAGTCCTTCTGGTTTCCAGCTTCACTGCCGAAAACTGGATGTGACATCAGGTACACGTCATTCACGCCATTGCCCGTCCAGAAATTCAAAATTTCTGGCGGGGAATTAAAGTGATCATATCATTACACTTCCAGTAAAACACTTTTCACATGAAAAAACGCTCCTGACAGTTTAACCCCAGCGTGACCTGCTCATATAGCAGGATTTCTTAAAGGCATAACACACAACAATTTATGAATGTAAGGTCTATGAGGGAAATAGCCCTGGCTATTGGTGCAGCGGGCTACTCCAGAACTCTGGAGGTAAGAAAACAATAAACTAAAACAATAAATAAACAAACATGGCCGAAGTTTAACAGCACTCTCTGTCCCAGGGAGGAAACACAAAGAACTGAGGAGGGGATGAAGGGGTGAGGCTTTTAAGCTCTGTTCAATCTTTGTGTTTCCTCCCAGGGGGTGGAGCCCAATCTCTACATGTGGTTGGTCAAGCTGAATGATTACTTGGATAAGTATTTAATTGATTACAAGGTTACCATACTGATTATTTTGCTATGAATGGGTCTTGATGTACCTCTGACCAGAAAACAGAGAGCGCAGATGAGACCTACCCCCCCATCCATCCTGAGTAGGAAGTAGCCTTGGTTCTTTTCCGTGCTGCTTCCAGGGTAGGTGGGGGGTTAATCGTTCACTTAGCCAAAGCTGGGTGGAGACTGAACTCAAGCCCTGATTGTCCAGTGGCCCCATAAAGCCTGCACCCTCCCAACATGTACTGCCCATTGTAGCTCTCTCTTTGCTTTGGGCCTTAGCCTGTGAATGTTGATTTCTGCTATTCTGCTGTCCAAAGCCTGTCTGACTTTACCTGGACTGACCTGGTGCTTGAACCGGACTACTTGCCTGGATTAAACCATTGTTGTGATGCCTGTAGGACTGACTTGGCCCTTGCTGGCCTGCCAACCAGTCTACCGTTTAACCTTTTGGTACTATACTTCCTGGACTGATCACCTATGTATTTATCTGGACTGTACCTGCTCTGTTTGATCCAGCTATTCTAAGCATACAGCACGTCCTGCTCCAGATATAGTAATAACATGTGGGTAATCCTCCGGCGCCGTGCACTGCAGACTTGTAGAAAACAAGCTCCTCCCAGCCCTACATATACCGAGGGACCTCCCACAAATCCCCAGATTTCTCTGCAGTGCTGGAACTGCGAAGACATGAAGTATCACGCTCTCGCAGGCGAGCGGGGCTTTACAGCCCGAGGCCCTGCGGGACTATTTCCACCCGTCCTCTTTGTAGAAGAATATGCCTCCCAGCCTGGGCTGTGTTGGTCGGGTGAAGGTAGGCAGCACCTCGTGTGCTTAACGGAGCCATGCTCCACCGCAATCCCCCACCATAGGGTAGGCGGTTTAGGCTGATGGTGAGCCTCTAGTGGATGCCACTCCCTCATTATTGCCCCGTACCCCGGGTAGTGCTGGACCCTGTGTAAAGGGTCGCCATCCTCCCTCATTTCCCCAACTAGTTAGGGGGAAAAGAAAGGGGGGGGGGTATGTGTGTGGCGGTCCCAGTGTACCAGTATATCACGCTTATGGCCTTATTTCTGCCCTTCATTAACATTGAAATGTTAGAGCCGCGCTGTTTGCTCGTTATTCGGTTTTCGGCTGCCGCCGTATGTCTTATACACAGTTTGCTGCGTTGTCCAGATGCTGTGGCACCTTTTCCTTACTAGATGTAATGGTTTTTCTACAAATCCTTAAGCGTGTGCTTGTGTCCTTGCCTTGCCGTTATCTCAGAGCTTCGCGCTTTTCGGAGTGGGTGGGGACTTGAATTGGCGCGCTCCGCGTCACGGCCGAGCATCGAGTCCGCCCGCTGGGCACCATTTTGCTGATCTTCGCGTGCGCGCGTGGTGGCGGTTCCCCTCCTCCCTTGGTCTGTAAGTGCCCTCGCGGGTGACTCCTTTTATATGTTTTCCAGCTGCGCATGGCTCTGACACCCATTCTTCTCCCCCTGCCTGATATATATCTTAAACGGGTTCACATTTAAATTCTCCCACATTCCTAGCGGGTCTTGGGGCATCCAGGGTTGCTTACAGCATAAATCCCTGCTGGCATATTGCTTTGATAATCACCATATGGAGGCTCAGAATTATGTGTCCGGGGTCCCGCGGGGGCAAGACCGGCTGTGTACTGCGTGGGGTCAACCCCATGCTGATGCTGACAGAGCACGGGTCTGCGGACCGTGTGCTGAACTAGCACTGGCCCTGCAATCAGGTTTACCAGTGGCTGCACCTCGCTTCAATACACCTGTCTCCCCGTGTTTAAATCTCACTCCTGATGAATCGCACTCGAGCGGGGATGACCAGCAGGTGGTGCCGCGCAGTCTACCTACGGCTGAGCAGGTGATGCCTGGTTTGGCGAAGCGCTTGGGCACTGGAAAGAAGTGGTCCCTGACGCCTCATGGTTCTATGTTTCCCACTGAAACTGAAGAGTCTGCTGCTATGCAGGTCCTTGATCCTTCTGATGAAGGTGAACTATTCTCAGGTTCCAGTGCCTCAGACGAGATACCTTGGAGCCGTGATAATTCTGGCCCTGGTTCCTGGGGTCTGTGTGACGCTGATGAATTACTTATAAAGATCTTTGAAGTACTATCCATCTCTCCTCCGGGAGAGTCTCCCAAGCCCAAGAGGGGGAGTTTCCACACAGCGACGCCGCGCTTGGAATTTCTGGAGCAGGATCAATTCCAGGCTCTTATACCTAAGGAATGGGAATCACCTTGTAAACTTACAGGAGTTCCGGGGGTCTGGGATTGGAAGTACCCTTTTCCCCCTGATGTGGTTGGCTGCTGGTCAGTCCCTTCCGAGGTGGATGCACCTATTATTGGGGTTGCTAACCCTCCCTTTATAACGGCCTCTACTCATCGTACCCTTCGGAATGCTGAGGACCGGCGCATTGACAGACTGGCTTCCCATGCCTTTTCGTATGCAGGGACGGCTCTGCGCCCGGTCTGTGCCGCGGGCGTCACTGCGGTGGCCGCCAGGACCCTTCTTAGGAAGATACTTGACCACCAGCCGGAGGATCTCCCTTTAATGCACTGTCTGATTGTGATGTTTTTGTGAGGTTTATTCTCTCAGCGATGGATTACACTGTTAAAATGTGCGCTAGAACCTCGGTTCTTGTGGTGGCTATTCGCCGCCTGCTTGGCTGTGACAGTGGGGGGCTGACAATGATACTAAAAAGGCTTTTACTGGCCTTCCTTTTTAGAGGACGACGCTTATTTGGGGCCGGTTGGACCTTTTTGGAAAAAAGGGGTAAGGCACCCTCGAGCAGAAGGCCGTCTCGGCCTCCCAGGGGCAGGCACACCCCTCCCCCTCCCTACGTTAGTGTCAAGCACGAACCAGAAGTGTGCTCCAACTTTTTGGAGTGGAGACCCGCCCCAGGGGGGGCAGGCAACGCCCTGGGACCTCCGGCCAAATCTGCCGAAACCGCACAAGCATGAAGGGACGCCCTCGCCATGTTGGGAGAGGGGACTGCCGCAGCACTGAGCTCCTATCGCAGGGCGCCATGCTTCTTTCAGGCTGTTACAGGAGGTAGTCCCCCCGGATGCAGAATGGAGTCTGCTGGGCGGTCCCTTTCTAAGGTTATCAGGGTTCTTCTAGTCCCTGTTTTCCCTTCGGGAGTTAAGGCAGGCCGAGTTTGGCGTGTAGGGTCTGGGCTCTCTTACAGGTTGGCCCTTGAACTGTGATTGCATCCACATTACCTTTCCCCTCCGGGATGAAGCAGTCTGACCCGGGTTGGCATTCTGGGCCTAGCATTTATACCTTCACAGGCAGTTCCTACATGGTATCTACCTGTTGGGCCGCAGGCGCTCTTGTCCAGTGGACCTCTTGATGCATGTGAGGATTTATAATCCCTTTTTAGTCCCCTGTGCCTTCAGGACACCTAGGCCACTTCCAGCCAGTGTTGAAGGGCCAACTCTGCGCATTGGGGTATTGTTTTTGGTTCCTCTCCTGCTCCCAGACGACTCACCAAGGCGAGTATGGGAG
The DNA here is from genome assembly GCA_027917425.1 of Gastrophryne carolinensis. Classification (NCBI taxonomy): domain Eukaryota; kingdom Metazoa; phylum Chordata; class Amphibia; order Anura; family Microhylidae; genus Gastrophryne; species Gastrophryne carolinensis. The sequence goes on along the minus strand of CM051239.1, from coordinate 104,674,560 downwards.
TGGTGTCTTGGACGTGCCCGTGTGGCGTCCGCGCTAGGTTCTACCTTATGGTCCTTCTTTGCTTCCTATTTTGCATCAGGCCGTGTTGGCTATTGACTTGTGGCTCCTTTGGGAGTCCTTTGGATTGGTGCTCAGGCACATCACTTACTTAGTGCCCCCCGTTTCAGTATCTCCCTACGGGGTGGCATTTAGATGGGTTCATGTTAGAACCTTCCTTCTGCTATATGTGGACTTATTATGGAAAGGGCCTTGCCCTCTTTGATGTCACACTACCTTCACCTTGCAGCTGGTGGGCCTGTTGCTGGCGGCCCAGATGCTGTCCCTTATTCTCAGAAGCCCTTGGGCCCTGCGACACCTTAGGTTACTTATCCTGGACAGGGTTCCAGCACCGCTGGAACTAGGTCAGTACGCTCCCCCTTGTTACGGGGGTTCCTTTTGAGGTTGTAAATTCAAGGAAGATGTCTGGGACCATTCCTTCCTTCTCGCTTCTCCCTGTAGATTGTCATCATGGGTACCAAGTCTTGCAGGTTGACTGGGGGGTCTTATTTCTTCTGAAATCCCCCGTGGTTCCTAAAGGGGGGCCCCTTAGGGGATCCATCGTCATACGTTTTTTCGGTTGACACATTGAGCCTTGGTGGGCTCTAATTTGCTGGACTACTCCTCTTCAGGACTTGTCCTTAGTCTGAGGACAGTGGCTTGTCCTTTTTTATCTGTGAAGGTCTCTGAACAGGTTGACCCTTCAAGAAGGTTCTGGTTCTGATCTAAGTGGGGGTTTACATTCCTTGCACTTCATTGGTATTAGCTTTGCTGGCTGCCCTAACGTGGCTGGAGGTTCTATTCTAGTGTCTCACTGAGTCCCTACTGGGTGGCCCTGTGGGCCCCTTTGCTATTACAGGGACTCTGTCTGGGTTATTGTCCCAGAACTCTCTGGCCTTGGTCATGGGGGCCTGGTATTGCTTCTGTCAGGACATTATTTTCTATATGTCTTAACTTCTTTCACCCTGCGAGGCGGGGTTCTGCATAAGATTGCTGTAGACAGGGAGAACCCTTATGCTGGGGGCCCTGGGTGGCCCAGCAGGGCGTGGTTCGCAGATTCTCTGCTGAAGGCAGTCGTACTGTATGCCCTCTCAAGTGGGCTGTTCTGCCTATTCAGGCTCCTTACTACGTCGCCCCTACCTACAGGTCTTTTAGGCGATTGGTCGGTTTGCTTTTCACCCTATTGGAGATGGGTATCCCTGGGTGTCTTGTCTCTATTGGAGGGCTAGGCCTAGCTCCATCCTCTTCTTCTCCCTTTTCTACCGGCTATGTAGGAGTATGTTGTTCTAGTCTGCTTTGCTTGGACTAGCTCTCTCTCCTGCGGGATGCTCCCTATCCCTGGGTCCTAGAATTATTATAGCACGGTTGAAGTTGGCTCCCCAACTCAGTGCTCTGAAGGTTTCAGGGCTCGCCCGGTTCACCTACTGCAAAAGTCTAGTTCAATCTTCTGTGTTGCGCATTCCTCAGGGGTTGCTCAGGTGCATTCCCCAGGGAATTCTATGCTCCCTTTTGGATGCCCTGCTAAGGGCTTGGGTCTTATTCAGGTTCTTGTCTGAACTGTTCCTTCCCTCATATCGTTCTTCTGGGGCGGTTGCTTCAGTCAGAAGTGTGCCATAAAGGATGGCAATTGGGTCCAGGCGGTGTTTTTATTCTCCTTTAGTCCAGACCTTCCGGTCTCTATTGTCTTGATGACTCTGAGCGAAAGGGATCTGTATCCCTCATCAGGTGTTGGAGATTCCTGGTCTGTCTCTTGTCCCTGGTAGGGATTATGCCCCTTGGGGCTTATAGGTTTCTCCATCCTTATGTACCGGATCTGATTGCTACCACGGGTGTAGGTGCCCTTTGGCTTGGTCCTGCTCGGTTGGTTTTGTCCTTCTGAGCCTAAAGTAATCGGCTCTTGCTGAGCCTTGTTAGCGTTCTTTTTCAGTATTCCTGCTGGTCTCGCCTGAGACCTGGGTTCATATTCCCCGATGGTTGCCATGGCTACCCTTTTTTTCCAGTAGCATGGTTAGGCTGTTACTCTGGCCTACTCGTTTAGGGGAAGATTCTTCTTCTCTCTTGGTTTTTGCTCTCTTACTACTTGTGCTTGGCTTGGGCCTTTCAGCACTAGGTTCTGTTGAGCAAGCTGGCTAGTCCACTGCTTGTGTTCAGCTCTTCCTTTACAAGATTTCAAAGGCTGAGGTTAGAGCATTGCTCTTGGTAGCATGGTTGAGGGTGACAGCGCTTTACTGTTGGCTGTGCCTTTTTTCACGGGGATCCCACCCGACTTTATGGACACTGCTATGGGATGTCCCACATGTTATTACTATATCTGGAGCAGGACGTGCTGTATGCTTAGAATAATACAATTCTGTGAGATACTCACCTGTAGAATTGATATTATACGCATACAGCACGTCCTGCTCCACCCCACCCTGATTTCACCTTGTTCTGGATCCCCTGTATGGTGATTGTTATCATTGATATTATTGCCATTTTCTGGGTGGTTGGTTTCTCCCGGCTTCTCTTTCTCACTGCTTTTCAATGCTGGGGATTTGTGGGAGGTCCCTCGGTATATGTAGGGCCGGGAGGAGCTTGTTTTCTACTTGTCTGCAGTGCACGGCGGCGGAGGATTACCCACATGTTATTACTATATCTGGAGCAGGACGTGCTGTATGCGTATAATATCAATTCTACAGGTGAGTATCTCACAGAATTGTATTTTTCATTGGTCTTTGCGGACTCATATAGCACCTCTCAGGGTCATACTATTGGTGAACTGTGCAGGTTAGATTGGGGAATAACAGCTGAACAAAAACTGCTGACTGGCAAAAACACTTCCTATTGGAAGCTTGTTACCCATTTTGTATTGCTGGACATCTGCCTAAATCTCCTAATTTCTAAGACCAGGCCTGAGAGCCTAACTATCTTGTGCCTCACTCTGCATTTGAATGGCTTTGGGACTTTTCATGCCTATCTTTTCTCTCCCAAACCACTCCAGGCCATCAGCATTCAGTAACTAAAGGGTTAACTCTCGACGGAAGGGTGTGGACTGCAAGACAGAAAAGTGTGGCTCCTCTTGGCCTCTATATACTTCCGGCTGCATCACCACAATCCAGTTTCATTCCTGCAGTTGGGACTGCGAAGGTTGCTTGGATTTACTTTCTCTTTTTTATAAGGTTTTTTTTACCTAGGAAGCGGGGGAATTAACCCTGTCTGTCTTCCAGGTCCTATATCCCACTTATCTGATGGACCCATTATGTCTCCTCAGCTATACTGTTTATACGGATCAGGGTAGTAGGGGTAAGCGCCAGGGTCTTGGGGTGCTTTGGGCTGTTGCTTTAGTTTTTGTTTAAAGTTGTCACTCTGGAGCTAGAGTTTTCGCTTTAAGGAAAAGTCAGCCGCAGGTTTTTGTCTGGTGAGCCTGCAGGGGGAAGTTGGGGGAATATATATATATATATATATATATATTAATTATACATACATACATACACACCTTTCCTTTTTCCTTCCTTCCCACAATATATTTTATATTTGAGTCTGTGTTTTCTTTAAGACTTAGACCATTGAATTTTGAATTTTTTAATTTCATGCCCTTTTTCTTTGAGGGGCGGAGCCATGCAGCAGTAAGTAACTTCCTCTGTGAACCAGGGGGAAAGGTGCTGCCTGGTCTGCTGGGTTGGGGGGTGTCTGGGGGTCGCAGACAATCCAGGGACATTGGGAACCGGGGGAGAACAAACTCCCTATAAATATCCTAGAACTGAGAGGGATTCTCTTATCTCTCACACACTGGACTTCCGACCTGAGAGGGCATCCTGTCAGGATTCAGACAGAAAACCTAATGGTGGTGGCATACATCAACCACCCAGGGGCACCAGGAGCAAAAGAGCTCTCAAGGAAGTAAGCCGGATATTTATTTGGGCCAAGAAGCATGTCCCATGCATCTTGGCGATTCACATACCAGGAGTGGACAACTTGCAGGCCGATTGTTTGAGCAGAGCAGTCCTGCATCAGGGAGAGTGGTCGCTCAGTCAGAGGGTTTTTCAGTCCCTTTGCATGCACTGGGTTTCCCGGATGAAGATCTCTTAGAGTCTCGCCACAATTGGAAGGTTCCGAAGTTTGTGTCTCGGTCCAGGGACCCTCTAGCAATGGCAATGGCGACCGTTCCTTTGTCAGAATTCGGCTTCTTTTTGTGTTCCCTCTGTTTCCACTCCTAGGTTCGAGTACTAAAGAAGGTAGCTTGCTAAGGGGTTCCAACCATTCTAGTGGCTCCTCGCTGGCCAAGGAGTAGCTGGTTTTCAGACATAGTAAGGATGTCGGAAGGTAAACATTGGTGGCCTCGTGATGATCCAGATCTTTCTCACACAGGGGCCCTCAATTTACGGGTTCTGGCTTTAACATCCTGGCTATTGAAACCACCATCTTAATAGAGAAGGGTTTATCTGCCAGGGTTATTCAGACCATGATTCAGGTCCAGAAACAGACTTCATCAAAGATTTATTACAGGGTCTGGTGAGTATTTATCGTTTGGTGCTTATCAAAAGGTTTTGCCTGTAGGAAGTTTACGGTCTCTAGAATTCTTGAATATTTGCAATAGGTTCTGGATGAGGGGCTTCAGTTGAGCACTCTAAAAGGGCAGGTATCTGCTTTATCTATCTTTTTTCAGAAGCCCATTGCCAAGAATAAGTTTATTAGGACCTTTTTGCAGGGGGTCACCCATATGTGCAATCCGCGTAAACGTATTCTGCTTGTTTGGGACTTGAACTTGGCATTATCAGCTCTGCAGGGCCCTACCTTTGAACCTTTGGCAGAAGGGTCACTAAGCTTGATGACACTTAAGGTCATTTTTCTAGTGGCAATGATTTTGGTTCGGCGGGTTTTTGAAATAGCAGCTTTATTGGTTAAACCTGCTTATTTAGAGTTGCATAGGGACATGGCCCTTCTCTATTTCTTTCTAAGGTTTCCCCTTTTCATCCTAATGAAGAGATGGTTTTGCGTTCCTCATGTCCTGCTCCAGTTAGCCATAAGGAGAGGGTCCTTCATTCTCTAGATGCATTAAAATGCTATATCGGCATACGCAAGCCTTCCGTAGGTCCGACTCTTTATTTGTTATATATGAGGGGCCACAGAAGGGTCTTCCGCCAGCTAAGTCTACCATCAGCCATTGGATTAGACAGACTGTAGTAAGGGCATATATTCCTAGTATACAGTACGTCCTGCTCCAGATAGAATACTTACATTCGGGGTACTACTCCGCCAGATGGTGCTGGACTGCAGAGATATCGAAAATAGGCTCCTCCCAGCCCCTCAGATACCCAGGGACCTCCCACAATCCCCAGATTTTCTCTGCAGTCTGGACTGCGAAGGACAAGAAATGGCTCTCTACTCGCAGGTGAGCGGGGCTATTAGCCTGCGGCCCTGTAGGACTATTCCCACCCGTTCCATTAGTAATGTGCCTCCCAGCCTTGGCTGCGCTTGAAGGGTGATGATAGGCAGCACCGCTGTTAGGTGCTTAGGAGCGCTGCTCCACCACAATCCCCCACCAAAGGGTAGGCAGTACAGGCTTATGGTGAGCCTCTATGGGATGCCCCTCCCTCACTATTGCCCCTGTCTATCGGTGGGCCCTATGTTAAGTGGCCGCTGTCCTCCCTCACTCTCTTGGTAGCCTTCGGGGGAAAGGGGGAGGGGGTGTGTATGTATGTATATACGTGTATTGGCTTTATGCTTCATTACATTATGTTTTTTTACCTCAGGCGCCGGTGCGCCGTCACTGGCTGCTTGTCACGTGTTGGCTTCGCGCTCTTTGGGGGGGCGGGGCGTGTCTTTGGCGCGTTCCGCGTCATCGCTCATTTGGGCCGCCCCTCGAGGTATACCGACGCCATTTTGTTTGCTTGGTTCCGGCTTCTGGGTGACGTGCTTGGTTCCGGCTTCTGCGTGACGGGCTTCTACCTACCGTGGCGTTATTACTGCTTTTAACCCTTTAAATGCCAGCCACGTAAAATTTACGTGGTTGCCTCTCCGTCACTTAAGTGCCAGCCACGTAAAATTTACGTGCCTGGCATTTACCCCTGTTAGTGGGCAAAAAAAAAAAAAATTACTCACCTGACCCCTCGTTGGATCCGGCCGGGTCTCCTCTTTAATTTGGTGCCATCCGATCCCCCGTGGGGGGTCGGATGGATCCAGGAGAGCCCCCGGAATAGGCCGCCCCCCCGTTTCTGCAGCAGCAGCTGCTAACTGTAAAAAAATAAAAATGACATTCACTTACCTGTGTGTGCGCTGGCTCCCGCTGTCCCTCCTCTTCACCTGGGGGGCCTCCGATCGCCCCCCAGGACTTACCGATCTTCAGGAGAGAGCCCGGGAGGCTCTCTCCTCTCTCCTCCTCGATGGCGGCCGCCATCTTGCCGCTAAGCCCCGCCCCCTTGGGATCCTCTGATCTCCTGTCTCCCCCTTCTCTGGATGCCGATCACCGGCATCTGTCAGCAGAGCGGCGCGGGACAAAGGAGCTTACAATCGGAGGTAAATACAGTAAAAAATTTTTTTTTTTTTTTTTTTAATAAAATACTTGTGTGGTGTTTTTTTTTCATTTAACCCTTTGTGAACTGGTAAGGGGTCCATGAGACCCCTTATACCAGTTCACAAGGCTCTGGGTATGGCAGGTCACCTGCGGCAAGCGGGTGACTTGCCATAACCCCCAGCCCCCCATTACCTGCCTCCCCAATGGCCAGGGGGGGGCAGAAGGGCCCGGGCCACTTAGTGGCTATGTGGGCTAGTAGCCTGCAGGGCCAGGGGCCACCAACGCTGGCCCCTGCGCCCTGTTCTACAAGCCCCCATAGCTGGCCCGGGTCGGTAATGCTGGGTAGGGGGGACCCTACGTCATTTTTGGGGGGGATTTTTAAGGGTTTTTAACCCTTAAAATTCCAAAAAAAAATGGGGTCCCCCCCCTAGGAGGGGGAACCCTATGTCATTTTTTTTTTAATTAACCCTTTTGTTTTCGGTCATCCAGCAGCTATAAAAGGCTGAAAGAGTGCTCCACTATGGATGGGAGGTAAGTATTAAAAAAAAAAAAAAATATTTTTTCTCTTTGTGTGTCTGTGTTTTTTTTTTACATTTAACCCCTTGTGAACTGGTAAGGGGTCCATGACCCCTATACCAGTTTACAAGGCTGGGGGAGGTGGCAAGTCACCTGCGCTAGCCGGTGACTTGCCATTAACCCCCGGCACCCCCATTACCTGCCTCCCCAAAGCCCAGGGGGGGGCAGAAGAGCCCGGGCCCACTGGCTATGCGGGCTTGTAGCCTGCAGGGCCAGGGGCCACAAAAGCTGGCCCCTGCGCCCTGTTCCTCCAAATCCTGCATAGCTGGTCCCGGGCTGGTTAGTTTGGGTAAGGGGGGGCCCATGTCATTTTTTTTTTTTAAGGATTTTTAACCCTTAAAAATCCCCCCCAAAAATGGGCCCCCCCCTCCCGGGAGGGGGGACCCTATGTCATTTTTTTTCTCGATTTAACCCTTTGTAGTGTGGATGGTAGTTGTATTTTATTTGTAAATGTTAAAAATTACTTGTTTCAGTTAGGGGGGTCTCCTGGGCAGGAACAGGGGGCTACCGATAAATATGTGGTACCGTTCTAATCGGTAGAAATGGGGCTTTCACATGCAATATGGTTTTCCCTAATCAAATACATTTTTTATTTAAAATAAAGGAGGCAATTTTCTAAAAAAAATTTTTATTTATTTATTTTTTTTACTTAATAATAAATAAAATTAATAAATAAAATTTACAAACAAGACATTTCATGTTAAAGCCTAAACTCTGCTGCAAAAAATATATATATAATTTTCCTGAAAATTCCAGCAAAAATGACGCAAAACATGGCGCAAAATGGGGAAAAATGACCTGTCAACAGAGGGTGACAAAATCTCAAGTAAGCTGGCAATTAAAAGGGTTAATAGTACCTCTGCATGTTGGGTATTGTTCTGTTCGGGGGACCTTGCGCTTTCAGACTTAGCTTGTTTTTTCTTGTTTGCATATTTATATTTTAGGAAAAGGTGTTTTTTATTCTGCTTTTTTATACATTTTTTAGGGAAACTCTGCGCAACCAAAGAGTTCTTTGAGGGATTAATTCCAGAAAGATGAGCCCACTACAACAAGCTGGGTATGCTTAGAAAGCTTAACATGTGTACTTTCAGGGAATATATGGTTTATGGGGGATATTCCAAATGTAAAGGGTTGTTTTGGTTGAAAAATCCCAAGGTGCGCACTTTGTCTGCAGAGCTGAAATTTTCAAGAAAAATTTCCGTTACGCACATGCTTTACTTTGGGGTGTTTGGCAACTCTTCCCTTGACAGAACCTATGCATGTTGGGTATCGTTCTGTTCGGGGGATGTTGCTTTTTCAGATTATACTTGTTTTTTCTTGTTTGTATATAGTTTTTTTAGGAAAATGTGGCTTTGATTCTCCTTTTTTATCCTTTTTTTAGGGAAACTCTTTGCAACCAAAGAATACATTGAGGGATTACTTCTAGAAAACTGTGGCCACATCAACAAGCCTGGTACATCTAGAAAGCTTGAGGTGTGTACTTCCAGAGAATATATAGTTTGTGGGGGGTATTTCAAATGTAAAGGGTTGTTTTTCTGGAAAAACTGCAAGGTGCGCATAGCCCATATCACAGTTGTATTTTTTCTGAAAATCCCCTAAAGCTCTGTTTCAGTTTGGGGGAGTCTCCTGGGCAGGAAAAGGTGTCTATCAATACATATGTGGTACCGCTGTAACTGTGAGAAATTGGGGTTTCACACGCAATAAGATTTTGACAAACTTACATTTTTTATTACAAAAAAACACTACAAATTGTAAAAAATAGATTTTTTTAATTTTTTTGCACATATTTCGCCAAAAAATATTGAGAATACACCTAAAAAATTACAAACAAGACATTTCATGTTAAAGCTCAGACTCTGCTGAAAAAAACAATATATCATTTTCCTGGGAAATCCCTGGAAATCCCTTCAAAAATCACATTTGAACATGGGGAGTGCAAAATAGTGCAAAATGGTCTGGCAACAGAGTGTGACAAAAACTCCAGGTAGGCTGGCACTTAAAGGGTTAATTACTGTCTGCTTACGGCTCCTTTTGATTATGTCTTTTAGACGGGCGAACCTCTTTGGCTTCTCCCGGCCCTCTATTAGTTGGTTAACTTGTGAGGCCTAGTGTAATTACTCCCACTTCCCTAGCGGGTTATTGGGGCATCCCAGGTTGCTGTATAGCGTTAATCCTTATCTGCCTATTGTGCCGCTATAATCACCATATGGAGGCATCTCAGGATAATGTGACCGGGGTTTCTTCGGGACAAGCCCGGCTGTGTGTAGGGTGTGGGGAGTCTCATGTTGACGGGTCTGTGTACCCTGTGCCAAACAGGTGCTTGAACTGCAATCTGGCCTTCCAGTGGCTGACTCTGCGATTTGTTTCGCCTCACCTACACCCCCAAGCTTAAATCTCACTCCCATTGAATTGCATACAAGTAGGGAGTCTCAGCCTGATGTGTCTTCTAGACTGGCCAGTGTTGAGAAGTTAATTGCTAATACCTTGGCGCGTAAGGCCCCTGCAAAAAAGCGGCACTTAACGCCTGATGTCACTCTTTTCCCTATAGAAACTGATGAGTTTTTGCAACTATCTGGCTATACAGGTGCCTCTTGGGCTTTTCAGCACCAGGCTTCTGTTGAACACGTTTGCAAGGTCGCTACTTGGTCTTCTGTTCATACCTTTTCAAAGTTTTACAAGGTTGATGTTAGGGCCTCAGCCTATGCTGTTTTTGGCCGCAAGGTTTTGCAAGCGGCAGTGGTTTAAACTGTCTGCTGTTACCTTTTTGGGGATCCCACCCTACTTTATGGACACTGCTATTGGATGTCCCGAGTGTAAGTATTCTATCTGGAGCAGGACGTACTGTATACTAAGAATAATACAATTCTGTGAATACTCACCTATAGAATTGGTATTATGAGTATACAGTACGTCCTGCTCCACCCCACCATTGGTTTTTGCATTATCTTGGATCCCCAGTATGGTGATTGTTCTCATGGTTATAGTTACTAGTTGGGTTGTGTTATTTCTCCTGGCTTCTTGTTAACTGCTTTTCAATTCTGGGGATTGTGGGAGGTCCCTGGGTATTTGATGGGCCGGGAGGAGCCTATTTACGATGTCTCTGCTGTCCAGCGCCATCTGGCGGAGTAGTACCCCGAGTAAGTATTCTATCTGGAGCAGGATGTACTGTATACTCATAATACCAATTCTACAGGTGAGTATTCACAGAATTGTATTATTTCCAAGGGGAAATGTCCTCCCTTTTGAGTTATAGCTACATGGGCTATTGGAACTTCCTGGACCTTTCAGCACCAGGCCCCGGTAGAACAGGTATGCAAAGCTGCTACTTGGTCTTCAGTTCATACATTTACCAAATTTATTAAGGTAGATGTTAGAGCCTCGGTGGATGCCGTATTTGGTAGGAAGGTATACAGACATTAGTAAGCTAAAATGTTTTGGTTTTTGCAATAGCTTACTTCATTAATTCTTGGGGTCCTACCCTGAAGTAAGGGCCCTGCTTTTGGAGATCCCTCCAGTTACTGAATGCTGACGGCCTGGAGTAGATTGGGAGATAAAATACAATTCTGTGATTCTTACCTGTAGATTTGTTTTCTCTTCTATTTCCACTCCGGGCTATCAGATCCTCCATCTCTGCTAGTTTACTATATGTATTCTTCAGATGCCTAGTCCTAGCTTGTACATATGTAAGTAGTGGTTCAGCAACAAAAAAAAGAGAAAATAAGTGGAGAAAGGTGAAGAATTATTATCTTGTCTTCCTTGTCTTCAATAAAGACATAGGCCTTCTTAGGATGCCTTAGCCTCCCTGGCGGCTGTTTCTACTGCTTTTCAATTACTGGATTGTGTAGATGCAGCCAGAAGTATATGGAGGCTGGGAGGAGCCACACCTTTCTGTCTTGCAGTCCACACCCTTTGGTCCAGAGTTTGCCTTTAGTTACTGAATGCTGACGACCTGGAGTTGGATATATAAGAGAAAACAATTATAGGCAAGAATCACAGAATTTTATTTTTGCCATGCACGGACACCATAATATTTACTATCATATATGCTCCATATGTGCAGGATCCACTGAGAATTGGCGCTGTAGAGAGGGAGGAAACCAAAAACTATCTGACCATTTTGTATCGCTGTAAATCTGCCTTAGCAGGTGCTAGGATGGGCCTTTTACTTTCCCTAATGGCCTACCTACCGTGTGTCCCACTCTTGATCTGTACTGCTTTGAGACATCCCACACATATCTTTTTGCCATGCTTGTAATGGATTGCAGGCATTCAGGTATTACTGCAGTGTCTGTCCTCTGACTCAAAGGTGCAAAAAGACCAGTGTTGGACTGGGGTGTCTTTGGCCAGCCAGTGGAATCGATATTTGAGACCTATCCTACAGTTAATTGTAGATATTGCTAGCTTATATTTATGGTATATGTACACAGACATTATGCCAAGCTGTATATATATGTGTATGTGTGTGGATAACATGCTCTCCTGCCATAGAACCACTACATCCAGTACCACGTCCTATTCCTATAATAGAAAAATGGACATAATAATTACAGTTATATCTGCTCCATCTGTGCAGGATTTACCCAGTGACCCTTAGAGCTGCATAGAGAAATAAAACCAGAAACCAGATGACCATTTTGTTCTCTTGCACTTGATAGACTTATTTGGGGATGGGGCCTCCAAAAAGTCCCTGAGTTCAGGTCCCATGGTGGGGTTTTGCTTCTAACCTTCTGGGCAAGTCCAAGCCTGATAACAGACCCATATGTATCCAGTTTTTCAGTTTTGAGGCTTACCTTTAAAGCGATGACGAGGTATGATTTTTTACCTGCAATGGTTTATAAGAACCTGCACCAATATATCATGAGGCTAGCTAGAAACTTGGAAGCTCGAAAACAATGTTTTCATGTAACCTAACACCAAGTTGCTCTTGCCTGGAGCTTGACCAAAACCATATGCCTTAAAGTGCCACACAGGCGTTGGTCTCAGCTGCTATAAGATAGGCTTGGGGGGGGGCATCTGAAATGCTGGAGCCCCCCCCCCCCCCCCCTCACATAACCCTACATAACATACAATTTCCTCTTGTAATCTTGTAAATCCGGCGTCATGTTTGGCTGTCAGCGCACATGTAGGCAGGACTTTCCGGCAACCAGAACAATGGCGCTGCTCGCTACCCATGTGGGTGACAGGCGACCAATCGCCGTGCTGGATTCCTAGTGGGGGACAAAAGTAAGGATAAGATTTACAGGTGTTATGTGGGGGAGGGCTCCAATATTCTGTATGGCCTTTCCCCAGCCTATCTTATAGTAGCAGATATGGTGTTGGTCCGCTTTAACCTAGCCCATGCTTTGATTGCAGTGAACTTAGTTTAGTATTAAAGTCATTGTTCAAACTCGTTCTACTCCCCTTTTGTCCACCACCAATGTTCCATCTTAGTCTGATGCTCTCAATCCTATATCCTGCGCCCCGGCTCAATCGTCGCCCGCTCAGTCCTGACACGTCCCCTCTATTGCAGTGAATTGAGGGGGTGTGGCTGCATCACCGATGGTGGGGGTACAGCACCCGGTAGTGAGTGTGGAACTTGAATCTACTGATCAGTTAAGATTTAGAGTTGACTGGGGACAACAGGGAAGTATAGAATTCTATTATGTTGAGCCTTTAGTTAGTTATTTAAATTTCGTTAACTAATACAGCTCCCTTTAACCTCTTATGTACTTTTGTTTTCTTTCCTTCAGGGTCCAGGTATTGGAAATGCATCATTATTCACTTTTGGATTTGCAGGAGCTGCACTTGAAATCATTTTAATTTTGTATCCTTTTGTAAGCTGTATCTACACTATCTATAGGCTTATGTCCAGGAATAGAGGGACATTGTTTGATATTGCAATAAGGTATGGATGTTATAGGGCCATGTTCACAGAGGAACCTCCACCTATTATTCTAAACTGAGTGATTTGGAGCAATATAGTCAGATAGTTTAATAAATTGATTATACAAAGCAGCTGATAACAATCATTTTAATACATTGGTTGAACTGCAGGACCATAAACAAAAACAGCTGTGGAAGAGGCTCGGATAAGGTACAACCAAACTCTGCTACAATGGTTCTGGGAGATCATTTCCTGTCACTGGTCAAAAACCAAAAGCACACCAACAAGCTAATTATACCAGATAAGCCAGTTCTCTCGCAGGAAAGGATTTCAGTAATGTAGTAGTAGGAGTGCAGCAAATACATATTTCCTTAAGCTTAGAGCTATTGAGATTAGTGCAAATTTGGTGGCAGCAGGTGCTCTTGACTGACAAGTCACAATTTTATATATTTGGTTGTAACAGAATGCAGGTTGATTGCCAAAGGGTTGTAGAGCAGTACAAAAGTTAGTGTCTGTAGGTTCCTTGCACTGATCTAAACATAAAGATTGTCTGTGGTTACATGAAATTTTTGAGCAAGCCTACATCTATACTTCAAATGTGCCAAAAATCTTGACTTCCAATCAGTCTGGCGGATGAGTTCTGCTTTGCGCTGCATGGATGGCAGCCTGGGGTGTTGCTGTGGGGAATATATTCACATTCCTGCCAGTGAAGACAGTGCAAGCAATACATAGTCCATGACAAACTGTTAAAGCCCAGTGCTTGTAGATAAAATTACTAAAATAATCTCAATAGACTTCTTTAAAGATAAACATCGGAGGCCCTGGAGGCCACCCGAGCTCCACCCCTTGGGGCATCCCAAATTTGGATTGCCAATTTCACTAACCTTCTGGAGCCCCTGCCATGTTTGTGCGCTCTGGCTGCATCCCCGCACACCTCTAGCTGTGCACCTGGCCTTTTTGAATGGGCAGTGTGGGCACAGCACATCTGCAAGGTGGGCAGGGGATGCGGCTGGCAGCTCCCTTCGGCGTTGCTCGGCTGCTTAGCAGTCAGCTGCGCCAAAGGGAGCCCACTCAGCCAATAGGCATACTCGCTCTTGCCCGAGTGGAAAGAAAGTAAGCGAGATGGGGCGACCTGGGGGGGAGGGGGGTACACACAGCATATATACATGCCCAAGGGGGGGGGGGGGGGGGGGCAAGGAACAAAACCCTTGATAGTCAAATTTCTGGTTTTTTTTCTGCTTCAACCCTCTAGCAGTCCTAGTAAAATATTTTTAAAATCTCTCCATTAGCAGGGACAGACAGCTCCAGATCCATGTACATTGTATACCCTTAGCTCCCCTCTCACAGCTATCTAATGGTTTCTTCCGTGGTTGGATTTTATAGCCTTCGCTTTTTTGGCAGTTTTATTCCCAAGAAAGATGACACAACAATGACAAAGGTAAGAGAGAGATTTCCGTGGGCAATTGGTCCTTGCCCCAGAGGCATCCCGATGCAGGATGCCCCCTGCGTGAAACCCCCCAGATCGCACGCTTTCACATACCTTTTCTTTCCAATCCATTTCAGCCCGTCCAGAAGTCATCACGATTGGGAGTTCGCCCCTAGGGGGCACTGACTGCAAGATCAGAGATGTAGCCCCTCCCGTCCCCCTATAAAGACAGCTGTCTCTCCACACAGCCCCAGTTCTTTTTCTTGCAGTTGACTGCATAAGATTGCTTTCACTCTCTCTGAGAATTTTGGCAGCAGAGCGGGGCCACCTAGCCTGTTGACCGCTGCAGGACCCTATTTCCTCAGATCTCTTCTGACCCCTCCTTGCCTCCCAGCCTTGGCTGATAACAGGGATCCGTGTACGGTAGGGTGAAACGCCGGGGTGTTTGGCGTTCTGGCAGAGCAGATGGCTCTGGCCCGCAGACTTTATTAACAAAAAAGTAGTCGGCCGCAGGCATTCTATAGTGAGCCTGCTGGGGAACCACCTATATATATATATTCTTAGTATACAGTACGTCCTGCTCCAGATAGATTACTTACACTTGGGGTTATCCTCCGCCAGATGGCGCTGCACTGCAGAGACATGTAAAACAGGCTCCTCCCGGCCCCTCAAATACCCGGGACCTCCCACAAATCCCCAGATTTCTCTGCAGTGCTTACTGCGAAGACATGAAATTATCACTCTGTCGCAGGTGAGCGGGGCTATTAAAGCCTGCGGCCCTGTTGGACTATTCCCACCCATCCTTGATGTGATGTGCCTCCCAGCCTGGGCCGCGCTGGTCGGGTGAAGGTAGGCAGCACCATGTGTGCTTAAGGAGCGCTGCTCCACCGCAGTCCCCCACCAAAGGGTAGGCGGTATAGGCTGATGGTGAGCCTTTATGGGATGCCCCTCCCGCATTATTGTCCCATGCCCCGGTAGCGGTGGGCCCTGTACAAAGGGCCGCCATCCTCCCTCATTCTCCCCGTAGCCTTTGGGAGGAAAAGAAGGGGGGGGGTGTGGTTGAGCGTGTACCGTGATTCGTGTATATCGCCTGTTGGTATGTGTGTTGGGACTAGTATATGTGTTTCAACCGCCGCGCTGGCTTGCTTTTTACTATCGCGAACGCCGCCGTCATGCGCGCCCTTTCCTTCATTGGATGCCCCGCGCCAGGCGGCGGCGTTGCCTCAGACGCTCCTGCGTCATTGGCTGCTTGTCTGTGGACTTCGCGCTCTTCGGGGGGGCGGTGCCTGGCTTGGCGTGCCCTGCGCCATGGCCCGCTCTGGCCCGCCCTTCGAGGCTCTTCTGGCGCCTTTCCCTGTACAGTCGTGCGCACGCGTGTGTAACGGTCCCCCCTCCCGCGGTCTGTAAGTGCCCTTGCGGACGACTTTAATACTCATTATTTTCTGTGTATGACTCTGACACCCCTTCTTCTCATTGTGTCTTTCAGACCGGTGAATCCAGTGGCTTCTCCCGGCCCAGTGTATTTGTAGTTGGGCCTAGTATAAGTACTCCCACTTCCCTAGCGGGTCATTGGGGCATCCAGGGTTGCTTTATAGCGTCAATCCCTACTGGCATATTGTGCCTAATAATCACCATATGGAGGCATCCCAGGATATTGGGACCGGGAGTTTGCTGTGAGCCCCCCCCTAAGATTCGTCAAGTCCAGGATCCCCCAGGACTCTGCCTCAGCTCAGGTCTTGATGCAGGCCGTGCAAGGCCTCCTGGATATGGGGGTCATTTGCAGCGTCCCCTTGAGAGAAAGAGGCAAGGGGTTCTATTCCAACCTTTTCACAGTCTTCAAAAAAGATGGGACAGTCAGGCCCATTCTGGATTTAAAGATCCTCAACAAATTTGTCAGAAACAGGCGTTTTCGCATGGAAACTCTGCGCTTGGCCATTGGCTCCCTGCGCCCAGGGGATCTCATGACGTTGGTGGACATCAAAGATGCTTACCTTCACATCCCTGTGTTCCCTGGACACCAGAGGTTTCTCAGATTCGCATTGGAAGATCAACATTACCAATTTGTGGCTCTGCCCTTTGGTCTCACCTCAGCTCCCAGAGTGTTCACCAAGGTGCTGGCAGGGGTGATGTCTCTGGTGAGGTCAAGGGGCATACGCTTGCTACCCTACCTGGACGACATACTCATCACCTCTCGGTCTCTGCATCAGGCAGAGTTGGACACGCAGCTGGTGGTGTCCACCCTGGAGTCCTTCGGCTCGGTGATCAATCACCCCAAGTCCTCCCTGTCCCCTTCTTCGGTGACCCCATTCCTGGGAATGATTCTGGATACGATTCAGCAAGGATATTCCTTCCTCAGCAGAAGGTGGAAGCTCTAACTGCGCAGGTGAGGTTCCTGCTATCGTGCCCCAAGCCCTCCCTCAGACAGGGAATGCAGTTGGTGGGCCTGATGGTGGCGTGCTTCGAGGCGGTGCCCTTTGCTCAGTTCCATTTGAGGGCTCTTCAACTTCACCTTCTGTCAGTATGGGACAAGGATCCAACGTCCTTGGACGGGATCTGTGTGCTTCCCCCCTTGGTCCGACGGTCCCTTTCGTGGTGGCTGGACCACAGTTACTTGCTGGGAGGCAGATCCTTCCTGGCCCCCTCCTGGGAGACAGTCACCACGGATGCCAGTCTGTCAGGATGGGGGGGGATTCTGGAAGTCCCTGCGGTTCCAGGAGAGGTGGGGCCCTCAGGAGGCCCACTTACCCATCAACATTCTGGAACTGCGGGCAATCAGGTTGGTACTGGAGCAATTGACCAATCACCTGAGGGGTCTGTCTGTGCAGGTGCGCTCAGACAACAGGATGGCGGTTGCCTACATCAACCATCTGGGAGGGACCCGGAGCAGGAGGGCCCTCCAGGAGGTGTCGCGGATTCTGACATGGGCAGAGGCCAACGTTCAATACATTTCGGCTGTGTACACTCCGGGGGCAGAGAACCTTCTGGCGGACTCTCTGAGCAGGGGGACCTCTCGTGAGTGGTCCCTCTGCAACAGGGTATTCCAGTCCCTGTGTCACCGCTGGGGGCTACCGGATGTGGATCTGTTCGCGTCCCGTCACAATCACAAGCTTCAGGCTTTTGTCTCCCTGTCTCAGGATCCTCTGGCCTTGGCCACGGATGCTCTGTCCATGTCATGGCAGGAATTTCGGCTCCCGTATGTCTTTCCTCCATTCCCCCTGCTGGGCAGGGTCCTGCGCAAGATTGCTCTGGAAAGGTTGCCAGTGATTCTGGTGGCCCCCAGGTGGCCAAGAGGAGTGTGGTTCGCAGACGTGGTGCAGGTGGCAGTAGATCAGCACGTTCTACCAGGAGTGCCAGATCTGCTCACTCAGGGCCCCTTACGCCATCCCAATTTACAAACTCTGGCTTTGACGGCCTGGCTGCTGAAACCTCCATCTTGATGGAGAAAGGCTTGTCTGCCTCGGTGGTTGAGACCATGGTGAAGGCTAGGAAGAAAACTTCTTCTTCCATCTATTATAGGGTTTGGCGTGCTTACATTGACTGGTGTGAGTCTAGGTCTCTTCCCTGTCGGGTGTTCTCAGTTCCCAGGGTTCTAGAGTTCTTACAGCAAGGCTTGGAGTCTGGTCTCCAACTCAGTACTTTGAAGGGTCAAGTTTCTTCCCTGTCTGTTTTCTTTCAGAAGTCCTTTGCTCAACATTCCTTGGTCAAGACTTTCTTTCGGGGGGTTACTCATGTGCTTCCCCCATGAAAACCTATGGTCCCTGTTTGGGATTTGAACTTGGTCTTGTCTGCCTTGCAGGGTGCTCCCTTTGAACCTATTCAGGATGCTGCTCTGGCTGTACTTACCCTCAAGTTTGTCCTTCTGGTGGCTATTACTTCAGTCACGCGTGTGTCTGAGCTGGCGGCTCTGTCTATCCAGCCCCCATACTTTGAGAGACACCAGGATAAGGTGGTGTTCCGCTTTAAGCCGGATTTCCTGCCTAAGGTGGTGTCTGCTTTTCATTTGAATCAAGATATTGTTCTTCCTTCCTTGTGCCCTAATCCTAGCAATGCTAAGGAAAGGGTTTTGCACTCCTTGGATGTGGTCAGGTGTCTGAAGTATTACCTAGTAGTCACTGCGTCCTTCAGGAAAACTGATGCTCTTTTTGTGGTCCCTTCTGGAAGGGTTTGGCTCCTGCCAAGTCTACTATCAGCAAATGGATCCGTCAGGCCTATTCTGCTAAGGGGAAGAATCCTCCTTTCTGCCTTACTGCTCATTCTACTCGTGCTACTGGTGCCTCTTGAGCCTTCCAGCACCAGGCTTCTGTTGAACAAGTTTGCAAGGCCGCTACTTGGACTTCTGTTCATACCTTTTCAAAGTTTTACAAGGTTGATGTTAGGGCCTCAGCTGATGCTGTTTTTGGCCGCAAGGTTTTGCAGGCGGCAGTGGTTTAAACTGTCTGCTGTTACCTTTTTTTGGGGGATCCCACCCTACTTTATGGACACTGCTATTGGATGTCCCAAGTGTAAGTAATCTATCTGGAGCAGGACGTACTGTATACTAAGAATAATAGAATTCTGTGAAATACTCACCTGTAGAATTGGTATTATAAGTATACAGTACGTCCTGCTCCACCCCCACCCTGGTTTTTGCATTATTCTGGATCCCCTGTGTGGTTATTGTTCTCATTGTTATAAGTTACCAGTTTTTGGGTGGTTAAATTCTCCCGGCTTCTTGTTCACTGCTTTTCAATGCTGGGGATTTGTGGGAGGTCCCCGGGTATTTGAGGGGCCGGGAGGAGCCTGTTTTTACATGTCTCTGCAGTGCAGCGCCATCTGGCGGAGGATAACCCAAGTGTAAGTAATCTATCTGGAGCAGGACGTACTGTATACTTATAATACCAATTCTACAGGTGAGTATTTCACAGAATTGTATTTTTTCTCACCTGCCACCGTGATCCCTCCCTCCGGGTCTCCACTTCACCCGGGGGGCCTCTGATCCCCCCAGGCTCTTCCTTCATGAGGAGAAGGCTGCCTTTGTGGGCAGAGTGGATGACGTCTTCTTGCACCCACCCAAAGACTCTCAGTAGTATAGAGGGAGGTTGGAGGGATTGGGGGCTGTGATCCCCTGCCTCCTCAGCCCCCCTCCAGCGATCACCCTGCATCTGTCATCGGATCTCCGTGGGACAGGATCGTTGGGCGGGGGGGAGGAATTGGAGGTGAGTAAAGAAATAAAATCATTTTCTTTTGTGTGGCGTTTTTTTTTTTTTGTTACATTTAATCCTTTGTGAACTGGTAAGAGATCAATGAGACCCCTATACCAGTTCACAAGGCTTAGGGGGCTTGCAAGTCATCTGTGACTAGCGGGTGACTTGCCATTAACCCCCAACCCCCCATTACCTGCCTCCCCAAAGCCCAGGGGGGCAGAAGAGCCCGGGGCAATTTAGGCTGTACAGGCTGCACATTGCTGCCCCTGAGGTAGCTAAGAGAAAGCAGGGGGAGCTTTTTCGCCCTGGTAAACAGCGTCTAGAGTTCCCTGAGCAGAAACATTTTACCACCTTGGTGCTTAAAGAATGGGAACGTCCTAGCAAGGTGCCTGCTGTGCCCAAGGGTTTGGATAAAAGGTGGACGCTCCCGTGCTAGGCTTGTCCAATACTTCGGTCATGCCTTCCCCTGACACTACCACTCTGAGGGACGGTGAGGACCGGCGCATGGATCAATTGGCCTGCCATGCTTTTACCTGTGTGGGGGCTGGCTTGCGCCCGGTATGTGCTGCGACCATTACTGCTATTGCCCTTAAGAAGCTGCTCAAGCGTCTCATTGATGGTGCAACAGCTGGTAGTGTGGGGGAGGAATATAGGACTCTCTTACTTTGCTCTGATTTTGTGGCCTTTATCCTTACTGCTATGGATAATGCTGTGCGGCTGTCGGGTAGGGCCTCTGCGCTCTTGGTGGCTATGCGCCACTCTGTCTGTTTGCGCCAGTGGGCAACTGACGCTGCGGCTAAGAAAGCTCTCACTGGCCCCCCTTTCGTGGGGCTGCGGCTATTTGGGGAGCGTCTTGATGTTCTAGCCAAGGATGGAAGGCTGCCTCAGCGTAGGAGGCAGTCTCGGCGCTTTCGGGGGTCCTCTGCCCCCCTCCCTTTCTTTCGCATTCCCAGAGGGGGCATGAAGGGGCGCTCTCACCCATCCGGGTGGGGGGGGCGGCTTCGGCTCTTTGCTCACGTCTGGAGGCTTCATATTTCAGACCGGTGGATTCAGGAGGTAGTGTCCTCCGGTTACAAGAGAGGGAGGAGTCATTTGGTGCCTCATCAAGAAAGTGGTCAGGGGTACTACTCCAATCTTTTCACGGTTCCCAAAAAGGACGGCTCTCTGAGGCCCATTCTGGATCTGAAGGGGCCTCAACAAATTTGTCAGATTCAAGCATTTTTGCATGGAGACGCTGCGCTCTGCTGTCAGTACCCTTCGCCTGGGCGACTTCATGACCACTGTGGACATCAAGGATGCTTATCTTCATGTGCCTATCTTCCCAGGTCATCAGAGATTTCTAAGGTTCGATCTGCAGGATCAGCATTACCAGTTTGTGGCTCTACCCTTCGGTATCACCTCGGCACCTCGGGTGTTCACCAAGGTGCTGGCGGGAGTGATAGCTCTGCTAAGGAAGCAGGGCATCCGCATCATTCCTTACCTGGACGACATCCTGATTGTGGCTGAGTCTTCTCCTCAGGACGAGCGGGACACTCAAATGGTGACATCCACTCTGGAGTCTTTCGGCTGGGTGATCAACTATCCCAAGTCTTCTCTGTCCCTGTCATTGGTGAGGACCTTTCTGGGCATGACGCTGGATACCTCTCAGGTCATGGTGTTTCTTCCTCAGCAGAAGGTGGAGGGTCTTCAGCTGCAGGCCCTGGCTCTGCTGTCGTGTCCTCATCCCTCCATCCATCAGGGGATGCAGTTGGTGGGCCTGATGGTGTCCTGCTTGGAGGCAGTCCCCTTTGCTCAGTTTTCACATGAGACCTCTTGAGTTTCACCTCTTGTCAGTTTGGGATCGGGACCCTGTGTCCCTGGATCAGGAATTTGCTCTGTCCCACCTGGCCATACAGTCTCTCTCGTGGTGGCTGGACTCGAGGAACCTTCTGGGGGGAAGGTCCTTCCTGCCCCCGTGCTGGGAAACTGTCACCACGGATGCCAGTCTGACTGGCTGTGGAGGCTTCTCGAAGTCCCTGAGGTTCCAGGGTCGGTGGGGCCCACAAGAGGCCCATGCTTCCATCAACGTCCTGGAACTCAGGGCGATCAGGTTGGTTCTTTCTCGCCTATCCACTCACCTTCGGGGTCGGGCTGTTCAGATCCGCTCAGACAACCAGACGGTGGTGGCCTACCTCAATCATCAGGGAGGAACTCGGAGCAAGCGAGCCTTCAAGGAAGTGTCCCTGATTCTGTCTTGGGCGGAACAGCATGTTCCCTGCATCTCAGCGGTCTACATCCCAGGGGTGGAGAACCAGGTGGCGGACTCCCTAAGCAGGGGGACGTCTAGTCTGGGGGAGTGGTCTCTCAACAACCGGGTGTTTCTCTCCCTCTGTCACCGCACAGCCAGATGTAGACCTGTTTGCATCCCGTCACAATCACAAACTTCCCAGATTTGTGTCTCTGTCTCAGGATCCTCTGGCCTTCGCCACGGATGCCCTGGTAATACCTTGGACGGAGTTTCAGCTTCTCTATGTGTTCCCTCCGTTTCCTCTCCTGGGCAGGGTCATGCGCAAGATAGCCCAGGAGCGGGTACCAGCCATCCTGGTGGCCCCTTGTTGGCCAAGAAGAGTTTGGTTCGCAGACGTCGTGCAGTTGGCAGTAGACCGGCACGTCTTGCCCAAGGATCCAGATCTCACTCGGGCAGCTACGCCATCCCAATTTACAAACTCTGGCTTTAAAGGCTTGGCTGCTGAAACCTCCATATTGATGGAAAAGGGGTTGCCTGCCTCTGTTGTTGATACCATGATTCGGGCTAGGAAGAAGTCCTCATGCTTTATCTATTACAGGGTCTGGCATGCTTACATTGCCTGGTGTGAGTCCAAGTCTCTTCCCTGTCGGGTGTTTTCTATTCCCAGGATTCTGGAATTCTTACAACATGGTTTGGATCTGGGCCTTCAACTAAGTACCCTAAAAGGCCATGTTTCAGCTCTGGCATTTTTTTCCCAAGATCTTTTGCCAATCACCGGTTGGTTAAAACCTTTTTCCAGGGCGTTTCTTATGTGCGTCCACCCCGTAAGGCTTTGCTACCAGTCTGGGATTTGAATCTGGTGTTGTCTGCTCTGCAAGGGCCTCCCTTTGAGCCTATCCGTGAGGGTACCTTGTCTATTTTGACTCTTAAGGTAGCCTTTCTGGTGGCTATCACTTCTGTAAGGCAAGTTTCTGAGCTAGCGGCGCTTTCCATCAAACCTCCTTATTTTGAGAGACATAAGGTGGTGTTCCGGCTTAAGCCGGATTTCTTGCCAAAGGTTGTGTCTGCCTTTCATCTCAATCAGGACATTGTTTTGCCTTCATTGTGTCCTAATCCTGCTAATTCCAAGGAGTGGAATCTGCATTCTCTGGATATGGTCAGGGCTCTGAAGTTTTATTTGGTCGCTACTGAGACTTTCAGGAAGTCTGATGCACTTTTTGTTCTCACTTCTGAACCTAGAAAGGGTTTGCCTCCGGCTAAATCCACTATCAGCAAGTGGATCCGTCAGGCGGTGGTTCAAGCCTATTCCGCTAAGGGGAAGGAACCTCCCTTTAGGATTACTGCTCATTCCACTTGCGCTATTGGTGCCTCTTGGGCTTTTCAGCACCAGGCTTCTGTTGAACAAGTTTGCAAGGCCGCTACTTGGTCTTCTGTTCATACTTTTTCAAAGTTTTACAAGGTTGATGCTAGGGCCTCAGCGGATGCTGCTTTTGGCTGCAAGATGCTTCAGGCGGTAGTGACTTGAACTACTGGCCGTTACTCTTTGGGGATCCCACCCTACTTTGGACACTGCTTTTGGATGTCCCAACTGTTATCAATACCAAAGCGGGCCGTGTCATACAATAAAGAAAAAAGCAATTCTGTGAGTACTCACCTGTAGAATTGTTTTTGTTCTTGCATGGCACGGCCCGCTTCGCCCCACCCTTGTTATCGTTATTCTTGGTTGCCTCTTTATGGTGATTGTTCCAAGTTAATTGGGGTTTTTTTTTTACCTTATTTCACATTTTTTACTTTATTCTCTCCCGGCTTCTTGTCTCACTGCTTGTTTACGCTGGGGAACTCTATGGTTAATCCCGTTTTTATAGGGAGCGGGAGATGCCACAGCTTTCTGCAGTACCACTGCGCCACCTTGTGGCGGAATAACCCCAACTGTTATGAATACCGAAGCGGGCCGTGCTATGCAAGAACAAAAACAATTCTACAGGTGAGTACTCACAGAAATGCTTTTTTTCTGTTTAGTGACTTTACTTTTTCAGATTTAACTTGCTTTTACTTGTTTACATATTATTTTTTTTTTTAAATGTGACTGAGTTTTTTTAGGGAAACCCTGTGCAACCAAATAATTTAACAAGGGATTACTTCCAGAAAACTGCGCCCATGTCAACAAGTCTGGTACACCTAGAAAGCTTGAGGTGTGTACTTCTACAGAATATATAGTTCGTGGGGAGGGGATTGAAAAACTGCAAGATGTGCGTAGCAGTTGTATTTAATCTAAAAATCAGCTAAAGCGCGGTTTCAGTTTGGAGGAGTTTCCTGGGCAGCAAAGGGTGTCTACCAATATGCATGTGGTACCGTAACTGGGAGAAATTGGACTTTTACATGCGATAGGATTTCATTGAAATACTTTTTTTTATTAAAAAGAAATTCTACAAATTGTAAAAATAGATTTTTTTACACATTTCACCCAAAAATATTGAGAGCTTAGACATCCTGTGAGGCTTTTATTATTTAGTTTATGAAATCTTCTTAAATTCTGTGTAGTCAGGAAAGACCAACTTAGGGAAAACATTCAAGATAACTCGGGTGCCTCCATAACTTCCAGGAGCCTGTTCAGTCTGTTTTGGCTTGTTAAAATTGAAGACCTATATCTGATATGTAATGAAATTTCTCAAGTCATTATTGGAAGCTGAGGGAACAACCTTGTCAACAAGGTCCAAGGCCACTTCAAGGTCAGAATGGTAAATATTGCCAACAAGTAAAGCCTCCACTCAGAATTTCATCGTCTTCTGGGTAGTCTATTGACTATGAATTTCTGCATCACTTCTTGCTCACCTTACCAGAATCCTTTGCAGAAACATAATTCAGACTTTGCCGTCCAGGGGGTCTGAATTCCTGTACTCGCATTAGCTGAATTAGAACATATGTGAGTAGCGGGATGATTTGAAAAGGGATT
Organism: Gastrophryne carolinensis; assembly: GCA_027917425.1. Lineage (NCBI taxonomy): Eukaryota > Metazoa > Chordata > Amphibia > Anura > Microhylidae > Gastrophryne > Gastrophryne carolinensis. Next base: position 104,649,803 of record CM051239.1, on the reverse strand, counting down.
CAATTTCATAATTGATGACATCTGAGCCATCATTGCAAAGGGCAAAAAATGTTGCCACCATGGCATATCCACCGCAGGTTACTTGGTGTTTTTGTGCAGCTTCCTGGTTACTGCAGGCATGTTGCCACACCCCCAGCAGGTGTGAAGGGCTATTTGCAGAGCACACAAGGGTGGGTTGAAGCATCTAAACTGCTGTTAGTGTCTTGCTATGACATGCTCATTTCTGGGTCTAGGTGTCCCCTTTTTTCCCACAAAAAAGTAAAGTAAATCATAGGAAACAGACCATACAGACATCATCTATAAGCACTGATAAAAAATAAAGCAGGATTCAATTTTACCTCAAGAAGATGTAAAATGTATGTGTAAGAGACGTAAATAGCAACAGTTTGCATGCAAAGTACCTTACGATAATGCCCCAAATTTACTACTAATTCTATTCTGCTGAGAGGAAAACTGAAGCAAGTTCCCCTGAAGCCAAGGCAGTGGTGTAACACTGCCTTACCACATCTAGAGGCGCACGGCTACAATTGAAGCCAAGCTCCTGTGGAAAATGTCATACGTTGAGAAAAATATGTATACTGTAAACTCTTTTCTCTTGCAAATATAATGACCTCATGCTCATAACTCACTGCCGCATGGGGACTAGGAAAGCTGATGACTCTTTAAAGTGGACCAACACCCAGGATTTTCACTATCCTAGGTGTGTGTCCACTTCTGCTGGGCACCCCACATCCCCTGAATTGCTCCCCCCATGAACAGTAACTTTCACCTATTTTTCTTCCAATCGATTCCAGGCCATCCTTAATAATTACAATTGGGTAATTCCTGCCTGGAGGGCATAGACTGCAAGATTAAAAAAATGTGTGGCCCCTCCCGGCCCATAAGTAGCAGCTGCCTCTAATCAAAGACCAGTTTCATTTTTGCAGTTGATGTAGACTGTGAAGATCGCTGGGATTTCTCTCTCTCAAGATTAGGTATTGGCAGCAAGCGGGGGATACACCCTGTCGGCTTCCTGCACAGCCTTATTCCCACGGATTCCTCTGACCCAACTCTATGCCTCCCCAGCTTTTGCTGTTTTGGGGTCCGTGAAGGTAAGGTGAAGAGCCGGGGTCTGGGGCGCTTTCTGAGTGTTATCTGCTCAGGGCTGCAGGCTTTCTTTGAAAAGCAAGTCAGCCGCAGGTTTTTGTCTGGTGAGCCTGATTGGGGGACCAAGGCATTTTCCCTTTCTTATTGTTTTTATTGCTCTTTCCCATGTGTTTAAGCTGGGGTTAAACACATGGGAATTAGCAGCAAAAAGGGCTGCTCTGATCCACTGCACGACCACCCTCAAGTGGACCTAAACCCTTTGGCAGGTCATTTTGTTTGTTTTTTAATACTGTTTTTTTATTGTTTTATGTTTAAATCTGTACTATTATAGATTGGGAAAGGGCAAATATAATATTACTATATAATTTATATATATGGTGGGTACCCCCCAGAGGACTCGCAGTAGTCTTGTGACTGTCGAGAACTGTTATATACTTGGTCTCGGATCCCCAGGGTCGCAGACTAGTATTATTAAATTCACCATGGCGGAGGCATCTGGGGTAGTTGGATCTGGTCTTACCAGATTTACCCCATGTCCAGTATTCATGCAGTGGCACTGGACAAGGATAGCACGGTGTGCAGGGATTATGCTGCGGTTGTAGTGGATTGGGAGACAGTTGTCTCCTCCCTGAAGGGGGCTGTGACCCCGGTCGCCAGTGCTTTCTGAGACTTAAAAACCCCCTTTGCAGGCTGCATGCGGACCTTAACCTTTAGTGAGGCTACTAAGAAGGTTTAGAAACAAAAAATACCTCTGAGTGCATTGAAGAGGATATTGTGGCTGTTATAGTCTCCTTCTGAGTCTTTAAACTCTGTCGGCAGCCCTCAAATGGTCCTAAACCTATAGAGTCATTATGGTGTATTGGCTACTAAAAAAAAGAAACATTTTTCCTCTGAGGAAGAGGATATTGTGGCTGCCATAGTCTCTCAGGAAGTTATCCGTTGGAAGAATTCATCCAGTAGGGACTTGGATTCAGAGTCCTCTACACAAGGGGGTGCTTGGTTAAGGAGAAGATGGATGGTTGATTTCCTCCATTCTGGTGGATGTTGCGGGGCATGCGCATTATTATAATCTGATCAATAGGGAATGGCAGAAGTCAGGTTGTCTTCTGACCATTCCTAAAGTTCTAGATAGTATGGATCCCTTTCCTCCAGATCAGATTGCTTTATGGTCTCGCCCTCTGGTGGTGGGCGCTCTGGCCAGGTCTTGGTTTTGGTTATGCCATCCTCTGATAGTGCTTCTCCAAAGGATCCAGCTGATAAGCGCATGGATCAGGTGGCATGTCATGCCTTTATGGGGTCGGCCTTGCTGCTGGCCTGTGCTACATCCATAGCATTTTTTGGGAGGCAGGGTCATTCACGGAAGGCATGCTCCCAGTTGATCAAAGCCAGTTGGCTCTAACAGGTATGTGATCCAGGCTATGGAAGTTTGATCTGGTTAGGTGCCAGAGGCCTAGCTCTGGTGGTCGCCTTAAGGCGTGCTTTATGGCTTAAGCAATGGTCAGCTGATATAGCCTCTAAAAAGGAATATGACGGGACTCCCCTTTAAGGTGGGGCGTCTGTTTGGGGAGTGTATGGTTGACATGGTAAAGCATGCTACTATTGGTAAATCATTTAATCTGCCACAGAAGCAGAAGTCTAATACTGCTTCCGCAGGGCCTCTAATACTCCGGGATTCCGGCTAGAGGTTCGGCCTCTTTGGGATACCGAAGAGATTTTTTTTTTGGAATAGGACAAAGTTCCAAATCAAGGCAGCAGGTGTATGGCAGAATAAAGCCAGACCCCTTTCAAAGCCTGCTCAGGCATGAAGGGACGCACCCGCACTTGCAGGTGTGGGGGGAAAGCTTCTGCATTTGGCTCATATTTGGAGGCTTCATGTAACAGATATTTGGATACAGGAAGTTGTATCCTCGGGTTACAAAATCAAATTGGGAGTCATAGCTCCTTGGAGATTCTCTTGGTCAGGGGTATACCGAATTCTGCAGAAAGCAGAAGCATTGAGATCTGCCGTATTTCACCTTTTTAGAGATTTGAGTTGTTGATCCACAGTGAAGTTACTCCAGTCGGGAGTTTTTATAGCCACAGTGTATATATAAGGATGCATACCTACATTGTTGTAGGTGGCCTACATCTTCAGTTTGTGGCGCTACCCTTCGGTCTATCAGCACCAGGGGTGTTTACCAAGGTGTTGGCAGGTCTCATGTTTTCTCTAAGAAGTCAGGGTATGCATATAATCCCTTACTTAGACTATTGGTTGATATGGGCCCCATCATGTCAGGGGGCCCAGAAGGATATACAGACTGTTTGATCGGCATTGGATAACTGACTATCCAGTCGAATTCTTCTTAAGTCAAATATCTTTTCATAGCTTCAAGAGTTATTCTTTTCTGGGAATGTCTTTAGACACGTATCAGGCAAAAGTGTTTTTCCAACACAGAAGTGACTTTTACTTCAGGCCAGGGTACAGGGTCTCTTGTCTTGCCCTCACCCGATGATTCATCAAGGAATTTGTTTGTTGGGCCTGATGGTATCTTGCTTTGATTCAGTACCTTTTGCACTGTTTCACACAAGGCCCCTGCAGATGGAATTTCTCACAATCTGGGATCGAGAACCACACACTCTAGATCACTCTTTTTGTATGACACCGTCAACAAGGCAGTCTCTAGCCTGGTCCTCAGCCTCTTCGGACTGGCAAATCCTTCCTTCCAGTACAGTGGAAGATCATCACCACGGATGCCAGTCTATCTGGCTCGGGGAGTGTCATGGAGTCATAAACGATCCAGGGACAATGGAGTCCGAAGGAGAGCAGACTCTCCATAAATATCCTGTAACTGAGATCGATTCTATTGTATTTCAGACATTGGACATACCATCTGTAAAGGCATCCCATCTGGATTCAAACGAGAAACCGGTTCCATGTCTCTTGGTGATACACATACCTGGAGTGGACAACTTGTAGGCCGATCATCTCAGCAGAACGGTCCTGCATCAGAGGGAATGGTCTCCTAGCCAGAGGGTTTTTTTAATCCCTATGCATGTGCTGGGGGATTCCAGACGTAGATCTCTTGCATCACGGCTCAGTCGTAAGGTCCGAAGTTTGTCTCAGCCCAGGGATCCTCTAACAATAGCAACAGATGTCCTGACTCTTCAGTGGTCAGAATTCAAGCTTCTTTATGCATTTCCCTCCGATTTCACTCCTGGGTCGAGTACTAAAAAAGGTTTAGCTCACAAGGGAGTCCCAACCATTCTGGTGGCTCCTCGGTGACAAGAAGAAGCTGGTTCTCAGACATAGTAAGGATGTCAAAGGGCAACTTGTGGAGGCGACGATCCAGATCTTCTCACACAGGGGCCTCTAAGGCATCCCAAATCACAAGTTTTGGCTTGGAAGGCCTGGCTATTGAATCCTTTATCTTGCAAGAAGGGTTTTTTTTCTGCCAGAGTCATCCAGACTATGATTCAGGCCAGGAAGAAATCTTTATCAAGTGATCTACTATAGAGTCTGGCAAGCATTTATCGCTTGGTGCGAATCCAGGGGTTTGCTTGTAGTACTGTTCTGTTTACAGAATATATTGATCTTTTGCAGAAGTCTTGATGAAGGTCTTCAATTGAGGACAAATATCTGCTATCTTCTTTCAGAAACCCATAGCTGAGAATGTTTTTATCAGAACTTGTTTTACAAGAAGTAGCTCATGTGTGGCCTCCTCATAATCCACTTCTGCCGGCTTGGGACCTGAACTTGTTTTTCAGGGTCCTCCTTTTTGAACCATGGTAGATGCGTCATTAAGTCTAAGGGCGCTTATGGTTTTCTTTTAGTGGCAATAACCTTAGCAGGTGGGTTTCTGAATTAGCAGCTTATCAGTAAGCCTCGTTATTGAGTGTTTTAGGATTTTCTTCCTAAAAGTATCTTTTAATTTTAATGAAGAGATGGTTTTGCCTTCCCTATGTCCTGCTCCAGTGTCTGATGGAAGGTGTGTTCTTCACTGTTTGGATGTAGTGAGAGCACTAAGTTATTATTTCACTACTACACAATCTTTCCATAGTTTGGACTTCTTATGTCATACATGAGGGTCCACAGAAAGGTCTTCCACCAGCTAAGTCTGCCATCAGTCGATGGATTAGACAGACAGTGGTAAGAGTCTATTCTGCCAAGGGGAAGGAGCCCCTTGTTTGGGTCACAGCTCTTTCCACTAGGGCCATTGGTGCCTCCTGGGCCTTTCAGCATCAGGCCTCGGTGGAACAGGTCTGTAAAGCTGCCACCTGGTCTTCAGTTCATACATTTACAAATTTTACAATGTAGGTGTTAGGACCTCAGCTGACTCTGTATTTGGTCGAAAAGTACTTCAGGCGGTAGTGAATTGAACTACCTGCTTTTCCGCGTTGGGGATCCCGCCCATATTAGGCATTGCTTTTGGATGTCCCGATCGTAATGGGACGGCCTGGAATAGATTGGAAGTAAAAACACAATTCTGTGATACTCACCTGTAGAATTGTTTTTTCTGTTAATCCATTCCAGGCCGACCGGCCCGCCCCTTTTTGGGGTTCATTATATCCTTGATGCCTTTTTTATGGTGTTTATTCTATTTGGCATTGTGAAATGAAAAAAAAAAAAAAAAAGAAGAAAAAGAAAAGAGGAGAATTTTTCAGAGAGAAAACAAGCAGAGTTTGGTGTGAGGTGACATTGTCTCCTAGGCTTGGGCCTCCCGGCCTTGCCTCTTGGTATATGATTTACTGCTTTTTAATTACTGGTCTTTGATTAGAGGCAGCTGCTACTTATGGGTCTGGGAGGGGCCACACCTTTTTTTATCTTGCAGTCTACGCCCTCCGGGCAGGAATTACCCAATCATAATGATTAAGGACGGCCTGGAATGGATTAACAGAAAAAACAATTCTACAGGTGAGTATTACAGAATTGTGTTTTTTAAGCCTTCATTCACACCTGTTTGGTACCGTATGCGTTTCTGAGTTCGTGATAGACGCATCAATACCTCTCCCCTTTGACACCTCTCCAGCATGGCAGAAAGGAGAAAAACACAGCCGCAAAAAGTCCTGCCTGCTGCGTCCTGGCCGCAAGAGCATCCCATTAAAGAGGCATTGTTTTAAAATGCAAGCATGACCACAAACGCGAACAAAAACGCAAAACGGAATTCCTGCAGCAAAACACATGCCACAGTGGACCTCTTCATTTAGCATCTTTGTTTTTTCTTTTCTTCCCTTTTCTTTTGTTTCTTCTGTTTCTATCTCTTCGATTTCTACACTACCCTTTCTTATCGTATCCCCCCCCCCCCTTGGGTTTCGCCCTCAGGAGAGGGGGGATAGAGATGGTATGACCAGGCATGAGGTATTGTCAGCTTGAGGGGTCGACAGATGGCTAGTAGGGGGGCCAGGACCTCTTGGTATCATGCTGAGCGGCCTTTTTCTGGCGTAGCCACCCCTTTGGAAGGTCCTGGGTCCGGGGGTTGGTCATCCTCATTCCTGGAAAGTGGAGCGATGGATATATCCTGCCCCCCCCCCCCCACAGGGTGGTGAATTTATTGTTATAGCCGTCGAGTGGACCTGGATGTTTTCAATGTTTTCGATGTATGCCTGCATTTCTGGTGTTCTCTTGTGCTCTCTTTTTCCTGTAATACTGTATTACTTGCAAAACTCAATAAAATATATTGCACAAATGCGACCGGACAGGTGTGAGTGTAGCCTAAGGACTGTTATATGTCTTGCTCCTGGCATGATGTTTGTTAGTGGAACACTCCTGGGGAGGGTAATAACAGTCTTCCACTTCCATTTGCTTGGCTGTTGATTGGTAGAGTCATGATTCTTTAGAGATTGTTTTCTTTTGAGCATCAACAACTCTTTCTCTAAGTTTCTTAGAAGTCTTCTTCTTCCACATACAGATATGTGATATTGGATCATTTTCTAAATAAATAAATGTCTACCTGACTTGTTTGTATTCTCTTTGTCTACTTTAAAGTCCACTTTCAATTGCTTTTTTTAGTGCCAGAATCATTTCCTCATGTTGCTAAGCTGATCTTTATTTTTTTTTTATTTTCGCAAATAAAAAACTTTGACTTTCTCCTTAAGTACTTAAAAATCTGGTGAAAATTTGGATGTCATTTTAGGTCAAATTTTATGCTAAAATACAGATGCATCTTAAGGGCTCACAAATGTTTTAACACCATTCTATTTGAATATTTATTTAGTAACTTCACAGATAATACATTAGGCTACAGAAGACCGGGGGGGGGGGGGGGGGGGAGTGGATTTGTGCTTTTTGCAAGCTTTTGTCCCTTAGGACAGTAAATGATTGCAATGGCTCATTTGCAGTGTTCGCTATTTGTTGATAATCTGCGTAAACACAAACTGGAACACTCTACAAATCCCAAATCAGTGGGAAAAGGGGATGTGAGCAGTGTTTAGTTTGGACACCTTCTGTTCACTGGTTGAAAAAAGCCTGCAATTACGGGGCTTGTTAACCGGCCATAGAAACACAGTGAAAGGGAGTTTTCTTTTCTTCCCAAAGCTCCGTATTGCTAATGAGTAACTCTGTGCAAACTGTACTTCAGCCTGTTTGAAATCTGAAGAACTGCTGCTCCTGCGAGAAATACAGACAGTCATTCACATTTAAATAATTAAAATAAGACTGAAGGGGGGGGCCTTTTCAATGGCTCCTTGCAAGTTAAAGCTAATTTGACTTAGCACAACCTGACACCAGCCTGAAAAGAATTAAACTGTTAAATTGTGCTTTGACACAAATGTATAGATTTATTTTTGTTGAATATTCCCACAAGCCAGCCAAGGAGGTCAGTAACTAAGGAGCAAGCATTGTCCTTTTTTTTTTTTTTTTCTTAATTGCCCATATGACGCTTTTTGCTCTTGTGTCTGGCAATGGCTTAAACAAGTGTCATCTGTTTCAGCCAAAAGCCTGATGGCCACATTTGTGAGAAGAAATCCAGACAGGATCTTCACTTAATGGCTAAAAAATATCTCCCCAAAAACCTAGATGCTCCAAATTGAGCCATTGTGGAGCTGACATAGCTGCTAGAGGTTTCTTAGTATATGCTCCCAACATGGCTCTAACCACACACCATAACAATGACCAACGGACAAAATTTGTGATCTACTAACTAAGAAACAAACGGTCAATTGTCCCTAAATAATGCTTTATGTCAATTTACAGAGATCAAATGTTACAGAAATATATATATATTTATTTTAATAGCTGTAATTTCACGTCTCACAGATTCTTCTTAGGCCTTATAATGTGCCTTAAAGTAGACAACCACCCCCGGCAGCTGGCGTGAAGTATTCCGGCCGCTAGCCTGTCCCCAGGGCATCCTATACTGGATGCCCCGCTGTGTGAAATCCCCCAGGGACTGGTAGTCTTACCACAATGTTGTCTTTGCAGGCAACTGCATCCCTGGCTTCCCTGTAGCTGTGCGCACTGCCCACACCAAGCTATTCAGATAGGCCAGACACGTGGGAGTGCGCACTCCACAAGGGAGCCTGGGATGCACCTGCTGGTGCTCCTATAGCAAAGTTCAAATCAGGGACCTTATGCCTCACATTAGTATAGTATCCGATTGGACGTGGGCCCATGCATGCGCTGTGGATATTGTGAAAAGTTGAGTGAAAATGGGCGATCTGGGGAGTTTCACACTGATAGTCAAAATCCTCATGATTGGTCCACTATAAAGGGGCACCAAGACTTGCTGTGAGAGCCCCTCAATCAACCCCGCAATAACTCTCCTTTCCTGGCAGTCCCACGCCACATTAGTGTGCTGCACATGCATTCCCAGTATCTCCAAGGGTAAGGCGCACGCCTGCACCTCGTCATTCAGATACCCACAGACAGCCGGGTGCTGTGCATTCAGGATGCCCCAGGGGCAAGATCCAAAACAGAGGACAGTGAGATTCCCAGGTTTTGCTTCACTTTTTGTTGTAGGCTTTTTTAAATCTTGACTAGTTCTCCCAAAGATTGCTGCCTATTTTTGCTAAGTATTTATTGTTGTTAGGGCTGATACCCTTCAATATAATGGTAAGGTTCTACAAGGATTGTACTGCTTTTCGTTGATGTGTGGCAAACATTAGTTCAGTTTATTAAATGTTAATGTATAAGATACCACATATAGCATTGCTTACAATGACTATAAAGACCTGACGGTGAAGTCTGCTTGACATGTAAAGATCAGTGACATGAAACAAGATTATATATTCAATTAAGAAATTAGGGTTGATTTGTTCTCACATTTTTGAGAGAAAATGCTTCTATATGCATGAGCCACCGTAGTGCATCTTCTGCTGTTTCAACATTAGGGTTGATTCAGCACCATGAAAATTTTTTGTTTTCCTGTTTTTGTTTTTTTTGAGGGGGGGTTCTCATAATTATTTTCCTTAGTGCAATATATTTAGTTGTGTATTTTTTTAAACATTTGCACAGTTAAATATGGTGCTGAGATGCACTGAAAAAATATTTTCTCTTATTTAAATACAAGAAAAATGGTTTTTATGTGTATATAAGCGTATTGGGGAAAATAGTTGTAAGGAAGCAACGCCCATTACCCTGAAACTGGGCAAAACCCTGGGAAAATGGGAAAGGCTGATGGTATCACAGCCTCTACTCTACTCTACTTAATTTCTGCTCTTTCTTGTCCTGAGCTCCCACCCCCTAAGTAGAGGAAATTATTGCACAATGAAAGTGTATAAAGACAATAAGGCAAATGAATGTGTGGGCTCTGCAGTTAAATGACAATTAAAATAGATTCCTTGTTTAAAAAAAAAAAAAGACAAAAGCTCTTACCCCATACCCACAACATTATGTGGTTGGTGAACATTGTACTAGTTCTGATGTTCTATGAAAAATGGTTGGGTTGTCTCTGCCCCCTCTTAGCTACAACACCATCTGTGGGTTGAATATAAAAGGTATATATATCTTACTGTATATTAAAAATCTCACCCACTGGACAAGTCATACAAACACAAGTCTAGTATGTATACATTTTAAAACCTAGAGGGAGCAGCACATGACTTTATTTAATGTAAATTTAGGTTATCTGATAATAAAGGAATAACCATTTATTACTTGTCACAGATCATTGGCAACTGTGTCTCCATCCTGGTGCTGAGCTCCGCATTGCCGGTTATGTCAAGGACATTAGGTAAGAATCTGCTAAAATGAGTAAATAAGGTAAAACAGAGTTTACGGAACATGTACATAGACGTATACACCTTTACTTGAACACATTTACTAATACAGGGTGGATCCTCTGCTGTTGGATCATTGCAGCTCCAAGGCTGGATGCTTTATGCATTGGTAGGTGACATTTCACCATCCATATTTATAAAGAGAGCATATCTGACTAGTCAGACCTTTGTTATCAGCGAGACCTTTCTGTCCTCACTGAATGTTCAATGCACCATTATATGCTATTATGCTATCTTCAGATAGCTGTGCATAAAAATCCCAGGAGACCAAGAGTATCAGAAATGCTAAAAGCAACCTGTTTGTCCCTAACTATTACATGGCCAAATATGACTTAGACCCGTATGTGCATGACTTTTTTTTAAATTTCAGCATATAGATTAAACCATACAAGGATTTCAAGCTGGATATATATATATACACACAGTATTACACACAGTGCCTCGAAAAAGTATTTACACCATTCTTAAATATTTCAGCCCCAAACATAAATGTATTTTATTGAGATTTCACAAAGTATCAAGTATTTATACATGAAGTGTAAAGAAAATGATACTTGCTTTCTGAAATGCTTAAATCATAAAAAAAAACTGCAAAGTGTATATATTGTGCAACCTATAGAAACACATATTTAAAATGACGTATATTTAAAGTTCCAACAAAAAAAAAAAAAAGATCCATAGTGCACTTCCATTTTCTCTTTGCCATATGCCATGGGATTACGTCAGCTGTTTTACCGACTTACAAAAAAGTATTAATGTGTATGTAAACAGTTATTAAATAAATACTGTGGGAAATACCAAATTGCTTTTGTGTCACTTAAGCCTTCTTCCCTGTTTCCATGTTTCCAAAGCTGATTTGTGAGCTCCATAATACAAGATTGTTGGTAACAGTTGGTAGTAATGTACACAGGTTATTGAGAGGAAGGGCGCTTGCTGGGTACAATTGTTGTTACAAAGAAAACAAATTAATGGTGAAGCCCACTTTTCCCCCCCGCTCTTACAAACGAAATTCCTGAATAGTTTGCCATAGAGATAAATAAAAGAATAAGATAGAAGGTAAAAGAAGGATGGTACAATTAGAGCGATGCTAACAAATGCGCAGACACAGCTGTCCAAACAGGATTAATAGACTGCATTAGGGTACAGTGAGTCATGTGGTGCTTTGCAAAATATCAACATGCATTGCATTACATGTTCTGCCTCCTGCTTTTCAATGGATGAAAGGAAGAAATACGTTAAACAGATTTATGCTCTTCTCACAGTATTTAAAAAAAAAAAAAAAAAATCTTTTTCCACCCCTCCAAATAAAAGTGACTGGACAGACGATGATGGGAAAGACAAACTAAAGCAATAAAACAAGCAATCCAAGTAATTCACTTCGGATATTTTTATGTTCTGCCATATGCAGCGTGGCAGTCGTGATGACACTTTGACCCCTCAAATGCAGCCTAACCCGTTTTACAGTGTAGTAGCAACTTTAAAGGACTGCCTACCCTTCCAACTATTAATTTTATTTTTGGGGATTTAAACATTTTTTATGTGGAAATATTGGGGTAAGGTTAATAGCTACTGTGGTCTCTATAGCTTTAGTATTTAGTACTGGTGACTTAAAGCAGAGCAAAACTCTTCTGGGACACCCTGTGCCCCGCCACCTGCCCGAGTACCTCGGGCGATGCTGCTCCTTTGGCAGTGGCCCGGTTTGGAAAAGAAAAAGGTTTTTTTTCACCACCGAGGCCACACCCACTCTGCACTTTTGAGATCACTAATTGGATGATCTCACGAGTACCAGATGCTGAAGGCCAGTTGACTGGCTGAATTCCCGGCTATTGGTTCCAGCAACAGGGAAGCTGGAGATGTGTCGGCAGCCACATGTTGTTGCCCGACGACTTTTCACGTTTTTGCGCTACACGTGTGCAACCTTGATTTTTGAAGGGATTTCCATGAAAATTATATATTGTTTTTTTCAGCAGAGTCTGGGCTTCAACATGAAATGTCTTGTTTGGCCTTTTTTTTGTGTATTCTCAATACTTTTGGGTGAAATATGTGCAAAAAAATGAAAAAAAACTATTGTTTACAATTTGTAGTGTTTTTTTTGTAATAAAAAATGTAAGTTTGTTAATAAAATATTATTGCGTGTGAAAGCCCTATTTCTCCCGGTTACAATGGTACCACATATGTATAGGTATACCCCCTTTCCTGAAACATCCAGATAGGATACAACTATGCAATATGATTGCATAGTTGTAAGGGGTTAATAAAAAAAAAATGACATAGGGTTAAAAACCCTTAAAATCCCCCCCAAAAAATGACATAGGGTCCCCCTTACCCAGCATTACCGACCCGGACCAGCTATGGGGGCTTGTAGAACAGGGCGTTGGGGGCCTCTGGCCCTGCAGGCTACTAGCCCACATAGCCACGTGGCCCGGGCCCTTCTGCCCCCCCTGGCCGTTGGGGAGGCAGGTAATGTTGGGCTAGGGGTTTTGGCAAGCCACCCGCTTGCCGTAGGTGACTTGCCATACCCAGAGCCTTGTGAACTGGTATAAGGGGTCTCATGGACCCCTTACCAGTTCACAAAGGGTTAAGTTAAAAAAAAAGACACCAGACAAATATTTTATTATTCTTTTTTTGACTTATACTTACCTCCCATCCAGTGTCCCACGCTGCTGCAGATGACAGTTGTCGGTAGTGATCGGAGCAGGGAGGGTGGGAGGCAGGGAGATCGGAGCCTCTCTGCCTCCCACCCTCCCTGCTCTGATCACTACCGACAACTGTCAGATCGCTGCCCGGGTGCCGGTAACCCGAGGAGCGGGATGACGTCATCAAGTGGGCGGGGCTAGGGGTGGGGTTAGGGGGCGGGGCCAGGGCCGGCCAAAGAGGATGGTGAGGGCCCGTTTCTGGGCCCTCACAAGCAGCGTGGAAAGCCCAGGGGGGGGATCGGAGCCCCCCCTGGTGAAGAGAAGACTCGGGGAGAGCCATCGCGCTGCGAGGTGAGTAAATGTCATTTACTTTTTTTTTTTTTTTTTTTTTACAGATGTCGGCGCCGGTGGGGGGGGGGGGGGCTATTCCGGGCCCCCTCCTGAAGATTAGAGGCCTGGGGGCGGAAATCTAACAGCAGATTCTTGTACAGAATCGCTGGCCCTTTCAAATGAGGTAAGGTAAGTCTATGGGCCTCTAAAGTCAGCTACGTGACTCTCACGTAGCTGGCACTTAACGGTTGGAGAGGCAACTACGTGAGAGTCACATAGCTGGCACTAGAAGGGTTAAGTCTTTTTTAGTTTCCAGGACCGGACTGCAAGGATTTTCATCTGCTTTAAAGAGGATCTCCAGTCAAAACTGCTGAAGGCCCGGTCACCCTTACCAATCCTTTCTTAGACTGTTGTCCATGTGACAGCTAAAAGAGTTTGCTGGGCTGCCAGGTGCACGCTAATTTGCAAGCACGCAGGGCTGTTGGCAATCCTATTAACAGCAAGGAATGTTAGGAAATTTAGAAGTGCGAAGTAGAATAAAACACCAGACATAAGTGGTTGGGGTACCTATGGTGCAGAGGCCTTCGGCACAGGTCTAGTACTTCTTCCGGGGTGAACGCTGCCCCTCCCATTAGCCCGGTGCAGGCCCAATGCTCACCTATGAAGGACCACCAGACCCAGCCCCTATACCTGTTTAGCCAGCTGAGGGAAGAGAGGAGGGAATATTTTTTATTGAATGGAAATACTGACACAAAATAAAAAAAAAACACCTGAAAAAAACATCAATCAAGGGGGCTGTGCCGAAGGGGACCAGAGCATCTTGGACCGGAGCAGACAGATGGGGGTGCTCGATCTCCGATCCCGGTAAGTTGTAGTCCAGCAGGTCCCACTGGTGAAACTGCGCTGAACAAATGGAAAGGCCTGTTTTTTTCCTATTGCATGGCACAGCCTGTTTCAAGAAATCCTTACGTATGGGATATTCCGCCACAAGGTGGCGCAGTGCACTGCAGAAGAGTTGTGGCTCCTCCCGGTACCATATAAAAACAGGATCACCAATAGACCTCTCCCAGTGTTTCCTCTGCAGTGATACTGCAAAGATAGAAGATGGCTCTTTATATTGCGCAGGTGAGCGGAGCAACCAAGCCTGCGGCCCTGCATGTCTATTTCTACCCGCTTCCGGACCCTCTGTGCCTCCCAGCCTCGGCTGACGGATCGGGTGAATGTAGAGGAGCACTAGGGTCAGGTGCTCAAGGCCGCAGACCCTGTACCACAAAGGGTAGCCGGCCATAGGCCTTATGGTGAGCCTGTTGAGGGATGCGGAGTTCCTGACCTAGCTTCTGAGGGGGTGAGTGTTTTTGGGGACTATGTTCTGGTTGTTCATCCCCTTGTTTTGCCTTGTTTCTCTGGTTTCTGGGGTTCCCACCCCCCCTACCCTGGCCCGGCTCCTGCCGTTTTTGGATTGTGATGCCGACGGCGCGGACACGTGAGCGCCGTTTTCTCACTCTTCGGGGGGGGGGGCCAGGGGATAACGCATATAACGTCGTCCCCTCGCGCCACTCCCCTCGAGGTTCTCGTACCGGCGCCATTTTGAGCCTGCTGTGCGTCTGGGGCCCCTCTTCCTCCCTGGGCTGCAGCGTTGATAGTTTCCTGTGTCGCTTCCTCCCGTGGTCTGGAGGCTTGGTGATCCTCTGCCTTCGGTCTCCTTGGTCCGTGAGTCCCCTTTGGGGGTTTTGTTTCCTTGGGACATGGGCTGTGGGATGCTTATGTGCATGTTACTTATGTCTTTCAGGCGGGACAACTGTGGATTGTGGTTTCTCCCAGGTTTTGCTCCTTACCCCCCCCCATCATCTCCCCTTTACTGGCTCTTCTGGGGGCATCCCTTGGGGGGGCATCCAGGGTGGCTTTTTATTAGCCCTTACCCTGTACTGGCCTATTGTGCCTGTGTTAATCACCATATGGAGGCTTCTGGGGATAGTGTGCTCGGGGGTCCTTCGGGGCAATCCCGGCTGTGTGTCATGTGCGGGGCATCCCCTTTGAGTGGTAGTGGCGTGGTGTGCGTGCCGTGCTCCCAAGGTATCATTGCAGTCCAGGCTGGGTTGAGTTATTCTCTTCCCAGTTCTGCGTTCCCTTCGGCATCGCCTACCCCCCCCCCCCCCCCGCGCCGGGCCTGTTCCAGGTAAGGCCTCTGGCAAGAAGGGGCACCTGGCTCCCACGCCCTCCCTCTTTGCTGAGGAGGATGAGGGAATTGATGCCCTTGGTGGCCGTTACTCCCTAGAGGAGGGGGAGCTTTTCCCGGGCTCTGACTCCTCTGGGGACCAGCAGGAGGGGTACGACAGTGACCCTGGGTCTGCATCTGGGGATGATTCATGGCTTTCTGATGACACTGATAGTCTGTTGTCTGACATTTTTTAAAACTTGCACATTGCCCCTCCTGAGGTGGCTAAGAGGAAGCAGGGTGAGCTCTTTCATCCTGATAAACAACGTCTGGAGTTCCCTGAGCAGGGCCATTTATCTAATATGGTGCTCAAGGAGTGGGAACGTCCTAATAGATTGCCCGCGGTGCCCAAAGGGTTGGATAAGAGGTATCCCTTTTCTGCTGACCTCGTCAAGCGATGGTCGTGCCCCCCTGAGGTGGACGCTCCCGTTTCTAGGGCTGTCCAACATCTCGGTCATGCCTTCCCCTGACACTACTACACTGCGGGACAGCGCGGACCGGTGTATGGATCAGCTGGCCTGCCATGATTTTACATTTGTGGGGGCTGGGCTGCATCCGGTTTGCGCCGCTGCCATTACAGCTATTGCCCTTAAGAAAAAGCTCAAGCGTCTCACTGATGGTGCTATGGCTGGTAGCAGGAGGGAGGATTATAGGGCCCTCTTGCTTTGCTCTGATTTTGTTGCCTTTGTACTTACTGCCATGGATGATGCGGTCCGGCTGGGTGGTAGGACCTTTGCCCTCTTGGTGGCTATGCGCCGTTTTGTTTGGTTGCGTCAGTGGGCAGCTGACACTGCAGCTAAGAAGGCTCTCACTGGGCTCCCTTTTGCGGGGCTACGGCTTTTTGGTGAGCCTCTGGATGTTCTAGCCAAGGATGGTTGGCTACCTCAGCGTAGGAAGCAGCCTCGGCCCTTTCGGGGTACTTCCTCCTCCTTCTCGTGTGCCTTTAGAGGAGGTCATGGCTCCCTCGTCTTGGGTAGCCGCAGAGAGTCTTGGGGACGTGGCAGGTCCCGTGGTCGCCCTGGTCTCTCTTGGGGGGGGCAAGCCCAAACCCCCTCCCAAGGCCCCTCAGGCATGAGGAGGCTCCCTCACCCATCCGGGTGGGGGGACGGCTTCGGCTCTTTGCTCACGTCTGGAGGCTCCGCATCTCAGACCGGTGGATTCAGGAGGTGGTGTCCTCCGGTTACAAGATAGAGTTTGCAGCCTGGCCGCCCCAAGATTCCTCAGATCCCGGATGTCTCAAAACCCTCTGTCAGCTCAGGGTTTGCGCTTTGCAGTTCAACGTCTGTTGGAGTCAGGAGTCATTTGCCTGGTGCCTTCCCAAGAACAGGGTCAGGGAAGGCTACTCCAATCTTTTCACAGTCCCCAAAAAGGACAGGTCTTTGAGGCCCATCCTGGACTTGAAGGGTCGCAACGAATTTGTCAGGTTCAAGCACTTTCGCATGGAGACGCTACACTCGGCTGTCAGCACCCTTCGCCCGGGCGACTTCATGACCACCGTGGACATCAAGGATGCTTATCTTCACATGCCAATCTTTCCAGGTCATCAGAGATTCCTGAGGTTCGCTCTAGAGGATCAGCATTACCAGTTTGTGGCTTTTCCGTTGGGTATCACCTCGGCGCCTCGGGTGTTCACCAAGGTGCTTGTGGGCGTGATGGCTCTGTTGCGGAACCAGGGCATTCGCATCCTCCCTTACCTGGACGACATTCTGATTGCGGCTCAGTCTCTTCATCAGGCTGAGAAGGATACTCAGGTGGTGACCTCCACTCACGAGTCCTTCGGCTGGGTGATCAACTTTCCCAAGTCTTCACTCTCTCCGTCTGTGGTGAGGTTTTTTTTGGGCATGACTCTGGATACCTCTCAGGTCAAGGTATTCCTGCCTCAGCACAAAGTGGAGGGCCTTCAGAAGCAGGCACAGGCTCTGCTCTTGTGTCCCCATCCCTCCATCTGACAAGGGATGCAGTTAGTGGCCCTGATGGTGTCCTGCTTCGAGGCGGTCCCCTTTGCTCAGTTTCACATGAGACCTCTTCAGTTGCACCTCTTGTCAGTTTGGGATCAGGACCCTGTGTCCCTGAATCAGGAATTTGCTATGTCCCCCCTGGCCATACAGTCCCTCTCGTAGTGGAGAGTCTCAAGGAACCTTCTAGTGGGCAGGACCTTTCTGCCTCCGTGCTGGGAGACTGTCACCACAGATGCCAGTCTGACCGGTTGGGGGGCTTTTGGAAATCTCTGAAGTTCCAAGGTCGGTGGGGCCCCCAGGAGGCCCATGCTCCCATCAATGTCCTGGAACTGAGGGCGATAAGGTTGGTTCTTTCTCAGCTGTCCACACACCTTCGGGGTCGGGCTCTTCAGATCCGCTTGGACAACCAGACGGCAGTTGCCTACATCAATCATCAGGGAGGGACTCGGAGCAAGCGAGGGAGGAGTTACTCATGTGCGTCCGCCACGTAAACCTATGCTACCGGTTTGGGACTTGAATCTGGTGTTGTCTGCTCTTCAGGGTCCTCCCTTTGAGCCTATCCGTGGGGTGGCATTGCCTATTTTGACTCTTAAGGTGGCCTTTTTTGTGGCTATTACTTCAGTCAGGCGAGTCTCTGAGCTGGCGGCGCTTTCCATTAAACCTCCTTATTTTGAACAGCATCAGGATAAGGTGGTGGTTCAGCTTAAGCCGGATTTCTTGCCCAAGGTTGTGTCTGCCTTTCATCTCAATCAGGACATCGTCTTACCTTCCTTGTGTCCTAACCCTGCTAATTCTAAGGAACGGGTGCTTCATTCTTTGGATGTTGTCAGGGCATTGAAGTTTTACTTGGTGGCTACTGAGGACTTTTAGGAAATCTGATGCTCTTTTTGTATTTCCTTCTGGTCCTAGGAAGGGTTTGCCTCCGGCCAAGTCTACTATTCGTCAGGCAGTGGTGCAGGCCTATTCGGCTAAGGGGAATGTACCTCCCTTTAGGGTTACTGCCCATTCCACTCGTGCTATTGGTGCCTCTTGGGCTTTTCAGCACCAGGCTTCTGTTGAACAAGTTTGTAAAGCCGCTACTTGGTCTTCTGTTCATACTTTCTCTAAGTTTTACAAGGTTGATGTTAAGGCCTCAGCTGATGCTGCTTTTGGCCGCAAGGTACTTCAGGCGGTAGTGGTCTGAACTGCCTGTTGCTACTCTTTGGGGATCCCACCCTACCTTACGGACACTGCTATTGGATGTCCCATACGTAAGGACTTCTTGAAACAGGCCGTACCATGCAATAGGAAAAATACAATCTGTGAGTACTCACCTGTAGAATTGTTTTTACTATGCATGGCACGGCCTGTTTAACCCCACCCTTGTTATCGTTATTCTTGGTTGCCTCTTTATGGTGATCGTTCCTAGTTAGATATAGGGTTTTTTTTTACCTTTTTTCCTTTATTACCTCCCGGCTTCTTGTATAACTGCTTGTCAACACTGGAGAGGTCTATTGGTGATCCTGTTTTTATATGGTACCGGGAGGAGCCACAACTCTTCTGCAGTGCACTGCGCCACCTTGTGGCGGAATATCCTATACGTAAGGACTTCTTGAAACAGGCCTTGCCATGCATAGTAAAAACAATTCTACAGGTGAGTACTTGCAGAACTGTATTTTTGCTTTTGGCTGGCCAATCCTTTTAACACTGATCTCGGTTTTCCTGGTTTGATGGAGCTCTTTGCTCTTCCCAATTTCCCATAAAGTGGACCAAAACCCACGGCGACCGGCACAGGAATCTAAGATTCCCACATCGATCAATTCCCTCCCCCCCGGGGCATCCAAAATCGGGAAGCTCCGCTGTGTGAAACCCCCCCAAGTCGCCCACACAATTACCTTCTTTTCCGGTCCAACGTTGCATGCGTGAGCCGCATCCCCGCTATCGCTTTAGCAAGACGTGTGCCCGCACCAGGCATTTATGAATGGCCATCAGCGCGCTCAGAGCCGCTCGCCTTAGACGTCAGCGGATCTGAGTTCGCTGATTGGACAAGCGGCTGTGCATGCGCCTTAGGACTGGGAATAGATGAGTTTGTTTCGGCGACCTGGGGGGTTTCACACAGCAGGGCATCCCTAATCGGGGTGCCCCGGGGGCAAGAACCATAACCCAGGATAGACCTGGGTTTTGGTCCAATTTAATCTTGTTTTTGAGATACTCTGTTGTGTTTCATATTGGGTATTATAAACATCTGACATCTCATTCAAAACATTCATGGGCAAAATCAGAGGCAGTCTCTTGTTTTGATGGCAAGAAAACTCATTTTTAGGAGAGAAAATTGCTATGCACTTTCATTGTCTTCCTGGGGAATTTACACCTGCTAGACAATGAAAGTGAAGGGCAGTTTTCTCTCCTAAAAAAGAAGTGCGTTTTATCACTAGGCTCTGAATCAACCCCATAGTATGATCAGATAAGGAGATTGAGAGATGCTCCAGGAGATTAGAGAGGAGGGAGCAGGGTGGGGGTTTCATAGCTGCAGAGAGAGACAGTGACTCAGGATGTCTGGGTAGGGAGTGGGGGTGTTTCCTTAGGTTGACTGGTGGACCACATCCTCGGGGTGGGGAAGGAAACCAGGATAAGGAAGTGGTTTTCCTCACTAAGGAGGCAGGAGAAGGACAGCGCTGGAGCCACTCAATGAAAAGTAAGCTACTGATTTTTTATTCTAAGCATACAGCACGTCCTGCTCCATCTATAATAATTACACATGGGTAATACTCTGCCAGAGGGCGCTGTTCACTGCAGACATGAAAAAACAGGCTCCTCCCGGCCCTTTATATACCCAGGGACCTCCCACAAATCCCCAGATTTCTCTGCAGTGCTGAACTGCGAAGACATGAAGTATCACGCTCTCGCAGGCGAGCGGGGCTTTACAGCCCGTGGCCCTGTGGGACTATTTCCACCCATCCTCTTTATGAAGAATATGCCTCCCAGCCTGGGCTGCGTTGGTCGGGTGAAGGTAGGCAGCACCTTGTGTGCTTAACGGAGCCATGCTCCACCGCAATCCCCCACCATAGGGTAGGCGGTTAGGCTGATGGTGAGCCTCTAGTGGATGCCCCTCCCGCATTGTTGCCCGTGCCCCTTACAGAGTTAATCCCTGGACGCAGGTCCGCTTCTCCCTCGCTTCCTCCCGTAGCTCGGGGGGAAAAGAAAGGGGGGGGGGGGGTATGTGTGGCAGTCCTAGTGTAATGTAACACGTTTAAGGCCTTTTGATCTTTCATTGTACTTGGGTGTCAGTGTCGCGCTCCTTGCTCCACATAAGTTTATGGTTGCGAGCCTGTTTGTCCTTCATTACTTGAGTGTACTGCCCAGTCGGCAGCATCATTGTCTAGCGTTACAGCAACTTTATGTATGGGCGTACTACCCACTACTACTTTTTCACTTTTCGTTGGTTAGAGCTTCGCACTCTTTGGGGGAGGCGGGGACTCGGCATGACGCGTCCCGCGTCACAGCCAGATCAGGCCCGCCCCTCGAGGTTCGCTTGGCGCCATTTTGACGGTCTTCGCGCGCGTGGTTGCGATCCGCCTCCTCCCTTGGTCATGTAAGTGCCCTCCGGGGCGGTTTTTGTTCCTATGATTCTTTTATTCGAGCTGCGCATGGCACTGACACCCCCCCCCCCCCCTCTTATCCCATTATGTCTTTGAGACGCCAGGATTTCGGTGGCTTCTCCCGGCCTGACATATATTATAGCGGGTCCACATAACAAATTCTCCCACTTCCTAGCGGGTCTTGGGGCATCCAGGGTTGCCTATTGCGTAAATCCCTGCGGGCATACTGCTCAGATAATCACCATATGGAGGCATCTCAGAATTATGTACCCGGGGTCCCTCGGGGACATGACCGGCTGTGTACTGTGTGTGGTCAGCCCCATGCTGATGCTGACAGAGCACGGGTCTGCGGACCGTGTGCTGAACAGGCACTGACCCTGCAATCAGGTTTGCCAGTGGCTGCACCTCCCTTCAATACACCTGTCTCCCCGGACCTCCCCGGACCGATTCGGGCTCCTCGGATGGGATGCCCTGGAGCCGTGATGATTCTGGCCCCGGTTCTTGGGGCCTGTGTGACACTGATGAACTACTTATAAAGATCTTTGAGGTTTTGTCAATCTCTTCTCCCAGAGAGGCTCCCAAGCCTAGGAGGGAGAGTTTCCACACAGCGACACCGCGCTTGGAATTTCTGGAACAGGAGCATTTCCAGGCTCTTATATCCAAAGAATGGGATTCGCCTTGTAAACTTACAGGGGTTCCAGGGGTCTGGGATTGGAAGTTCCCTTTTCCCCCTGATGTGGTTAACTTTTGGTCAGCACCTCCCGTGTTGGATGCACCAATTATAGGGGTTACTAACCCCCCCTTCATGACTGCCCCTCATTATCGTACCCTTCGGGATGCTGAGGACCGGCGCATTGACAGACTGGCTTCCCACGCCTTTTCGTGTGCAGGGACGGCTCTGCGCCGCCAGAACTCTCATTAGAAAACTACTTGATCACCGACCTGAGGACCTCCCCTGGGAGGTATTTAATGTGCTCTCAGACTGTGATGTGTTTGTAAGTTTTATCCTCTCAGCGCTGGATGACACCATTAAGATGTGTGCTAGAACCTCTGCCCTTGTGGTAGCTATCCGCCGCCTGGTCTGGCTGCGACAGTGGGGTGCTGACGATGATACGAAAAAGGCTCTTACTGGCCTTCCTTTCAGAGGACGGCGTCTATTTGGGGCCCGTCTGGACCTTTTTGGAAAAAAGGGTAAGGCACCCCTACGCAGAAGGCCGTCTCGGCCTCCTCGGGGCAGGGACACCCCTCCCCCTCCCTACGTTAGTGTCAAACACGAACCTGAGGTGTGCTTCCAACTTTTCGGAGTGGATTTCCACCACGGGGTGGGAAGGCAACGCCCTGGGCCCTCTGGCAGGATTAATTCCAAATCTGCCAAGACTTCCCAAGCATGAAGGGGCGCCCTCGCCATTCTGGGCGAGGGGACTGCTACAGCAGCTGTCTCCTATCGAGGAATGTATCTTCTCCTTCTGGTGGTTCCAGGAGGTTGTTCCCCTGGACACAGGATAGCATTTGCTGGGAGGCCCCCCTCAGTGGTTGTCAGGGTGCTTCTAGCCCCTGTTTTTCCCTCAGGAATTGGTGCAGGCCGTACTAGGCCTACAGAGTTTGGGCTTATTTACAGGTTGCCCTTAACAGGATGGGGCTATGGCCTCTATATTAACCTTCCTCCTTCCCTCAACAGTATGAGGCAGTCTGGGCCACGCTGGCCTATAGTAGGCCTGGCAATTTTACTCTCACAGGTAGTCCCTAAATGACATCTCTGTCTTGGGACACAGGCGCCCTGTGCAAGGGGGGCTTCCGGCCTGCTGTGGAGTTCTAGATCTTCTTAGTTCCCCCTGTGTCTGCTGGATACCAAGACCGTTACTAGGTGGTGTTGCAGGACCAACCCTGCGGATTGAGGCATTGTTTGTGGCCTCTCTTTCGCTCCCAGGCTACCCGTCATGGCGCTAATGGGGGTGATGTCTCGGACATGCCTGGGGGGGTCGTCCGCATTAGGATCTACCGGGTCATCTTTCCTTACTCCCCAATCGCTACGTCAGGCCGAGTGGATTGGTCGGCCGGCGGTGTCCCCTGGATGGGTGCTCAGTCACCTCAATCCCTCATGGTCCCTTATCCGCTATCTCCATTCCTTGGATTCGGTTCAGGCTTGAGCCTTCTTCCTTGGCAACAAGTGGACTCCTGGTTACGGGGGCTCTGTCCCCCTTTGCTGACATCTTACTTTCACCAGGCAGGATTGCAGCTGGTGGGCCCGTTGGTGGCGTATCAGATAATGCCCCTTATATACCGAGCCCTTGGGCTCTTCGGCACAGTAGGTTATTGATCCTACATGGGGTTCCAGCACCCCTGGGGCTTGGTCTGTGCTCATTCCCCCTTGGTAAGGTGGTTCCTCTTGAGCTGATCATATTCAAGGGCCCTGTCAGGGGGCACCCCCTTCTTTGCTTGCATCTTCCTGTGAATGGTCACCTTGGGTACCAAGTCTCGCAGGTTGGCGGGGGGGGGGGGGAATTTCTTCCAAAACCCCCTCGTGGTTCCTAGGTAGGGTCCCATAGAGGGTCCATCTTACCTACTGGTTTGTTGAAACGATGACCTGTACGCTCTCTCAGGAGTGCGGTTCTGCGCTTGTCAGGCCCCTTCTTTTGTCGTCCCAATATACAGACTCTAGTCTGGGGCTTGACAGCTGATTCATTCACCCCTTGGAGACGGGCTTATCTTCTGGGTGACTTGGTATATGGGGGGCTAGGAGCAAGCTTCCTTGGCTTCCTCTTCCTCCGTCTATTGTAGTTTATGGTATACTCATATTGATTGGCATGAGTCTTGGTCTCTTCCCTGTTGGACGTTCTCGGTTCCCAGGGTTCTAGAGTCATTACAGCATAGGTTGGGGTTGGCTCCCCATCTAGGTACTCTGAAGGTTCAGGTTCTGTCCTGGCTGTCTTCCTGTGGGAGTCTGGTTCTGTCTTCCTTGTGAGGAGTTCTCTTGAGGATTGCTTAGGTGCATCTCCCAAGTAGTTCTATGGTCCCTGTTGGGATCAATTTTCATTATGTTTGCCCTGCGGATTGTTCCCTTGGGACCTATTCTGGATGCTGTCTGGGCTGTTTTATAGTCCAAGTCGCTTCTCCGGGGGCTCTTGCTTCAGTCTTGCACAGTTTTGTTATGGGATTGACGTTAGAGCCTTTGCTCATGTCGTACTTGATAGCAAAGTTTTGCAGGTGACAGCGCCTTTACTGTCTGCTGTGCCTTTTTTGGGGGGGATCCCACCCTACTTTATGGACACTGCTATTGGATGTCCCATGTGTAATTATTATAGATGGAGCAGGACGTGCTGTATGCTTAGAATAATACAATTCTGTGAAGTACTCACCTGTAGAATTGGTATTATACGCATACAGCACGTCCTGCTCCACCCCACCCTGGTTTTACATTTTTCTGGATCCCCTGTATGGTGATTGTTATCATTACTATTGTTACCAGTTGGTGGTTGGTTTCTCCCGGCTTCTTTTCTCACTGCTTTTCAATGCTGGGGATTTGTGGGAGGTCCCTGGGTATATGAAGGGCCGGGAGGAGCCGGTTTTTGCATGTCTGCAGTGAACGGCGCCCTCTGGCGGAGTATTACCCATGTGTAATTATTATAGATGGAGCAGGAAGTGCTGTATGCGTATAATACCAATTCTACAGGTGAGTACTTCACAGAATTGTATTTTTTTTTTTACTTTTGACTTGCCAATCAATTTAAAGTTTTGCCCCGGATTGGTTTTTTAAAATTTTGCATAACTTCACGAAAAACTGTTTATTGTGACCTGGCTGAATGGCTGAACTGCCTTGGTACTGCACATCTTACTGCATAGTTTTCTCATTGACAATTTGTTCTCCATCCTTTTTTGCAGGAATTACAAGATTTGATCTGTTGGGAGATTTTGGACGATTTAACTGGCTGGGAAACTTCTATATAGTTCTTACTTATAATCTGATCTTTGCTGTTGTGACAGCACTGTGTTTGGTGCGAAAGTTCACCTCGGCGGTCCGGGAGGAGCTGTTAAAAGCAATAGGTAATAGAGAAAATGGCACCAGGGCCACAATTTCTTGCTTTTGTGTGAAATGTACCTTTTATACTCCTTGAATATGTAGAATTCTGGGGGGAACTGTTTAAAGCTTTGGATGACATTGGGAAAGGTTAGGTCTTTTTTTACTGTTTAAGCCCAAGTTGGTTTAATCCTTTCAGTGCCAGCCTACCTAGAGATTTTGTCACCCTCTGTTGCCAGACCATTTTTTAATTTTTGAACGGATTTCCCCAGAAAATTTTATATTCTTGGTATACAGTACGTCCTGCTCCAAATCTAATACTTAAAGTTGGGATATACTCCGCCAGATGGCGCTGGACTGCAGAGACATCGAAAATAGGCTCCTCCCGGCCCCTCAAATACCCGGGGACCTCCCACAAATCCCCAGAATTTCTCTGCCGTCTGGCTGCGAAGGACGAGAAATGGCTCTCTACTCGCAGGTGAGTGGGGCTATTAGCCCGCGGTCCTGTAGGACTATTCCCACCCGTCCCACTAGTAATATGCCTCCCAGCCTTGGCTGCGCTGGTTGGGTGAAGGTAGGCAGCACCGCTGTTAGGTGCTTAGGAGCGCTGCTCCACCTCAATCCCCCACCAAAGGGTAGGCGGTTCAGGCTTATGGTGAGCCTCTATGGGATGCCCCTCCCGCACTAGTGCCCCCTTGCCTCTGCCCATCGGTGGGCCTTGTTTAAGTGGCCGCTTTCCTCCCTCATCCTCCTTGTAGCCTTCGGGGGAAAAGGGGGGGAGGTGCGTAATCATGTATGCTATGCGTTCTGTGTTTTAAACCTTTTTTTTCCATTCTGTTAGTCTTGTGTCAGCCGCCGCACTGGCTTGTCTTTACTGTTTTTTTAAAATTGCCGCCGCCGCGCTGACTTGGTTTCGCACTTGGCGGCATTGGCTGCTTGCACGTTCTTGGCTTCGCGCTCTTCGGGGGGGGGGGGGGGGCCCGTCTATGGCGCGATCTGCGTCATCGCTGATACCGACCCGCCCCTCGAGGTATACCGACTCCATCTTTATCCTGCTTGTTGGCCCATGCGCGACGGACACCTACCTACCGCGGTCCGCAAGTGCCCTCACGGGCGGCTTTATATCTTTCACTTTTGTTACTGTGTGCTTACAGGTCTTGTATGCTTATGTCCTTCAGGCGGGGAGAACCTTTTTGGCTTCTCCCGGCCCTGTATTAGTATATAACTTGTAGGCTTTGTAAAAATAATACTCCCACTTCCCTAGTGGGTTATTGGGGCATCCAGGGTTGCTATATAGCGTTATTCCCTATCGGCGTATAGCGCCGCTATAATCACCATATGGAGGCATCCCAGGATAATGTGACCGGGTCCCTTCGGGACAAGACCGGCTGTGTGTAGCGTGTGGGCAGCCTCATGCTGACGCTGACAAGGCGCGGGTCTGTGTACCCTGTGCTGAGCAGGTACTTGCATTGCAATCTGGCCTACCAGTGGCTGCACCTCGTTTCACTTCACCTACTCCCCCAAGCTTAAACCTCGCTCCTGTTGAGTTGCATACTAGTGGGGATTGTCAGCCTGATGTGTCTTCTAGACTGGCTACTGTTGAGCAGTTGATTGCTAAGTCCTTAGCGCGTAAGGCCCCTGCTAAGAAGCGGCACTTGACGCCTAATGTCACTGTCTTCCCTATGGGAACTGAGGAGTTTTGGAATCTTTGTGGCTATACCCCATCTGATGAAGGGGAACTCTTTTCTGATTCAGGCTCATCTGATGAGAGACCAAGGGGTCATTACGATTCTGGCTCTGACCCCTGGGCCCCGGATGACACTGACAGATTATTGACCCAGATTTTTGAGGTTCTGTCCATCTCTCTCCCTGTTGCGGCTCCCAGACAAAGAGGGGAGCTTTTCCATACAGCAAAATCACGTTTGGAATTTCCCGAGCAGGCACATTTCCATAACCTTGTGCTCAAGGAATCGGAGCGCCCCAGTAAACTTCCCGGGGTTCCAAAAAGTTGGGATAGGAAGTATCCCTTTCCGGCTGAGGTGGTTAAATGTTGGTCATCCCCCCCGAGGTGGATGCCCCGATCCTAGGGCTATCTAACACCTCTAACCGCCCAGTCTGTGCCTCTGCCATCACTGCTGTGGCCACTAGAACCCTTATCAGAAATATGCTTGATAGTGCCCGTGATGATTTGCCTTGTAATGCATTCTCCAGTTGTGATGTTTTTGTAAATTTTGTCCTCTCAGCATTGGATGACACCATCAGAATGTGTGCCAGAACTTCTGCCCTTGTGGTGGTTGCGCCAGTGGGCTGCTGACAACGCTGCCAAGAATGCCCTCACTGGGTTTCCCTTTAAGGGACTGCGCCTGTTTGGGGACCGCCTGGACCTTTTTGCTAAGGGAGGCAGATTACCCCAGCGCAGGCGGCAATTTCTGCCCTTTCGGGGTTAGGGCTCCTTCTCCTTCCCTTACCGTGGTGCAAGACAGGGAAGGGGGGTTTCCTCTCCTGGGGGCCGGGGAGATTTCTGGGGTAGAGGCAGAGGACGTGGACGTCCTGGCTCCTCCTGGGGTCCTAAAGCAAAATCCTCTCCCAAGCCCCCTCAGGCATGATGGGGCGCCCTCACCCATCCGGGTGGGGGGACGGCTGCAGCACTTCGCTCACGTCTGGAGGCTTCATGTCTCAGACCGGTGGATTCAGGAGGTAGTGTCCTCCGGTTACAAGTTGGAGTTTGCTGCCTGTCCCCCTCCAAGATTCTTCAGATCCTGGATCCCTCAGGACCCTGTGTCAGCTCAGGTGCTAGTGCAAGCAGTGCAAGGCCTCCTGGAGCTGGGGGTCATCTGCCAGGTCCCCTTAAGAGAAAAAGGCAAGGGCTTTTATTCCAACCAATTCACAGTACCCAAAAAAGATGGTTCAGTCAGGCCCATCCTGGACTTGAAGATCCTCAACAGGTTTGTCAGGGGCAGGCGCTTTCGCATGGAAACTCTGCACTCTGCCATCAGTTCCCTGCGCCAAGGGGATTTCATGACTTCTGTGGACATCAAAGAACCTTATCTTCATATTCCTGTGTTCCCAGGTCATCAAAGGTTCCTCAGGTTCGCTCTGATGGATCAACACTACCAGTTTGTGGCCTTGCCCTTCGGCCTCACTTCAGCTCCCAGGGTGTTCACCAAGATGCTGGCTGGCGTGATGTCTCTGCTCAGATGTCGGGGCGTCCGCGTGCTTCCCTATCTGGACGACATTCTCATCACTTCCCAGTCTCTACATCAGGCAGAGATGGATACTCAGCTGGTGGTGTCCACTTTGGAGTCATTTGGATGGGTGATCAACCACCCCAAGTCCTCACTGTCCCTTTCCTTGGTAACTCCATTCCTAGGAATGAATCTGGATACAGTTCAGGCAAGGATCTTCCTTCCTCAACAGAAGGCGGACAGTCTGATTGCACAGGCTCAGTCCCTCCTAGCTTGTCCCCATCCCTCCATCAGGCAGGGGATGCAGCTGGTGGGCCTGATGGTGGCATGCTTCAAAGTGGTCCCTTATGCTCAGTTCCACTTGAGGCCTCTGCAACTTCACCTATTGTCAGTATGGGACAAGGACCCAGCGTCCCTGGACAGGGTCTGTGTGCTCCCCCCCCCCCGGGTCAGGAGGTCACTCTCATGGTGGATGGACTCAAGGAACCTGTTGGGGGGCAGATCCTTTCTTGCCCCTTCCTGGGAGATGGTCACCACGGATGCCAGTCTGTCAGGTTGGGGGGGGGGTTTCTGGAAGTCCCTGCTGTTCCAGGGGAAGTGGGGCCCTCAGGAGGCTCACACACCTATCAATGTCTTGGAACTGCGGGCGATCAGGCTAGTTCTGGCTCAGTTTACTACTCACTTTCAGGGCCTGCCTGTTCAGGTGCGCTCGGACAACCAGACGGCAGTTGCCTACACCAATCATCAGGGAGGGACCCGGAGCAAGGGGGCCCTCCAGGAAGCGTCTCTGATCCTGACTTGGGCGGAAGCCAATGTCCCCTGCATATCAGCTGTATACATCCCGGGGGTGGAAAATCACCTGGCAGACTCTCTGAGCAGGGGGACCTCTCGCCAGGGAGAATGGTCCCTATGCAGCAGGGTGTTTCAATCTCTGTGTCTCCGTTGGGGCCAACCAGATGTGGATCTGTTTGCGTCCCGCCACAATTACAAGCTCCCAGCCTTTGTCTCTCTGTCCCAGGATCCTCTGGCCTTGACCACGAATGCTCTAGCAATGTCATGGCAGGACTTTCAGTTTCTGTATATCTTCCCTCCATTCCCCCTGCTGGGCAGGGTTCTGCGCAAGATTGCTCTGGAAAGGGTGCCAGCAATTCTGGTGGCCCCCAGGTGGCCAAGAAGAGTGTGGTTCGCAGACATGGTACAGCTGGCAGTAGATCAGTACGTTCTGCCCTTGGTGCCAGATCTGCTCACTCAGGGCTCACTACGCCATCTCAATTTACAAACTCTGGCTTTGACGGCTTGGCTGCTGAAACCTCCATCATGATGGAGAAGGGACTGTCTTCCTCGGTTGTGGATACTTTGATTAAAGCTAGGAAGAAGTCTTCCTCTTCCATTTATTACAGGGTTTGGCGTGCCTACATTGACTGGTGTGAGACTAAGTCTCTTCCCTGTCGTGTGTTCTCTATTCCCAGGATTCTGGAGTTCCTGCAGCATGGGTTGGAGATGGGGCTCCAACTCAGTACTCTGAAGGGTCAGGTTTCTGCCCTGGCTATTTTCTTCCAGAAGTCCTTTGCTAAGCACCCTCTGATCAGGACTTTTTTTTCCAGGGGGTCACCTATGTACACCCCCCACGTAAGCCTATGGTACCTGTTTGGGATCTGAACTTGGTTCTGTCAGCCTTGCAGGGTGTTCCCTTTGAACCTGTGCAGGATGCTGCCTTGGCCATTCTTACGCTCAAGGTTGTATTTCTGGTGGCTATCACTTCAGTCAGGCGTGTGTCTTGAGTTGGCGGCGCTTTCCATTCAGCCCCCTTACTATGAGAGACACCAGGACAAGGTGGTGTTTCGTTTCAAACCTGACTTTCTGCCTAAGGTAGTGTCTGCCTTTCATTTGAATCAGGATATTGTTCTTCATTCTTTGTGCCCTATCCTAGCAATGCTAAGGAGAGAGTTTTGCACTCATTGGATGTGGTTAGGTGTCTGAAGTGCTATCTGGTGGCTACTGCACCTTTCAGGAAAACGGATGCTCTTTTTGTGGTCCCTTCTGGTCCTAGGAAGGGTTTGGCTCCTGCCAAGTCTACTATCAGCAAGTGGATTCGTCAGGCTGTGATTCAGGCCTACTCTGCTAAAGGGGAAGAATCCTCCCTTCCGCCTTACTGCTCATTCCACTCGTGCTATTGGTGCCTCTTGGGCTTTTAAGCACCAGGCTTCTGTTGAACAAGTTTGCAAGGCCGCTACTTGGTCTTCTGTTCATACCTTTTCAAAGTTTTACAAGGTTGATGTTAGGGCCTCAGCTGATGCTGTTTTTGGCCGAAAGGTTCTGCAGGCGGCAGTGGTTTAAACTGTCTGCTGCTGATTTTTATTGGGGATCCCACCCTACATTATGTACACTGCTATTGGATGTCCCAACTGTAAGTATTAGATTTGGAGCAGGACGTACTGTATACTAAGAATAATACAATTCTGTGATTACTCACCTGTAGACTTGGTATTATGAGTATACAGTACGTCCTGCTCCAACCCACCCTTGGTTGAATTATCTTGGATCCCCTGTATGGTGATTGTTATCCTTGTTTTAGTTGATAGTTTGGATTGTTTAATTCTCCCCGCTTCTCATTAACTGCTTTTCAATGCTGGGGATTTGTGGGAGGTCCCCGGGTATTTGAGGGGCTGGGAGGAGCCTATTTTCGATGTCTGCAGTCCAGCGCCATCTGGCGGAGTATATCCCAACTGTAAGTATTAGATTTGGAGCAGGACAAACTGTATACTCATAATACCAATTCTACAGGTGAGTAATCACAGAATTGTATTATTGTATTTTTCAACAGAGTCTGGGCTTTAACATAAAATCTTTTTAGTAATTTTTACGTGTATTCTCAATATTTTGGGGTGAAATATGTGCACAAAAAATTACAAAAAAACAGTTTTTCACAATTTGTAGTGTTTTTTGCATTAAAAACTTATTGCATGTAAAAGCACCATTTCTCCCGGCTACAACGGTGCCACATGTGTATTGATTGACACCCTTTCCTGCCCAGGAGACTCCCCCCAAATTGAAATAGCACTTTATATTTTCAGATAAAATACAACTGCTATGTGCACCTTGCAGTTTTTTTTAAAAAGCAACAAGCTTCCCAGGCTTGTTGATGTGAGCGCAGCTTTATGGAAGTAATCCCTCAATGAATTCTTTGGTTGCACAGGGTTTCCCTAAAAAAATAAAATAAATCAGAATAAATGCCAAATTAAAAAAAAAAAATAAAAATAAATATGCAAACAAGAAAACAAGTTAAATCTGAAAAAGCAAGACCCCCCAACAGAACAATACCCAACATGCATAGGTAGTGTCAAGGGAAAAGTTGCCAAACACCCCAAAATAAAGCATGCACGTAACAGTAATTTTACTTGAACATTTCAGCTCTGCAGACAAAGTGCGCACTATGCAATTTTTTAACCAACACAACCCTTTACATTTGGAATACCTCCCACATATTCCCTGAAAGTACACATGTTATGCTTTCTAGGCATACCCAGCTTGTTGTAGTGGGCTCATCTTTCTGCAAGTAATCCCTTGAAGAATCTGTTGGTTGCACAGGGTTTCCCTAAAACCAAAATGTATAAAAAAACTGAATATAAAACACTTTTCCCCAAAAATATCAATATTCAAACAAGAAAAAACAAGCTAAATCTGAAAGCAAAAGGTCCCCTGAGCAGAACCAATACCCAACATGCATAGCTACTTTTAACCCTTTTAACTGCCAGACTACTTGAGATTTTGTCACTCTCTTTTGACAGGTAATTTTTCACCATTTTGCTCTGTTTAACTGTGATTTTTGCAGGAATTTCCAGGAAAATTATTTTTTTTCACGGCAGAGTTAAGGCTTTAACATGAAATGTCTTAGTTGAAATTTTTCCAGTTTTTTTTAAATATTTTTGAGTAAAAATACTAAAAGAAAATATTTTTGTAAATTGTCTTTTATTTTAAATGAAATGTTTATTTTATTAAAGAAAACCATATTGCTTGTGAAAGCTCCACTTCCGATTTCAACTGTATCAGTATGTATCAGTAGCCCCCCGTTCCTGCCCAGGAGAACCCCGAAACTAAAAAGAGCACTTTATAAAGTATATTGCAATAATTATAAATATATTGCAAATAAACTACTATCCACACTATAAAGAGTTAAATAAAAAAAATGGTGTGGGGTCCCCCTTTCCAGGGGTGGGAAATCCCATTTTTGGGCAATTTTAAGGGTTAAAAACTCCTAACAATCCTCCCCCAAAAAACTAGTAAAGGCTGGTTTCAGACCAGCGAGATTGCAGGGCGCTCGCACTTTCGAGAAAACGCCCCACAGTCCCTGGTGTCAGCGCGTGGAGTACATTAGCGCTAGTGCTTTCCACTCACATGGAGTAGAACTCTCCAGAGGCTGCTGGCAAGGCTCAATTGAATCGCTCCACAAATACCAAAAGCACACGTGAAAGTGCCCAAAGAATATTATGGGCAGTGTTTCACGGGCAAATGCGGAGCGCTCGCCCAAAAGCCCAAATAATGCTGGTCTAAAGCCATTTGGGTAAAATGTTTTGTAAGAATCTGACACAAATACACTAAAGTCTAACTAAACCAGCCAAAGCCTAATATTGAATATTTATGTAATGTTTGTTTGTATATATAAGTGTGTTACAGTAAAAATTTGAGGAAAACCTTCTTTGATGAACTAGATAGTTTATACCCATACGGCCTGGATATATTCTTAGTATACAGTACGTCCTGCTCCAGAAAGAATACTTACACGGTTATTACTCCGCCAGATGGCGCTGGACTGCAGAGACATCGAAAATAGGCTCCTCCCGGCCCCTCAAATACCCAGGGACCTCCCACAAATCCCCAGATTTTCTCTGCAGTCTGGACTGCTAAGGACGAGAAATAGCTCTCTACTCGCAGGTGAGCGGGGCTATTAGCCTGCGACCCTGTAGGACTATTCCCACCCGTTCCATTAGTTCTATGCCTCCCAACCTTGGCTGCGCTGGTCGGGTGATGGTAGGCAGCACCGCTAGCAGGTGCTTAGGAGCGCTGCTCCACCGCAATTCCCCACCAAAGGGTAGGCGGTTCAGGCTTATGGTGAGCCTCTATGGGATGCCCCTCCCGCACTATTGCCCCTGCCTATCGGTGGGCCTATTAAGTGGCCGCTGTCCCCCCTCATTCTCCTGGTAGCCTTCGGGGGAAAGAAGGGGGGGGTGTCGGTATGGATGCTTTGCATTTACGTGTTTTAGACTTATATTTTATTCATTTGTCTTGTTTCAGCCGCCGCACTGTCTTGCGTTAGGTTTACTGTATTTAAAATTACCGGCGTTACCTCAGGCGCCGGTGTGCCACCATTGGCTGCTTGTCATATGCTGGCTTCACGTTCTTCGGGGGGGGGGGGCGCCTATGGCGCGTTCCGCGTCATTGCTGTTACGGCCCGCCCCTCGAGGTGTACCGACGCCATCTTTGTCTGCTTGGTTGGCTTATGCGCAACGGTCCCCTACCTACCGCGGTCCGTAAGTGCCCTCGCGGGCTGTTTTATTATCTCATTTTTATTACTGTCTGCCTACGGCTCCTTTTTATTATGTCTTTCAGGCGGGCGAATCCATTGGCTTCTCCCGGCCCTCTTAGTTTGCTAACTTGTATAGGCCTAGTGTATTTACTCCCACTCCCTAGCGGGCTATTGGGGCATCCAGGGTTGCTTTATAGCGTTAATCCCTATCGGCCTGTAGCGCCGCTGTAATCACCATATGGAGGCATCTCAGGATAATGTGACCGGGGTTCCTTCAGGACAAGACCGGCTGTGTGTAGCATGTGGGCAGCCTCATGCTGACGCTGACAAGGCGCGGGTCTGTGTACCCTGTGCTGAGCAGGTGCTTGCACTACAATCTGGCCTTCCCGTGGCTGGGTCTGCTTCACCTACCCCCCCCCCCCCCCCCCCCAAGCTTAAATCTCACTCCTACTTAGTTGCATACAAGTGGGGATTCTCGGCCTGATGTGTCTTCTAGACTGGCTACTGTTGATAAATTGATTGCTAATACCTTGGCGCGTAAGGCCCCTGCAAAAAAGCGGCACTTAACGCCTAATGTCACTCTTTTTCCTATGGAAGCTGAGGAGTTTTGGGATCTTTGTGGCTATACCCCTTCGGATGAAGGGGAGCTTTTCTCTGACACAGGGTCATCTGATGAGAGGCCAAGGGATCATGACGATTCTGGCTCTGACCCCTGGTCCCCGGATGACACTGACAGATTGCTGACTCAGATTTTTGAGGTTCTGTCCATTTCTCCCCCTGTTGCGGCTCCCAGGCAAAGGGGGGAACTCTTCCATACAGCTAAATCACGTTTGGAATTTCCCGAGCAAGCACATTTCAATAACCTTGTGCTCAAGGAATGGGAGCGCCCCAGTACACTTCCCGGGGTACCTAAAAGTTGGGATAGGAAGTACCGTATTTGCCGGTGTATAAGACGACTTTCTGCTCCTGAAGAACATGCTTCCAAGTGGGGGGGTCGTCTTATATGCCGGGTGCACGCATACCCCCCAACCGTCACAGATTGGGCGGGACTGTCCCGGGATCGCATTAGGATTCCAGCGTCCCGCCCGGTTGCCCTCTTACCGCGGGACGTTCAGGGCTTATGTCAGGCATGGAGCCTTCATCCCCAGCAAGGCGCTGTGTTCTCTACCCCCACCCACAGCCCCCTTCCCTTCTCAGGGCAGACAGACTTCTCCGCTAGTGATGCCTGCAATAAGAGCTTGTTAGCCAATCGGCTTCAGCTCTCCAGTGTGGCATTGGACGGGGAGCCGGGTGGGCGTGGCCACCGCCGGGATTGGTGTGTGTAGGGGTGTAGCTAGGGGGGCACTTGCCCCGGGCGCCATTTGTCTCAGGGGGGCGCTAACTGAGCTGGGTAAAAGCTTTCATTAAAAAAAAAAAAATTGTAAACTTTGTGGCCGGCCATTGGGACAGCGCCAGGTGCGGAATGCACAGCCGATGTGGTGTGCAAGATGAAGCCGTCATATAAGCAGCATGAATTAGCAGTTCCTGCTTCTGTATATCAGCTCTCCCTCTTAGTCGCCCCCCTTGTTGTCACAATCTATTCATGTGACAGGGAGGGGAAGAGATGAGCACGGAAGTTGGTGTGTTTACTTCAGCCAGGAAGCTACTGTAATGAATGCTGCTGGTGCCGGTATAGAGAGCACACAGCGTGACAGGTTCCCACCTCTCTCCCCATCCATACATCAGTGTGAGGTGCAGTGACATGAGGAGGCACAGCACAGAGCTCGTTACCAGAATCACATTGTGTGAGTACAGCAAACTCCAGCCCTCCCCAGATGCTGTCATTCACTTGCCATTGTGACTCCCTGTTCCCCTCTCTCCCACCCCTGTTGGATTTTGTTCTCCACTGTATTGGCTGGGTGCCGTGCTGAACTTGCTGCCCCTTCCCCTACATCATGTTCTGGACACACTAGTGACATACCTGCCAAGTGTCCCTGATTTGGAGGGACTGTCCCGCTTTGGAGTCTGTGTCCCCCTGTCCCTCGTTCTTATTTGTCCCTCTTTGAGGTGTAACATGCAGATCTGCAGCAATAAATGATTCATTTGTCTATTCAAAGTTTTTCTATTGTTTTAACTGTTAACCTGTCCATCCCCCAATGAGGGGGCATGGCCTAATTTAACAAATGTCCCTCTTTTTCACCTTGAAAAATTGGGAGGTATGTTCTTAGGTGGCGTTTCCCTTTAAGGGTGTAGCTGGGGGCGTGGCTTCTTGTGTCCCTCTTTACGACTTTCAAAAGTTGGGAGGTATGGTGCACGGCACTGTTCCCTCTAAGGTGCACAGCGGTGCCTGCCGTCTGCGCATTGTCACCGTCGGTAGTGAGAATGTGACGATGGAGCAACATGTGAGTATGGTTTGTGGGTTGAGGGCGTGGCCGCCTCTTCCTGTGCCAGTTTATTATTAATGAGTGGTGGATATTTTCTTGTGGCTCGGCTCTGGCATGGCCAGAGAGAAGCGTCCGCCATGATGCTGTAGACCACTGGTCAGGGGGTTGTTTGCAGGTGGCGCTCTGCACAACGAACCATGTAGCTATGCATCCTCCGCAGGGGTTGCTCTTGCCGCCCCCACTCCCTATCCCAGCAGACAGCGCGGCCGGGCTGTTGCCTCTTCCTATTGGTAGATGGGATTTGAGTGGAGGTGACCCAGGGACAGCTAAATGGCTTTCTGCTTCCAGCACAGAGGAGAGGAATGGATGTCGCCATGACACTTTACTCAGGTGAGCCCTGCTAACATGCTCAGGTTGTTTTTTTGGTTGTTGTTTATTTGGTTTGTTGTTTATTTGGTGTGTGGAAGGTGTGCGGAAGAGGGAGTAGTCTTATACGGCGAGTATATAACAAACTCTATACTTTGAGTGGAAATGTTGGGGGGTCGTCTTATACGCCGGCAAATACGGTATCCCTTTCCTGCTGATCTTGTAAAATGTTGGTCATCCCCTCCCGAGGTGGATGCCCCGGTCCTGGGGTTATCTAACACCTCTGTCATGCATTCCCCTGACTCTACTACCCTGCGGGATGCTGAGGACTGGCGCATTGACCAGCTGGGGTCCCATGCTTTTGCATGTGCGGGGACAGTGCTGCGCCCGGTCTGTGCTTCTGCCGTTACCGCTGTGGCCACTAGAACTCTTATCAGAAATATGCTTGATAGTGCCCCTGATGATTTGCCTTGTGAGGTGTTCAATGCACTCTCC
This sequence comes from Gastrophryne carolinensis, assembly GCA_027917425.1. Taxonomy (NCBI): domain Eukaryota; kingdom Metazoa; phylum Chordata; class Amphibia; order Anura; family Microhylidae; genus Gastrophryne; species Gastrophryne carolinensis. The sequence continues at coordinate 104,612,860 of CM051239.1, read as the reverse complement.
ATGTTTTTGTAAATTTTGTCCTCTCTGCCTTGGATGACACCATTAGAATGTGTGCCAGGACATCTGCCCTTGTGGTGGCTATACGCCGCTCGGTTTGGCTACGCCAGTGGGCTGCTGACAATGCTGCCAAGAAGGCCCTCGCTGGGTTTCCCTTCAAAGGACTACGCCTGTTTGGGGACTACCTGGACCTTTTTGCTAAGGGAGGCAGGTTACCCCAGCGCAGGCGGCAGTCTCGGCCCTTTCGGGGTCAGGGCTCATTCTCCTCCCCCTACCATGGTGCTAGACAAGGGAGGGGGGTTTCCTTTACTGGGGCCCAGGGAGATTTCTCGGGCAGGGGCAGAGGACGTGGGCGTCCTGGCTCCTCCTGGGGCCCCAAGGCACAGTCCTCTCCCAAGCCCCCTCAGGCATGATGGGACGCCCTCACCCATCCGGGTGGGGGGACGGCTTCAGCACTTCGCTCACGTCTGGAGGCTTCATGTCTCAGACCGGTGGATTCAGGAGGTAGTGTCTGCTGCCTGGCCGCCTCCAAGATTCATCAAATCCTGGATTCCTCAGGACCCTGTGCTAGCTCAGGAGCTGATGCAGGTAGTGCAAGGCCTCCTGGAGCTGGGGGTCATCTGCAAGGTTCCTTTAAGAGAAATGGGCAAGGGTTTCTATTCCAACCTATTCACAGTCCCCAATAAAGATGGTTCAGTCAGGCCCATCCTGGACTTAAAGATCCTCAACAAATTTGTCAGGAGCAGGCGCTTTCGCATGGAAAATCTGCGCTCTGCCATCAGTTCCCTGCGCCAAGGGGATTTCATGACTTCTGTGGACATCAAGGATGCTTACCTTCATATTCCTGTATTTCCAGGTCATTAAAGGTTCCTCAGGTTCGCTCTGGAGGATCAACACTACCAGTTTGTGGCCTTGCCCTTCGGCCTCACTTCAGCTCCCAGGGTGTTCACCAAGATGCTGGCTGGCGTGATGTCTCTGCTCAGATGTCAGGGCGCCCACGTGCTTCCCTATCACTTCCCAGTCTCTACATCAGGCAGAGTTGGATACTCAGCTGGTGGTGTCCACTCTGGAGTCATTTGGATGGGTGATCAACCACCCCAAGTCCTCACTGTCTCCTTCCTTGGTAACTCCATTCCTAGGAATGAATCTGGATACAGTTCAGGCAAGGATCTTCCTTCCTCAACAGAAGGTGGACAGTCTGATTGCACAGGCTCAGTCCCTCCTAGCTTGTCCCCATCCCTCCATCAGGCAGGGGATGCAACTGGTGGGCCTGATGGTGGCATGCTTCGAGGCGGTCCCTTATGCTCAGTTCCACTTGAGGCCTCTGCAACTCCACCTCTTGTCAGTATGGGACAAGGATCCAGCGTCCCTGGACAGGGTCTGTGTGCTCTCCCCCCTGGTCAGGAGGTCCCTCTTGTGGTGGATGGACTCAAGGAACCTGTTGGGAGGTAGATCTTTACCCCTTCCTGGGAGACGGTCACAACGGATGCCAGTCTGTCAGGTTGGGGGGGGGGGGTTTCTGGAAGTCCCTGCGGTTCCAGGGGAGGTGGGGCCCTCAGGAGGCTCACACACCTATCAATGTCTTGGAACTGCGGGCGATCAGGTTAGTTCTGGCTCAGTTGACTACTCACCTTCGGGGCCTGCCTGTTCAGGTGCGCTCGGACAACCAGACGGCAGTTGCCTACATCAATCATCAGGGAGGGACCTGGAGCAAGGGGGCCCTCCAGGAAGCGTGTCTGATCCTGACCTGGGCGGAGACCAATGTTCCCTGCATATCAGCTGTGTACATCCCGGGGGTGGAAAACCTTCTGGCAGACTCTCTGAGCAGGGGGACCTCTCGCCAGGGAGAATGGTCCCCATGCAGCAGGGTGTTCCAATCTCTGTGTCACCGTTGGGGCCAACCGGATGTGGATCTGTTTGCGTCCCGTCACAATCACAAGCTACCGGCCTTTGTCTCCCTGTCCCAGGATCCTCTGGCCTTGACCACGGATGCTGTAGCAATGTCATGGCAGGACTTTCAGCTTCTGTATGTCTTCCCTCCATCCCCCTGCTGGGCAGGGTTCTGCGCAAGATTGCTCTGGAAGGGGTACCAGCAATTCTGGTGGCCCCCAGGTGGCCAAGAAGAGTTTGGTTCGCAGACGTGGTGCAGCTGGCAGTAGATCAGTACGCTCTGCCCCCGATGCCAGATCTGCTCACTCAGGGCTCTCTACGCCATCCCAATTTACAAACTCTGGCTTTGATGGCCTGGCTGCTGAAACCTCCATCTTGATGGAGAAGGGGCTGTCTACCTCTGTTGTTGATACCATGATAAAGGCTAGGAAGAAGTCTTCTTCTTCCATTTATTACAGGGTTTGGCGTGCCTACATTGACTGGTGTGAGTCTAAGTCTCTTCCCTGTCGTGTGTTCTCTATTCCCAGGATTCTGGAGTTTCTACAGCATGGGTTGGAGATGGGGCTCCAACTTAATACTCTAAAAGGTCAGGTTTCTGCCCTGGCTGTTTTCTTCCAGAAGTCCTTTGCTCAGCATTCTCTGATTAGGACTTTTTTCCAGGGGGTGACTCATGTGTGTCCCCCACGTAAGCCTATGGTGCCTGTTTGGGATTTGAACTTGGTTTTGTCTGCCTTGCAGGGTGCTCCCTTTGAACCTGTGCAGGATGCTGCCCTGGCCATTCTTACTCTCAAAGTTGTCTTTTTGGTTGCTATCACCTCTGTTAGGCGTGTGTCTGAGTTGGCGGTGCTTTCCATTCAGCCCCCCTACTATGAGAGACACCAGGACAAGGTGGTGTTTCGATTCAAGCCAGATTTTCTGCCTAAGGTAGTGTCTGCCTTTCATTTGAATCAGGACATTGTTCTCCCTTCATTGTGCCCTACTCCTAGTACTGCTAAGGAGAGGGATTTGCATTCTTTGGATGTGGTTAGGTGTTTGAAGTACTATCTGGTGGCTACTGCACCTTTCTGAAAATCTGATGCTCTTTTTGTGGTCCCTTCTGGTCCTAGGTAGGGTTTGGCTCCTGCCAAGTCTACTATCAGCAAATGGATCCGTCAGGCTGTGATTCAGGTCTATTCTGCTAAGGGGAAGAATCCTCCCTTCCGCCTTACTGCTCATTCTACTCGTGCTATTGGCGCCTCTTGGGCTTTTCAGCACCAGGCTTCTGTTGAACAAGTTTGCAAGGCCGCTACTTGGTCTTCTGTTCATACCTTTTCAAAGTTTTACAAGGTTGATGTTAGGGCCTCAGCTGACGCTGCTTTTGACCGAAAGGTTCTGCAGGCGGCAGTGGTTTGAACTGTCTGCTTTTAACTTGGGGATCCCACCCTACTTTATGGACACTGCTATTGGATGTTCCGAGTGTAAGTATTCTTTCTGGAGCAGGACGTACTGTATACTAAGAATAATACAATTCTGTGATTACTCACCTGTAGAATTGGTATTATGAGTATACAGTACGTCCTGCTCCACCCCACCCTTGATTTGGCATTATCTTGGATCCCCTGTATGGTGATTGTTATCATTGTTATAGTTACTAGTTTGGGTTGTTTTAATTCTCCCGGCTTCTCGTTAACTGCTTTTCAATGCTGGGGATTTGTGGGAGGTCCCTGGGTATTTGAGGGGCCGGGAGGAGCCTATTTTCGATGTCTCTGCAGTCCAGCGCCATCTGGCGGAGTAATACCCGAGTGTAAGTATTCTTTCTGGAGCAGGACATACTGTATACTCATAATACCAATTCTACAGGTGAGTAATCACAGAATTGTATTTTTTCTAATCATCCTTCATCATGGAGAAGGCTCCACCCCCTGGGAAGAAACGCAAACTGGAACAGAGGTTAAAAGCCCCATCCCTACTCCCCCCACCTCATTTGTGTTTCGTCTCTAAGTAACCAATGGACAGAGTGTGCTAGGATGTTGTTAGTCTTCAGCTGATTTTTTATTCTAGTTTGTTATTTTCAGACTCCAGAGTTCTGGAGCAGGCCGCTGAGCCCTTGGACATAATCCAGGTGGAGTTCACCCGAGGTCTTGGGATGGCCAGGGCTAATTCCCACATAGTTTGGCTCAGCACAAGTAGTGCGATGTCCCCTTTAAATCCCAGACAGTTGCGGGTGTGCCGGACCTTTAAGGATTGTTTGATGACTTACCAGAGCGCTGGTTCAGTGATTTCGGGATTACGTTTATTTTTCAATCAGGTAACTTTTTCCTGCCAAATTTTCACATTTTTGAGGGCGGAGCTTGAGATCGGTGACCCATTGCTCTGACGTCATTTTCGGACGCAGAGCTGGCGCGTGCAGCGACTAGGAAGTGGAATTGGGCACTTCTCCCTGGCCAACGTACATGTCAGAGGGAGCAACGGAGGGCAGAAGGGAGCAGCGACAGCAGTGAGCCCACCAGAGTAGCTTCAGGTGCAGCAGGCATGTGAGGCCGATCAGCAAACATTTAATGAGGCAGGTCTGGGCAATGAGGGCAACACGCTGGTAAGATAGAGTCTGTGTTTACTGTGTTTGGAAGTTTTTTTTACTACAGACTAGGAATAGGTATTTAAAGGTTTTTGTTTTATTTTTGCTTGTTTCAATGTTCTCTTAGCCTGAAATTCCTAAGATCAAAGACAAAGAATCTGAGCCCCCTAAAGCAAAGCTAAAGGCATCCCAAAAAGTAAAAATGCTGTGAACAGTGCAGCATTGTGCTTCCAGATTTTTGTCAGAAGGCTGTCACGAGTGTAGGAAGGCAAAAAGCATGCAGTCTCAATGGCTCCTCTTAAGGAGAGCCTTGCAATGAGGAAAAAAATTGCCTCAATGTGGGATGCCCAAAAGGGTCCTTTTTCTCAGTCTAAGTCATGCATTGCTACCGCACCTGCTTCTCAGCCGAATGTAGAGGGTCAGGCAGATAGAGCCGTTATATCCCTTACAGTTTATACTCCCAGCCCTTTTAATTCAGATCTACTGCAGATTAATTTAAATGGAAAAGGATTTTCTCAGGATTCCTTGGATGAAGAAAAACTCATTTTTTCAGGCAAACTACCATAAGAACAGGAGAAATTGTTAGATGATATTTACAAGACCTGGCGAATTAATAGAAATCGAAATAGAGTCCCAGAGATTAAGCATTGTCCATACAGAATAAAATGTACAAGATTTTTCCCATCCATTCAGCACCCAGAGAGAAAGTTTTTTTCTGCCTAACTCATTAAAAAGAAAATTCCTGTTCAACGAATAGGACATGGAACCATGGAGCAAGTGTCCAAGATTGGATGCGCCACTGGGTCAGATGTCCAGGACGGCGGATTTAAGTTTTGATGACATGGGGGCATTGTGCGAATCCCATGGATCACTGAGTTGAGAATCTTCTAAAGAGAGCCTGGGACGCTGTCACATTCACATTTACGCCCACTTTGGCATCTGATGGTATTCTCAGGAGCATGGAAGTATGGATTAATAACCGAAAGGGTTACAGGAAGGGTAATACCCAATGGAGAGCTTATTGCCGATCTTACCGACTCTACTCAGAGCCAACTCTTACCTTACTAATGTTTCAGAGGAAGCCATCAGAGCTTTGGGAAGGCCGCCGCCTTAGTTTCCGGTACTAGGAGAGCCCTCTAGCTAAAGATTTGGTCAGGAGACAATGTTTCAAGCTTTGTGGGATCCCTGTTCACGGTAATCTCCTCTTTGAAGAGGAGTTCGATGTTATCTTGTCTAGATCAAATGAAGTAGGGAAAAAGTTTCCCATTAGGAGGAGGTTTAACTCTTGCAACAGTAATAGAGGCAGACCTGCGGTGTATCTAACTCAGCCTAGACAGAGCAACCAAAAGAAGCATTGGGCTCACGCTAGGTTTGTTTTGCAAACCTCTTAAGGGGCTTAAGCCTCAATCCTGACAAAGAACATCCACTAGGGGGCAGGCTTTTCTGGTTCGTAGCCGCCTGAAGAGTAATCACCCAGAATCCGAATTTGTGCTACAAACACCAGAAGAGGGATATGGAGTATAATTTCCATCCCTTCCCCATTCCTCTATTCCAAGTGTGACATACACTCCGCTTCAATACTTCTTGACAGTTGGGTTATTCTCCAGTAGAGGGGGCGAACTTCTGCAGAGATGAATGCAAAAAAAGAAGCCCCTCCCGGTCCATAACTACCTGGGACCTCCCACCAATTCCCTAGTTGTTTTCTCTGCAGGGAGCGAGCAAGACAGAAGATGAAGCTTCTCTTATTTGCAGGTAAGCCGGGCTCGCACTCGGCCATTTTTGTCCCTATTGCTGCCAGGACCCTCCTAAATTGTCCCTGTATTGAGCCTCCCAGCTTCGGCTGCGGGTCCTTGGTAAAGGTAGGAGCACCCTTTGGGTGCAGTAGGAGCGCTGGTCCACCGTGAGACCCCACCACGGGGTAGGCGGTTATCCAGGTTTTGGTGATCCTGGTGTGGGATGCCCCGTCCCTACATGCCTATGGCCTTATAATGGCAGGGTTCCCACTCCCCCTTCCGGGTCCCTTACTCTCCTCCGGGGGGGGCGGCTGACTCCCTGACCTTTATTTTCAGTGTGTGTGTTTGTTCACTGTTTATTCATGTGTATGTGTGTATGTTAACGGTCGGCCCGCACGCACGCATGCTCGCTTGCAGCGGCCGTCCGGTTCTCTTATGGTCGGCTCCGCGGCCATATTGGCCGGGGAGCGCGACTTTCTACTTTCCTCAGTGAGGGGGGGCGGGGCCCCGCGCTCTCCCGCGTCGGCGGAGCGCGTCGGCCCACCCCCCTTGGCGTCGTCGGCCGGCTCCAGCCCTATCGGCTAGAAGCGCAGCTTGGGAGGGAATCCCGCTTCGGAGGGGGGCGGGGCCATGTGCTGGCGCGCTCCGCGCTGGCCCGCCCCCTTCACCCTCTCCTCGTATGGACGCCATCTTCTGCGTGAGTGCCCCATATGGGCTTCTTTAGCTGGACACCTATGCTTATGCTCTCCTTGCGGTACAGGTCGCCGAGCGTTATTGCGCCCGTGGGCTACATACATCGGGGGCACATGTGTATATATTCATAGTTCGGTATATATGTATATATATATATATATATATATATATATATGTGTGTGTGCCTATATGCCTTTTAATCGCTCTGTATGGCTGCTTGGCGATATAGACGTGATAATTATATATATACGTAGTCATATACCTGTATATGAATATTTCGGCTATGACTGTAATATCTATGCTAGGGCGTCCCTTACTATGCTCTGCTCTTATGTGACCTATTCTGTGTGTTACAGGTGTCCCCGTATAGGTGTATTTTAAGGGGTCTCTCCTGGTCCTGGGGTCCCTAGATATCAATATTGTCCACCCCTAAAATCCTCCCACCGGGACTTTTAAGGGGCATCCCGGGTTGCTTATGCGTAATTCCCTACGGTCTTGCGACTGACCACAAAAATTCACCATATGGAGGCTCTGCAGGATACCAGGCCCGGGATCCCTTTGGGACAATCCGGGCCATATGTCGGGTATCCCTTACGAGGGAGAATGTGCTGATCTGTATACCATGCGCACAAAAGGCCATAACGCGGCAGTCTGGTACCCAGCCTTCTGGGTCGGCTCCTCCCGCTTCATCGCCTTCCCCTCCCCACCTGATCCGTACCTAAAGTGACATTGGTACTAGTGGGAAGTCGCTTTCTCATGTTTGGGCTAGGTTGGCCAGCATAGAGAAAATGATTGCTAGCACGGTGGGCAAGAAGCCCCAGGCTAAAAAGAGACAGTTGTCATCGGCCCAGCCCTTGTGGGATACTGACGATGAATCCGCTGAATTGTCCGATTATTCCCCGTTAGAGGAGGGGGAATTGTATCAGGATTCAGAGGCTGACTACGGTCAGCCTGGGAATTCCAACGTCGGGCAGGCGCTGGGGGATGCCGTTAATACGGCCACTGTTTGTCACATTTATTGGAGGTGTTGGATATTGATCCACCTGAGGCGCCCCCTCTTAAGAAGGGGGAATTTTTGGGGGCCTACAAGCCCCGTCTGGAATTCCCTACCCAGGGTCATTTTGATGCGCTGATACTTAGGGAATGGGAGAGGCCCTGTCGGCTCCCTGGTGTGCCTCAGGGATGGGATAAGAAGTATCCCTTTCCGGTGGAGGCGGTCAAGCGCTGGTCTTCTCCTCCCGAGGTCGACGCGCCTATGTTAGGTTTGACCAACTCTTCTGTACTGAACACTCCTGACGCCTCTTCCCTTAAGGATGCCGAGGACAAGCGCCTTGATCATATGGCGTGCCACGCATTTGCCAACGTGGGCTCGGCCCTGCGACCGGTTAGTGCATCTGCCATGGTGTCGCTTGCTACCAGGTCTCTTATCAGGGACTGGCTGAATAACGCTCAGCTTGATCCAGATGGTGCTGAGTTCGCTGTACTTAAGAAGTGCGAATTGTTCATTGATTTTGTCATGGCTGCGATGGAAGACTCCATTGTCGTGTGTAGTAGGACGTCAGCCTTGCTGGTGGCCATGCGCAGACTGGTCTGGCTCCGTCAGTGGACAGCGGACGTTGGAGCCAAGAAGTCACTCACAGCTCTCCCCTTCTTGGGGGTGCGGCTGTTTGGAGATAAATTGGATGCTGTTGCTAAAGGCGCTAAGTTACCTCAGCGGAGGAAGCAGCACCGTCCCTTTCGGGGGGTGGGCTCGTTCACTCCTTCCTTTCGAGGGGCCAGAGCGTCTAGGGGTCTGGCCTTCTCGGGGGTCAGGGGCTCATCCTGGAACAGAGGCAGAGGTCGGGCACGTCCCGCGGCTGCCTGGGGTTCCAAGCCTGCCGTTAAACCGGCTCAACAATGAAGGGGCGCCCTCACCCGTAAGGGTGGGGGGACGGCTGCGGCTCTTCTTCCGGGTCTGGGCCCGGGAGGTCACAGACAATTGGATCTTGAAAGTGGTCTCCTCGGGGTACAAACTGGAGTTCGAGTACTGGCCGCCCCCCAAGATTCTTAAGGTCTCGGTGCCCTCGGACCCTCAGGCTGCGCAGGGGCTCCTGTTGGCAGTGAAAAGCCTTCTGGACATGAGTGTTATACCCCCGGTGCCTCCGTTGGAAAGAGGCAAGGGTTACTACTCCAACCTTTTCACGGTTCCCAAAAAGGAGGGTTCGGTGAGACCCATTCTAGATCTCAAGGTTCTCAACAGGTTTATCAGAGCCAAAAAGTTCCGCATGGGGACTCTGCGCTCGGCTATCAATTCCCTTCGCCAAGGGGATTTTATGACATCCATAGACATCAAGGATGCGTATCTGCATGTTCCAATTTTTCAGGCACATTAGAGATTCCTCCGGTTTGCGGTGGGGGATCAACATTATCAATTCGTAGCTCTTCCCTTCGGTCTGACCATGGCACCGAGGGTCTTCACCAAGGTTTTGGCGGGCGTAATGGCTCTGCTCAGATCTCAGGGCATTCGCATTGTGCCTTATCTGGATGATCTGTTGATTTCTGCTTCTTCCCTTCAGCAGGCAGAACTGGACACCCTCCAGGTGGCGTCGACCCTGGAGAGATTCGGGTGGGTGATCAACCGCACCAAGTCTTCTCTCTCCCCGTCTCGAGTGATTTCATTTCTCGGCATGAATCTGGATACCAGTCGGGCCAGAGTGTTTCTGCCCCAGACCAAGGTGCAGGGGATTCAGGACCTGATCCATCTTCTTCTGGCCAGCCCTTGTCCCTCTATCTGACAGGGGATGAAACTGGTGGGCCTGATGGTGTCCTCCTTCGAGGCGGTGCCGTTTGCACAATTTCACATGAGATCTCTTCAACTTCTCCTATTGACGTATTGGGACAGGAGCCCACAGTCTTTGGATCAACCTTTCAGGATGTCTCCCAGGGTTCGGCAGTCATTTTGGTGGTGGCTGGACTCGAGCAATCTGGTGAAGGGCAGATCCTTTCTGGTCCGTTGTTGGGAGATGGTTACCACGGATGCCAGCCTGTCGGGCTAGGGAGGTTATTGGAAGAGTCATCAGTTCAGCGGGGTGATTTTATCCTTTTTCAAATAAATGCTTTAAGTTTTAAGGAGTGCGGATCGATCCCCTTTTCTTGCTTCATTTGGTGTGGGGTCCCCAGGAGGCTCACACCCCCATCAATGTATTGGAGCTCCGAGCCATTCGTCTGGTTCTGGCTCGGTTAACCCCACAGTTACGGGGTCCGGTTCAGGTGCGTTCGGACAACCGAACGGCAGTGGCCTACACCAAGGAGGGACTCGCAGCAGGAGTGCCCTCAGGGAAGTCTCTCTGATCCTGCGATGGGCGGAGAGCAATGTTCCTTGCCTTTTGGCAGTCTACATTCCGGGGGTGGAGAATACGGAGGCGGATTCTCTGAGCAGGGGGTCCTCTCGCCACGGAGAGTGGTCTCTCAACCCCGAGGTCTTTCTGGATCTTTGCCGCAAGTGGGGTACTCCGGAGGTGGATCTCTTTGCCTCGAGGCACAATCACAAGCTTCCGGCATTTGTGTCTCTTTCTCAGGATCCCCTGGCCTTGGCAGTGGATGCCTTGTCTCTGGCGTGGAAGGACCTGGGTTTTTTGTACCTGTTTCCACCTGTCTCCATGCTGGGCAGGGTAGTTCGCAAACTGGTTCTAGAAGGGGCACCAGCGATTCTGGTGGCTCCAAGGTGGCCAAGAAGGGTCTGGTACGCAGACGTTGTAAAGATGGCCATAGGCCAGTGCCAGCTTCCCTTGATACCGGACCTGCTATCCCAGGGTCATCTACTTTACCCCAATTTACAAACGCTGGCTTTGACGGCCTGGCTGCTGAAACCTTCATCTTGAAAGAGGAAGGTTTGTCTGAAGCGGTCGTTCAGACCCTGATTAGGGCTAGGAAGCGGTCCTCTTCTGTCATTTACTATAGGACTTGGAGGTCCTATATTGATTGGTGTGAGGTTAGGGCCTTGCTTTGCAGGGTTTTTTCTGTACCCAGGATTTTGGAGTTTCTTCAGCATAATCTGGACCTGGGGTTCCAGCTTAGTACTGAAAGGACAGGTTTCTGCTCTGTCGGTTTTCTTCCAGAGGTCTTTTGCTTTACACCCACTGGTTAAGACTTTTTTCCAAGGGGTGGCACATGTGCGGCCCCCTTGAAAAGCTGTAGTTCCTGTTTGGGAATTGAATTTGGTTCTTTCGGCTCTGCAGGGTCCTCCTTTTGAGCCGCTACATGATATTGCTCTTTCGGTTCTCACTCAGAAGGTTGCCTTCTTGGTGGCGATTACCTCGGTTCGGCATGTCTCTGAGTTGGCGGCTCTGTCAATTCAGGCCCCTTACTTTGAGAGACACCAGGATAAGGTGGTTTTTCGTTTTAAACCAGATTTCCTTAGGTGATGTCTGCTTTCCACCTCAATCAGGATATTGTTCTCCCTTCCTTGTGTCCTAAGCCTAGCAATGACAAGGAGAGGGTTTTGCACAATTTGGACTTGGTTCGTTGTGTGAAGTACTATTTGGTGACGACTTCTTCCTTCCGCAAGACGGACGCTTTTTTCGTGGTGCCCTGCGGGCCCAGGAAAGGTTTGGCACCTGCTAAGTCTACGATTAGCAAATGGATTCGTCAGGCCATTGTTGGGGCCTATTCTGCTAAGGGGAGGACTCCCCCTGTTAGGGTCACTGCCCATTCTACTCGTGCTGTGGGTGCATCCTGGGCTTTTCAGCACCAGGCTTCTGTTGAACAAGTTTGTAAGGCTGCTACTTGATCTTCTGTTTTCCAAGTTTTACAAGGTTGATGTGCGGGCTTCAGCGGATGCTGTGGTTGGCCGCAAGGTTCTGCAAGCTGCAGTGGTTTGAGTTCATTCTTTACTGTTTATGGTTCCCACCCTTGACGGACACTGCTATTGGATGTCCCAACTGTCAAGAAGTATTGAAGTGGAGTGTATGTCACACTTGGAATAATACCGTTTTGTGATTACTCACCTTTAAAACGGATATTGTAAGTGTGACATACACTCCTCTTCACCCACCCTGTTTGGTATTCTGGATCTTTTATATGGTGAGCCATTGGTTTTTGTTAGTATTGTTATATTGTTATATATATTGTTGCTATCTTACACTGGGGAATTGGTGGGAGGTCCCAGGTAGTTATGGACCGGGAGGGGCTTCTTTTTTTGCATTCATCTCTGCAGAACTCTACTGGAGAATAACCCAACTGTCAAGAAGTATTGAAGCGGAGTGTATGTCACACTTACAATATCCGTTTTAAAGGTGAGTAATCACAAAATGGTATTTTCCTAGTGACTAAGCTCCCCAGGGACCCCAAGAAGAGAGAAGCATTCCTTCTAGTTTCTCAGGAACTTCTGCAGAAGAACGTGATAGAAGTTGTGCCACCACCTTCCATGGGAAGGTTTCTACTCTCACATTTTGCTAGTTCAGAAGCCATCAAGAAAATATTGAATTTTTTATTTTTGAATATAAAAAGTTTGAACAAATTCATTTGATACAAAAGGTTCAGAATGTTCTGATAGAAAATGCACTGTTGGTGAACCTAGACTTACAGGAAGCTTACTGGCATATACCCATTCTGAACTCACACTGCAAGTACCTGAGATTTGTGGTTCAGACAGACAAAGAAACCCTTCAATACCAGTACAGGGAACTACCATTCGGTCTGTCCTCATCCCCGTGGATCCTAGCAGAACCAATGGCATACTTCAGGCAACAGGGCATCCACCTTCTAAACAATCCAAGGGTATCACTCCTAGCAGATCTAAAAAAAGCCTGTGGTGGGTGATCAATCTAGAAACTTCTACCCTGACACCCAGTCATCTATGCAGGTTTCTGGGTTTCAATATAGACAGCACTCGCCAAAGAATCTTTCTTCCACAGGAAAAAGTAGACAGGTTCAGCAACAGGACAATTACGACTGAGTGCCCTAGAAGACCTCAGGTGGCGGACAGATCCAAGAGTACTAGAAAAGGGAAGAGAATTGAGAAAAAAACTAACCCAGTAGTTATCACGACAGACGCAAGCAGTTGGGGGGCTCACTTGGTCAGACAGCATGTTCAGAAAAAGTGGCCAGGGTCCTTGGCAGCCAGGTCCTCAAATTTCAGAGAACTCGGTGGTCAAGCTGGCAGTAAAACCTTTTTCTGCCAGTCATAGCAGGCAGAGATGTACAGATACGGTCAGACCAAGCCTTCACAGTAGCTTATCTAAACCATCATGGAGGGACAAGATCCTTGGCACTACTGAACCTGTCAAATTCCATTCTGTTACTGCTACAGGAGCAGATTCGGTCCGTCTCGGCAGTCCATCTGAAGGGGACCCTCAATACTCTAGCAGACTATTTAAGTCGAGTCGGGGTTCAGCAGACAGAGCGGTATCTGAACAAAGAGGTTTTTCTTTAAATTGTAAGTACTTGGAATGCTCAGATAGACCTGTTTGCCAATGCCAGCAATACAAAGAGCAAGACATTTTACTCTCTGGCAAGGGGCGAGGTGGCGTTAGCACTTGGATGCTCTAGCTTATCCGTTGAGTTTTCATCTTGCTTATTCCTTTCCTCCTTTCAGAATTCTGCCACAAGTTATATGCAAGATGGCACAGGAAGAGGTCAGCGTTCTCATCATAGCTCCATTTTGGCTAAAAAGAGCGTGGTTTGCGGAACTAAAAATGGTGAAAAAGGGTCCCTGGCAACTTCCAGACATTCAGAATATCATTCATCAGTGCAGAATTCTTCATCCAAATCCATCAAAGCTTCAAATGATCTTGAAGGGACCATCCTAAGAAGTAAGGGCTGTTCAGCTACAGTTATTGAAACTCTTCTGGTCAGTCGAAAATTAACCACTAGGCGAATATACAAAAAGGTAGAAAAAGGCTTCCTCTTTTTGTGAAGTTGAAAAAAAAGAAGATAGCCACAGTCCTCAAATTCCTGCAGGAAGGTTTAGAGAAGGGACTAGCTTTAAGTACATTAAAGACTCAGACTTCTGCATTATCAGTTTTCCTCAAACAAAAATTGAGACCGAATGACTGATAGAACCTCATTTTGAACCTCTAGACGAAGTTCCAGAGAATTGTTTGTCGCTAAAATTTAGTTTCCTGCTAACCATTACTTCTGTGAGAAGAGTGAGCGAGCTGCAGGCCTTATCTATGAAAGTGCCCTATTGTTCAGTACTTCCAGACAAAGTTATACTTAGACCTAATCCATTATTTTTGTCAAAGATAGTGACTTCCGCTAACATGGTTGCAGGAGAGCAAAGAAGAGGATCTCTCGCTGCTAGAAGTTAGAAGAACCCTGATCATTTATCTGTAAAGATCCAGGGAATGGCGTATATTCGAAACCAGGTGCTAAGGGACAGGCTGGTGTTTACAGTATTTGTAGACCTATTCCTGATTATACCATAAGTGGTTCTTATGGCATAATGGCTTTCTCCTGCCATAGTTTCTTCCTGTCATGGTGACCTTTTTCTGGGGTGCTTTGGCTCCTTGCCCTGAAAGTCATAGAGATTTCTGTTGTCTGGATTTAGTCCTTTTCGCCTTGCAGAAGTTTCTTTTTGTACTTGCTTTGGCTCTGGGCATTCTTCTGGTAAGTGACTTCTTCTGGAGAGAGAGGGCACTTAAATTTCTAGCCTTTTCCTCCCATCTGGATCATTCCAAATGTATTGAATAGAAAGAACTGTCACGCTGCACTATGATAAGGAAGGTCAAAATCCCTAGTCCAGAAGACTCTAGGCCCAGGTGAAGGCTTTCTATTTCAATGTGAACCCCCTAGGTACAGCCATATACTCCCCTCCATCCAGGATCCAACTGTGCATGCTCAGCGTTGTCATGGCTTCTCTGCTCCGTCTGTCGGCATATTCCACCACCAGCAGGATGCTGTCAGAGTTCGGTGCATGGGATCTAAGATTGATGGGAGTATATGGCAATATTGGGGGTATACACAAATAGCATTTGTCCTCTTTCAGGAAAATCTGATTTTAGTAATTCCTGTAAGATACATTTGCTGGAGTCTTGCCGGGGTCCCAGTTCCACAGCCAGACAACAGTCCCCCTGTCTCCCTATAGGCCTTTTCGGGGGCGCTCTTCGGGGGGGCCTTGCGGATGACGCGTCTTGCATCACTGTCTCCGCGGCCCGCCCCTCGAGGTATATGCGGGCGCCATTTTAATTTTCTGCTGCATGTGCCTGGCGTCTCACTGTCACAGTCTGTAAGTGCCCCTGTGGGCTGATTTATTTATGTACATATCTGTATTGCATATCGCTTATGGGATCTTTTGCTTATGTCTTGCAGGCGGGTCAAACTTTGTGGTTTCTCTCGGTCCTATCCCCTCTATTTAGTGTTAACTCTTATTGGAGGGCTATTACATACCATTACTCCCACTTCCCTAGCGGGTTATTGGGGCATCCCGGGTTGCTTTTACTAGCGTCAATCCCTATTGGCTTGTTGTGCTGTGGTAATCACCATATGGAGGCTTCTCAGGATAATGTGCTCGGGGTTCCTTCGGGACAAGCCGGCTGTGTGTGGCGTGTGGGGTAACCCCTATAAGTGATGATGTTAGGGTGTGTGTACCTTGCGCCCAGCAGGTACTTGCCCTGCAGTCTGGTTTACCTGCGGCTGGGCCTAGTGCTGCGCCCCCTCTGGCTTCGCCTACCCCCCCCACGCCTACACCTGACTCCCAGTGAGGTGCATACCAGTGGGGAGTCTCAACCTGATTTGGCTACCAGGGTAGCCAGCATTGAAAGGCATATTGCTGGTTCTGGTCCGCGTAAGGCTCCTGCTAAGCGGCGGCATCTGGCACCCGGGGTTAATCTCTTTCCTATGGAAGCTGAGGAGTTTTTTTATGTTACTGGTTATACCTCCCTGGAAGAAGGGGAATTATTAACTGATTCAGAATCATCTGAGGATCAGCCTAGGGGTTATGCTGAGTCTGGGTCTGACCCATGGGCTTCAGATGATACTGACAGACTTTTAGCTCAAATATTTGAAGTACTCTGTATCTCTCCCTCTGCTGTGGCCCTGCGGCAGCAGGGGGAGCTGTTTCATACTGTTAAGCCACGTTTGGAGTTTCCTGAACAAACTCACTTTAATAATCTGATTCTTAAGGAGTGGGAACGGCCTAGCCGGCTTCCCGGGGTACCAAAGAGTTGGGATAAGAGTTATCCCTTCCCTTGCTGAAATGGTTAAACGTTGGTCATGTCCTCCAGAGGTGGATTCACCAGTTCTGGGGTTGTCTAACACATCTGTCATGCATTCCCCTGACACTACTACATTGAGAGATGAGGAAGACAGGCGTATGGATCAGCTGGCTAGCCATGCCTTTGCCTGTGTTGGGACACACTCCGTCCGGTCTGTGCCTCTGCTATCACGGCTGTTGCTATTAAAAGCCTGCTCAGGGATCTCTTAGATGGGGCCCCTGATGATGCTGGTAGTTAAGAGTATAGAGCTCTTCTGCATTGTGAGGAATTTGTTGCATATGTTCTCTCTGCCCTGGATGATACCATTAGAATGTGTGGCAGGGCTTCTGCCTTGTTGGTGGCTATACGCCGCTCGGTCTGGCTGCGCCAGTGGGCAGCTGACAATGCTGCCAAAAAGGCCCTCACTGGTTTTCCCTTCAAGGGGGTGCGCCTTTTTGGGGAACGTTTGGACTTGTTTGCTAAAGGTGGCAAATTACCTCAGCGTAGAAGGCAGCCCCGGTCCTTTCGGGGCTCAGGTGCCTTTTCTCCTTCCTTCAGGGGCTCCAGAATTGGACGGGGAGCTTCCTTTGC
Source organism: Gastrophryne carolinensis (assembly GCA_027917425.1). Classification (NCBI taxonomy): domain Eukaryota; kingdom Metazoa; phylum Chordata; class Amphibia; order Anura; family Microhylidae; genus Gastrophryne; species Gastrophryne carolinensis. Next base: position 104,596,229 of record CM051239.1, on the reverse strand, counting down.
TGGAGCCCATGGAGATTTTTGGGACAGGGGCCGAGGACGTGGCCGCCCTGGGGTCCCAAGGCTAAATCCTTCCCCAAGCCCCCTCAGGCATGAAGTCGCGCCCTCACCCATCCGGGTGGGGTACGGCTTCGGCTCTTGGCCTATGTCTGGCCTATGTCTGGAGGCGTCATGTCTCAGACACTCAGAGGGTGGTGTCCACACTGGAATCATTCGGCTGGGTGATCAATCACCCCAAATCTTCCCTTTCTCCTTCCATGGT